>JALPQD010000407.1:550345-1262845 GCA_023101885.1 Typhlomys cinereus | reverse complement strand
ATTGGATTTGGTGCCAGTGTTGAAGGGAACATGCATTAGAAGATCACCTTTCCAGGAATGTCTCCTCAGTTTTACATTTTTTTTGTTTGATAGTTTCATGTATTTATTTAATGAATTTTATTCATTTCCATTTCTCCTTGACTTCTTCTATCGAAACCCTCCTTTCCAGCCCAAGCTTCCTTCTAAGAACCTCTCTTTTCTTTCTGTCATTCTTTCTCACCTCTTCAAAATATCATTCTGTGACAGTTTCATAGATGACTGTAAGATTTTAGGTTGTTTTTTACCTTATATTACCTTATTCCATCTCCCTTCTTCCTTCCGTGGGAAACCTCCTTCCTAACCAGGGTCTCCTCTACTTTCATGTCTTTCTGTGTGTGTGGTACAGTGGGTTTCTTCAGGAGTTTAGTTAAGAGTTTCTTGGGCTGGAGAGGTGGCTCAGGGGTTAAGCCTCCGCCTTGCAGGCGGAAGGTCCCAAGTTCGGATCCCAGATCCCACGTATAGACGCCAGACGGAAGCAGGGGGCGGCCTGCGCTTCTGGTCCTGGTAGGGCGGAGCCTGTGAATCCCAAGGCAGAGTAAACAAGGAGCAACGTATCAGTGGCTACACCACTGAAGAAAATGATACTCCCTCCCTCAGCAGCACTGTCATTCCTCTCTCTAGAAGTGGTGAAGCTTCTAGGACCCTGCCCCATCCATGATGCAGATCTTGAAGTTTTTTTAAAAATGTATTTTTAAATTTATTTTGTAAGAAAGAGAGAGAGGAGAGTCCACAGTGTATATGTGCTAGAGCATGTGTGGAAGTCAGAAGGAAAGTCCTTTCACTATCTGAAATCAGGCTTCCAGGTTTATATGAAGGCATTTTACCCACCGACCCACCTTGACAGCCCAAGTTCTCTTGTTTTCAAATGGAGAGGTACCTTGAGGTGCAACCGGGCAGCCAATTAGTCCACTGCCCTCTGCCTGGAGACTCTGAATGATCCAGAGTGTGACTTTCCCTGCCATTTATGTCGCTTGTTTTTTGTTTGTTTGTTTTTAACAAAGAGTCTCTTGTATCCCCAGCTAGCATCAAAACTGTTGTTTCTGACCTTTCTGCCTCTGCTTCCACTGAGCTATATCCCCAGCCCCTCTTAGTCACCATTTTAGGGAAAATCCCTCCTATTCAGGTTCAGTAAGGTGTTTCCTGGGGTGAACTCGGAGGGCAGCCAAGTAAGACTTTCCCATAGTAGCAAGCATCAGTTTCTCACTAGCACATTCCATCGTCTTAGCTACCATTATAGGAACTCCACAGGTGTGCTGAAGACCAAGTCACCTGTCAGAGCAGGAATATCATGTTTTACAGTAAAGTAAAGCTTTTACTGTATCCTGTGCTGAAGAGCTCTGTAATATTTGTTGAAATTTACACTCTTCTTTGGTCTCTAAACTTCTTGTTAAGTTTTAAGCATGTAAAGTAGCAGGTTTCACGGTGATAGTTTCACCCTTTATGTCGTTAAGCATTTATATTGGTTCGTTCATTACTCTCATTCATGTCCCTCTTCCCTTCTTTGCTGGTTTCTTGTCACGTTTTTTAAATTGCTAGACACACTCACACATAGAGATAGATAGATAGATAGATAGATAGATAGATAGATAGATAGATAGATAGACAGAGAGAGAATAGATGTATTTTCATGCTCATGGGTGTAGGTCAAAGGACAACTTTTAAGAAATCAATTCTCTCCTTCCAGGCGACCAGTTTTGCAAGCAGGTGCCTTACCTATTGAGCTTCTGACTGAGGCTGTGGTTTGCATTAAATACAGATAAAACTATCATTTCAACTTTGGTATTGCTGCAGTTGAAAACCTTTTAAAAACCAACTTAAAGGCAAATCAAATGGAACTCAAAGTGCAGTTCTAATTATAGGTAGCGAAGCTATAAACTCCCAGAGTGCCAAATGATAGGGAAAAAGAAAACTCACACCCTGCTGCAAGACCCCAAGCTGGAGAAGGAATGTTTACTTGGGGTAGACATTCAAGGAGGGAGGCAGTGAGAAAGCTGTGTGACATTGCAAGCCCTTTGTGGGTAGGAAGTTTTTAATTTAGGTGACTGACTTGGGGAGGGGGTTCTCTGTAGCTTTCCAGGGACCTTGGCTGCTCCAGACCTGTTGTGTTATTAGCCCTTCTGGAGATCCCCTTTGACTTCAGACCTAATTGAGTGTCTGTTTGCTTTATGCTCTGCAGATAGAGGCCCTTTGGTTGGGTCTGTGCCTTTGAAAAGTACCTGGAAGCAACTGACAGTGACATTGTTTGGATAAACTTGGGATTTAGTACTTGAGGAGTCAGGGCTTTTTGGTATATGAAAATTTTTCTTTAAAATAGGAAAGACACCAAGATCTACATGTGCAACTGAAATGAGCCTGTATTGTGGATTATGAGTGTGCACCGGATGCCAAATAGAAAACACCGGAACACTCAGGATGCTGTTAGGGCCAAACGGAATCTCATTAGGGAAGGCTTCAAAGATCAGTTCCTCATGTCCATAAAAACAAGGGTAAATTATCTGGGGTGCGCCTGCTGTTAGCAGTTGCTGTGTTGCATTATGCATGGCTCAGCATTGCAGAAGGAGGCATGATTGGCTGCAGGGATTCCACAGTATCTGAGAGAAGTTTCCAGTTGCCCTTCCCTTCACTTTCCCCTTCCCTTCCCCTTCTCCTTCTCCTTCTCCTTCCCCTTCCCCTTCCCTTTCCCTTTCGTCCCCTCCCATCCCCCTTTCCTTCCCTCCCCTCCCTTGTCCCACTCCTCCCTCCCCTCCCCTTTCTTCTTCCCTCTTCCCCTCCTTTCCTCCCTTCCTCCCCTCCTCCCCTCCTTCCTTCCTTCCTTCCTAACTTCCTTCCTTCCTTCCTTCCTTCCTTCCTTCCTTCCTTCCTTCCTTCCTTCCTTCCTTCCTTCCTTCCTTCCTTCCTTCCTTCCTTCCTTCCTTCCTCTCTTGTCCTCAGTCTTGCATTTTGGAAATTCATTGATGTTTTTCAGCTAATGTAGTATTCATAATCTGCTCCAACATGTCTGACAAACTAGAGTCAGTTCAGAGAGGTCTGAATTATTTGTGTGACCCACAGTCTATTTAGGTGGCTTGTATGTTGTTTCCCTACATGCAGAATCAGATTAGGATAAAGGACATAGGACAAAGTGGTTCCTGTCCCTAGAATTGGATGTACCCATTTCAACCATCCTCCACTTTTTAATGTCTTGGTAGATTTGAAAGGTAAGTTTAAATCTAGTAAATTAAGAAAATGGGCTAAGTTTGAAATAAAAGGCATGATGAATAGTTTTGAAATAAATTGTAACATCTAGAAGCTTTCTGAAGCTTTATTGCTGAAAAGTTAGAGAAGCCATAGAAAGCAGCTTTTGAGAACACAGACCACAGAAATAACAGTGCTGATGAAGTTAGAGTCTTGGTCCATCTCAAGGGGAAGCCGTTTTCTCTACATTCTTACCTCCTAATAGAGAGATATGCTACATTCCCTGAACAGCCATCATACACATTAAATCAGCTGATTTATATGGCACACCTGTGAAATGTCCTAGCACATAGTAGGTCCTATAGAAGTTTCTGTTTAGTTAAATATCATTCTCGGGAGGTGAGAGACGTCTTTCAGTGTAGCTGAGGACGTGCAGGTGGATGACATCTTAAACTTGAGTTTAAAAGCCTGTGTGTTTGAGTGGATGTGGACCTGGGCAGAGCAAAGACAAGGCAGAGTCACGGAGCAGTTCCTTTGATCGACTATGGGAGCACTTGTATTGGTTATTGTTATTGTTGCTGTGAGAGAACACCCAGAGTCAAACAACTTAGGGGAGAAAGGGAGATTTATTCAGCTTATGATTCCTGAGAAGAGATACAGTCTTTCATGGTGGAAAAGGCACGGCTGGCTGGCTGACCAGCCGGCAGAAGCTGAAGGCAGGCTAAGTCACTTTAAACATCTTGGACACTAAGAGCTGCAAAACTCCTTGCTGCAAAAACAGACTTCTCCAGGAGGTAGGGTGGGACTAATCCACCTCAAGGCCCACCCCCTGCAACCTCCTTCCTCCTGCAAGGCTTCACTTCTCCAACACACCTTGCCAAACACACGAGACTGTGGGGGACACATTTCAAACCATGACACCACAGAAATATAAGAGAAGTAAATGTGTGTTTTTCTGGTCCATGTGACTTAGAGGGAAAGCTATGAGATGTAGGGTAGAGGTCAGGAACCAGCAAGAGAGAAGCTGCTTTCCTCTCGTGATGAGAGAAGAGCAGGGTGTGGCCTGCCTTCTTGTCCCAAGTGAATCTCTAGGTCTCCCCCCCAGTGCAGAGAAGCACATGGAAGAAAGACCAAGACAGCAGCCCTATTCACAGTGTAGCATGACTTAATTCAACAAATGGTCTTAGTACTCGTTCCATCCACTTGGAAAATTTCAGTTTTAAGTATGAAAAGGGCAATAGGCCCAAATAACAATCTTTCTGTTCCTGGATTAGAAGCTGTGTGAGGGCCGCTGAGGACGACTTATCTTCGAATCCGCCACACCGAATCCTCCGTAGTGCCCATGAATCGTGTCAATGAAGCATTTTCCACTGTTCAGTCAGCAGTGTGCGTTTCTTCTGTCTTTGGTCTCATAGTCCGTTTTCTCTGAACCTCTCCCCTTCTGCCAAGAGTCAGCCTTCTTGATAGCACTAGTTGCTAGCCGTAGGCTTACTTCCCCCCTTAAAGTTTGTTCCTTCCACTTCCTGTCACTCATGCATCAGAATGTGTGTGAAGCTGGGTGACAGGCACAGTGTTACAACTAACCAATCCATCAGTGCTTGTTGATAGTCACATGGGGGATAGAGATGTGACTGGTTTACACATTTATCCCTAGTGCTTAGGTCGGTACCTAGTACTCAAACTGATTGATAGGTGGATGAATGAATGAATGAATGAGTGAATGAATACCTTGTCTTTAGCTGGCAGAATATTGTAGAGTCATAAACCACCGGGACCTTATCAACTATTGCTGACAGCCAAATATGTCAAAATTAAATAATATTGATGAAGTAGTCATGCATGCATTATTAATAATAGAATATCAAGATTCTTTTTAAATGCAAGTACTTGTGACTCTTGCTCATTGTGAGGGAGGATTGAGTAGAGTATTTTGCACTTGGTAGCCCAGAGAGATTGAGGGGCCCACAGAGAATGGCTGATTTTCAGTACAGAATGATCCTTACTGTGCTGTCGGTCCCTGAGGAACTCATACTGAAGGGCAGAGAATGTGTGCCGACCGAGTCAGAGAGCCAAGGAACACATCTAAAATAAGCCTTTCTTGGGCACCTGACTTGGATCTGTGAAATGACTTTTCAGTGCTATTTCCTCATTTCCCTGCAGACATGCACCAGGATTTAGTCAAAGGGGCTTCGGCTCTGAGCTTCTCCCAAACCGGAGGGAAGGTAGGAGGATGCACCTTGCAATGAACATCCATGTAAAGAACGAGAAGTGGTTCCTTTTCGGCCTTTGGAGGATCATGCTTTGCTTCGATTTGAGAGGATTTCCTTCTGTTCCTGCCACGCCATGTCCCTCTCTCCCTCACACATCTGGCTGCTTCTCCTGGCCCAACGGGCTCCAGAAACCACTGCCATTTCCTGCTCCGAAAGTGTGCTTGCTTGGACAGCAGTCTCATTTTTGGTTGGATGTGGGAGTAGAAGCAGTGTGCGGCCGGCCGTATGCCTTGGGCTTGGGTGACGGCTTACGTTCCAAACAAGTTAGATGCTTTCTAGCCTATGGGATTGTCACTGCATAGAAATGAGCGAACCAGTGGGCTTCTAGGCCCTTCTCTTTGGAGACATGAAGGTAGGAGATTGGAGGTGTCAACCCAGTTGGCTTTAGGAAATTTACTTTTGGAGAGTAGTTCTCAGACCTGTGTGTGGCTGGAGAGCCAAGATGAAGGGATTGTGAGGTAATCCCCGAGGTTACTGTCTGGAAGTGATGTCTTCAACCAGACAGAAATGGCATCTTTTCTCAGAAATTATGCCTGCTCTCCAAAGCTGGTGTCGGCATCACTAATAGACCATCCAAGTGAATCTTCCTCATTAGGGTTGAGTAACCCTTGGGCCACACATCACTCCACGGGAGCATTTTTCAGACACATGCAATTTCCCTCTTGGAAAATGCTCCGTAGCAGGTGGGAGGCGGCACAGTAAACCCCTTCAGAGTAGAAATGCAGCTGGGCCCAAGTTGGCTTGGCGATGAGCCCCTTTGCCTAAGGTAGTGCAAAACTAGCTGTCAGTAAGACTCTAGCCAAATGCCTTGGATATTGGTGCCATAGCTGGCCGCTGGACATTGGTTCATCTGTATCTGTGGGGGGCGGGGGGAGGGTGTGAGCCTGTTTGGTCTTTAAAATCTGAACACCACAGGAAGGAAGAAGTCTCCCGGCTCCCTTGCTCCCCTGGGAAGGTCTTGAGATGGCACCTGGTAGCGATTTTCACATTTAGTTGGAACAGTTGGACTGCACGTTTAGCTCAACTGTTGAATTTCACAATAGGAAAAATTGCCTAATAAATGCTTTAGGTTGCTGGCGATGATGGAAAGTAGTAGCTACGGAATGCTTAAGACTCAGCTTACTAGGCGGAGTTCCTAAAAAACACACTGGGAGGAGTCCAGCTAGTGACTGCATTGCTTGCAGCTGTCTTGCAGTATAGAGATTACACATCTTTGTTGTCCATATCTAATCACGCACGTATGTACACGTGCACACCCACAGAGAAATGAGGGCTTCAAGTTGAACACCAATGAAATGTGTTTACTGCACACCCCTTTTGAGTATCTGAAAAGCACAAAACACTGGCCACCTTTGCCTTTAAGTGGAACACCTCGGGCCAGCAGGTCACTGGAGTGGTTGACCCTATTTTCTATTGGGGGCACTGGGATCTTAAGCATATGGGATCAGCCCTGGGTTCACCTTAATGCCATTATGCTTTCTGCAGAGATGAAAAGGTCCCCAGACAAATTGTCGTCTTTTGTTCCACACTGCATGAGGGTGTGGGGGAGGGGAGGTAGCATGATTTTTACATGACCACGGGTCTGCTCTCCAAAGAAGCAGATTCAGTCCTTTGTTTTAAATGTAATCAGCAAGATTGCATTTGCATCGCCTGTGAGTGAATCACATAAGCGAAATTACATTGCCTGCATCTCATTTGGTATCATAAAATGTTATGGGACGCAGGCTGTTTTTCTCTAACTAAAGCATCTTGAGTTACTATTAGGGTGTTTGCCTTCGTTTCCCTCTGTGACCAAATTTGTTGCATTCTACAGAGCAGAGGCCTTCTATTTGCACTGATGTTAGTTGCTGGAAGAATTCTCATTGGAGTCCTCCAGAATGAGCTAAGATATTGGTTCCGTAGGGGGTAAATGGGAGTTTTAAGACTGTCTCATGTCGTGGAGCAAGTGATTGCTAATCACTTTCTGTCGCTTGTGACAACTGCTTACTAAGAGTAAATGCCAGTCAGTGTTGGTTGGAAGTACATAAAGCAATTTGAAGCTTTTCAGGCTGTTGGCTACAGAAAGTGGTTTACGTGATTAAAAGGGAAAAAAAATGAAACTTAAGTCAGCCCCCATTTTTTTTCAGCAATCTGTTTGCTGATTGAATATCTTAATTGTCTCTTTAAAACATTATCCTAAAGGCTTGTGATTTGAAAGCTATTTGGAGACTCCTTCATATTTTTTCTCTTGAAAATAAATAATTGAACACAATTAATACTTGCTGACTTCAAAAGTCAGTCATTTCAGTAATAAAGGAAGGATATCCTGTTTCCCAGCTCCTTTCTTTCTTTCCATCCTTTCCCACCTCTTTTTAAAGATAGGATCTTCCACATAACCCAGGAAGGCCTTTAGCTTGCAGTTCTCCTGTGTCAGTCTGAATGCCCACCCTCCAGAGGTTTTGTAAACTCATGAATGTTTGAGGTAGAAGAGACCAAGGAAAGATAGAATTGTTGGATAACCAGTAGCAGGATGGTTACCCATGAAAACCTGTACACCAACTACATCATCGATAGAGACCCTCACAAATTAGACAGGCAGCCGGGATCCTGAGAATGCTTTATGCTTAAACTCGTGAAGATTATTTTAAAAAAGTGCAAGTCAATTGCACCAGGACTTCAGTGCAGTGGCAACCAATGACCCTACTGTTTTAGAAAGGTATTAAAAGCATACATCTCATGGAGTAAACAGTGGAAGAAATATAAAGAATAAGATGTAAAACTGGAAATTAAAACAAGAAAATAGTATTTTGTTTGTTTTTTTTTTCTGTCAGAGTGGAAGACTTAAAGTACTAAATGAAAAAGAATTCACCTTCAGTGTTTGTTTTCAATTAGATTCTGAAGGAAATTCACAGTGCCACGTTTTCATATTATTTAAAAGAAAAAAAAACTTACTTGGAAGAACCATTTTGTATAGAAGGAGAAAATTGAATATAGTTTCTTTTTAATTAGTAAACTTTTATGGAAGCGTTATGTGCTGTTGAAGCATTACATACCAACTAAAAAGCCAAGTACTTGTGTGACCAGTTTTGGATGTTGTTCTAAAGATGGTTTAGTTGATAAAATAATTTTATGGAGTCATAAGAATTTAAATATGCTTGTGGTCTACAATATGCTTTTATTAATAAAAACTGCAAAGACCTTTGCTCTTGTGGCACAGGAGTTGATAAAGGCGCTAATTGTGCATGTGGGGTTCCTGGAGCCCCCCAGAGAGCTCTCCACAGCTGGATGCTCTGGGATCTAGAGTTACCTGAAGTACTGTGACTTTTCTTTCAACTTGTCTCCCAAGCGAACTTTTCATTGGCAGTCACCTAAGATTTCCCAAAAGCTCCTTTCTGTTGTTTGAAATTTTCTCTGGCCAGTATTTCCAAATTGGTGATCTTCTTGAGTTAAAACACTTTTTCCTTAAAAAAAAAAAAAAGGGGTCTGGTTTTCAAGATATCTTTATTTTCTATTCCATTCATCATCATTTTTCTGATTGAAAAAATTAACCATGCTTATCTCACTTCAGATGAGCAGCTGCACTTTGAAACTAGATCCTTCTTTGGGCTGTAATTGTCCAAATGAAAGGGACCAGGTTTGTCGGCTGCTTGAAAAGAATTGGTTTTGACTGTAAAGCATTTTTCTGCTTTCTAGTTTTTCCTTCTCCTCCTCTCCCCTCTCCTCTCCCCTCCCCTCCAATCCCCTCCTCTTTCCTCCTCTCTCCTCCCTTCCCCTCCCATCTCCCTCCCCCTCCCCTCCCCTCCCTTTCCCTCCTCCTCCCCTCTCCTCCCCTCCCCTTCCCTCCCCTTCTCTCCCCGCTCCTCTTACCTCTCTTATGCCTTTCATTTTTGCCAGGAAATAAAAAAAAAAAGAAGAAAGACAAGAAGGCAGAAGGGTGGGGGGAGGGCGAGAAAGAAAGGGTTGAAACAAATGAAAGAGAAAGGAAGCAAAGGCTGTTTGGGAGCCACCTGTAAACAAGACTCTCCCCCTGGGAATAGCTAAAGAGTAGTTTGAGAGGAAAGAGAATGACTGAGACCGGCTCTTAAGACTCTTGGGTTAACTGACTACTGACCAGGTAGTATTCCTTTCTTCAAATAAATGAACGAGGATAAGCGTAACAGCAACAGAATGCTTCGCACGTGTCTGCGCATGTGTCTGAGTGTACGTGTATTTGCTCTGTGAGGTGATGTTGTTATCATCCCTGTGGCGCTTGGCAGCGGCTGAGAATATCCTGAAATCAGCCTCTGCGAGCACTGTGTTTGGAGTGCATTCAAGGACACGTGGAGACTTCAACTCATGCTCAGTCACAGAGATTGTCTTCACTCATGTTAATGTACAGCACCTTGGTCCAAGGAGCCTCTAAGAAGTCCAGTCCACTGTACTCTGGGGCTGGAGGGAGCAGTCATTGGCAGATTCTCACATTTCACTTTCTCCCTCTGGCCACAGAGGTCTTCAGACTCACCAGGCTAAAGGGCTTGCATTGGGTGCATCCTGAAAGGCTCTCGTGTGCATATCACCATAGTAACTTCTCACTAGTTGACAGAAGCATTGGACTGACTATTGAAAACTGATCAAAAAGTTGACCCAAATGATCCTGTACATGGTAACTAGGATCTATAAGCTTAGAGGTCGAAATAATGGAATGGTCAGATGTTAAAGACTCCAAGATGGCTGTTTAGACATGCTTATTGACAGATTATTTAACACATGCACATTCCTTCAAAAAATGAAAATAAAAAACAGGAAACTAGCAACTGTAATAGATTGTCTCTGTCTGCGTGTGTGTGTTAAACCCTTAGAATAACTGGAGAATGCTATTTCCTAGTGAATATGACTTATAGTTTTATTTATTATACTGTAATGGAAGCTAATCATTTGTCTTGACCTAACAGCTACTTTTGAGCTAGCAGCAGTCATACATAAATAAAAACTCAGAGGATATTTGAATTCTAACTTTTTATATTATGCTAAATTGTATTTCGTCTCCAGCAGAAGTTTGAGCCTGTACATCTAGATAAGTTAGACATATTCAAAAAACATACATTAACTTTGTAAATAGAATCGTGAATACAACTATTTCAGTTTCGATACACATTTGCTTATTTGGCACCGTCTTTTATTCATTCACTCACTGAAATTGAATTTCTGCCATATTGCCAGGCAAACAAATTGCAAGTCTGGAACTTCTAACAAGTTCAAATGATCATTTTCTAAATTCTTCAGTGGGCTTCCCTCTCATAATCTGTTTCCTGTCTTGATGCAAAATTCGCTATAGCCTAGAGCTATGACTTATTATTTCCATTTTTTTTTCTGTATGTTATTGTTTTGTGTGCGTTTTGTAGTGTCTCTCCTGGCTGTGCTTTAGGACATCTTAATAAACTTTCTTGCACTACAGGGAATATAATCTAAATCAGTACAAGAAAAAAAGGCAAACCAGATGAGACAAAGTAAACTTCAGAGTTGACGATGATGAGGGTGGTGGTGAAATGCCCACTGCCTTTTAGTGCTTAGCCAAGTACAGTGATCACCCTAAGATAATATGTCATCTCAGTGGTCTGCAGTTAGCTGGTGTTGGTCCCATTTTTCAGACAAGAACACCCAATATAAAAGGACCGCCCAGAGTGATCTGGATTTCAAAACTTCCCACAGAATTGAATCTATGGGCTGTAGGTCTTGCCAGCCTGTCAAGGATGCCTTGGCATGGATGAATTTTGGATTTTGTTTGGATTCGGACTGTTTTCTTTTTCCAAACACTACTCATGATAAAACCATGGAGAACTGAAGTTACAAATAAACATGAAGTAAATATAGCCAAATCAAATCCATGGCTGCTTTTGAAATAGCTTCTCTGATTGAGACTCTGGTCCGAAGACTGACCCGAGATGGCATCTTTACTCTGAAGCACAGTATGGCGACACTCACCACAAAGACTGATGAGGAATGGCGTGGAGAAAAACATATGGGGTTTAAATTCCAGTAGCCCAGGCCTCAGGTCCCTTTATCTGTAAAAGGAGACTGACATTGGCTGGAGCCAGCGGTCTCTAAAAGTGCTTGCATTTCCAGCCTTCTAATCTGTTAGTTGCTGAACTTCCAGCTCACAAGCTACAGTGAGTGGATGGGGATACAAGAGAGAAACCGCAGTGGGAACATCACCTTCATAGGCCATGCGATGGCAGAAGGGACGCTCAGGACTGAACATCCAACTAAGTGAAAAGAAAAGTTGGAAGGAAAAGATTTTCCCAGCCTCGCCATCTACCTGGAGACCTGGATAGGAATCCCAAGGGGCAGCTGATGTAGAGAATTAACTGTGACGTTGGATCTCACTTGACTGAGTGAGGAATTTGAGATGCTGTGGGACAGGGTCAAGGATCGTTTTGTTTAGTTCACAGATGTAGTGGTCTTAAAACTCAAGGAGCAGTGAGTGGCCTTTGACAGTGCTGAAGACAGGGGCTGTCCAGTGACATGATTCTCGGCCAGGACCGGGTCAGAGGGTAGCATTCATTTCTATAGGGAGGATGAAGACTCGTCCACCTTTATCAAAATGCTTGGCTGCTGAGCGAGGCCAGGCTGTGGAACTGAGTAGACAATCCAGCGTGCTAGCTCGTTCTGCCTCCATAGACAACAATTTACAGAACAGCCCAGAGCAGCCTTACAGTGGAATCATGGAGACCCCTGTTTTTGAGGGGTTAACTGTGAGCTTGTTTGAAAGGACCAGAGGTCACAGGGACCAGTGAACTGAGGTCGGGGATGCCAACATGTGGTGATAGGACTAAGTACAGAAAATGCAGGGTTTCTTCCAACCCAAAGAAACTGTATGTATGAGTCAGGGTTGTCTAGAGAGGAAAAGGACCAATGGAAAAATATATACGATAAAGGTTTTTTTTTTTTAGATTGGTTTGTACAATATATGATTTGGCCTGGGTATTTCAGCAAAGTTTTCGCACTGGAAAGACAGAGACAGCAGCAGCTGCTGAGGCTGTGAAGATGGGTGGGCGCCTCTGCAGTTCCAGGCCAGCATGGGAAGCTCAGAGGATTCCTAGAGAGCCTCGGGTCTTCGGTTTGTGTCGGGAGGCAGGATTCTGGGTTGTGACCGCAGTGGAGGATGGTAGCTTTGGCAAGGGGCCTGACGTCTCACTAGCAAGCAACTGGAATGTGCTGGCAGCTCTGATTTTGTTCTGGATTTCTGTACAGTCTGAGCTGAGGCCTAGAAGGTGGTGCCACTCTGGGTGAGTGTGTGTGTGTGTGTGTGTGTGTGTGTGTGTGTGTGTGGTATGTGGTGTGTGTGTGTGGTGTGTGTGTGTGTGTGTGTGTGGTATGTGGTGTGTGTGTGTGGTATGTGGTGTGTGTGTGTGTGGTGTGTGTGTGTGTGGTGTGTGTGTGTGGTGTGTGTGTGTGGTGTGTGTGTGTGTGGTGTGTGTGTATGTGTGTGGTATGTGTGGTGTGTGTGTGTGGTATGTGTGTGTGTGGTGTGTGTGTGTGTGGTGTGTGTGTGTGTGGTGTGTGTGTGTGTGGTGTGTGTGTGTGTGTGGTGTGTGTGTGTGGTGTGTGTATGTGGTGTGTGTGTGTGTGTGGTATGTGTGGTGTGTGTGTGTGTGGTGTGTGTGTGTGTGTGTGTGTGGTGTGTGTGTGTGTGTGTGTGTGTGGTGTGTGTGTGGTGTGTGTGTGTGCGTGTGGTGTGTGTGTGTGTCTTCCTTACCTGTTAATCCTTCCTGAGAATATCCTCACAGATCCACTCAGAAGCCGTATCTTTTAGGTGGTTGCGGATGGAATCAAATTGATAATCATAAGTTAAGTGTCACCTTTGTGGTAGCAGACAGCCGAGCAATAGGAATAGGCTGGACTTGCAGGGCAGGAGTTTTAAAATAAAAACATAACATTATAGGAACAGGGAAGGACAAACCTACTGTCTTTGGAGTTAGCGTCAGGACTCAGGATGGAGGGTGAAAACTATTTCTTAAAACTGAAGGGTGGGGGCTGGAGAGGTGGCTCAGGGGTTAAGCCTCCGCCTTGCAGGAGGAAGGTCCTGAGTTCGGATCCCAGATCCCACGTATAGACGCCAGGCGGAAGCAGGGGCGGCCTGCGTTTCCGGTCCTGGTAGGGCGGAGCCTGTGAATCCCGGGGCAGAAGGAGGTGGAGGCGTCCATGGTGGTTCCCGATTCGTCACAGACACACATGCGCGCACACATACATACACACACACGCACAATTGAATAAATAATAATAAAAAAAAATTAAAAAAAAACTGAAGGGTGGCAGAGAGAGAGAGAGAGAGAGAGAGAGGCTACGATTTCCTGAATGCTGCTCACAGTCAATGCAATTCAGGAGTCTGGCCTTGGTTTGAACCAAGTAGTAGGAATTGGGCTACCAGGGCTCTGGGCAGGGGGCTGCATCAAGCCAGAGGGGCATAATCTTCACACACTGCCTGGATTTGCCTATTTAAATGAGGAAAGGGGAGGTGTCTTTAAATTGAAACCTGCTCAAGATAAACTTGGGAAAGATGATGTGCCTTTTTTCTCTACTTCATTTCCTCCATAAAATTAACACATTACTTACTAAAACAAAAAGAAATGTTGTTCTTAATTTTCCCATGTCTAGGTTCTTCACCTTGTGATTATTTATCTTTATTCTTCAATTTTACTGCGGTTTAGTTGACCAGTAGTATCCTCTTGCAATGTAAGTTTTCTCTTAAATTGTCATGGTTAATGCCTGAAATCCTTATGCTTGACAGCTGGGGCCAAAGATGGTGCTTGGGATACCCAGAGCGCTTTCTGAAGTGACTGTTCATCCCTCCCTCATTGACTCATAATTGTCCCTGCTGTCCTCATGACACAATCCATTCTTTGCCATGAGATCTCCAGTTTCATCTTGGAGCAGTTAGCTCCTGATTCCTCACTGTGGTTTCAGCAGGTACAATGAAGACTTTTTCAGAATCTCAGCTGCTATGCTGACACATGCTGTACTCTACAAGCCAGGATTCCCTACAAGCTTGTCTACTCTTGGGTGGGCTCAGGCCTGTGTGGCATACCAAATTACCCCTCTTCGGATACCCCACTGACAGGAGTGTTTCCTTTCACTACTCATTCAACTCTACTCCTTAAGGTTTCCCCTGTGTGATCTTATCTCTCTTCCTATGGAGGCATATTGGTTTTTCAGTCATTCTCCCAGCCTTAGGGTGGGGAGAGATGAGGATGACGGGATTCTGGGTTGCAGGTAATCTGCACTGTGGCTGGCTGTTGTTGTCTACTTCACTCACTGCTTGTTTCTGTGACCATACCACTAATTGTGAGTAGAAAAAATTAGATTTTTTGGGGGCTACCTTTATTCATTTATTTGTGTGTGTGTGTGTGTGTGTGTGTGTGTGTGTGTGTGTGTACTTTTGCACTTTTTTGTGAAGGTCAGAACACAAGTTTTGGGTTCTGGGAATCGAACCTAGACAGTCAGACTTGGCAACAAATGCCCTTCCCTGCTAAGCCACCTCACTGGCCCGGGCCTCGATTTTCATTCATAAGATGCTCATGCACAATCATGACAATATCACGGGAACCCTGATATCAACATCACCTCTCTTAACTGATGACAAACATTTTTCATATTTTTTCTTCTTAAATCTTGCCTTAACTCCCCTCCCCCCCCCAGGAAGAAAATGTGATGAAAAGGAGACATTGCTTAAAAAGATTTTTATGGTTCAGTGGACAGCCAAGAGCATCAGGTGTTGACGGAACAGTGCTTTTGGAAATAAACTGAAATGGGGAGGAAGAGAAGGGAAGCCATTCACGTCTATCTTCCTGGTTTGTGCCCAGTGTGGGCTGCAGAGGTGGGAGGTGGTCCAGCTTCCCCCCTGCACTCACTGTGGGGGGCAAGAGTTGCCAAGAACATGGTTTTTGTTGATCTTGGAAGAGTTGCTGCGGTTGTTGTCCAGAACTCTGACATCTGCAGTTCACACACTGTTGAACTCATGGTCTATTGGAATTTGAAGAGTGTTGATCCATGATGTTTCTCACCTATGGAGAGAAGTTGAATAACTAGTTTCCCAAATGGCTTGGCTCAGGATCACAATCCTCTCCTCACCCCCTGCCACCCAGCTGTCAGTGTTCTGCATCTTGAAATCTTGTATGGAGCTGACGGCTTAAACATCTTTTGGAGGAATTCAGCAAAGGGAAACGGGTTCCACCAGTGAACATGTTTATTAGGGGCCCGTAGGAACATTGAGTATGCTGACGTTATATTGGTTGAAATGGAAGGAAAAAAAAAAAAAACTAGAAAAAGGACAAAACCTGTAAGATAACATCTCGACTATAGAATGATCCTATAAAATAATATTTAAAAGATTCACAGCAGTGGGCCAGAGAGATGGCTCAGGGATTAAGCCTTTGCCTTGCAAGCAGAAGGTCCTGAGTTAGGATGCCAGATCCCATGTAAAAATTCCAGGTGGAAACAACACTAACCTGTACTTTCAGCCCTGGAAGGCAGAACCTGGGAAACTCCAGAACAAAGCAAAGAGATGATAGCGCAATTCCTGAAGTCACACTTGAGCCTCTACAGGCACACACACGGTCCGCTGGTACACACAGGAACACACACAAAAATAAAATAAAAAGGACTAATGAAATTTAAAAAAAGCATTCGTAGCAGAAAGAGGAATTAGAAAGACACCAGTGGGTTTCTAGCAGTTACTTCTGGGTCCAGAATTACAGATCCATCTTTCCTTTTTATGCATAAATGTTCTTAATTTTGTGAAAGATAATTGTCCCTAACTTTAGTAAGTCTGTGGTAGAGGGGAAAACAGAACTTTTTACAGCAATAAATAAATAAACAAACAAATAGACTTTTATTTTCTAGAAACTTCCTTTAGTGGGTCAGTGATGTTTACCTGTTCCTTGTCCTTCTGGCTTCTGGGGCCACCCCTGATTGACTGGATTACTGCATCACATTGTGTAAAATAACAGTTATGTGACATGAGGATTGAGGTGATGTAGGAAATTTGACAGTTGTAACAGCGCCAGGTGAGTAATGAATGGAAGAGGTGAGGTTGACTTTGGAGTTACAACATGCCATGTTTCTTTGCAGTTGGTCCTTGGGTAGTTCATCATTCGCTTATGAGAAGTCTGTATTTGGAGCCTGTCACCAAGAACAGCGTTTGGGTTCCGTCACGCTGGCTAATCCTAAGAAATGTTGCAGATGCAGAAATGTCTACAAGACTTTACTATTTGCAATAATGACAGGTTCTTCACCTCATGTCTGGCACATTCTTGCAACTTCCCCATGACATCCTTCGGAAATAAGTTCTTTTTACCTCTACTGCAAATGTGAGAAAAACCAGAGAAGATACTCCATAGTGTGTCCAAATCCCAGCGGTTGCCAGTTTCTGTGTCTGGAATTTAAATATCTGCCGTTTGTCTCCAGAACTTACAGTGCTCATAAAGTTTTCTAGGGAGTCTGGTAAAGTTAATGCAGGAATTTATATTAAACCTTCTGCTTTTCTTTTAAATGAAATAAGAGGTGGGGAACAATAAAAAACACTTCACTAAAAGATAGTGCTTTTAGTTTTTAAGTTGTTTTCTGTTTGATATTATCGAAGTTGTCAAAACTCAAATTTCAGATTATTGTCTATTTTAAAGTAATTTTTTTGAAATCTGAATTAAACTTGCATTTTTCACCTTACATGGGATATGGTTGGAAAACAGGGTTTCCAGGGAGGCGATGTAACCTCGAATGAGCTGACAAGCACGATAGACTCCCCTTGTAATGGAGCTTCACGGTTTATGACATCTCTGGCCCTGGGGAAATTATTGAGCTTCACAGCCCAGTATCTCCTTCTGTTCAGTAGGAGTATCATAGTATCCACCTTCCAGAATACTTGGAAGGTATAGATGAAGTAATGGTTGCAAGATGTTTGGTGCAGTGCCTGCTAGGTGGTAACATGCTCATTAATGGCTTTATTGCTGAAGATTAGGACTGTGGAATCTCTGTTCAGTTCTACCGATAACACCCATTGTGAACAGTCTTTCACCCCTCTGTGCCTTATTTCCCTTGGGGGAAGTTGACAGGGTCTTCTAAAGCAAGGACAAACAGGTTCCTGTGTGAGGAAGTTTTGCAAAGAATTCAGGCCTCCACCTAGTAAAGATGGAGGTAAACGAGACTGCCTAGAACTTGTCATGAACTTGACTTGCATTTAAGATGCCCCTGAGCTTGCCACAGGAGTCCAGTCTGCACAAAACGAGTTGAGTGAGTTAAACTCAGGCCCTTTGCAAATAAGCTTTCAGCCAGACATATAGCACCGGTGGTCACTAACCTGTAGCCCTTTACCAAGAAAAGAAAGGCCTATCCTGGACCAGACATCAGGGGAGAACTTACGGCGTCTTTTTGCCAAGCTGTGTCTTCTTATCCGTAGGGAACTGCTGGGCAGATCTGCCGCTATTTAGTCTTTTTCTTTGAAAGGTGAGAAAGGCCCATCATTGCCTTCAGTCCTGATGGAAGTATCAAATGTGTGTGTGTGTGTGTGTGTGTGTGTGTGTGTGCCTGCCTGCACCTCTTGAGCCTATCCTCCCTCCCCCTTTGTCCACATCCTAAATTGCCACCAGTACTTGGCAGAATTTTGCCTTGACAAATTCACATCGAAATTCCTGGCTATCCTCATTATTCCCATAATGGGAGTATTGACTGGCTCTGGTCCTGTAGTAATCATTTCAGAGTCAGGGCAAACAAAGAGAAATTATATTCTATTCCCGCCGTGCTTATGGAAATGGATTCTGCACTCTGGATGTGCTTCTGGTGTGGTGAAAGACTACAATAAGATGGAGAAAGGCACAGTGAATGCTCTGGAACCAAAGGCTGACTCGTCGTTGGAGACCATAAATCTTTCCAGGAATTGTTTCTCTGGTCTCTAGGAATCCTGGATTCCTGCGGGAGTTGTGATGTCTTCACAGAGCCGCCCTAGTCCCGTTGCTAATGGCATCAAGTCCATCAGCTGGCACTGCTTTCCCGAAGTGAACATTTGGGAGCATTGCCTGGTAAAATGTTGTCTCTGCCGTCGGTTTGAAAACTGTCCCGAAGGCTGACTGGGGCTTCCATGCTGTTGATTTTTATTATTGTTATTATTATTATTATTTTAAAACTGAAATTATTGTGGCAGTAGGAAACGGGCAGATTTAGATCGCTCCCTAAAAGATGATTTCAAAACAGATAGTGAGCCAGAGAATTTTCAAGGCTAATTTTTCCACATGGAAGAGGAAAATTATTGCAGTGCCCTTTAGCTAAGTACACTCACTTCAGCCTTTATGGATGGCAGCGGGCACGTAATCACTGCTTCTTGAAGAGAGCTTGAATCACTCACAAGGCAAATCGCGGAGAGGAAATCTGATCCCAGGGTACAGGCGGTACCTGGTGAGGATGCTTTTTTTTTTTTTTTCAGAGGGCGGGAGTGGTTTATGATTCCAGAACATTCAAATGGACCAACACCCTTTTCCTCTTACCCATCACTGCCCTAGCAGAGACAGCTGGCATTTCTAAATCTTAGAGGTCCACAGGCATCTACAGTAAGCAATTCCACCACATGTACATGTAACGTCGCCGGGCTTGCTACAGTTTGGCATTCATTTGAGTGAAAAAGAAAAAATGGTCAGAATCACACGAACAGAGTGGATGAAGATTTGATAATAAATCTTCAGAAAATGCTGAAACAGAATTGAGGATTATCTTGAGTTTATTCGTCTAGCCAATGTATTTTTTAAAAAGGGATTTTTAAATAGAACAGGGAGATTTAGATGTGAACCATCAGGAGACCAATGAAATGAAATGACATAACCAGGTACAGAGAGAAAGCAGATCTGTCCAAAATTCAAAATTTAAATCAGGGTCCAATGGGATTAGAGTGCTGTTTTAATGTGAGTACAAATATATGTCTGTGTGTGTGTAGTGTATGTGTGTGTATGTGTGTGTGTGTGAGAGAGAGAGAGAGAGAGAGAGCTCAGTTCTGTTGCTTGATCTGTGTAAACTGCAATCTGTGTTCTGGATTCAATGCCATATCTAGTCATTCTTGTTGGTGAAGTTGAGAATGAGCAGTCTCACTGTAGTTATAATGATTGTACTACTCTTTGATGTAGTTGAGAAGTAGGGAAACACATTTTAACAAATTCATGAAGATTCACCGTATGAATTTGCTGTCACCTGGGAAATTATCTTCTTTCTAAATTGGGTTTTCTGACTCACCTTCCTGACCTTTCCATTGCTCTTGACCCCCTTCCCAAAATTTAAATGAAGTTCCCTTTACGTCAGAGAAGCTGCCAAGCTTGCTTTCAGTAAAGAACCAACTTCGAGGGCACCAACTGTCTATCAGTAAGGTGAAAGTCCCAATCTCTAAACACTCTTGAGGTGGGAATTAAGTTTTCAACACGTGCTTTAGGAGTCCCATGTGAACCATAGCAATGGGGGAGTCACTGCTGTGCTTTGGCCTTAGGCGCAAGCACTGTTGTAACCCCCAGTTTACAGATGAGATAACTGAGGACGAGAGAAGTTGGGTGACTGTTCAGAATCTCACACTAGTCAGAGGCAGGGCCACGGTTAACATGCAAGTCTTGTTGATTCCCTCAATGACTCGAGCGCCCTCTGAAGTGGACCTTTGCTTTGCTCTTTCTTGCATCATACGTGTGCATGTATGCATGCCATGTTGATTACACTTGTTATTTTCGAAATTTTTCTATTGATTTATTTTGTGTTTGCTCAATAGAGAAAGAGAGAGAAAGAGAGAGAGAGAGAGAGGTATACAATACCTTACCCAGATGAGCTATCTTTACAGGCCCAAATATACTTTGATATGTATGTGTGCCTAAATAAAAATATGAGAGGTTCAAGATAGTAGAAATGGTGGTAATCTTTGTCTATATACAGATGTAATGAACACTTACCACACATTTTACTTCTTTTTTTTATTATTTATTCAATTGTGCGTGTGTGTGCGTGTCCGCGTGTGTGTATGTAGCTATGTATGTGTGTGTGTGTGTAGAACCACGGGCGAATTCAGGAACCACCATCGACTGCCTTCACCTCCTCCTTGTTTACTCTGCTCTGGGATTCACAAGCTCTGCCCTACTAGGACTGGAAATGCAGGCCGCCTGGCTTCTGCTCGGAGTCTATACGTGGGGTCTAGGATCCGAACTCAGGACCTTCTGCCTGCAAGGCAGAGGCTTAACCCCTGAGCCACCTCTCCAGCCCACATTTTACTTCTCTTTTTTTAATAATTTTTTTATTATTATTTATTATTTATTCAATTGTGCATGTATGTGTGTGCGCACATGTGTGTATGTATGTGTGTGTGTAGAACCACGGATGAATTCGGGAACCACCATGGACGCCTCCACCTCCTCCTTGTTCACTTTGCCCAGGGATTCACAAGCTCCGCCCTACCAGGACCAGAAACGCAGGCCGCCCCGCTTCCGCCTGGCATCTATACGTGGGTCTAGGATCCGAACTCAGGACCTTCCGCCTGCAAGGCAGAGGCTTAACCCCTGAGCCACCTCTCCAGCCCCGACATTTTACTTCTTAAGGAATGCGGGAACCAGAAAGTTACAACAGCTCCGAAGGAAAACCACAAATTCATGTGGAATAAAACAATGTTGAGTGAATTTATAAGCACATGCGAAATCAGAGTAGGAATCAGTGACACCTATATGGATGGAATTTACCTGCCTACAAGAATTATTTGCATTGTTTCAGTGGTCTATAAATTACAAAGCTATAAAGTAGCCCAAAGACTAAGGCCCGTGTTACTGTTGGATCAGATAATCCCTGGGAACTTCAGCACAAAAAAGATGACTATTGCAAAGCTGATTTTTTTCTTACATGTCAGAAACACTGCTGTATAGCAAATACAACACACACACACACACACACACACACACACACACACACACAAGACTTAGAGAAGTCACGATTTAAATCCAAACTTCCAAGATTAATGCTGGACCTTACATTGGAGAATGCAAAAATGGCACAAATACATAAAATCACAGAATCTTGATAAGATTATAGGTAGCACTATAAGCAAAGCCCCTAAGATATAGTAGATAGACATGTACTAATTATCAGGCCCAGGTAGTAGTAATTAGAGCAGCTATTTAATTGTGTCACATACAGTTGTTATGTAGTGTGTCTATTCGGTGACCTGTTGAAGTCAGGACATACCACCACGAAATATGCTGCTTTCACATCCTGATAATTTGGCATGAAGTCACTTGAAAAATAGCAACTATGGGAGAGGTTTCTTCTGCATTCTGCTGATCTAGGTAAAGATGATTCTTCCAAAAGGGATGCAAGTGGCCGCCTTTCCCTCCCTCAAGTTTTATCATCAGCAACTAAAGAAGGAAAGAAACGGACTCTCATCACAGGAGTGGACATCAAAGTTAACTAAGTCTACGAACAAACTTTATTATAACTCTTGGTCTACTCTCTTCCTAAGGACCCATTCCTATTTCTTAAAAATCACCATTCTCCTAAGTTGACTTCTCCCCTTTTTCTTAGGAAGACAGCATATGAACTCCCAAATCTCACTGTTGTTAGTGAGCATTTGCTCTGTGTGTGTGTGTGTGTGTGTGTGTGTGTGTGTGTGTGTGTGTGTGTATGTACGTGTGAGGTAGAGGGAGACACAGAATCATCTGCCTCCAGGCTGAAATTCCTGATCATTAGACTAAATTAGATAAAATGGTTAATTGAAACTCTTAGGGAGGACTAATTACCCAGCATTCCTGTTGGTAGACCTTGCCAGTATACCTCAAGAGGAAAAACAGGCAGAATTTGGCTGATGCTAACTAGAAATTGCAGCACACGTGGTAGGTGGCATTCGTTGTAGAAATAAACTGACCATTGGGGTTCTGGTCAGACCTACATTTCATTCTCTTCCCAACAGAGCAGGGTGACCATAGTAAGCCATCCTTCATGTATGCTACCTTGGGAACTTTACACTGTAAAGCATTCTGCCCAGGTCACAATTTTTCCCAAAGCAGGGAGAAAGCGGCCTTCCATAGGTTCTTTGGATGTGAGGGATGATGCAATTTTTAAGACTTAATTACTTGACCAGTCACTTCAACAGGGATATAAAAATGCAGGGCAAAAATTTATATCATTTCTAAACAGTCTGCCAAATCACAAATATTAAATTTAAAAATTATTATGTTGGATTAATTTTGACAAATAACAACGTTACCCTGTTAAGGATCTTAAAAACTGCATACTTGCCTTGAAACATATATTAATGATTTTTTCACATATTTTGATAAAACTGGTCTTTGAGCCCTGAGCCTGACTGATTCTAGCAAAGTTGGATCTGTGGACCGAAAGTTGGGAAAAAAAAACAACACAGACCAGGAAACCCCAGCTGAAAGGACCACCTGCTTTGATGGAGTCCCATGAACCACACTAATATAACGACCTACAGTTCTGACAGTTCCAATTCAGTCAACAGTGATGCCCATGAACTGTGCCCTGGGAAATACAAAACCTGGGAAAACATGGCTTATGGTGTATTTGAAAGGCAGAAAAAGACAGAGTTTGGTCTCCTTTTTGCAATTTTAATAAAAAACAAACAGTGGAAAGCTTCTGTAATCAATGAGAGCCAACACTCTTCATGAACCATGTCCTGTTCTCCCTCCAACATATTTTTTTAAAAAAAGAATGTGTGTGTTCTCAGTGTCCCTTAAAGTTCTTCAAAGGAAGACCAGCCCTGTGCAGCAGTGTTGAGACACATACATATTTTGTTCTCGAACTGTGACTGTAGTTATTGATTGAAAAACTGTGAGCTCCGGTGAGGAGATGCCTGTGTCAGTAAAATGCTTGCTTTGAAAGCATTAGAACGTGGGTTCAATTCCCTTAACCCATGTTTAAAAAAAATAACATAAAACTGGGTGTGGTGGACCATGTTGTAGAGAGACAGAGACAGGAAGATCCCTGGCCAGCCAGCCTACCTTATTTTGTGAGCTCTGGGACAAGGTGAGACCCTGTCTTAAAGGAGGTGGACAGCTTTTCTGATAGTGCCACGTGGTGTCTCTTGACCTCCAGGTGCATTCCCCTCCATGCAGTGCATGTATTCACACATACACAGTGAGCTTCACACAATGAGCTTCATTATTCCCTGACCTCCACATGCATTTCCTATGCATGCAAATGCATTTGCATGTACACACATGCACATGTGCATGCATGTAAACTCACACACACACACACACACACACACACACACACACACACAAGCTTCATTTGAGGACAGAATCGGCTCTTAGATGCAGATGTACGCTTGCTGTCTGTGGAAGACAGAAGCAGGTGCTGAGCAGTGAGACCAGGACAAGAGCCATGCCTAACCCTGCACCTTTGTCTTGTTGCTTTATGTGAAACTCAGTTTCCTCTTCTGCAAAGTAGGCGAAAGACGGGACTCACCTGCTTCTGAAGGCTGCAAGAACACAGTCCATACCCAGGACATTGCTCAGCATGGAGCATCTGAATAAAACCTGTTCTTGCTATTCATTAGCGTTATCATGACCTTTCCAGCCAAAAGAATAGGTCAATATTCAGATTGGTGACTAAATGGAGCTTGAAACTGAACTGCAGGAGGCTACACTCTGCCTGTTTCTCCAGCTCTGGACCATACCCATCGCCATGATTATAATGATGTTTTTGTTAGGATGTTGTCGCTTTTCAGTTGCCTTTCCTGCATGTCCCTCCTTTCTGTTTTCCTTTTGACCCAGCTTGGCTTTGTCATCTTATGTCTAGGTCTTTGCAGTCCATTCTAAGGTAAGCTTTCCTCCCATATTTCCTTCCCCCTGCTTGTTTGGAACCTTGTCAGTTTCACTAATGCTCAGCTTTCTGGTAATTCTCAGAAGCATTCCCTGGGCAGAAAGGAAACTGTTTGCATGGCTACAGGTTCATCCTCTGGTCCCACCAAGCTTCCACAATTTCTGTTCTCTGCCATAGAGACAGATGTAGGCACACACACTCAAGAGCCTTTTGGCACACACACACACACACACACACACACACACACACACAAATACATGCACATTCAAAAAGTAAAACAAAACTCAGGAAGACATAAGGTTGTCCAAGGCATAAAAGCATGCCACATACTTGCAAGTAAATAGGTGTGTGGGCAGGTGTACAACCGGGCACTTGAGTGTGTGTGCTTGTGGAGGCCCATGGGTGACACGGAGACTCACCTGGGATTCCTCTACCTCCCTATCGCTTTGTTCTGGAGTTTCCCAGGCTCCACTTTTCAGGGCTAGAATTACAGGCTGCCACCCTATATCCACCCAGCATTTTTATCTGGGATCTGGAGGTCTGAACTCAGGTTCTTTTTTGCTTGCCAGGTCAAGACTTGAACCACTGAACTATCTCTCCGGTCTAGTCTTCCTGAGTTTTAAAGCTTTGTGCTTGTTTCAATCCCAAGTCAAGTTCCAGCTTCAGGCCATTTTTCAAACCTTCACTTTCCAGCCCCTGAAGAGTGATGGCCCTTGGCCCACCCATGACATGAGCATGCCGTATTATGCTCTGGGCCCACTCTAATCGACGCCTCTTCTACCTACCAGCAGTGCCATAGATCCCCTCCCCTTTATATCATAGCACCGTGAAAGTTGTTGGTTTTAACACCTTCATGTCGTTTCTGCTTTATAATATATCACAAGTGTCATCTCATACCTGCTTACAGTGGCCCAGCACCTAACATAATTCAAGGACAGAGGAGGTGCTCAGTATATGGTGCGAAATAACTAAACGATCAAGAAACATCCAGTGATATCCATAGTATTTTCTCAATAGCGAATTGGCACCCGGCACAGTACCTGGTACAGAAATAAGTGCTGAAGAAATGCTTGTTGACCGACTCCTGACTGGGAGAAATAAAGGACACTCGGACAGTCTCTCATGTCTTTTTTTTTTTTTTTCCAAAATATTGCTGTCACTATAGCAAACTCTGAACTCTGGAATGTTTGTCTCCAAAGTGTTACTTAGCACCTAATAGTGAGTCACCTGAGAGGTTCAGTGGCTGGCACAGCAGCAAGCCTGATGGGGCTGCACATACCTGAAGCGATACCACACTAGGAGAAGTGCCCCTGTCATAGCTACAAACAGGTGTCAACTTGGCAATTGAAGGCTTGAGCTCTGGGCACAGTCGTAAAGACTTGGCAGTTGAGTTGAGCCCTAGGCAAGCCTGCAGGGATTTGTCTGATGGATGGGGAGGCTTAGTCCATGGTGGGCGTGGCTAGTCCCAAGGCGGGTGGATAAAATGGAGAAACTGGGTAAGGAACTGACATCCTTTGGTATACTTGGCCATACCTGCTGCTCTGGCAAGTTAGAGATGGCCCCTCTCTCAGTAGTCTAGTCCCGTGTATGTATGTATATGGTGTGGCCAGTTGCCTTGGCTCTTGGTGCTGGTGTGGATTCTCTGCCAAGCTGGAATAAGAACAGTAACTGGACAGTCATAAGAGAAGATAAAACTCCTTGTTCCCTTATAAGCCATTTGGTCATGAATTTATCAGCAACATGCAGAATAACTGATAATCCTGTAAAGCAGATTATATGCAGTGCGCATAGACTTAGATTGTTACCACTTAATATTCACTGAACGTTGGCACTGTACTTTGTACTCAAAAAAAAAATAATAAAGGAGACACATGCTTGTGCAGTGGGCTTTGTTAGCTCTAATTAACTGGTGGTAGAACAGTGTTGATACAGCAGTTCAGCAGTTTAAAAAAAGCAGTGGGCTCAGTACACACGGGAATGTACTTATGCGACAGCCCCTTTTCTGAAGCACCTTGCTAAATCACACAGCCTTTTTCTCCTTGGCTTTGGGTAGCACTTAGAATTTGGGGCTTCTTTGTTCTTTTTTGTAGTCCATGTACCTGCAGGGTGCTGCCTGAAGACCTGTGTTGTGATTTCATTTCTCTAGTACGAAGTCTTGTTAATTCTGGTTATAATTGGGTAGATCTAGACTGCATTGAAGCTTGTCTGGTAAAGAGGAAAGTAAAACTGCATTGAGAAAGAAGGTATTGTATGAAGAGACTCCAGGGGCTGCCAAGATATCTCAGCTGGTTACATGCCTGTCAACATGCCTGGTATCCTGGCTGTCTGGATTGATTCCTAAAAGGCTACGTGGTGGATGGAGAGAGCTAACTTCCAAAAGTTATCCCCTGACCTCCATCCTTACACCATGTTCTCCCTCTCTCTCACTCTTTTCTCTCTCTCCTTCTTTTTCTCCCCCTCCTTCTGTCTCTTTCATGATAAATAAATAACAACAATAACAAAAATAGAGAAACATCTGCGGTCAGGTGTGTCAGGTGTGGCGGCACACGCCTGGCATCCAAGCACGAGGCAGGCAGTAAGGAGGATCAAGAAATCAAGCCAGCCTTATGTACATAGCGAGCTTGTGGCACGCATGCTTGGAATCTGACTCAAAAAACAAATTCACATGCACAAGTGCACACCCACATGGTCACACACACACTCTCAAATAAAACAAAACAAACATAGACAGAATGGCTTGTGAAGTCTTACACTGGTGAGTGATAGCATGTGAAGCACTCAAGGCTTCAGACCCGCCCTTGTCCATAAGCGAGGAGAGGGGAAGTGACTCGCTAGGGTCCGGGGCTGATTGATGGCAAATATATGGAGAGACATAGCCTACGTCCCTGAACTCCACAGCTGCCGTTCATTTCAAGCTTTTTCTGTCAACGAAGGTAGCAACCCCCCTTTAGAGACCTGTGGTTGGAGTCACAAGCTGACGCTTGCTCCTCTGCAGCTCAGAGAATGCAGATCACTATGTCTTCAGTAGTATTTTAGAAATCAAACTTCTGTATTTTTCATTCCCTCAATGAATTCTACTATGTGAACTATTTGGGAATTTTAGGGGATTCCATGCAAAGGTGGTACATTCATAAGAATCAAGAATGTCATCATAGAAAGAACTACGACTTGCATATTTTTACAATGAACTTCAACAATATTGAGCAGTCTCCCTAAATTTTAATATCTACTAGATTTTAGGGCATCAATTTGCTGGCCTTTTACCATTTTTAAAATTATAACTTATTTGAGTGCAGATAGCTCCCAGGATTAAGTGCTTGCAAACAGAAGTGAGTAAACTGAATGAGAAAACCTAAATTTAGCTCTAACTCTGACTCCTTGTTGAAGCATGAGTCATTTTTACATCAATCCTTGTTTTCCAAAGTGTGCAACATGTATTATTGGCATCAGGCAAAATGCATTCAGGTGGCTAAATCTTAGATAAAAATTTTAAGCTTATGAATTTGTTTTAATGTGTAATTGAAAATCAAGACCAGTATATCTGATTCATGAATTTAGAGATAATATTATTCAAGTCAAGGCCAAAAAGAATTACTGTGTAAAAACTTTAGACTCTTAAAACATAATAGTAACAGAGAGGAAAGTATCCTGATGGTGATACTTTAAAAAGGAAAACACAGAATTGTATAATCTCTGAGTTATGTTCTAACGTACAAATTCTGTGATTCTGTTGACTTTAACCTAGTCCTTATTTATTCACATTTTATTTGTGTATTGCTGTTGTCACAGGTTTTTTCATTTGTCTTTATCAAACAGAATATCGCTGTTTGATGATATGACAACACAAATATAACCTGAGTTTTTTGGGCTATCTAAATGTCTTTGTATAAAATTGAAAACTTTTTAAAGTGCTCCATGAGGGTGATGCTATAAATGTGTGTGTGTGTGTGTGTGTCTGTGTGTGTGTATGGCGTGCATGCATATGTGTAGGGTTGTAAGCATGAGTGTGGGCACACATTTGTGTGTGACTACAAGTACACTCGAGTGTACTTGCATGTGGAAGCCTGAGGGAGATGATCAGGAATCATCCTTGTCTCACTTCTACCTCATTGTTGTGAGCCTGAGTCTCTAATCATACCCAGAATTTTCCTATAAAACGAGTGTGGCTAGCTAGTTGGCTCCGGGGATTCTAACTTTCAGAGGAACGCTCACCTGCCATTTTTTTTCCTGTGGAATCTGGAGATCGGAAGTCTGGTCCTTTTATTTATGTGGCAAATGCTTCGCCTGACGAACTGAGCTGTCTCCCCAGATTCTCCCTGAGGGGTTCATTGTGCTTGTGTCTAAAGAAGAAATAGGCACCATTGGTAATTATTTTTTGGAACGACTACTAGCAAGGCTTGCACCACTATGAATTTTGTTATTGAAAAATATCAAATATATCCAGAACACCATAATGCAACTGTGGTTGTAGTGCATTGTTTTTCACGAGTTAAAAAAATCAGCATGTCAGTCCTAAGCTTCAAGTTACTCAACTGTATAGTCATGTGCATAAGCATTTGATGAAGCTTCAGAAACAAGATTGAAGCCTTGACGAGTTAATTAGAGAGCAGTCGCAGGTGATCACTTGGGCCTCCTCTAGGAAACTGGCACCTCTGTAATCCTGGGCTAACATTTGTCTTGGATGAATGACCATTGGTTGGTGAACTCACACTGACTATGGGTTTTGACATTATAAGTAGAGAGGTTCTGACTAATACAGTTTTACTAAGACAGGATCACCAGGGTTCTGAGGGCCCCGGATACCCCCTCAGAAGTCGTTGTGGGCACACAAAGAACTGAAGCCACTGGCTTTCAGGGAGTAGAGCTTTTTAACTACTTGCATGGAAAAGGGATTCTTATTCTCTTGTTATTCCAGAATGCAGGATGGAGATTAATCTCAGGTAGTTTCACACCACAACTGTAGCCTGACACACACTGTTCATATGTAAGAGGTGGGATTTGGAGCCAGGAAGTCTGCTGGCTCTGTAGTCACACCAGCACACACACACACACACACACACACACACACACACACACACACAAAATTTGTCCTTGTGGAATCTGCTTCATGGTTTTCAAAATGTGCGCTTTTTGCATACCCCAAGCTTGACAGTTTATATTTTCACAGCAGCATAGCAAATTAGGCATTGTTACTCTCTTTTTACAGGCCCAAGGAAACAAATCTCAAAGGAATTGAGGAACTTGCCCAAAGCAAATGACTTAGTCAAAATACTTACTCAAAATGGTCATGTCTGTGGACTGCACTTACTTTCCTTAGAGGTGAATAATCTGGAACAAAAAACATTCTGATGCCCAGAGCTTTTAACTACCTTAACAGATTGTGGGGTTGAGGGATGAGGGAGAAAGCTTGAGGTCTCCCCTTCTCTGTAAATGTTGCAGCAATGACTTGCATCAACTAGCTGGGAGAGGATAGAGGGATGCAAGCATCACATAAAATGTAGACCCTTCCATCTTCTCGCAAGGTTCCCTTTTGCTCTAGGATTCAGACGTGTTTTTCTTATCATCCTGTCATCTTGCCCCCTCTCCAGCCTTTGGAATTCAAAAATAAATGCAAATCTGATTTTTTTTCAGTCCTTCTCTCGGACTTACAATGGCTTTGGTAAGATAGTCACTTGCTGGGATATTGACATAACGCCCTGGGGGGAAGCATTGGGTCATCTGACAAGTCCGCAGCCTGACATACCCGTGGAAGCCTTTGGGTGAGGAGGAAGATGGAGTGTGAAAGTCTTCCCAGAGATGAACAGGCAGTCCCCCTGACACACAGCAATTCCGGGGATTCTTTGACAGCTCAATGTCTTGTCTTTTCGAGGTGTCTATTGGACGAGCAGTTTGGGAGTCGTAATATCTTCCTTAAGACTCCACTTTGGTGATTTCCACCGCAGTGTGCTCACAGGTATCTTCTTGTAAATCCTGGAGTCTGTGGGTGACTCCTTGGTGATGTTTAGGATGCTGTCTGTGCTAGGGGGTCGCTGTGGCATGTCACGCTGTCTTCCTTTCTAAGCCATCTCCTGCCTTGACCCTCATTTGTGACTATGAGCTGCGGCTCCTGGAGGTGGGGTTTGAGTGTTCATTTTTATATTTGTGTTTTTATGCTTCCTATTGCCCTCAGTCCTCTTCTTGGATCAGTCTGCCCTGTATCCGTACATGTTCCAAACATGAGCCATTTCTCTTAGATAGCAGTAGGTGGTAGTGTCCATGCGCGCGGCTTCTTTGTGGCTTTCTGTCTGCTTTGGATTCCTCATCTCTGGGCAGCTCAGAGCGGAAAAGCTTCGTTTTCTCTTTTTCCTGCTCCTCCCCTGCCCTAATTTTTATGTTCCTTGGACTTTGATTGCTAATTCTGCCAGGCATTTAAGCATTTTCCTAAAGGGGGTAAAAGAGTGCAAAAAATAGTGGTGGTGGTGGTGGGCTGATACAATTCAAAAACTGACCTACATTCCCCACACTGTCTCAAAGTTTCTGTCCAACATGGAGTTTCGATGGGATAGAGACGTTCTGGACAGTACAGTAGTGATGGGCTGCAACTGGGAAGATTCATAGACTAGAGGAGCCTGTTCAGAATGTTCACACGAGGAGTGATTCCACAGTCTTTTCTGAGTACCAAATTCAAATTGAGGATGATTTTGATGCAACAGCCATGCCGGAGTTCAGCAAAACAGAAAGAAAGAATGGGGGGTGGGTGGGTGTTAACATTCAGGTAAAAGCTGGAAAATTGCGTGCACACATACACGCATGCACACACACACGATGTTTAATTTGTCCATGTTTTTATTGATCCAACCATAAAGTTCTCTTCCATGTTGGTGAAATGATTGTAAATCCAGGCCGTCCCATCCCATGAGCATGTGAAGTTGAGGCATAGGAGCCTTGCTCGTCACTTTAGAGGAGGGTACAGTCAGCTATGGAGGGGCAAAGTCAGTGTCTGGAAACATGATTTGTAGAAGGCAGACAATGTTGGTGAGATCAGAACCACCGAAGCTGAGTGAAATGCAGTTCAGGGAAAGGAAGGAAGATTCCAAAGCCATTTGCATGTATTAAAAAAGAAACAACATTGAATATAATCAGAAGAATGTGCAGGCCCACTGATGAGATCTCAGTGGATTAGTAAACTTTCTCCATGGTAACAGCATATTAATCTATAGCTTTTATAGGAAACATCCGTGAATCTATTTTGTAGCAGTTAATAATTGTTTGGGGGCTTCTAATTAGATCCACTCTGATGGCTGCTTCACAGCTCCTGCCCTCCCCCCTTCTTCTTCTTGCTCCCGTTTCTCCTTCTTTCCTTCTTCTCTGATACAGATTAAAAGACTGACCTTACTGGAGGAAACAGGAGACCATCCAGGCTGCATACCAATGGCTCTATCCTCCCCGCTGAAACTGCCACTGTTAAAACATATTGTTTGGGGGAGGGGGGTTTCAGTAAAGCCCGAGGAGACCATGTGCCTCAGTTTCTTGAGTGTTCTCTGCTATATGTGAACTATCAGGGGAGATGTTGAGTTATAAAATACTGTCTCTTATTTAACATTTAACACTCTCATCTCCACACCGTTATCTGCCTCTCTCTCTCCGATAACCTTCTCTCTGCATTTATAACTGCTGCTTTTTACCGGCAATCCAAAAAATAAGTACCCATTCCTACAGAGACATTAAAGGACGCTGTCAGTGGAGAGTTAATACAGTTAAAGCACCCTGAACGCTGCTACAAACCTCTTAAATAATTAAAACTGTATGCTCCGAGAGTCAGATTTGCATTTCTTTACCAAGTTTATTTAGTACACTTTGTTACACTCAATTAAATGAGAATGTTCTGTTTCATTTTCTTTGCTTCGGGTTGATCACTTTGCCTTTTGATTCTTATGCCCTCGTGTAATTTCACAGTGCTTAGGTCTCTAAAACCATACATATATTAATGCGAATGGAGATATCTACATACCCATTAAGAGGTCTGCTATTTGTTCTAAATACAATCTTTGCCCAAGGCATCTGAGCATCCCTAGTAACCTGAGGTATAACCAGGACTGCAGATAATTCTTGGAGGTAAACACGAGCTTGACAGTTCTTTCAGTGTGCCTTAAAAAAAAAAAAGTCTTATTATTTTGGCATCCCTTTCTCCTCCCTCCCCCAATCGGACTGAGTGACTCTCTTACCAAAACCAAGAAGACACAGGTTTTGAGTGGCTGTGGAAAGGAAATTGAAGTGCTGTCTCCACGTCTCAGTTGGCAGAGTATGTGCAGGCTGCCCCCTGTAAATGAGCACCCTGCTTAAGTTGTGCATGTTTAAGAAAGAACGGGTTACTTATCCTTTTCCTAATGAGGGGTGGGATCAGTTGGAACATGATGAGAGAGAAATAGCATCATTTTTGCTTCCTCAATTGGGGCTCCGGATCCCTTGGCCCATAGTATTAATCGTTCTCAGTTTCCTGTTATTTCTCCCTCTCCATGTCTAGTGAAGCCCTTTCCTTTCCATTTCCGCACCAGGTAAGTAACTCGTTTAAAATTTTCCCAGTGGACTTGCAGGTGAGGGGTGCAATCCTTTTGCTGCCCAAAAGCATCCCTTGCGTTACATGGGGGTGGGGTGTCCTGCTGCCTTTGCTGTGGGTTTGTTTGGGTGTGTGCACAGATGACAATTGATATGCATGTGTGATGACAATTTGCGAGAGTTCTAACATGTTTAACCGTTATGGGATCTGTTATGTCTACTTTAGGGTCGACCCCATCCCATATGACACTCCAAAACCGGCGGGCCACACACGGTTTGTCTGCATCTCAGACACGCACTCCAGAACAGATGGTATCCAGATGCCCTATGGGGACATCCTTCTCCACACAGGCGATTTCACCGAGCTGGGACTGCCCTCAGAGGTTAAGAAGTTTAATGACTGGTTAGGTAAGGAATGATTGCGTTGTGGCGGCCCCAATTAACCTTTCCCGTCTGAGTGTCACTCACTGCGTCCTAATTGAATTAGAGCACTTGGAAGCCGGCTCGGCCATTTCTCGTATGATATGCGGTGGTGTCTAGCTTTAATCCAATTTTGTTAATTAAAGATGAATTTTTAGATATTTAATTTTGCCGTGCATCCTTTCAGTGCCTGGCCTCGACGGCTCTGGGGCAAAGGGACGGGAAGCTTTGAAACCGATCTCATTCTACCTCATTCCGCTTTAATGAGGACATTCATTGGCACGCGTGAGACCTAGAATCATATTTTTAATTCATTGGTTCTGCGATCTTTGCAGAGGGACTATGATCAAAGATGTACAAATGACCTAGCAGTAAGAGAGCATCTTTAAGAAACAGGATGTGAATGTCCTCCCAGGAAGCCAGTTCCCACAGCACAGAACCATCTAGAAGCAGCCTTCCCTAAGAATCCTCCTGCAGGGTGTCCTGCTGAAAAACCCCAGACAGAATGGGAAACTGTCCTGAACCCTAGAAAGAACCTCGGGTTTAAGGTTCTGCAGAGTCCTGGGTCTTGGTCAGACCATCACCAGATGTTAGCACTGCAGGACTATTGTGGGGTTAACTCATTACGGGAAGTATCTGGGGTTCGTGCACAGCTGAGTGGTGGAGTCCATGCTGACCATCCTCCCCATCTTCCAGCTGCTGGATCAAAAAAGAAAGAAAGAGAGAGAGAGAGAGAGAGAGAGAGAGAGAAGAAAGAAAGAAAGGAAAGAAAGGATGAAAGGGAGAAAGAAAGGGAGGGAAGGAAGGAGGGAAGGAAGGAGGGAGGGAGGAAGGGAGGGAGAGAGGGAAGGAGAGAGAGAAAAAGAGATTAGGAAAGAAAGAAAGAAAGAAAGAGGAAGGAAGGAAGGAAGGAAGGAAGGAAGGAAGGAAGGAAGGAAGGAAGGAAGGAAGGAAGGAAGGAAGGAAGGAAAAGAAAACAAGGCTTTCTAAAATCAACCACAAGAAGTTAGTGGAAATCACTCTGGAAGAAGAATGTCACGAACATTGCATTCGTCTTTAAAAAAAACTCTCACAGGAAATTTAGACAAAAAGCTTTTAGGATTTTATTTTCTATCAAACTAAAGCCAGATATGGAAATTTAGAAGTTATTGAGTACACATGATAAAAGGCACGTGTGACTTGGAAAACAATGCTTTATAAAGAGGTTATTGAAATTGCTACTTTGATTTTTATTGTGCTCATACTTATCTATGGTCTTCTAGATAATGATGTCGGAGTATCCACCTCATGCTTGGCTATTTGCATTCGATAGTATTGATAAGATCCAGTGTTTCATTTCCATACTTGTCCTTTCTAGTGACAGTGTGACATAGCGTTGGTTGCATATACCTTTATTTGGTAAGACGTACTTTTAAAAATGGACATTTAAACTGATAGCAGTATTTTCGTCCACAGCTAGCACTGAAATGTTCTTTTCATGTGGCTGTGACTTTTGTTTTCACTGATTTACTTCTACGGGGAAAGGACTCCATGTGAGTTTAACTCTGGGTCGGAGGCTTCCTGGCATTTGGCTCTCTCTCGCAGCACTGTAGCCCAAGGATTCATCGGCAGTGAATGAAGCAGTACCCATTCATCATGGTCTTGGCATTGGACGTGGGTGTTTTTAATACTGTGCCCTTTTTGAAGATTCTCAGTCTTATTCAAAACAGATGTCTTAAATATCTTTAGATATCATAGCTGACTCATTTGTACAAGATGGCACAGAGATGCAGAGATATTTAGTGACTTTGGTCTCTCCACAGCAGAGTTTGATACAATGGAGGTCTTTGGGGTTTTTTTTTGTTTGTTTGTTGGTTTTTGCCTCTGTAAACTTTGCTCTCAAATATTGTTATGTCTTCATTTTATCCGTGACCTCACTGCAGTTCAAGTTATTTGGTGTCAGGGAGCTGAGTGGACCGTGTTTTTTGTAAGGGAAAAAAACCTGCTCACAGGAATCAGGCTGGAGGCTGGTGATAATCTTGCGGAGCTACTGACCTTGGGCAACTGGGTTCACCTTTTCTCCCTTTGGTTTCCCTCAGCAGAACTAAGGATTAATACTACCTGTCTTTCTGGATTGCTGTGCAGATTAATCAGTAAATGATTACTGCTAGTGAGTTTTGTGGGCCATTAATAATGGAATGGGGAATGTGGTGAGTGAACCAGCAACAGATATTTAAAGGGTGAAAACAAGAAGAGGTCAGAGGAATTATTTAGTAGATTAGAGGCAAACACTTGGAGATTTCGTAAGGGAGACGGGAATGTGCCGTAGCTAAGGAGATCAGATAATAAGGAAATAAAATGCCGAGGCCCATGTCCATAGTTAGGTCTTTTCTCCCTCATCTTCCCCCCACCCCTCATCTCTAAGGGTGAAGGAGAGTTCTCAGCATGGGGTGCAGAATGAGAGACAGGAGGGAGCCCATGGGATGTGGCTAGAGAAACTGGGATCCCACGGGGAAGGCTGAGAATAGCTCACTGTTTCCAGGGCAACTCACGGGTGCTCGGAGGGTGAGAGATGGTGTGATTACTCTGCCACTTGGCTTGGGCAGGAACCTCTCACCTGAAAAGGGTGCTTTCAGCAATCTCCGTCAGGTAGCCTAGCAGAGGCGGAACCAGGATCAGATGAGTCTGGGGCCTTTGCCACAATCTGACAGTCACCTCTCACCAGCTAGGGCATACCTTCATGTCAGGCAAACTCTGGCTGATTTCCATCTTTGCTCTAGTTTTCTGCCCTGATCCTTGCAGATGAATTACAAGTACCCTGCCAGCCCCCCACCCCCCGCCACTCCAATGCCCTTACTTCTTCTCTACTCAGCTAGTTTGTTTCTGTGACAGGCCAGTGCTCTCTGTACAATCTGGTTGCTAATGTTCCCATGTCACAGATGAGAAACTTGCGATTCGCCCTAGCTAACTTCCTGCAAGGTACTTTAGTAGATGAGAAAGTCCAGAAGTGGACTCCAGTCCCCCCATCAAATAGACTTGGGACTATATGACTGTAACATGTGAGATCCACTTTGTGTCTACCGATGTGAGTCTTCCACGAAAGGGAAACGCTGCAAGATTTTTAGCAGCTTCTGGTAGAAGATGAGAAGCTGTCTGGCTGTGTTAATTATGCACACATTTTAAAGATGTATTTAAGTCACCCCTGCCCATCTTGGTTGTCACCCTGGCCCACCAGCTACAAGACCCGAGAATTCCTAATGAGCTCCCTGTTAGCTCAGAGATGATGGGTCCTTGTTAATATTTACATATGCTGCCTGACAGATGTGATATGAAGCTATTAATACAAGGTAATTTATGGCATGTGCTAGCATAGAGCAGGATCTTAATAAGATAGAGCTAAAATCAAGCACAGCTAGAGGATAGAAAAGTGGGGTATTTTGAGGTTATCAGCAGCTTGATGGACGTAGATTTGGATTTGTTGTCTTTGATAAATCCCTGGGTCTTGATATTTTTTATAAAATGGGCATATATGTAAAAATACAACTATGTTGCATAGTTATCATGAAGTTTTTACCCTGTGAGTAAGCCTAAGACTATTCCGGCCTGGAAGTCTTTCAGCGGTTGTCCCAGGGAGACAACAGAGCTCCAAGAGCACCCTTCTTACCAGGGACTTAAAGAGGATTCATGGTGCAAGAGGGAGTCTGATAAGCAACTTCTCTCTCAGCAGTGACACTAACTAGGCTGAGCGGAAAAGACCTCGGACACCTTTGGGTCCCATCAATTTGACAGTAGTAGAGACTGAGGCCGAGGGAATCAAACGGATTGCCTTAGGTCACTTAGTGAATGCCCAAGTTGAAACTGGAATCTGGAATGTAAGAGGGTGGAGCGGTGCACTGACAGGTCTTGTCTGCGGGTTTCAGGGTCTCCACCCCAGCCCGGTTTCACATTTCATTTCATGTAACACTTAATTTGCTGTGCTGTCATGCCTAAAGCATTATCAACTTCTTCTTTTACTCATGAAGAAGCAGCTTATGTAAACTTGACTTACTTAGGCAATACAATGAGGTAGCCTCCTCAGGTTTTGAACTTGGATCCTTTAGACGTCCAGGCCCAGTCTGACTGATATGACATCTCAGTCCTCTACTTTTGGAAACACTCTGCCTCTCACTCTAGCTGACTAATGTCTTCTACCAGGGAACCAGTCCAGAGCCAGATACACAGGTGACATCCAGGGCTGGGCACTCACTACAGAATTGTGGGAAGAGACATACACATAAATCTCTTCCCACATTTCTTTAGAAACACAAATAATATACTACCATTAATAGTTTAGCTCATGTACACTGGAAATACGTTAGGAATAGGCAGGTGCTATTGAGATGATTGTCTAATTGATGGGGAAGGCCCAGCTTTTAGTGGGTGGGACTAGTCCCTTGGTAGGTGAATAAGATGGATGGAGCTTGTTAAGGAAATTGGTATCCTTTGGTAGACTTGATCAGACATGTTGATCTGGCAAGTAAGGATTGTCTCTCTCTCGACAGTCCTGTAGACATGGTGTGGCCAATTTCCTTAGCCCCTGATATTGGTATGAGCTTTCCTGCTAAGCTGGACAAGAAAATGTAAACAAAGCCAAAATGAAACCCCTCGTTTCCTTAAGCCATTTGGTCATGAATCTATGGCAACAATGCAGGCTGACTGCAGCATTATCCCTGTCATACACTCATTACCTTCAGGGTAGCTGTCAGTTGAGAGGGGATGGTTTTTCTTGTCTTTCTTGAATTCTGAGCATCGGCTGCTTCTCCTGCCATTTTCCCTGGAAGCACCGTATCATGTATCTTCCCAGGCCTTCCCACAGTGCCTCTTTAAAAAAATTATTATTATTATTTGTGTGTGTATGTAGGTGCTCGTGTGTATTTGTGTGTATGTGTAGAAAAGGATACCTTGTGTGCCCATGGTGGCCCAATGGTAACTTTGGGAATTATCCTGGGTTGCTCTACCTCCTTATTACTTTATTCTGGGATTTCCCAGGCTCTGTCCTCACAGCCAGAAGTTCAGGCTGCTGCCATTTCTACCCGGTATTTTTATGTGGGACCTGGAATCCAAACTCAGGTCCTTCTGCTTTCAAGGCAGAGGCTTAACCTCTGAGCCATCTCTTCAGCCCCCCACCAGTGCCTCTGCCATTCCCTCAGCCCCATCTCTACTGCCCTCGCATTTCCAGAATATTTATTTGGCAGGTGCGCCTACTGCTGAATGCTGACCAAGTCGTCATTATGGGTCTTATTGACTGTGAAATGCTGTCTTACACCCTGCTTTCTATTACAATAACATGCACATCTTTTGCAATCCTTATACCCAGCAAACTCTGCTCCTGTCTTTAAATTCTTAGGAAAAGTTCACTCCTCCTGTGTGACAGTTTCATTGCTAGTGGCTGTCCCTAACACAGTGGTCACATTTTAGTTTAGCCTATCTTCTGATTGGGAAGAAGTCATTTACCTGCACATCACCCTACTGGACATTGGTGTATATATAACCAGGGTTGTTCATAACACCTGTTACTAAGTATGAGTCCAGAACATAGTATATACAAATGTTCAAATCACTGACTAAATGAACAACCATAAAAGCATAACCTTTTATTTTCTGCTTGCAGTTTGATCCAGATATTAAAATTCTGGACTAGCATATGCATGGTTTCTAGCCTTTCTCATCTCTTCTTTCTCAGTTCCTTTCCCTTTTATCCTCACAGCATTTATACCATCCAGTTGGCTGATGCTAGTGACCCCAGGACAGTGCGTAGAAACACTTAGCAAGTGTCTGGCTGATGCTAGTGACCCCAGGACAGTGCGTAGAAACACTTAGCAAGTGTCTCTGCTGCTGTTGGCTCCCGTACAACAACAATTAAAGTCAGGGTTGTTGGTGGTGTGTGCTTTCGGCTGGAAGTTACACAAGGTGATCTAGTCTGTGAAAACTCTTTCTGCCTAGTACCAATGCCTAGGCCTTTAATCATGGATTTTCTTTACTTTGGACCCTCACTGCCTCACAGTCTCAGGCTTGCCGTTTCTCAAGGCCCAGAAGGGAGTATGGAAATGTTTGCAGGGATAATCTCAGCAAGAACGTTATTTCTGTTTGTCTGAGCATTGTGCCAGGCCTGGTTCTAACGGACTGTGACTGGAACCAACACCCCAGATGGTCCACACAAATCAATTCACCCATTTCCCAAGACAGTGTTCCTTTTCTAGCAAACCTGCTTTGGGTGGAGAGTTTCAGAGTTGGTCTTTAGGAAAAGCCTTCATAGCCAGAACCGTTTATTTTATTGTGATGATGCATTTCATGGCTATTTATTTCTTATACCTTCGAAAATAAAGATAAGTAAAAGAAGACAAAAATACCTGTGAACAGACAGACTGTCGTGTGATCATTTTATTATGATCTTTATGGAACCTTTTCTTCTCTCTCTCTCTCTCTCTCTCTCTCTCTCTCTCTCTCTTGATCTCTCCTAAAGCATTAATACTGTTTTGTATTTCTTTATCTTAACAATCTATCATGAATAGCTTTCCCTGTTTGTCAGGATGGCTAAAATACCTTTTTTTCCCAAAAAGAATACTTTATTAAAGCATACATGCATATTGTAAAAATCCAGATATGTAACGTACTAAGATGAAAATGCACATTCCTCTGTAGTCCCGTCCACAGAAATATTTGGCAAGTCTCATCTCTGAAATATATCTACTTTCATTTTAATGTTGAACGGCCTTAGTAACAAGATATCACTCCCCTCTAAAGACTTGTGTTTAATGAGTAGGTTTTAAACTTAACAGAACTGTACTGTGGCACACGCAGGCTTTGTGTGGGCAGGCATGGCGCTGTTTGTGAGCACACTCTCGTTTATCAGCAGCTCTCTTGCTACGGACACCTGATGTGCTTGAGTTCTTTCCTTATCACTTGTGCAGCCACAATGAGCATTCCCCTTGGTCTCTCTGCAGATACCCTTAATTACCTTTCAGAAGGTATTCCTAGAAGTAGAATCATTCCTTCAGATGATAATATATTTTTAAAAGATTTTTTAAAGTTAGGTGTTACCAAAGTTTTCTCCCAAGATCACGGTGTCTTCTTGAGACTCTTCGTAGTATTTGAGAGCCTGTGACCCACGGTCGTTAGTGTCCTCCTGGGGCAGTGAATTTTCACCCTACAAATATTTTTAGAAAGTGACTATAGATGGTGTGTTTTTTTTTCAAGTCATGAAAACATACATGATCCTTGTTTTTAAAAAGTTCATGATGGTACAGAAAAAAAGTTGAGCTAGACAATACATCTTACAGTCCACATGTGACTGCTGAGAACAGAAGTTGTATATACTATAATGTGGTATGCGTGCATATGTAAGCACTGATATATAAAATGGCAATATGGTATCAAATAGACAGTGGGACTGTTGGGTTTAGACCATCTAAGTATAAATTCTGCTTTAATGCTGTTAATTGTGTGATCTTCAATTCACCATCCTGTAAAGGACAATCAGCAATTGCTAATATATCTTAACTCGGAGAATTGCTGTGTAAAAGGACACATGCAGACAGGAAGCATCAGGAAATGCCCTCTGCTATGATGACCTGTCTCTCCTTCTTCCCGCCCTGTTGGTGCATTTTACTTGTCCTTAGGAATGCATTAGTTGGAGGGATATGAATACAGGGGAACGTCAAGGCAAGAAAAATTATAGTTTCTTGTGCCATAGTGGCTGCTGGCCTATGCCCCCCTCTTCTTGCAGAGCAGAGAAAACTGAGTACTGTGCTTCGTCCGCAGCCAGAAACTGGACACTTCCCCTGCCCTCTTCTAAGCACATCAGACCCAACACACTGCATCTCTCAGACTCCTGCTGACTTCTGATCTCTCCTGCTAGTATCAGCCTTTCCTCCCCCACACCTCTCATTCCCATTATCTCCCCAGTGTTACCACACTTTATTCTGACCACTGGTCTCCCCTCCTGTCTCCTCCTTCCAGATCTGTCCCAGTCTACAGGCTCTATCCAACAACCCAGCACACCAGACTTTAGCCAGTTAGTGAGGACGCAGTTCAGTTCATGTCTAAGGTCTTGTAATCCTTTCCAAGCATGACTTGCTTATTTAAAGCTTTTTGGTTTTTTTTTCCAAAGCAGTTCAGAATTATTAGGAAGTAGAGCTGGTGAGCTGAGCAGGGTGGGATACACTATTCTGAGTTAAAGTCGGGGAGTGACAGCCACTCCCTAGAGAGGGGTCCCCAGGATGACTCAACAGTACAGTCTCACTGGACTGTTTATAGTGTCATTGACTTTATGACCACTTAATAGTCAGACATTGTGATGAAGTTAAGAGTAGGGGTTTATAAGAAGCGAAATAGATGACTTTCCATGATTTCTAAAGGAAACTGGGCCAGAAACCCCTGTACCACCATCTTCTGACCCTTACCTTTGGCAGTTTAATAATGAGAAAGCGTCTGCTTTGCTATGGTTTTTAGCTTTTGATTCAAAATTTGATTTCCTCAGTTACCATTCTAAAATTATAATGTATTTAACAGCTTCTCTTTCCAATTCAAGCAATTTAAGGAGTCTTGTTGGTTTATAATTCTAGGATCCTAATCCTGCCTATGAGTTGTCTACAGAGCCTGTCCTGTGAACCTCAGATAGCATCTGCTTTTGCCTGCACTAGTATTAGTTAACAATATTTGCTTTATCCAAACAGCTAGTTGGTCCATGTGTATAGCTATTTTTATTTTATGTAGAGAGTCTTCTCCTGAAATAGTTATTTCATGGTTGATCTAATGCAATTTTTTTTCAGTAAACAAAGCATAAATATAAAGCAAAAATAGTTGGGAAAGAAATGACTGAAACGGAAGAGTTGAATTTCCTGAAATGAGTGAGACTGAGCTTCATTCTTTGGAAAGGTTTGTTAATGACCCCAGGACACAGTGATGAGTTCTTCTGTGATCCCTATGAACCTCTTCTTGTGTGTTATGTGAAGCCATTTTCTTAAATTACATCAATTATAATGCCTCTGATTTATATGACATCTTTCCTCCAAAGGACTAAGAGTACTTTTGAGTATATTAGCTCATTAGTGCTTCATAATGGTCCAGGGAGGTTGATATGGGCAGATGGTATTACCTCTGTCTCATTGACAGATGGATGGATATGCAAAAGCGGGAGGACAGCTTGGGGTCACACTGGAGTCAATGCAGGAGCTGGACGAGAGCTGACGCCTATGGACTTTAGCCCCTTGATTCTAGAGCTAACTACTTTCTCCCTCTGGAACCTCTGAGATTTCCCCCACAAGGCAACACACACATAAGCCTTACTCCATCAGCTGAACAGAAAAAGTCAGGTTAATACTTCCCTGGAAATGGTGTCTTAAAAAAAAAACAAGCCAAACAAACATTTTTAATATGTTAAATTGTTTCATTAAAAAATAAAATAAAAAAGAACTCCTTGAAACTTAAAGGTCCACAGCTTTTCAAGCCATTTAGTTAGTCCAAAGGGAAAACCTGAAGTTCCCAACCAGTACCACCCTAAATCCTAGGGTAGGGTCCTCCTATCAAGATTCCCAGGACTCTTCCAGGTGTGGGGTGCACACTGGTAATAAGCACTTACGATGCAGAAACAGGATTGTGAGTTTCAGAGTAAGACCTTGGCTCCCAAAGTAAATGAGAGGGAAGGGGTAGGGGAGAGGAGAGGAAAGAGAGAGAGAGAGAGAGAGAGAGAGAGAGAGAGAGAGAGAGAGAGATTGAGATTGGGCATGGTAGAGCAAGTTCCTAATAATCCCAACTGAGGCGAAAGGATCCTGAGGAGCTGAGGTGTATGTTGAGTCAAAACAAAGGGCTGGCGACATGATTCAGGAGGTAAAGGCACCCGAGTGCAAACCTGGTCATCCATCTGATGTCAGTTCTCTGAGTCCACAAGGTAGAAAGAGAACTGACATCCAGAAGTTGTTCTCTGACCTCCACATGTGCAGAGTAGCACACGAATGATCTTTCAAAGCAATAACTAAAAGATTAAAAACTAAACTGAAGAACACAAAGGGATTGCGCCGTCAGTTTCCCCCCACGGATTCTAAGTGTGTTCAAGAGCAGCCACTCCCAGGCAGGTGCACAGCAGAAGTGACTAGAGAGCGTGGTCACCGACTTCCTCACCTAGTTTGGTGGTCATTTTACGATGAGGCAGCTGGACCTCAGTGCAGCTTTGTCTCCCAGCTTCGCAGGGGTTTGTGAGTGAATGTCATGCGCTTTCTCATTCTGGGCCTTTCTGCAGATCAACACCTAATGCTCTGTCCTAGTTAGGCACAGGTGTCAACTTGACAGTTGAGGGTTTGAGCTCTGGGCACATGTGTAGAGAATTAGTGGTCGAGTTAAGCCCAGAGCAAATCAACCTGCAAGAAATTGTCTAGCTGATAGGGACAGCCCAGCCCATGGTGGGTGGGACTAGGCCCTGGAATAAAATACAGAGAGCTGGTTGAGAAAGTTGGCATCTTTGTGCACACTTGGCCAGACATGCTGCTCTGGCAAGTAAGGATCATCCTCCTCTCAGCCGTTACATAGAGATGGTGTGGCCAGTTCCCTCGGCCCTGATGCTGGTGTGAGCTTTCCTGTCAGACTGATCTAAGAACTGTAACCACATAATCATAAGAGAAAATAAACCCCTTGTTCCCTTAAACCGTTTGATGGTGATTTATCAGCAACCATGAAGGCGAATTGCTACGTGCTCCAAGATGTAGTTGTGGAGTGGAGCACTGAGTACAGATTTACCCTCTTCTCTGTCCCTGTCTATCTGTCTGTCTGCCTAATGCTTTCTCTCTCTCTCTCTCTCTTTCTCTCTCTCTCTTATCATGTGCAACTGAGAACTAGGCATTTTGAAAAAGACAGTTACCTCAAAGCACACATGTATCGACATATTTTTCTCCTAGACAGAACCGTTAGCCCCTGCACCTACGCCTCCTCTGTCTTACTTGTGGCAATGTGCTCTCATGTTTACTTGAGTGTGTCTTCGATCCCTCTGTCCCGCCTAAAGAGAGGGGGAGACCCAGCCTGCCACACATCCTTTCCAAAGTCCTCCAATCAAACAGCTGACATGTACTGAGCACACCATTACCTGGCTTGTTAAACACATTCTTATTAAATCATTCATTCACTCATTTATTCCATCCTCACATAACCCCGCTGTTATCATGACTTTAACTGCTGAAGAATGGTAGGTGGAAGATCCTTCACTCACGGAACTATATTTCAGGGGTGTATTTCAGCAAGCATTAGTTAGTTTTAGTGCTGTTTGGTGCTCTCCATGAGCTGACCCAACTGGTCCAGTCGGCTCCTCCCTCTGACCTTTGTTTTTTAGTCTCCTGGCCTGCCATTTGCTTCCCTGTTCCCTATCCTTGATCACAAGTCATAATTTTTTCCACTTTGAACTTCTGTACCTACCATTGTCTTAAGCTGTTAGTTTCTATTTAGACACTTGCTCCTTGGCTGTGGCTGTCTGTTCTTATTGATGGAAGATCTTTCTACACAAGTCCCTCGAGGGTCTGGCCTTGCGTGATGCACCTGTGCACCTCTAGGGTGACTCCACACTTACAGGAGTGACGACACAGTAAGGCTGTTTAGAAACTGCACTCAGTGGATGATTGGACGCATGAAAGCAAGCGCTGTAATGCACACCAGATGCCTTGTCTTCTGTCTTTTTTTGAGGTTGCCAGTGCCCCATTAGTCAATAAAAATAATAATTCTTATTATTTGCAGAATAATGAGTTGTTTGATCATGGTGATCCCCCTTAGCCGCGTGCTTCTTCTGAGAACTCTTGTTCATTCTTCAGGGCACAGTTCCAACGTTACCCCCGTTATGGAGCAGGCCCTGATCTTCCCAGCTATTTGGATCCTTTGCCTGATCCAGCCTGCGTTCAGATCATGGCGAGTGTGTATTACTGGCAGGACTCTAGTCTCCTTTTTTGCTGGGTCTCCAGTAGGATCTTCACCAGTTCATAGCCTTTCAGCGCATGTTTAGTTTTCTTCGCTTCTTCATTGTGCTTCCCTGCATGTCCTAACCTGAGCCTTAAGCAATCCTCTTTCCCATAAGAGGGGAAGCAGTCATACAGGGGGATGCGGTTAAGAGCATCTTTAGGAGGCGTCAAAAGCCATTGGCATGCTAGAGCGTGGTGTTCTGTTGTCAGCATCCCTTCCTGTCTCTGTCCTCACTGGAGACATCCGGATGCGTTTCTAGATGCTGCTGTGGGTTGCTGAGTGGAGAGCAGATCCTCATAACTTCTGGTTTTGCTGTGAACTTGCTGATGCTACATAGATCCCTTCTACTTTCATTTCCCTTCCTCCCCAGCCTGTCTGCATGCTGTTTCCAGGAATCTTGAATCCAGCTGTCCCCTGGGCTTCCGAATGACATCTCCCTGGCCCTTGAAGCCATGCAGAGATTCTGTTCTCTTTCAGTCTATCACCCGGCTCGCTAACTCCTGATGCCCTCCCCCTGCCCACCTTTGACTGATAAATTTTCATTATTGGTTTTGCGTGAACGTCTTCAGGGTTTCACTCTGCCTGACCCCTGTGGTCACTTAGTGATTACATGCGCCAGCTGAGGTAATTTATTCACTTTGTTTTGGTGTGAACATGTCCCATGGGGCTTGTAACTGCTGTAATCACTTGACCCCAGTGACTGTTAAATGCTTTAAACACAGTTATTTTAAATTTATAATTGTTTTCATTAAAAATCCTTTACAGTAGCTTAACTGACCTTGCTGTCAATGTGGCATATTGTGCAAGAGGAGGAAATGAAAATATTATGATGCAGCTAATATAGTGGTCATCAGAGATGCGTGGCAAGTCGTTAGCTCCCCCTGTGCATCCTCATGTGGAGGTCTTCACAGCAGATGAAGGGGAAGAAGACAAGTGACAACAGTCCCCCTGTACTGCAGTATGTCTGTTCCCACAGACAGGCTGAACCACCGGCTCAGGGTGTAGAAAATGGCATTGTCTCAGTAGACTATCAGACCCTGTCTAGACAGCTCGCCTCACAACAGCATGTAGACCCTATCCATTAATGGCTTTTCCATTTACAACTTTGTATGTCTCAGATCAAAACTTTCAGGTTTCAGGTTGCCAGAAAAATACAGAGCGCCTTCATACATCTTCCACTCAGACTCAGTCATCGTCAAAGCAGTTGACGATGTCTCTCCATTCACAACTTCTGATGCATTTGACGATGTTACAGCACCGTGGACATTTACTCTAGCCCTTCAACAAGTCCTTCCTAAGAGCACATCAACTCACTGCACTGATCAAACTCTAGAAATATGAAGTGATTCAATTCCAGTATCTCACTACGTACCTTTATACCATTCTCTACAGTGAATATTTTTCTCTTCTAGATCCCAGTTCTGAGTCATGCATTGCAATTGGTTTTAGTAGTCCAACTAAATCAAACTACTGTTTCTTGCTTTCTTTCCTTAAAGAGAGAGTCCTCATAATAGCAACTTGGCCCTTTTAAATTAGTGAATGATAGGTTTGATGCTAGGTGGTTGTTTTGTAGATAGTCTTGTTATCTTATTTGATTCCCTGTAAAAATACAAGGAAGTATTCTTGACCCGCCACTACAATGGGTGCTATTTAGAAAGGAAACCATATCTTGGGCCATGGAGACCCAAGGGATTCCACGCTCTGTACTGTGTGGCACACGTGAATGGAAAGATTCTGGGGCTTCAAGCCTAGGAATGTCAGAAGAAGCTCCATCTTCGTGGCAGGCAGGAGAGATCCTGCCCTGCATAAAGGCGAAGGGGGAAAAAAGCCGAGTTGCTGGCATTCATTCATAACGTTGTGCTTCTGGATGATATGTGACCAGCTGCTTCAAGCTTCTCCCATCCTAAAAGGACTGTACTTCAGATTGTGAGAGAAAATTCAACCCCTTCTTCCTCACTGTTACTTTGGCAGGACATTTTATCACAGTAACAGGAAAAGAAACTAAGACATTATCTAGTAGATTTTTTTAACTTATAAAGATATTGCTCAGGATCTTAATTAGTATAAAAATTGTTAAAGCTTTCAACAGACTGTCAGACATACCAAATTTGTGTAATGGAAGGCTGCTAGATGGCTGGCCAGCGTGTGCTAGATTGAGGAATGCAAAAAGTTCCTTGATAAATGAATGGGTCTGGTGGTCCTGGAAGCTTGGATCCCTGGTCAATTTGAGGAATATTCTAGAGTTGTGAATTCAAGGGATCCAAGAGAATTGCTGTGGAGTATTCATAGTTTGTTCAAATGAGAAAATTTTCAGTTCCCTATGCACAATGATAAACTTCCACCTGTTTCTGTTCATTCTTGTTTTTTGTTTTTTGTGTTTTTTTTTTTTTTTTTTTGGTTTTTTGTTTGTTTGTTTGTTTTTTACTTTCCCTTTAGTTTTAGGACTGAGGAAGGATGGGAAGGCAGTTTTTCATTTTAAACATTCTAGAACCTTTCTAGTATATAATCTGTGCTCTGGACTGACATTGCCAGCAAAGCAGATGTACCCTACCTTTTTGCCTTGATAGAAATGGTCCCCAAATGAACAGACTTCCTTTGCTCCCTATGGATGCATTTTGCTGCCTATGTTTGGTTAATATAATTATGCCAGCATTTATTTTTCTTATGACCTTTGATTTGGTTCTATGTCATTTTCATAAATCATATTTTGAAACAGATAATTTAATGAATTTGATTTTAACATTTGTGATCACCTATAAAACATGTATCCTTATAGAAATAGGAAATTCCATAATCAGAAAGCTATTTTCTAAATTTAGAGATTAGGGAAGATCGGTATGCGTGTGTGTGTGTGTGTGTGTGTGTGTGTGTGTGTGTGTAAAAGGGCACTGGAATGTGTTTGCCTGTGAAGGCCCAGGGGTTACATTAGGAAGCATTCTGAATTGCTATACCTCTTTATTGTTTTGCTGTGGGGTTTCCTAGGCTCTACCTTCCAGGACCAGAATTACAAGCTGCCCGATGTTTTTACATGGAATCTGGGGATTTGAACTCAGGTCCTTTTGCTTTAAAGTAAAGGCTTAAGCCTTTCAACTGTCTCTCCAACCTGAGAGAAGTTTTTTTTTTTTTTTTTTTTTTTTTTAAATGCCATTTTAGAAAAGGACGTTTGGTGGGAAAGAAAAGGCAGGTAATATTGGCTGTATTGCTTGTATTTCTCAGCTTGGTTTTTCGCATTTGGAATTAATTTTAAAACCACATTTGTTACATCCAAAATAAATAATTAAGCAGTTTGCTATCACCAGCATTCTTGATCTGCCTGATTTGTATGCTCTTGTGGCAAGTTTTGAATGCATTGTGAAATTGTAGTAAGCTTTGTTTTCTCTAGGGTTTTTAAACTCAGAACAAATTGTAGAAGCAGGATACAGCTCTGTATCCCCTGCTCTTAAGGGGGGGAGAGAGAGAGAGAGAGAGAGAGAGAGAGAGAGAGAGCGCCTGTCAGTTTCAAGATAAATTTGTCCTATCACCGTCCTTGCTGTCCTATCATGCTGGTCTGACCTATCACACTATGCTCTCTCCTCTTGGTTGCTTATGTGTATCTCATTTTCATGCTTTTCTTCCTAGTTTGACAGCAAGGTTGGTGTATAAACACTCTTATTTTAACTATGTTGTGAGGACAGACGACTAACTAGGAAATACAGACCCTCTGAGCTCCAATGCCTCTGTGGAATGCCAAGAAGGAAATTGTCTTAGTTCTTTGCTTTCTGACTCTGAATTAATCAGTCCAGTTGCTTGAGATTCAGGATCCGAAGCCCTACGCACTCAGTGCCCTTCCACGAATGGATTTGGGATTGATGGCCTACCAGTATCATAGACAGCAGTCTTGGTGGTGGTGGCATTAGTCCTGGCGTCAACTAGTGACCGTACTAGTACTGCTGGCTGGAGCACTAAGTTAGTTACTTATGATTTGCAAGTTTATTGTGGGACTTGGAGAAGCAAAGTGATATTTAAGCATTTTCATTGTTTATTCTCCATCTGATGAATCCATTCTTCATAAACAGACTGGATTCAGAAAGGCAAGTAGCCACAGAGCCTGAAAGTGACTTATCTTTAGTTTTTTTTTTTTAAGGATCGTTAAATGTGTACAGTGAACCCCTCTAGGTGAATGAAGTAAAAATAGGTGGAAACCAAACATAACAGGATATGTTCTGTAGTGCAGATACAGTTTTCTCTCGGGGTCTCTTGTCTTTGAAAATCCTTTGGGTGAGGCTGGGAAGAAAGCAGGACTTCTCCATTCACACTTTTGTGTCTTAAGCAGCAGCTGCCCCTGCCGTTAAAGTTTTCCCCAGTGTGACAGGGACCAAAAAACATTCGATGAATCAGGAACTTTGATGAAGTGAGAAGCCACCCACGTAATAAACATGTAACCAAATAGTGTTTTAACCTGAAACACCTAGACATGGGGGCTGTGGCCTCTCCTCCGTCTTAGCTCCTTAGCTTTTCCTTTGCAACCACAGTGTTTACGGATCAGCACTGGTTCTCCAGTAGATCATGCGTGTCTACGTTCTTGCCTTTATTTAAAATTCATCGTGTTTCTGTTTGAGGTTATTTATTGGTTCCCAGTAATGTAAACATCTGAGCACAGGATTTTTTTTTTTTTTTGATAGCATGTAGTTAGACTATGATGCTAAAATGCGCAGCTAGCATGGACAGGCTTGGAAATGACCGGGGGTGACTGTTAGATGATTGTTCCAGGAGCGACTACATACAGATGTCTGCTAGGGGCGGCTGCTGACTGTGCATAGTTGGGACGCTAGGAAACATGGGGCAACAGGCCGTGTCTTAAAGAGATTGGCTATTCTCAGCTAAGAGTCTGTAGGAAATCCAGAAAAGGCCATACGGTATCCTGAGATGTAGTGGCTGTGTTCTAAACCTCAGTATTGGCCCTCATCACTTCGGTGTACAGACCTCCGCTTTTTGCTCATTAGTGTCTGGGATGTGCTCCTATGAGGGCAGACTTGAGTTTACTGCTGGAAAGTGAGCGTGCATGACTGTGTCCTTCATTTTCATTGTACTCGATTCTGTAAAAGCCACAATACACCACAGACTGAGACTCCACAGTGAAAGTTAGGAGCTGGTTTGTCAATAGGGGTCACTTTTCTTAGTAGTAGTTCACTCACAGGTTCACTAAGGCAAATACAGACTTCCTTTCCCTTGACAGGAAGAGGATCTAGAAACTTCACTTAGATGTTCCTGCCTTCCTTTCTTATTCCTTTTTGTCAGGCCTGGGGATTAAAGATCATGATTGCACATGCCCTGAGATCAAGGTCTTTCCTTCCTCATTAATAATCTTTCCATTACTGCTCCCCTCTCCGGGTGAGAGCAATTCACCAAAGGCGCCTAGACATTCCTAGACATGCTGGCTTATCAAACTCCAGTATGCTTATCTTCACTTTGAGACTTAGACGGTTCCAAGTTTCTGCTATAGCTGGTTCATTGAGAGCATCTTCAAGATTCAGCCAGACGCCTCAGATTTTTGTGGGATTTCAAACTCCCTGTTGCCCTAGTTGAGAGCTTGAATCTAACTTTTTGGAAAATTTGTGCTCAAAGCGTTCCTATTCCTGGCCTTTATAATACTATTTTCATATGCACTGGCGTGAGGCATAGAGATGCTCAGCTAACAATAGCTATAAAAAATGAAATCTTGCAGAGCCATGCCCTCCCTCTCCAGTCAGAAGGAACAATGCTTTGGGGTTGAAACAAGCTGTCTTAGTGGGGAGGTATGTGCACTGAGGTGGGAAGGCAGATAGTAGAGGGAGGTGATAGCAGCTCCAGAAATGGGACAGGGGGAAAGCGCTACAAATTTTAGTGTAATGCATAATGTTGGAAGAGATTTTATCCCATCATAAAGATTAGCAGGCTGTGTAATTCAATTTAAAATTGGTCGGCGTGTCCTGACTATTATAAAGCCCTTCTTCTTCTTTTTTCCCTTTTATCACCATTCCATTATTTTATGTCGTATATCAATGTAGGATATACAACACAATCAATTCATACAAAATTTTCTTCCACATTCCCACCTGCTGGAGAGATTTTCATGAATGCAAGAGATTATCATAGAATGAGTTAAGAAAATGCTTGTTCAGTTAAATACCTCCTTGTGGTTTTTTTTTTTTCTCTTTTTCTTTTTTGTTAATGTAACATGAATTTCTTCTGAGCAACAACCTTTGAGGGTGATTCTTTTCAAAGCATTTGCTGGACGCAGGGCTTGGTTCTCAGCATTCCCGAGTTAGCGCTTATCTACAGTATCATGGGCATTACTGTGCCATTGAAGAGCAACACGCAGTAACTTTATGTTAATGCAAGACTGACAGACCCACATTTGACGACAATTACCCATAGGGAGGGGGTAATTAATGTTCTTAGAATTACTGTCTTTATTTTCTTTACTACAAGAAAAATGGGAAGTTTCCTAAGCTGAGCCTCCTGCCTCTTGATTCCAACCTCCATGACTTGCTAATTAACAGTTTTGCTTCCAGAGGTTCCTGAACCCAGCTGAGTTCTCTTGTTGGAGAAAGATTAAACCTTCCAGAGATACCTTAGCTTTTTTTTTTTTTTTTGCTTGTATGTGTGTCTTGGGGGTAGGGGTGCATATGTGCACATGCATGAGGAGACTTGAAACTGACATGGGGTGTTTTTTCCATTGTTCTTTACTTTTGTTATCAAGGGAGAATCCCCCAGTTGGACAGAGAGCTTGCCAAACAGCCAGCCAGCTAGCCAGTCTTCTCTAGGGATTCTCTGTCTTTGCCTTTGGAGTGCTGGGATTACAGGCTGCCCATGTGGGATCCGAATTCTGGTCCTAACCTTTATCCCTATCTACTGAACCATCCCTCCAATCTGAGATCTTCATTTTTATGCATGTTTGAGAAGCTAAGCAGCAGAGATCATCACCTAAGTCATCTCTGACTTATGGAAAGCCACTCCCTGAAGCACGCGGCAAGAAGGATCCTCCTGCCCCACCCACACTCAGTGGGAAAGATGTCCTGACTGGCTAGCAGTGTCTGTCACACTATGGGGTAGGGGCGTGGTTACTCGTGTAACATGTATTTATTATTCTTGATCTCCTGTCATTCATCTGTGGTCACATTCACACTCTTTGATTGTGGGTGGACAGAAATTGTCGTGGCGAAGTGTTGTGTACTTTTTCTTCACTCTTTACTGACAATCCAGATTTTCAAGTATCTTTCTTGCAAAGTTCCTGAAATAGCTGTGAGCTTGGCTTGGCTTCCTAGCTGTTTTAGGTTGTTCCCTGTCTCTTGTGAAAACTTCTCAGCGTGCCTGTGAGGTAAATTGAGGTTATTGCATATTGAATCAGGTTGTTAAGAAAATGGGAAAATGGGCTGGAGAGGTGGCTCAGGGGTTAAGCCTCTGCCTTGCAGGTGGAAGGTCCTGAGTTTGGATCCTAGACCCCACCCACAGGCGGAAGCGGGGGGCGGCCTGCGTTTCCGGTCCTGGTAGGGCGGAGCCTGTGAATCCCGGGGCAGAGTAAACAAGGAGGTGGAGGCGTCTGTGGTGGTTCCCGAATTCGTCCGTGGTTCTACACACACACACACATCACACATACAGACACACGCACACACATGCATACATGCACAATTGAATAAATAATAAAAATTTAAAAAAATTTAAGAAAATGGGAAAATATGCAACATTTCAGATAGGATATAGGAAATAAATTAACTTTAGCTTATGATCCTGAATATTTAAAAATTAAAGTCATATCACCACTGTGATGGAAGCTGATGTTTAGAGTCCCTATTTAGACAGGAAGTTGTGGGTCTGAAGAAACCAGCCAGGTTAATTTGTCCTGTTGCATCCCTCAAATCTAGGGTAGCACAGTTTTCCCTGGCTCCTAGTTTCTGAAATTCCAATTTCTGTAAGCCAGGTCAGCCCTGTGGAGGCTGATGTTCCCCGTGGGGTTCTGACGATTTGAGCTTTAACACACACCCCTGCAGCCAGCACACGACTACTGCCCTGCTTGTGAGCTACAGGGATGCATTGCATGCTCTCTGATTGTCAGTAACCAGCCATTCTCTGCCATGTTGTCTTTGCTATGACCTCTGTGGTCTGCACTTACCCATCTGTAAAAGGGGATGCCAGCCATTGCTGGTGTAAAGATGATGTATGAAGGCTGGTGCCTGATAGAGGGCAGGGATGGCCCGTGCTATATGCCTCATGGAATGCCATCCTCCTGTGATTTCATTTACAGGACTCTGAATCTTACCAGAGACAGTGAGTCAAATCAGATTCTCTTACCATGCTTTTCATAAGGAAGAGTAGATTTACAAGAAGCTTTTCTTGGCTGGACTATTATTAGCTAGGCTGCAGAAGTGAAAACAGAAGTTAAATCAACTGGAAGGTTTTGGTTTAAGGAACAAGGTTTTTTATGGTTGGTTTTTTTTTTTTTTTGGTCTTGTTCAGCATTAGCAAGGAATCCTGTTCTGTCAATATTGCTCTCACCTGTCCTCATAAGTTGGCTGCTTCCAGAGGATGGGGAGTGAGTAACTATTACAGTTCTAGGCTGTGGTGCTGTCAGAATGTTCAGTGGAAGAGCTATCCGTCCCACAGGCTTCTCTGTGGTGACAATGAACATCTCCTAGAAGCCTTCCACAGACGTCCCTGTGTCTCAGTGGGCAGGACGGACCATCACACACTTTTCGTAGGGTCACTGGTGAGGAAATTGACTTGCTGACTAAACAGCATCTACTGGACTGAGTCGAAGCTCAGCCCTACTCTTCCTGAACACGCGGCTTCCCAGGGACTGTGAAACATGAGCAAAACCGGGGCTGCACCGTGAGCAGTCCTGTAAGCGGCAGTCAGCATCTCTTGTGACTCTAGTAATGAGGTGTCACTGCTGGGCACCTGTAGATTCCTAAAATGAAGTGCATTTGGTTTGACTTTCTGTGATTCAGGGAAGAGCATCATAGCCGGGCTTGGCTTGGACAATACAGCGTTGGGGTGGCTGTTATGGTTTGAAATGTGACCCCCACAGTCTCAGTGTGTTTGGCCAGGTCATGGTACCTTGAGAGGTGGAGCCTTGCTGGAGGAAGGCAGTCACAAGGGGTGGGTCTTGAGGTGGATTAGTCCCACCCTACCTCCAGGAAAAGTCAGCCTTTGCTGCAAGCAGTCTGCAGCTCTCGGCTTCCAAGATGACTTAGCGGTGACTTAGCCTCCTCCAGCTTTGGCCAGCCAGCCATGCCGCCTCTGCTTTGAGAGACTGAACCTTCCCTCTGGAACCGTAAGCTGAATAAACCTCCCTTTCTCCCTTAAGTTGATTGACTTTGAGTGTTCTCTCACAGCAATAGTTAAGAGTAACTGTTACAGTGGCATTTTAAAACATCCCATTTTTCACCTTCCTCTCCTGTCTTTGTCTTGATTTCTTTTTACTTTGCTCTTTTCTTTTGTTTTCTTCCCCTCTGTTTTAGCTCTTGAGCATAACATCGAGCCACTGACAGACAGGCTCCTTCTAATCCACAGTCGGTGAAACTTCTTCCAGTTCACATGCATCAAGAGGGAATGTTATACAGTCTTGTCGTGAGGTTGGACTCTAAAGAACTGAGAAGATACTTGGAGTGCTTATCAGAAAAAAAAAAAAGAACTGAGAAGAGAACTTACCCCCTGAATATTATTTGACGTTTGGCTTGGATCAGCCTAACCTTCTTCCTTCCCTACCTTTCTGGAATGGACATGCTGCAATTCCTGAAGACATAGGATGTTTCTTTATCACAGTCATGTCTCATTTGCACCATAACTAGTCATCGAAGGAGGGGAAGATGCTTGATGAGTGGGAACCTGGGTCTATCACTACAGAGTGGCAAAAAAATCTCTTGCTAGTAGTAGCTCCATGTAGCTGCTTGAGCCTATCCCTTTATTGTGTCACCGTGGCTAGACTAAAGATGTTGTCTGCCTGTAGACTAGAATAAAAGTAGTCAAGAGACTTCTTGCCTGCCATTCCGCCCAAGCCAACCAGTTCTCTCTCTATCCACCTAGGGAACGGTCCCACCAACTTTGGGCTAAGTCTTCCCAAATCACTTAGATAATCCCTACAAGCATGCTTGGCAACTTGCCTTAAGTAAATAATTCTTTATAGCTATATCCAAAAGCTTTGTTCTCAGTTATCAAATTGACACTTCACACTAACTGCCACGTTAAACTCTTCACGGTTGCTTCGTGTTACAATCTTAGTGTGCTGAACTCACTAAGGCAGAATGTCGAACAAACACATTTCAGAAAGGTGTTTGAATATAAAGTAGACAAAAACAAAACAAAACAAATATCTCCACCACCCAAAAAAATAACAGCCATCAACCTGTAGAAGATTACTGTGTCCTGAATGGTTTTATGATATGGATTTAATCAATTCCCTTCAAAGACATTGTCTAGTTACTCTACAAGTAACTGGAAACACGGGGGTTTTAGTCTTAAAATTCTTGATTCCCATTCTTAGTCCAACTTGGCAGGAGAGCTCCTACCAACACCAGGGACCGAGTAAACGGTCTATACCATATCCACAGGGCTTTCAAGAAAAGGCTAATTTTCACTTTCCAAACAGCCTGTCTGTCCAAGTATGTTGAAGAATGCCAACTCCCCAAACCACCTACATCTTGTCTATTTACCCAGGGAAATGTCCCACCTTCCATTAGCTGGGCCTTTCCCATCAATTAGACAATCTCCTCCAAGGTTGCTCAGGACTTAACACAACTACTAATTCTTCACAGATGTGCTCAGAGTTCAAGTTCTCAATTGTCAAGTTGACACTTATAACTATCACAGATGCCTTCCTTGATTGCCATACCACTGTATTTCCTGTTACTTTCTTATTCATAAGAATCTGTTAATTCCCTTCCTAGCATATATCTAAATCCAAGATATAGTAGTATATGTTTATTTAGTCATTCTTCTGCTCACCTCTGAGTATAAATATAATAAGGACAGACCCTCTTTTCTGTTTTATGTAACATTATTCAATCAATGCCAAATCCTAGGATTCCAGAAAATATGAGTAGACAGTTGTGGAAGAATTGTGATTGTTTCATGGATATATTGAGGTCCTGTTTCATTAGAAGGCCAAATAGAAATAAAAGTAAGGAAGTAAAAAGTAGAGGCTGGGAAGATGGCTCAGTGGCTAAAATACTGGCCGAACCTGAGTATAGCTTCATGTGAACACTGGGCATAGCGGCATCTATCTGAAGTCACAACATTGGGAAGAGAGACAGGTTGATCCAAAGGGCTCCTTGGCCACAGTCAGATCAGTCAGTGAGCTTCGGATTTAGTAAGAACCCCTATCTCATTATCTCAAAGTAAGATGGAAAGAGAAAGACTCCCAACATCAATCTCTAATCTCCACGTGCTTGCACAAAAGAACATACTCCAGCATAGACATGCAGGGGTACATATACTAGGCACACAAAAATTTAAGGTAAAATGGTCAGATCACAAAGTTAGTGAGTCTGAGGACTTGAAGTTGAAAATAAATGTCACGTGAATGGTTAACTTGAAAAATTGGAATCTGCCCAGGCCTTCCTAGAAAGCAGGATGAGTTTGAAAAGAAATGTTTCAAAATGCTCAGTTATGCTAGACTCTGAAGAAAAACCTTGTCTTCTCTCAGTGAATTTAATGCCCAGTTTCCAGTCAAAACATACTAAAAAAATTCAGCTAAAAAGCCTCACCCAGAACCAAACCAATCTAATCTCTCCCCATCCTAAGGCTTGTAAGAACCTAAAGATGGGAAGGTTTGCCACTGGACAAGACATTCTGCTCAAGGCAGAACTGCTGCGTCTAGGAACTCACTACAGTGAGACTTGTCCTTACCAGATCTGTGTAATCACTGGCATATCAACATAGGCCCAAAAACTACCTAGGAACTCAAGAAAAATAAGAACATACAGTGAAACCTTGGGGACTAAAGCTGGATTTGAAGGGAAACACCCCTATTAGTGGGGTGGCCCCTAAAGAGGCAACTTGATATGCCACAGAGGCTTGAACCCCCACAACAGTAGATAAGCCAGAGGGAATCCTGGGTCCATAGAACCAGACAGGCAGGAGGGTGGGAGGGATTGATGAATGGACGAGAGGGAGAGACAATGGAGGGATAAATACTCAATATTCTTGTAGAAGTAGAAAAAAAATTAAAATTTTTTCAGCTAAAAAAAGTACTATTTTTACAAAGAAAATCATGATATTCATTTTCAGTACAAAAGTGTCAGTGATCTTGGATGTATACAGTTCAAGGAAAAGCTACAGTTCACTTTGAGAAGAATAATTCCAGTGGAAATTCCAGTTAGCAAAGTAACGCTGTAGAATAAGAGGGATCTGGGCCAGTCAGGTATCACAGGTATCGCAGAAGGTCTTTACACTGGATTTTATTGTGAGTGCTTCATTAATTAACTGTAAGTTAATCACTCCCTTCGTTTTACCGCTAGACAATACTAGGACACAATCAGCTTTATGGAGGGTAGTTGTTTATTTGAATTATGGGCTCCAAAAGGGATATAGTGGTGGAGAACACGTAGCGGAAAACATGGTGGTGGGCAGAAGCGGAAGGTCAATTCAGGCCCTGAAGCAGTCAGGAGCAAAGAAACGCTGTAGAATAAGAGGGATCTGGGCCGGTCTGTCAAGCCTCAAGGCCCACCCTCTGCGATGGACCTTCCTGTCCGTCACACCTGACAGATGCCACAAGCTTCCCAAACCTTAACACCAGCTAAGGGATTAAATGCATAAACCTGGGATGCGGCGACCTACATTCAAACCATGATAGTGGGGGTTCGAAAAATAGGAGGCTGCATTAGTGAGACTTTCGTTGCTGTGATGCCTACATGGGAGAAGCAGCTTAATGGAGGAAGGGTTTATTGTGGCTCATGTTTCAGAAGTTTTTTCCCTGCGGTCCGTTGTCATCTGGCGCCATTATTTTGGACCCAAACAAGGTGAAACAATATGGCAGCAATAGTAAGCGGTGGAGAAGGCTGTATCACCTCTCCATGATCAGGAAGCAGAGGGGAACACAGGAAGAGTAGGGGTTCGCTATACCTTCCTAGGTCACACCTCAGCAGCCTATGCTGCCCCATCTCCCAATAATGCCACCTTAACTTTGAATCCATCAAGAGGCTAAAAGTCCATAGATCAGGTCAGTACTCTCAAGATGAAATCATTTATCAAAGCCCCCAACACATGAAGACATCTCAGGTTTAAGGCATAACAGAGTCAGTATTCAGGGAATGGAATTTGAGCAGTCTTCAGTGTCTAAGAAGAGAAATTTATGGCATGTCCCTGTGGATTATTGGATAATCCTTGAAGATAGTGGTAGATTAATTTTAGGAATCAGCACTCATGATTACAGAATGATCACAGTCTTCAGAAAAACTTCTCTGTCTCTCTGAATTAAATCTTCTGATTTATAAAGCAAATCAAATGAATTCGCGCCAATTAAAAAATTGACCCTGTCATTGTACCATACAGGGGAAAAGGAGAGGACTGGGTTGAAAAAAAAAAAAAGCAGGCATTCCGTGCTGCAACCAAGCTATTAGATGACCTTAGTGGTGTCCTGCTGGCTGCCGAGGTCTCAGTTTCCCATTCCATAGCAGGAAAGACTCTGATCTCTGTGGTCTCTCCAAGTTTAGAGTTTCAGTAAGCCTGGAATTAGAGAACTAGAGGAGAAAAGGTCGGCGGCCTCTATTCTTCTGTAGAAGCCAAAGGATAGCACTGGTTCTGCACATGAATTAGCAGAAATCCTTTCATCTGACCCAGTGATGTGGGACTCTAGGAAGGTGCACACACGTGTCCTGCGTGTGCCCAGGAAAGTGGCTCATCTGCAAAGCCTAGCCCCTGAGAACCAGCTGCCAAAACAGCTGTGCTTTGCCTGAGAGATTGAGAGGTGAAAATTATGAGTGAAAGAGAAATAAGGAAGAAGAAATGCAGGCTTCCTCCTCACCTCATGAACGGCCATTCCGTTAACTCCATTAAAGCTTGGAGAACAAAGATTGGAGGAATTTTAAAATTTTTTTTCTTTGATAAAGAATGAGAGATGAGGGTAGAGATAGCACACATGCATTCCGTGGTACACAGATAGAGGTCAGAAGGCAATTTCAGAACCTCACTTCTCTCCTTCTACCATCTGAGCTTTGGGTCACTTGGTGTCTGAGCAGGTACCTTGCATCCGGAGCGATTGTGCCACTCTTGAGCAGAGAAATTTCTAAGTGAAAAATTAGTAAACCTGCTTCAAATTTTCTTTCTCTTTCGAAATGTAACACATTGTGTGCTGTGTGCATCTCACTCATTCATTCCTTCATCCGCTCACTGGTCCACTCATTCAGCAGAATCTGTTATCCCCGGTACTTTCACCACCAGGAATGTCTCCCCTTGTAATAGTTTTTTTTTTAAAATTCAAACCTAGTTGGGAGTCTAAGGAGATGGTTCAATCAATGAAGTGCTTGCTGTACATGAAGACCTGAGGTTTGATTCGCCAGCACACGCATGAGCATCAGAGGCAGGTGGAGACGGGGTTTGTTAGCACTGGTTAGCCAGCCTAGTCAGTTGTTGAGTTTTGGGTTCTGTCAGAAACCTGTTTCAAAAGAAACCAATAACACACACACACACACACACACACACACACACACACACACACACACACACATCAAAACAAATAAACAAAGAAACAGGTGGTGAGTGACTGAGGAAATCACTTGATGTTGACTTCTGGGCTTCTGCACACATGCAAGAACACCTGCATAGGCATATGCACACACACACACACACACACACACACACACACACACACACACACATACACACAAATTTTTCTGGCTGTTGTAGCATCTAAAATTCCAGCACATGGGAGATTGAAAGAGGAGGATAGTGACTAGAAAGCCAACTTGGACTATATAGTTAGTTTGAGGCTGACCTGAGCTACAAAGAAAGACCCTTAGTTTCTCATAGCCATAGATAAATAGATAGATGATAGATACATAAGTAGATGATAGAGGGATACACATATGTATATACATAAATGTATAAATATACACAGATTTAATGTATATGCGTACACATATATGGAATGACTGATTTCATTATATATACATATGGAATGATGACATCCTAGACTACAATATCAGTATGATTTGCAACACTTTAAGGGCATGTTCAATCCAAAATTGAGGTACACCCTGGAGTCAGACCATAAAGAGTCTGCTCACCAGTCCAGGAAGCTTGACTTTTGGTATAGAGACAATGCTAAGGATCTAGAGAATTCTAAAGTAAGTGAGTGGGAAGTCGGGGAAGGAGTGTGGACCACCCTAGTTTAGGACAGGAATCACAAAGATACGCAGAGCCTTCTGCAAAGTTGTGTTTATTTTTTTGCTTGGGATATCATGACAAAATACCAAACAGGGTGGCTTAAGCAACTGCTTTCTCCCACTTCTCGAGGTTAGCAGCCCAAGATCCAGGCAGGGCTGGCTTCTCGCAAGGCCTCTGTTGGGTTTGCAGATGAGTGTCATCTTGCTGTGTCCTCACTTGGGAAAGGCCTTTCCCACATGCGTTGACATCCCTGGTGTCTGCGTGTCTGTATTTCCCATTCTTTGGACACTATTCCACTTGGATGAGTCCTCATTCCAGCTGTGTCACCTCTCTAAAGGCCTTGTCTTCAAATATAGTCATACCAGGAGGTCATGAGAGCGAAGACTCCTTGATGTGAATTGGAGTTAGGGAGAGCACAGTTCGGGAAAATACATTCTTTGACAGAAGTTAGGGATGCATCTAATAAGCCTGACTTCAAATGCCCAGGAAGAGGGAGGACAAGTGGCCTTTTGCACAAGGGCCACTCTACTGAGCTGGTGGCAGCAATGCTCAGGGGACAGTATTTAGATTCCTCAAAATATTGAGGTGGATTATTTGAACGAGATCTTTGAAGAGCCCCCTATACTGTATGCATCCTGCTTATGAGAAAACTGAGTTTAACACCGATATCATGTACTTTTATCTCTTGAGCTGTAAGTAGCCTCAAGATATTGATAGCCTGGTCTCTAGGAACTGGAAAACTGCAGGAAGAAAGGAAGGCAGGGAAGTGATAGAGACCTCTAACTCTACTTCTGCAGTCCTTGAATTTCCCAGAACCATGGTAGATTTTTTTCTTCACTGGTGAGCATGTGCCTGTGTTATTTTACAGGGAAGCTGTGAGGCTTCAGAGTTATTTCTAAGGAGAATGTATCTGAAGGAGAATCCTCATTTGATGCTTTCCCGGAAGTTCTCTTTGTAGCTTCAGTGAAATGCAGTTCTTAGAAGGAACCGCTACCAGTTGAGGAGGGAGAAATGGAGGAAGAAATAAACGCAGCCTCCAATCTCCCCATCTCGACTCTGCCACCGTTGATCAAAGTAACCTTCCCTTCGAGGTTTCTTTGTGAATTTTATCCTTGAAATGCTTCATTAAAATTTTGAGTTATAAAATGGGAAAAGTCAATTTTATTGGATCCTAAATTTTACTCGCTGCAGCTTCCTGTCCAGAGTGCAGATTATTAAAATTGACGTAGGATGTGTGTGCAAGGTAATATCCCCTTTCGTAGGCATTTCTCTAAATTTCAAGATACTCAGCCGAGTGGATTAGATTTACAGGGCGTGGGGACTCTGAAGAGAAAATAGAATTGTGTATTGATGCCTTCAGAAATATTATTTGATGGCAATAAAATATTCTCTGAAATTCCCTTCAGAGGGGAGAAAATGGAGTTTGTTTGCAGTAATTGCATTTTCTAGCATTTGCTCTCACACTTTTCCAATATAAGCCAATTGGAACCTGTGATTTGGTTTTGCTTATTGGCAAAAGTACCATGTAAATTGATCTGCGATGCATTTGAAGAAGGTGCTTGGAAAGTTTGGAAATTGAGATGGCTTTCTCTTATTTGATTTCCAGAGTATTAGGGTTCATTTCTATATTTTAGTCTAATGTAATATTAACCAAATATGTTCTTTTTCAATTTAGTTTTAATCAAGTTCTAGAAGACCATTTTCATCCAGTCCCAGTGGTGCTGTTAAGGCGGAGATTTTATTTCCACTGTCAACTTCTGCTCTGGCTCCTATAGCCCAGCCTCTCAGAAGCTGCATGCTAAACCCTGCCTTCCTCGGCACAGGAGTTATTGCAGTATACAACAAGATCTCAAAAAGGATTTTTTTAAATTCCTGTTTGCAAGGCTGGGGAGAAGGGAGCTGGGAAAAATGCTCTAAAATAGTTATTTCTCTTAAAAGACAATGCATAGAGTTGTTTTTATTTAATTTGGTCTTCACCATGAGTAATGATGTAAAATGCAAACATGCAGGATTTGCACTTGTCCTTCTAATTATTCAGGGGAATAATGGCCACTTATTTCATAATCATTGTTCAGAGAAACCCCTTCTCCCTTGCTTTTGAAGAGCTTTGTGGGGGGGAAGATCCAACAGCTTTGCAGCTCATCACAGACTTTTGTCAGTAGACATGTCTACATTATCGAAGATATTTATTGACCACTGTCTTAAAGGGGGCGGAAGGAAATAGGAGACAGGCTCCTTATCCTGATTGAAGTTATACTGTGAAAGAAAACACAGGACAAAAGAACAACGATAATCATTATCTTTTATGTGTCAGGTATTGTTTGGTCTTTCTCAACTTGGTTAATTTTCATGTCCAGTTTGTAGGGTAGATTACATAATTATTGCCTTTTCCTTCTGATGGGTAATATCAGGGTTAAATAGTATGATCTCAGGTTGCATTTCATAGGGGACAAGCAACGGAACTGGGCCCATGCCTTTTCCTTCATTCCTCACACATACATGCCCTTACGAAGTTCATGATAGGAACATGTACACAGCCGTGGCGACAACTTGACAATGTCTTTTGAAACCCTCCCTGGTTTGGATCCAGTTTTGTAGGGTTGGAGGAAGTAGACAGAAGGGTCCTTGGGAGAGAGCCAGTTCAGATCCAGTTTCTTATGTGTGGTATACATCTTTCTAAGCAAGCCAGGGCCCTCATCTGTAAGGAGGAGGACAGAGAAAATAAACATCAGAACACACTGTCTTATGATTGCTATTGTCTGTCCAGATGGTTCCACTTGAATGTAATTGGAGTTGAGCTTCAGTCATATATCACTGTTGGTACTTGTGGAGAATTTGGAGATGTTCAGTGGAATAAACAAGGAGGATACTGCCATTGCTTTGATTATTTCACAGGGTCCATTTAAACATATAGGTGTGGATGAGTGTGCACATGTGTGTAAGTTGCAGATTATGTGGAATGAGACGATGATTGGGACAGGAGTGCATATAGATAGGATTTGCGGGTGGCAGTTGTTCCTGAGTCATTTTTGTGGTCTCTGAAAATTGTGAGCGTGAATGGCTAGCTCTTCTGTCATGGTTTGTCCTTTTCATGCATGTTACCTGCCATCTTCAAACTGGTTCCTATTCTGTCACTAGAGCCCCTTCCTAGTGAGGAGCGGAGTGGGCTTTGTCTCCTTTGTGTGGATTAATGCTTATAAGCTCCCTGGAGCTCTCTGGGAGTCTGTTTGAGGAGGAGGGTGGAAAAGGTAAGGAAGCTTTCAGCTTAACACTCCTCCCTCATTCCAGCAGGACTTTCCTCTCAGATTTTCCCTGAGAATTCCTCAAATTCTCCTGAGAGTCTGACTCCGCCCTGACGTTATTGTAACCCAGTTTTCTGTGTTTAATATTCCTTAGACTTGGTTTCCCATTGCAAGCATGGAAGAAACCGTAATGCATGAGTTTCAGAGGAGAAGGTAGCAGTCTGAACCTGCTGTGTGGCTCCATCAGCAAGTGTGAGTATTCACGTGAGAGCTGTCAGGACTTGTGAAAATTAATGGAGCCTGACGGGGGACAGACTAAGGTCAGACAACAGAGCTTGCCCCGACTGAGCGTTTGTGGCGGTTTTGCAGCTGAGGCAAGTGATGCAGAACCAAGAGGGATTCCTGGTGGCCCTTGCATGCGCTTAGCAAGTAGGCAGTGGGCACCAAGTGCAGGTGTTTTCCTAGGTCTTAGGATGCCATATCAAAAGATCCTCATAGCTCACAGCACCTTCTCCTGGCTTCGGTCTAGACTCAAGTCTTCTTCCACAGTCTCTTCCAGTTGGGAAAAAAATGTCTGTTCTGGCCACCCTGAGTCTCATGGTTCTTCTGTCCTTGTAATTACTGGTATTATTGCTTCTTTTTTCCTTTCTCTTCCTGCAGAATTTTCTGCTTGGTCAATTTCAGACTCAGGTTTTTCTTATTCAGTCCTCAGAGGAGTAACATCTTAGAGACTTTGAACATTTTCCATAGTCCTCCTGGGGTCACAATATTAAAACTGCAGTCATCATTTTAAGTAGGGAGCCTGTTCTCCTCTATCTATCCTGGAATTATCCCAATATATTGCGTTCTTTTCAATATATCCGTGTGTGTTAGAAATCACCCTATCTTGATCGGACTATATAGCTGCTGGATTCTTTTCAGTCCTAGGAAAGGAGGTTTTCCAGCACCTTTCACAGGAATGCAAAGCCTGAAGGTTGTGTTGGTGAGTTTGGTTTGCCTAGGCATCCGGGAGTTGCAGCAAATGCTGCTTGTCCTGCGTGGCCGTCGCCCCTCTATTTCCTTGTCTTTCTGCTCTGGTGCGGAGTTTTATTGTCTGACAGTCTTGGTATCACAGTTAATCTTTTCTCAGACAACTTTAAACTTTCTGATTTAGGAGAACAGAGAGGAGTGAGGAGAGGGACTGGAGAGCTTAAAATTTGGCATCTTTGCAGAACCAGGAAGCTCTACTGCTTGTGGACTGTCTCTTTCTTGGCTATGTGCTGGGATCTTCCCTTGGCTTTGAAAGAGGAAAATAAGTGAACACAGTCAGGTAACCTAACCTACCAGTTCCTTAAGTTAAAATACTACTACTAATAATAATAAAGTAACAGATACAGGGAAGGTGGCTTTGTCATAAGATTCAAAAGAAGGATATTAGCCAAGTGCACATGGTGGGCAGATGCCCTGGAAAAGTGAATTACTGGCATACCTTCTAGAACGATGTGTAGCAGAAAAAATAGACTATGGTTATTAATTTTTATCAAAGGAGTGGAGTGAGCTGTCCTAGGAACCTGGGAATGTCTGTGCAGAGCCGAGCTTGTACACGTCCATTTAGAACGATGCACGCAGACCTCTTTTCTGATTTTCTCTATTTTCTCTATTTTCCACCTAGTTCAGTGCACAGGGGTGGGTTCACCTTCTAATCTATACAGATGTTGGAGTTCATTGCCTCTGACCTCTGTTCTCTTGCTTAAGCTTCATCCCACTTCTTACAGCCAACAACTTTTTATGATTATTATTATTATATCCTGGAACCTCACATAATGTTGATCTGCCCTTCCGTGGGCAGGCTCCCAAATTCTCCTGGGAGGTAGCAGGGAAGGATTGACACCAACAGCTGCAATAGAATCTAGGGAATGTCTTAACTGTGTGTTGTCACAGCATGAGGTTGACACTGCCCCTCGTGTCCCACAGAGGAAGCTTATGACATAGCTAGAGAAACATCTAGAATGCGGGGCAGGGGAAACGTCTCTTTCATGGTGCAAACAAAAAGGGACATACAGCCTAGAACCAGTGAAAAGATGACCACGGATGGGGAAATGGCACAAGGGGACTCATGTGACAGGTGGACCCCTGCCACGCTTTCTCTGGCTGTGCCAAATTTGGATTTGTATGAAAGAATATTGTCCTGGGAAGTAAGAAAGATAGATACTAGTTCCACTGCTGCAATTGGGATGGACAGTAATTTTAGGTAGTAAAGTGTTGCATCTCTTCGGCACTAGGATTTTTGATCCCCAGAATGGAGTTGGGTGAATCACTTTTTTTTTTTATAGCAGTCATACAGAAGATTTCAATGTGGATAACATTAGCTTTCTGTTCAGCGCTACATGCTCAGGAGAGCACCGCCATGAGACTCTGAGAAGAAATAGGAGATACTTAGACTGAGTAGAAACTGGTAGGAGCAATGGAGCTCATTTGCGAGGAAGACTAGGAGAAGGGTGTTTGAGCAAGAGATGGGGAAAGAAATCATGTGTTGGGGTTTGTCTCAGTTACTCTTCTCTGTTGCTGAGAGATACCACGAAGACTCAAGCAATTTAAGGGGAGCAAGAGAGATTTATTTGGCTTCTGGTTCCAGAGGAGAGATACAATCCATTATAGAGGAAAAGATATGAGTGCCTGGCAGAAGCTGAAGGCGGCTTATGTCACACCCATCATGGAGACCCAGAGGCTGGTTGTAGACCACATGAGCAGATTGCTAGTAGAATTAGGGTGGGGTTAACTAATTTAAAGGCCCACCCTTTCAGACAACACCCAAAGATTCAAACTCAGAAGTTTGGGAGGAACAACTTGCATTTCAAACCGTGAGAGGGCTGGTGAGGATCGCTTGTGCTGGCACTGGGTAGAGATTGGACACCTCCGAGCCCTGTCCTTGTCTTGCTTAAAGGGCACATTGGATCACTGCCAGTTTCAATTAGAGTTCTCATTTCTGTCCTCCCATGTTTTCCTTTGAGGGCAATGACATGGAGCCCAACACCAGAAAGTGACTGGATTTCTGGTTAAAGTAATGATTTCCTTTATGGCATTTGGGAGGGGGTCTTCATCATTCTCAGGCATGCCTGGAATCCAAAGCTCCCACACACACTTACTTTAAAATCATTAGAAATGATGAAAGATACAGAGATGAAATAATGGAAAGATGAAGAGAAGAAAGCGAGGGCATTCTTCCCCTTTTATCCATCTCTTCGTGGGTCATGTTACATTTCCTACGAAGGGATCATGAGGAACCTACTCCAGAAATATCTATGTCTGGAACACTGCTAAGTGTATAAGAAAGAATACAAAACCAAAAGAGTAGAATTCCCATGCTGTGTGTAGTCATTTTTCAACTCACCATGTGTCTAGAACGCACGTGCTGTCTAATCATGTATCAGCTCATCCTGTCTGGAATGCTGTCAGTCACTTACTGACGCACCTCCTGTCTGCAATCACTTAACTCACTGTGAGTGCAGGACCCACATGCAGTTTCTAACTGCTTAACTTATTATGAGTCTAGAACTCACATGCTTTCTCTAGTCATTTATTGGCGCACCATGAGTGCAGAACTTGTGTGCATCTCTAATCACTCATGAGTCTAGAACTTACTTGCCATCTCTCCCAACTCGTGAGCTGTGAGCCAACAGCTTGGTCTCTGCACGTCATTCATTTGCTACCATTGTTGCGTCACTGAACCTGTAACTTACCTATACTACAGTTTTTCTAATAAGTTTCTATAACTCACCTCTTATTTTATATACAAAAAAGAAAAAATACTATTAATAATGTACCATTATTTATCATTATTTGCATCATCTTTCCAAATATTGTAAAATAATTTTTTAAAAAACATTTATTTTATTATTATTTTGTGTGTGTGCGTGTGTGTGTGTGTGTGTGTGTGTGTGTGTGTGTGTCAGTGTGTGTGTCAGAGTGCACATGTGTCCCTGTGGAAGGCCAAGGGTGACTTCAGGAATCATCCTCTATTGCTTCTACCTCCTTCTTGCTTGGCTCTGGTATTTCCCAGGTTCTCCCCACCAGGACTGGTAGCATGGGCCATCCCTGTTTCCACCTGGCAGTTTTTACATGGGACTTGGGATCTGAACTCAGAACTTCTGATTTCGAGACAGAATCTTAACCCCTGAGCCATCTTTCCGGCCCTCTAAAAATAATTTTTTTCATGTGTATGAATATGGTGTGTGTGGGGAGGAGGCATGTGGGCCATGTGTGGGCCACACGTGTGTGTGTGGGCCATGGCATGTGGGTAGAGATCAAAAGACAGCCTTAGGTGTGGATCCTCAACTTCCACATTGTTTGGATGGCGTCTCTTTTCTGCTGTTACTGTTATTATTCAATACTGAGTTCTCCTTGGTAGTCATCCAGAGATTCCCTTGTCTCGCTGTAGAAGTAAGGGACACTAGGTAAATGTTGTCACACCTGGGTTTTTGGTAGTTTGGGAGATTCAAACTCAGATCTTCACATTCGTTATGGCAAGTGCTTTTACCCACTGGACCACAATAAAAAAATAAAGAAAATACTTTTATATTTTGTCAAGGGCTCATCTCTGTCCCACCTAGAATAACCCTTTCCTCCACTAATGGGATATATATCACAACCTGATTTGGGAAGGATGGAGCAGGTTAGTAGATAGTTCTTTAGGTCCCACAAAGCATGATGTTTTCCCACGTTAGAATAATAGTATATGTGGCCTTGGTTTTTATTCAGGCAGGTTAGTCTAAATGCCCTGATCTGAATAAAATAGGTAAAGGCAGGCACCTCTTTGTCTGGCAATTTGAGAGTCATGCTGTTTGAATACCAAGAAGCTTGAAGCTCGACTGCAAAGCCTTCCAAATTAATCTAGTCTCAAAAAAAAAGAGAAAGAAATAAAATGCCATCAAGTAACAGGAGATTTGTCAACTGCCTGCTTACACTTTTCCTATAAAACATAAAGGTTGACAGATTATAGATGAAAGGTCAGTTTGGCAAAAAAGAAAATATGTCAGACAATCTCATAACATAGGTAAGGGAGGACGGAACTTGGAAACTACTATTGGATTCTCAGAGGGAGATGAGTTTGTGGGCGATGAATAAATATCACTGCTTCTGCGGCTGTTCATTTTGGTGACTGCTTCTCTACACTGGGCCTCTGAAATTTGATTTAAAAGACACTGAAGGTGCTGTTTTTTTTTCCCCGTAGAGGATTTACTTCATAGCAGTTGCACTTGTTTTTAACTGTTCCAAAGGGAAAAATGCATATATTTTGCCCCATGACTAGGTGTCACCATTTTGAACCAAGGTTTAAAAAATATAGCAGGATTGAGAACCTGGTGCCTCTTGCAAGAGTAGTGGTGACCACTGAAAACATTTCCATTGCGTCCACCATCGTTAGTGACTGGAGAAGGCAGACAGTTACAGTGCAAGGAGAACAAGCAGAATAGCTCTAAGTCAGGCAGGACCTGTCCTGGGGAAAGATGGCGGCTCAAGGAAGCATATGTAACAGCCTTGAGCTCATGTGAGTCCAGGGATGCATTGTCAAAACAGAACCACAGTAACAAGAATTGTGGGCCCTGGCAGATTGCAGCATTGGCAGTTCTGGGAACTGGGGACCCTGCAAACCCACCTTTCATTTGTGCTTCAAGTATAGGGATGGTGCCAAAGGCCTTCTGCGTTCAATCTAAGGCGCTCATGGCGCACATCATGCTTCTAATAGTCAACCTGGCACAAACACGCGTTCGAGAGTGGCTTCCCATTTGTGGTGACTCTTCCACATAGCCCTGCAGATAACGGAAGCAAATGTTCACCCCACAGTGACGTGAGCAGGTGTCAGGGCTCCCCCCCAACCCCCTAATGCCGGACCTCTGAGTTCTTGGTTTCATCACTCTGCTGTTCTATTTTCTGCCATAATTTCATCTCTCTTATGCCTTTCATCGAAACATATCCTGCAGCTCTATCACCATTAGAAGCGGAAGAATTACAAGCATAACCCCAGTCCCAGGAAGTCGTATTAACAGCTCCGGCCGCAGCTTGCTACTGGGACAGTGAGGGCTGAACAGTGTCGTCTTTGTAGTTTTCACTGCTGAAATCCAAGTATCGATGGCAGAACTTGCCACGACTCACCAAAAAAGAAAGAAAAGAAAAGAAGATGAGATCTCTTCCCCACTAAGCTTCCTTAATTAAATCATCAAGTCTGACTTGCTGATAAGAACCAATGCTTACAACAAGCGTATCCAATTTCCTGCTCTTGGTAACTTTAATTCTTCCCAGAGTATCAGGAAATACTAATATTGCACTGGATCCATGAGTCTTGGCAAGCTGGAACTATAGGTGCTATTTGTCCCGCCCTCTTTTCCTCCAAAATAAAATAGAACGAGTGTCAGCCCAAGCATGGGCTTTGAGGGCTGGTCAGTGACAGAGGACAGGAGAGGACATTAATCCTGGGATGGAGACAGCTGCCTGGTGCTCTCTCCCTTAGATTTCGTTCCTATAGCATCACGGTGAGTTATTAATATGTATGACCTGTACTTTATTCAAACCTTATAAATCTATGCAGAAGTCTGGTGTTTGGGTTTTCCTTTATAGCTTTCATTCTTCTTCCCAGAATTATCTCATTTCGGTCGGGAAACTTTTGCATACAAAGCACACTCAGAGAACCCACATTTCCATAGCATAAATATTAAAAGGGGGTTAAGCTTTCCACTCTCTTCTCCCATCCCGATGGGAGGAAAGTTGGCTTTCCAATGGGGGGGGTTCTTAATAATGTTCTTTTTATTCCCAAAAGGTAAACCTAAAATTAGACTTGCGATATGAAATTGTTCTGTGTGCTTCCTTTCATGTATGTAAATTGAGAGATGCTCAGCTATGCTATATGAAGGTGTACTGAAAAATAGCATCTGTATGAGCTACTAAGAATATTTGGTTGTCTTATTTTTGAAGGTCCAAACCAACTCCAAGCTTTCTTTGCAGGGTCATAAGCTTTTGTCACTCAGTAATTATAAAATATAGTTTCATCATGATGAAATTGCAGACAGATATGCAGAAGAAAGAAATGGGACTAGAAATCTTAATGTCTTCTTAGTAGGTTTTTAATTTCTTGGTGGCTTCCTATATCGTGTTTATTGTCCTTTTTGGTAGCATGAAGGAGTCATAAATTATAGTTCACATGGAAATGGGAAGAAATATGTAAGCTGTTTCTTTCTGGTAAGGAGTCTGCTCATCAAGGTTTTAGCTGTTGCATTTTATGATGGGAAACGAATGTGCTAATTGGTGCTTTCCCCCTCCCCTTCTTCTTTCAGGAAATCTGCCATATGAATATAAAATAGTGATTGCTGGGAATCATGAACTGACATTTGATAAGGAATTCATGGCAGACCTCGTGAAACAGGACTACTACCGTTTCCCCTCTGTGTCCAAATTGAAACCGGAGGACTTTGACAATGTTCAGTCCCTCCTGACAAACAGTATTTACTTGCAAGATTCCGAGGTAACGGTGAAAGGTTTCAGGATATACGGTGCGCCTTGGTAAGTGTTGATTCAAGCAGTTTGTCTCTTTGTTTTTAAGCTGGAAACCAATACAGTGTGCTTTGGACTTAGCTGCTTTAAATGAACATGACTAGGATGGAAGAAAAGTTTATTGGTGCATTTCCCAGCAAAACACATAATCTGGTACTGCTGCGAGGCACTGTGCTCATTGTTTTCATTATGGAATGGATTCCTCTGGGCAACATGAAGAGAGCAGAACTTTAGGAGACATGTAAATGGTTACTTGACGGGGTCCTTTGTGTGTCTATGTGGCAGGAGGATTCCGTAACAGTTGAGTTGCTCATTTGACACTGGAAACAGCTGAAAAAGACCTGCTTAAATTGTGGTTTCCTGAATCTCTCTATATCTCAGAATAGCCCCAGCTCTGTGGAGTTAGACTTTTGCAGCCCTAATTCTAACTAGATCTTGGTTCTCCCCTCTTAGAGGAAAACCAGAATCTTGAGATTTTTTTTTTGAAGTTTCCCAGGTGAGGCAAATGCACGGGTGATTTGGAAATGGTTGATTGAGGACTAGGTACTAGGATCCTCAAAAGCATGCCCTAAAATCATTGAAATGGGTACCACACAGGAAGTTCTGAGTCTTGGCTATATTGGTTATCCCGTGCCTGGGCTTGAAGAAGTTACTTCATTTGGTTGAACCTTGGTTTTGGTACCTTTCAAGTGGTGAAAATAAATAGTACTTTTTAGCAGGTCATGCTCAGTACGATACATTAGATAACATTCACAATGTATGTAGCAGAGGGCCTGGTAATTTGTTGGGGATATTAATGGCCATTTTTTTTCAACTCCACAGCCAGTGTTTTTATTTTAAAATGAGAATATTGGAAGATAGGATAATCGTATTGCAGAATTCCAAGGTTATCTTTGAGGGCTCCCAGTTTATTTTGAGCAGAAAATCTAACTTTTCCCGTCACATCTGAAAAAGCTCCTGAGTTCTTCCACAGAAGCTGTGGGTGGGGTTGAATAAGGAAAGACAGAGCAAATTCAGATTGCTGCTCCACGAAGCACATTTCCACTTTCCTAGTCAGTATCCCGGACGGATGAGAAGTCTTCTATCAAACCAACAATGACTCTTCATTAGTGACCATGTGTGTGGTGCTGGCCTATGTTTATTATATCACATGTCTCCTTTGGTCTTCAAACTACCTGTAGGAGATGGTTCTCCTGTGATTCTCATTGGCTCATTGAGCGCACTGGGGAACAGAAGGTTAAGTAGCTGTTCAGGAAAGACCAGCAGTGTTCTGAGCCTAGCAAGTCTTTCTGTAGACATAGAGTGTGACTGAGGTAGCAGGGGGGTATGCACTGGAGGTGGTATCTTATTAATGATTAGCATCTGCAGATGCAGCTTTATTAGTATCCATCTATTTACTTTTATATGCATGAGAAGGTAGCAAAGGGCAGGGGAACAAACAGCAGTAACAGCTGGCCAGCTTCCACCAGAGCGCTCCTCTCAGGTGATGCATAATGTTGATATCAGTATTTTTGGGCACAGGGCCGGATGTGACCATTTCCCACCTCCGAGTACAATTCTTAATGACAGTTTAATAGTTGGGGAATGACCTCTGTTGTCAGGAAAACTCTACATGTGAGTTAAGATGTCCTTTTTTTTTTTTCCAAATTGTAAGATAGTTTTGAACAATCTTCCAAAGCACAGAACATTTTGGAATGTTCCTAACATGTGGGTCCTTTAGAGATCGTTAGTTGTTGAAGTGTTGACAGAAGCCCGCAAGATATAAACTGACCCAAATCTGCTTAGAATAAGTTTAGCTAAACTGGATTACAGCTATGAAGAATAGAGAGATGTTCCAGGGTCTCAAGGCAGATCTTGCATCATCCCAAGATATAGAAACATGGCAGAAATATGGATCATGATGGGATATGATCTGGATTTGATGGTTGATACATATGGCACGCAAAGTTTATGTCTGAACTGGGCAACTGTCATTTCAGGTTGTTTTTATCGTATTTGAAGGTAGCCAAAGCCCTAAAAAAACAAGGTACCATGAATTACTCTCTCAGACTACTATCCTAGGAGTCCCAATGCGTGCTGGGATTTCCAGAGAATCTGAACTTTTTCCTGCAGCGCTCTTATTTATGAAAAGGGCAATCTCTAAATGAGATTTGTCTCATCTCTGGGAAGTGTTCCTACATTGTGTTTTGTTCGGCTGATGAAGAGGAAATTCTAATTCCATCATCTTGTTCTGAGAATCAGTAATTTGGCTTGTCAGTGTGGAGATGGTTGGTTGAAGCAGTCTGGGAGAGGCAGACTCTGTTGCTGTAGCATTTCTGTGCAGGGAGGACAGGATTTTGCTTCCTTCCACACAATCAGTCCTGGGGCCTTGCGTGAGACTGTGGTGGTCATGATGATATTTCACGTTACTTTTGAACATCTCCGTGCCTCTCTCCGTTCTCATCTTTAAAATAGCAAATGATGTTGTTACTTCCCTGATATGGTTGTTGCAAAGACAGAATTAATACACCCAGAGTAAAGGCTGGAGAACTGACTCGAGGGTTAAGCCTGTGCTTCACAAGCAGAAGGACCTGAGTTCAGAGGCCGGATCACACTTAAAAATGTCAGGTGGGAATAGCAGCGGCTTATACTTCCAGCCCTGGAAGGCGGAGTCTGGGATACCCCAGAGCAAAGCCAAAAGGAAGAAAGTGACCCAGAATAATTACCAAAATTCCATTGGCACATACAGTGCTCTCTTGATACACACATACAACGAGTGTGTGTGCGTGTGTGTGTGTGTGTGTGTGTGTGTGTGTGTAAAGCAAAAAATCACCATAGCAGAGAAAGCTTCTAACCCTACAGGAAGCTGCTACCACTACAGATAGAGTGTTGATGCTTCCCGTCTGCTTCATGAGCTGCTACACTACGAGTCAGAGGGATGCATCCTGGTACTGGTTTGCTGTCTGCTGATTGAGTGACAGCAGGTGAGGAACAAGGTCTTGTCAACACTCTTCCTATGCCACCCACTTAAATTTTCACCGAAGTAAGAATCTTCCAAGACAATTCACATTTGTAGACATGTTTATTTTAATGTCTTATACAACTTTTATCTTCTTTTACTATTAACAGTTTGACCAGAGATAAAATTGTGGGGCAAATTTAATTCTTATCAAAGCTACCATTTTTCTCCTCTCAAGAGATAGAGTGGGTATTTTTGTTCCATCCCTAAGGTTCACCTGAGAATGGTTGCCTGTGTATTAACTCAATAGATATTCCAACTCCAAGATAGTAGAAAAGGATTGGTTTTGATTTCTCTAGTTTTCTAGTGAATTTTCTGGAGCAAATATTAAATGTGAATTGATGATACCACTTGAGGTTTTAACTCAGAAACAAAAAAAAAATAGGAATGCTGATCTGGAGAGATGGCTCAGGAGTTAAGACTCTGTCTCAAAAGCAGAAGGACCTGAGTTTGGATCCCAAATTCAACATAAAAACACCAACTGACCTACACTTACGGCCCTGGTAGATAGAGACTTGGAAAGTCCCAGAGGAAATCAAAAAGGAGGTAGAAGCAATCCTGGATGATTCACAAAGTCACTCTTGGTCCTCCACAGAGACATACAGTGCTCTCTCTCTCTCTCTCTCTCTCTCACACACACATACACACACACACACACACACACACACACACACACACACACACACACACACTGAACAGGATTTAAAAGCTAAGAATGCTTATATTCCAGGGATTTTCTTCCTGTCACAAGTTTCTTAAAGTAATCGCCATCAGAACAAGGAGGTTGCTCTACTTCTTGAATTTTTAAGTCCACTTGCTTATTATGCATGGGCCGTCTGGTTTTGACCTCAAACCCCTGCCCACAGATAAAATAATAAGGACTGTGACTTAATTTATCTACATTGCATGTTTATAACTTGTACCACACCTGAAAGCCACCTAAAGACTGGAGTGTAGTATTTACTGATTTACAATCTGACAAGCATTTGCACACAGAATATTACTTGCAACGCGTTCCAACACCATATGCAGTGCAGCTGGAATGCACTTGGTACCTGTTAGATCTCTAAGGAAGAGGTTTATTTTATTTTATTTTATTTTTTCCACTCATACAAATTTGATAGGTATCCCATTCGTCTCCCTCCCTCCACCCCTCCCTGGATCCCCTTGCTCCCTCCCCACTTTTCCCCTTCCTTCCCCCCCTCCCTTTCTCCCAATGCCCCCTCCCCCCATCCCTGGAGCATCCTTTAGTGCGCATGTCAAACTTCCCTCTCTGGGTCCTTCTCTTTGATGAGGTGTAAGGGCTCAGTAGCATTTCCGAGAGGTCTTTTTTGTGTTCCCCTTTAGTAGAGGAACACCATTGTGGCTGTTAATCCCTTGCCTCTAAAGTACAGGAACAGCAAAACTGGAAGAAGAAGAAAAAAAAGGAAGAGGTTTTGAGTGGGGTTTGCAGGGTCTGAGAAAAATTCCATATCCTAAACTGAAGAAGTTGTAAATGGGTGCCAGTCTGGAAGGAAAGAGGCTCTCTTGGAAGGTGGGCAAGTGCTGGTGAGCTTTGGGGGTCCTCTCTGTCTCAGGAGGACATAGGCAGGCTCTGTGTTGGGAATGAATCACTTGTCTGACCAGACCAAAGGGGAGCGGGACTTCTGAGACCATCTTTGTATTTAAGGTTATTGAATCTGTCACCAGCTCTTTATTGTAATTGCGTTTCTGTAAACTTAACTCGTGGTGCTTGGCAGTTAAAACTTGACTGGCTCCTCTTTTTCAGGTTTCAACTGCTGTGTATTTAAAAAAAAAAATCACATACTAACAGTTCAGCAAACCAAAGCTGGAAGGAAAAAAAAAAACAGTAAAGAGAAAAAGGAAGAGTTGCATTGTGTCTGCACCTTGGTCTTCTCTAGAACAGAACACAGAGCTGGTCTCCCATGGCGTTTAATGAATATGAGTGGGGCTTTCCGATGTCCGGGAATTTGATCTCTAGACTGACCAAGGGGTCAGGAACAAAGAGCACATTTTTTTCACGTTAGAGTGGACCCAGGTGTAATTTGTCAGATTTAGTAACTGTGGGGGAAGTGCCTTAACTTCCACAGCAGGAAAATTAGATCAGGCCAAGGCAGTGTAGTTCTGAAATGGCTGAGAGAGAAAGAGAGAGAGAAGAGAACCCATTGAACGAGCAGGGCTTCCTCCCTCCCTTCTCTCTTCCCCTCATTTGGCATCATAAACACGCTGAGTTCATTCATTCATTTCAATGTAATTTCCTCAGCATCTCTCAAAGTGGGAGTTAAGTGTTGATTCCACTCTTTACCGCATTGATAATTGTGTTTGCACACAAATAGCTACAAGGTTGCTCACGTTCCCTTGTTCTATAGTACTTCGTGTTTACCCTGTCAGGAAGGCTTCAGATGTTTTTATTTCCAATTATAAGTTTCGTAATGCATCATGTATTTTGCTGACAGTCTTCAAGTTCTTGAAATCATGAACAAATTAACAGCAGATATTCAGCGGAGAGAGGATTAGAAAACCAATTGGCAGCTCCTGTGGTAGAATTCAGACCTGGGGATGGACAGAATGGGCTCATTTATTTTATTTTCACAGTCATACTTTGTAATTAACTTGGGCAAGGAAAGGAAAGAAACCCACGAAATGGCTCCATGTTCAGCAGAAAAGTCCTTCTGTGCTAACAGATTACAGACAGAATTATTCTGCACCATGTTTGCAGGGGTCTCTGGCTTTTTTCAGGAGGGGTCCAAAAAACATGGGCACAGAAGAATGCCGTGTGTGTGTGTGTGTGTGTGTGTGTGTGTGTGTGTGTGTGTGTGTGTGTTAAACAAATACACACTCTGCTTTTACATGATTCTGTTTAAAAGGCCGAGGATAGCATTTCATTTTGCTTGGCACGACGCCTGTAGACACTCCCATTATGAAACCTATGGCCATTCCGCCCTGGTCTAGAGTTACAAGGCTCTGTTTACTTTTTTTTTTTTTTTTTTTTTTGCCTATTTCAGAATGCCGCTGACTCCTCTTAAAGCCGCATGGGATCAGATTCGCGTCTGGCTTAACAACTGCCTTGTTTATTTGAAAAAGGAGAAAGCAAAACTGGTCGCTTTGCTTCCTACTTCACACTGATAGCTAAATCAGTATAGTAAACACCGCTTCCAAAGCTGGTGGCTACACGGTTTTGTCCTGTTGGATACAACTCAGACTTTCCTGCCAGCAGCTCCAAATAGCTCACCCTTTGCAGCCCGTCCTGGTCGGCACCTTTACCTGATGTGGGGTTGTGTGGAACAGTGAGGAAGGGTATGTGCCAATCCATAGCAGACATGACTGAAGTCTCTGCTTGCGTATGTGGAGCGAGCCACTCAGCATGCACCAAGGATGCATTCAGACTTGTATGATCTATCTTATTCATTTAAAAATTTCATTTAGTGTGTGTGTGTGTGTATGTGTGCAAGCACGTGCGTGCATGCATGCATACACATTCACCTACACACACACACACACACACACACACACACACACACACACGCATGCACAGGGAGGTAAGAGGACAACTTTTGAGAGTCAGTTTTACCTTGCACCCTCTTGTTTCTTTCATGTGCAGAATAACCCAGGCTAGCTGCCTGGGAGCTAAGTGCTATCTCATTCTTCAGAATAACATTTATTACTGATAATAATTAATACGTTCAAAGATTTACGAGTGCTGAGATGATAGGAATTGCTCAGTATTGTTGTTCTGGGACAGCAACCAAGTCAGGACAGAAGGCAACTTGCTCAAAGTCCCAAAGCTGAGCAGGTCTGGGCTCACGAGTTCCTTAGCTTTTTGAAACTCTGTTCTTCAGCCCGACCAACTCAGGCACTAGCCACTCCTTATCTTTCTTTGATGGCATGGCTGTTTCCATTTAATTAAAAAAATAAAAAAAGCCATGTGGAAATCCAGGCCACTAGTCTTCAGGGACTGGTAGGATTAAGTGTGCTTGCTTACAGGGAATGGTAGGAAGAGAGGAATATTATAGCATCATTTACACAAATGTGCATGGGAGTGACAGAGACTTTCTGTTCACACTTAAGGCTGCTGGGTCCATCTACTGAATAAGTGAATGAGTGAATGAATGAATGAATGAATGACGATGACTATCCATAGCACAGAGTGGAGCTAAAGATTCATGCCAGATGGCCAAGTGTAAATTATATGTATTTCCTATATAAGATCAAACACAAATTAGAGGACCAGAGGTGGTAGAACAAAGTGGAACACAATGACGCCATCAACCTTAGCCTCTCTCTGGGTGAGCGTGGCTTCCGACAGGTGTGGAAGAGACAGGACAGACCTGACTTCAAGGCTGCGGTATTTTTACACTCTCTGTTGTCATTTCTACCACATGCCTTGCTGCTGTGCTACGAACAGACAGAGAAAGTACAAGTCAAATTGCAGACCTTTTCCTCGAGGGTTTTCTGAGGGTCCTTTGCCCGGACTACATCCCTGTGCAAGCGGATCACCAAGCATCACCACACACAGGAAATCCAGGCTCAAGTTGGCTTGGCTCCATAGCCGTTTTTGTCTTCACAGCTCACTGTATTTTTCACGGGTTAACATGAGATCATGTATGTTCTCTTCCAGGTCTTCAGTAGATGTCAAGTGTCATTTTTTTCCTTCTCAGTTCTGTAACATGATGGCCCTTATTATTTGTTTGTTAGGAAACTTAGTCTAGGAAAATGTTAATGCTGTGTGTATGGGGGTGTGTGTGTGTGTGCATGCTTGTGTATATGTCTGTGTGCATGTGTATGTTTGGATGGTGTATATATGTGTTTGTGTGTGTGTTTGGGTGGTGTATATATGTGTTTTGTATGTGTGTTTGAGTGTATATATGTATATATGTCTGTGTCTATGTGTGTGTGTGTTTGGGTATATATATGTGTATATGTCTGTGTGTGTATGTGTGTGTTTGGGTATATTTATGTGTTTGTGTGTGTGTGTCTGGGTGTATATATGTATTTGTGTGTATATATGTATGTGTGTGTGTTTGGGTGCATATACGTGTATATGTCTGTGTGTTTGGGTGCATATATGTGTATATGTCTATGTGTGTGTGTTTGGGTATATATATGTGTGTGTGTTTGAGTGTATATATGTATTTATGTGTGTGTGTCTAAGAGACAGTGACAGGAAGAGAAGAAAAAGAGATGGGGAGAGAGAAATATAACAAGCGCCCTGTCTTTACATGACAAGTGGCTTATGGTCTGGATAAGTAGAAAGCATTCAGGAATGGAGCCTCATGTATTGGCTACATTTGGTTCCAAGGCAGGGAAGAATGGATTGAATGGCGTCTATTACAGAAAGACATATGTGACATTTTTAAGGTCATGTACTCAGGGAATCTTTTTCAGTCTCTGCTTGGCACTGTGTTTTCACCCAGGACAGGTAAACATGATATAAGATGGTAACCATAGTTTTACCATGGACTGTTCTGTGACCGTTCTTCCAATATCAAATCTGTGGCAGCTCTGCTCTGGTTAGCTGAAAGTGTGTGCATTCTGCGAAGAGTAGGAAAGGCATACTGTAAATATGCATTCCTTCAGGGCAGGATCCAAAAAGTCTGTGATGGAGTATAAATACAGTCAATGTGACTAGCAATGGTTAAGTTTGGCATTTGCAGCAAGAAAAAAAAGGAAAAGAAAAAGCAAGCAGTTAGAAAAGAAATATGTGAGGTTAAAGGGTAAGAAGATGTAACAGACCTGGCCTGTCCTGCCAGGACAGTTTCCTTAGACTGTCTCCAAAGGAATGTGCAATGTGCACTGGTTAATTCGAACCTGCAGAGGCCCAGTGTCGTTAATGCAGAGTGGGTCATGTAAATAAAAAGCGATGTTCATGCTCCACCAGGTACTTAGGCAGGTGACACCAGAGGCCAACGAGATGAAACCCAATAGGCCACACATGCCAAAAGACTTGGAAGTAGGAAGCAGTCTAGAAAAGAAGAAGAGTTGTATTGGAAAGAGAAGGGCGGGTGAATTGGAGATTAAGAAGTGAAGATATTGTTACATTCACTATATTCATGTACAAGACACTAAAAGAATAGCAATAAAAATATATTTTTAAAAATGACACTAAAATTTCTTGCGAATTTATAGTAAAAGTAACATGGACAATCAAAGAAGACCAATGCTGTGTCTGTAAAGGAAGAGAAAAGTCACCATGTACATACTAACTTGCCATTCCTTACTGACTTACGTTATACAGAGTCTTCATACATTGTATCCAAAGTGATTGCCCAGAAATTAGTAAGGGCAAGAAATCGCTTTATGAATGATGACTTCTCTTGCCTTCGTGTTATTTCAAGTCACTCTATGCCCTGAAGTTCTGGGATCTATCCATCTTAAAAGTGGATCTAAAACTGAAATTAGTGTGATATTCTTACTTCCCAAGGCTTTACCAGTGAGGGGAGGTTTTGTTTGGGGCAATATGTTTCTAGAAAGAAGGTAGCTGAAGACAAGATGGAAAGTTTGTAGTATTTTTAAAGTATTTTTAGTATTTAATAACTTAAAAGTTCAACTCCAAGTCGTTAGCTGTCTGCTTCATTACGAAACAGTAAAAAAAAAAAAAATCCGTCCTGACTTTCTTGTTTTCAGGACCAAATGCAAGATACTAGATTTAAACTAAAAGTCAGGACGCGTTGACAGCAAAACTAGTCTGAAATAGACCTTTGAGGTCTTTCCTCTCTTCTCTTTGTGTTTCAATTTAAGGAGAAGCAAGTTTGTTTGGAAGCTCATGGGTGTGTTTGCAGATGTCCCTTTTATATTGTTTAAAGCAGCACTACAGAAGGAGATTTTAGTCTGTGTGAACACTGCCTGGTACTGAACATTCCTTACTGGGTCATTTTTAGATAAGCTGCAGACTACATCTCTCTCTCTCTCTCTCTCTCTCTCTCTCTCTCTCTCTCTGGTCCAAATTCAGCCCTTCTTATAATGATTATTATAATCACTGATTGGGCCAACAGAATGAGTAATAATAATAATAATAGAAAGGTGTGGAGTAACCAAGAGGGTATACTGACCCTGACTTTTGGCATTTAAACAGATCTTACCTCAGACGAATTCTGTGTAGTCGGCACTTACAGGGCAGCTTCGAAGGAAGCCCATGGAACATGGAATTGTCCCTAGCACCTTTCTATAGCCATACTGCATATTCTGCCTGCTATTACTGTTATGGGAAAATCTGAGACCTAGGAGGATGGCGTTTTTAGGTTATTGGTTGTAGGAATTATGTTTACAGAGTTTGAATTCTTATTTTGAGACCCAGGATCACTTCTGAGGATGTCTTAAAATGTGGCCTGCAAGCCACGGGCTCCACCGGTATTTTGAAGTCACTTCTGGGCCAGTTGACACTTCAGAGTTGTCATTATGAGTAGGTTTTACCATGTGGCCACAATAAGTGGAATAACTAAACTACTGATAATGCAGAATAAAGGTACGCCAAAGGATTTCCATTCCTCATTAAAAGTTTTGAACCAAATTTTCATCAGAATGAGACCAGAAAAGCTCTATCTTTCCTTTCTTTTCTTTCTTTTCCTTTTTTGCACATAGGAGTAGAGAAAAACAAACAAAATACTAATGGACAATAAATTAAGGCAGAAAGAATCATTGGGTAAGGTCATAGTAGCCATGCTTTTTCAGAATTCTTCTTAATGATATTATTTTAGAATGTTTCTTTTGCAGATGATGTTTGAGAAGTTAATGAAAGAAATAGTGCCAGATACTCCAGCAGGAGTAGAACTGTGTTGTTTTTTGGGATTTTGTTCTTTACTTTAAAAAATTATATTTATGTCTGTGTGTGTGTGTTTGCTTGTACACTCGCATGTGTGTGCATACAGACATGCATGTCCCACAGCATGCATGTTGAGATCAGAGGACAACTCCATGGAATCAGTTTTCTTCTACATTTACATTATGAGTTCAGGAATCAAACTCAAATTATCAGGCTTGAATGGCAAGAGTATTTACCCTCTATGGCATTTTTGCCAGCTTTGTATTTTTTTTCTTTTAATGGAGCAAGCTGGATGGCTTTCCCATTTTGTTTGCAAAACCTAGAAAAGCTATTACTTTTACCAATGTAGAACATGCTACTATTATTTGTATAATATGTAAATATGTATGCATATATAATTTGAATTTTGGGAACTTTAGCTGTGTTGTCAACTTTGGAAAAATGTATCCCAGTTTACTGCATTAACTTGGTCTTGTATGTCTACAATCATTAGACTTCTTTTTTTCCATTTGTATAGAAGTAAGACATTATACTAAGTATGCAAGGTCTTAGCTTTTGGGTTTGATTACAGAAACTAATGGAGTATTCCCTAAATAACTTTTGTCAAAAAAGAAAGTCAACAGATAGAAATCCTACGACAAACTAGTCTGCATCTCAACACTCAGTTCTGTTTCCTAAGTGGTGTAATTCTCATTAGGTAAGCAGATAATCACATTTTTGAAGATTTGCAATTTCAGTAAAACAGTTCATACATTCACCTCAAGAGCTTCCAGCCTTCAAAAGATCAGCACCATTTATCGGAAAGCCATGGTATGATTTCTTCTTTTAATTAGCAATAAGCATTTTTAATGCCAGGTCTCCACCAGAAGCTATAGTTGGATTATGACATTATAAAATTAATATCCCTAGATACAAAAAACTCAAGCAGACTGGTAGCAACAAGGAGTTTCTGCTATGAATGGTTTTCCTTTATCTCACACCACTGTTCCTGGGATTTGACCTGTTCTTACAATAGATGAGTAGTATTTTTACCATTGGGGAAAAAAGCATTCTGGAGTGGTAAAATGCTTGTCTGTAGGTCATTTGGACATGAACCCTGTTTTCGTAACTTCTGCACTCCTTTGCATATACAGTGGATGACCATCTGTGGGTCTGCACTTAAACATGCACTTCACAAATCACCCAGGGCAGGCCATTGAAAAAGATTGGGGAGTTGGAAGTATTTGTGCTAATCAACAAGTGCTGAAGCTAGTCACTGCTTGAATGGATGCTGAGTCTCTGCTGAAAAATTGCGTCTTAAATCAGCATTTCAAGAAGGCAGAGTTTGAGAGACTCACGTGCTATGGTGCTGGCTAATAAAACCCAGACTTTGCTGTGGCTGCATTTTTATTCATTCCTAAATGTGATACCCTGGGAAGGGGGTCCTTGGGCCTGGCTCTGCGGGGTGCAACTTCAACGGAGGAAAGCTTGGGGGCTACCTTTGCTGATTTGTATTCCAGTGCTGCTCCCTCCCCTCCTCTCGCGTGTCTTTGTTCTATTAATCTACAAAACAGGGCTCGACTTGTGATTAGTCCTTGGAGCTTGTTTCTATTAATCAGTCTGCAAAACAGGTCGACTTGGATGCTTTTGTTCGAGAGCTTAATGTGTTCTTCCTGTCAAGCTGCGGTTCAGGCTGCCTGCTTTGCCTTAAACAGAACCAGGCAGTGAGATTTGGTTTTTATATGCTGATTGCCTTGTCAAGAAAGAAAATAGTGTTTGAAAAGACAGCAGGAAAATACCAGTGTCGAATTGCAGGGCTGGTTTGTAGGAAAGAAAAAGTTTGTAGAAAATATAACCTGTATCATCTAGTTCTGCTAACAATAAACTAACAAGGGCGGTTGACCAGAACAGAAAATGAAGCATTATTCATGTTCCACTTTAGAAGTATTGTGTCAAGTATAGGTTGCCTATTAATAATGTTTTCTCTGTATTTGAAATGTAATTCTTCTGGTACTCGAAGTGAAGACAGTATCCTTAAGCTTCAGGAGTAGTGGTTTTGTGACTTCTCTTTCCTGCTTCCCTTGTGCCAAATGACCTTGTAACCGATTAAAATCATTTCACCTGTTACTCAGGCAAAATTCTGCGTCTCAATTTTCTTCCCTATCAAGGGACAAGAACTGACCTCACCGTGGAGACAGAGCAGGTTAAACTGAGTGATGATTATAAATTACTTCACCAAAACCTCATCATCCCCATTTAAAAGATTCTCCTGACTCGAACGTGCAAAGGCCAGCATTGCTGGTTAAGAATTTTAATGTGAGACTTTCTCCATTGTGAGCCATGCTCTGGAAAAAACACTCTTCCAGTAGAAACCCTGAGTACATTTTGAATTCATTACTTGTGAAATACACCACCAACAGCCCTCCCCCCACCACAGTCTGCTGAAGTATATGCAAAGCGCAAATTCTCAGAGTCCCAAATTAAATTTGTCACCAATGACAAATTTAGTCCTGTAAGATCCTTTAATAAGTGCTTCGGTGTGATTTATCGGTTGTGTTAGTTAACATGCGTGTATGATGTCTCTCATACAGAACTTAGCAGAAGCCATTTCTGACTAGACCCTCCTTGATTAAAATCAGAAAACGAAAGTCTCATTTTTGTCCCGGCAATAATCATTTCAGGTTTAAATGGGAAGGTAAGCACACAGCAGTCCTGTCATCATTTTAAAGTAAATGCAGAAAAGAGGAAGAAAAATGTCAAGACTGTGATGGGGAAAGCTTTTCAAAGATTCCTTGTGTGTACATCCTGTATTCCTTTGTGTGTATGCAGAATGTGGAGGCTGTTTTACTCGCCCGGGCTTCAGACTCAACCCTTGCATATATAATCGCTAATGAGTGTCAGGATTCAGCTGCTAATTTGAAAGGCTTTGTGGCTCTTTCACCTCAGACACTAGCAGCTTCATTAGGGGCTGCTTTGTCCAGCCTGACCTTCGCCGGCCTGTGGATCACAGCTAAATACCAACATTGCACCAGTACCCTCCCACTTAAAGCAATCCAGACGGGCTTCTCCGGCACAGGGCTTATCAGAATTGGCTACTGACATAAACTCGGATGCCCCCTTGGCTTGCTGTGTAATTAGAACTACCTTTCCCCCAGAGAGGTCCTGTTTACTTACCCCCTTTCTCATGGGGGTAAGTCTGTTGATTTTATCCAAGCCTCTTTCTCAAATGCATTTTTATAAGGCATCGCTTTTAAAATGTGTGTTTAGGACCCTTGAAAACCACAACCAGCCACCAGTTTCCTTGGCAGAGGAAAACCGAGAAACTACGATCAGTGTCATTAAATAAGAAAGCAAGAGAAAATAATTTTCGTCCACAACGTGTGTCCTTAAAAGATCAAGCCAGGCAGCAACCAGGTGGAATGATGACCTTTCCGTTCCTTGTGCTTTCTCTCTTTTTTTTTTTGAACCCCAGGGGAAAAAAGTTGGGTATGATTTGTCACGCCTCCCATTTGTTGTCGATGGTAACTCTTTCAGTGATGTTGTTTCGTATTCTTGCCGATACCCAGAAGAAGAAAAAGTGATCCTGCTTTTGTTTAAAATCTTTACTTGCTATTTGCTGAGAAGCCTTCATGAGGCGGTGGTACGAAAATGCCAGGCATTTTCTTTATTATCAAAGAGAAAAACAAGTGTGGATCAACTCTTTGCTCTTCGGGCTCTTATCTTCTAAGCTCAGGTCTCTGGGGATCTTATTTGGAAGTGTTTTGACTTTTCCTTCCTCTTTCGACAAAGTCCTAAGGCTAGGGATGGGGAAGGACTCTTTGATGACGTCACTGCTTCCAGCCCTTGGCCAGCGCTCCCTCTCTTTACACAGTGGGTGGCTCTTGCTCCATTCAGTTCACTTAGAGATGAGAAGACCACAGAGGCTTCTGGTCCAGTCCCCTCTGGGAGAAGCCCCCACAGCCCTGGACAGGACGCTAGGCTGCTGCTAGCACAGGACACTCCCCTGCTCTGAGAGCACCGAAGTGCTGTGCTGGTCAATTTCTCCTGTCTTTCCTTCCTTCTCACCTGCTGGTTCTCCTCTCCTCTCCTCTCCTCTCCTCCTCTCCTCTCCTCCCCTCCCCTCCCCTCCCCTCCCCTCCCCTCCCCTCTCCTCCCCTCCCCTCTCCTCTCCTCTCCTCCCCCCCTCCTCCTCTCCTCTCCTCTCCTCTCCTCTCCTCTCCTCTCCTCTCCTCTCCTCTCCTCTCCTTTCCTCTCCTCTCCTCTCCTCTTCCCCAAACATCCGTTCTGTGCTGTGAACAGAGAAACAAGACACACATGTGTGGTTTTGTCTTCCTTGCTTTTTTCCCATTCAAAACAACAGCATCATTCAAGTGGTTTCTTTATCGTTAGTCATGTCTCAGATTTGCCGAAATTCAAATGATCCGTGCATTTCCTCTGTAAATGGATCTCCTGGCTCCTTAGATGTCTACTATAGCCTGTGACTACAGCTTCTTAGGAGTTCATTGGTTTTGAGACTTCTTGGGAGTCCAGAGTGGGGAACTCTGTGAATGTTTGTTTTTAGATGGCTAGAATTAAATTAATCCAGCCCTTATCATGTTATGTATCCACTTATAAATAATGTAGTGAGCATCCATTAACCCACCCACAGCCAGACAACCAGAGCACTGACAGTAACTTGTATTTATTTTTCTGTTTTCCTCTTTCTTGCTCCCTTGCCTTCTCCTCAGTAGGACATTAATCTGATCTTTTTTTTTTTTTTTTTGGCTTACTTAGATGCTTCTCATAAGACATGTACACACACACACACACACACACACACACACACACACACACATTCACACATACACTCCTTAGTGATGCAGCTGCTATGGAGTTTTCTCTCCAAAACCACCAGAAAATGAGGAAGAACCCTGAAGAGAAACTAGAAACCAAAGAAGAGAAAAACCCACATCAAATAATGCCCATTCCAAGTCTAATTCTGATCCTCAAACCATGGAAACACACACATCACACGTGTGGGCAGATGAAGCAGTTGAAGCCACCACAGATGTAGCCAGGTGGAAAGTCTAATTCTAACCAAGTTAATTATCTGCCAAAACACATGATCAATACTGAGCCAGAAAAGACAATGGAATTCAAAGTCTCCACACATAAATACTTAAAGCACCGTCAGGATAATGTGGCCCATTGTCAAGGAAAGAAACAATAGAAGCTGACCCTTAGGTGAAGCAGCTGTTAGGACTATCAGAGAAGAATTTTAAAGCAGATAATATAATTATAGTAAGTGAAGACAAAGGAAATAACGGTGTAATGAATAAAAATCCCTCAATGTCAAAAGTAAAATAAAAAATTAGGAGCCAACTGAAAACTTTGGAATTGAAAGAACATAGTGCATGAATGCATCACTCACCACATGGTGCTGATAGCAAATTGGCTAGCAGAAAAGAATGAGTCTGCAGGTAGGTTCACAGAAAATTTCTATTTTGACAAAAATAAACAATAATTTTTGAGAAGATTAATAGCTTCAGAGATATAGAATGAAAACAAAATCCTGACATAGGGTAGCTTGAGACCATAGCACAGGAGAGTTTGAAAAAATAATGTTTTGTAAGTCCCCCAACTTGATGAAATATATAAATTTATAAAGCAGGAAACATGGCTGCCCACAAACAGTAAAAATAAGAAAAGCTATGCTTAGGTATATTATAGTCAAACTCCTAAAGTAAAAGCATTTATACATAAGAGAGTAATAATTAAAATGGCATTAGTTCTTTTATGGGTTTTACATTTTATGTGAAATGGTGTAGTACTGACTAAGTTGACTGAAAAATGTTAAGAATGTGTAATGTGATCTTAGAACAGCTACTAGAAATACAGCATAAAAGAGGCATAGCCAAAATGCCTATTGATAAGTTAAAATGAACTTGAAACAGTTTTCAAATAGTATCAATAACTCAGGGAGAACAGAGATACAGAAGATATATTTTAAGTATAAAAATACGCTGTAACTATAAAAGTGAACTTTAAATATTGTGGTTTGAATGTGTTCTCCCTGGGCTTCTATGTTTGCACACTTGGCCCCCAGCTAATACATGGAAAGGTTGTGGAACTATCAGGAGATGGACCCTTGTTGGAGAAAGCATGTCATTGGGGGTGGGCCTTAAAGCTGTATAGCCAGCCCCTCTGGTTCCTTACCATCCATGCAGGGTGATTGGCTGGTTTCCTGCTCCTGCTACTATACTTTTTCTGCCATGATTGTCTGTATTCTTTCTCAAACTATGGGAAAGAAATGTTTTCTCTTATTTTTGTTCAAACGTTTTATTACACCAACAGAAAGGTAGCTAAGACTTTTTAATACACAAGTACATCAATGTAAATGGATAGTTAGCACAAAGGTAAATGGTTAGCATATGAAGACTGGAGTAGGGTAAAATAGACTTCAAGAAGAATATTACCAAGATAAAGACATTCATAATAAAAGAAGTCAGTTCCTCAAAGCAAAACAATCACAAATGTGCATAGCTTATACTCTACAATACACAGCTGTTTACAGTGATAATAAAATAGGAGATTTTAGCATCTGACAATAATTTATTTTTTAAAACTATACACCTTCAATCTATGGGTATATAACAGCTATTTACAGAGCAGTTTGGCATACTATCTTCCTACCTATAGATTTATTGGCTGGTTTTCCCTATTGATCTAATTCCTTCCCTTTTTTAGGTTCTTGTTTTATTTTACAATAACGAGAATGGGTACCATTCTGACAAGCAGGTCTTGAGTCCGATCAGAAAGCTTCTGGTTGTCTCCTTGATACTCATGCCACTATTACACAGATAGTCACCTGTTGCCATGGTGATTTATATTGCACCTTACAGATCTCATGCGTGGATGTGACCTGTGATTATTTCTCTCCCCCAGCATCTTCTACAGTATTCCTTGCTACTGTGTAAGCTATCCATCAAGGAGGAAGCTTTCAGACCAGTTCTGATTGATGTATTTTGTCCATATTCTGTGATCCCTATGTGTTGCATCTTCAGTAAAAGGGTCTTACTGACAGTTTTTGGAGAGGAACCAGGAGCAATGGGCAAAGCCTATAATGTCTGGAAGCCTTTGAGACTTCTCTGATCAACATTTTATCAGGAAGTGCCACATTCCTGTTACTTCTGGTATAATTTTGTACATGGGTTGTAAGTGGACCCGCTCAGGGCTTTTTTTGTTTTGTTTTGTTTGTTTTCTTCACACTATGCTCCTCTGCATAGGAACTACCCATTTTTGTTTCTTTAAAGGACATTTTTATGACATATTACTAGCATAGGAGGTTCCTTTGGGGTTACTTCCCACAATCTTAGTTTTTTTTTTTTCCTCCTATCTTTCATCCCCTCATTCCCCACTACATAATTTTCCCAATTATTCTCTCACTCACCTGGTATGTACAGAGACCTGAACCTCTTCACCTCAGGAATAGATAAGCCAGAAGGAACCCTGGAGTCCATAGAAGCATACAGGCAGGAGGGTGGGAGGGAATGGAAGGGAAGGAAGAGGATGGAAGGAAGGGGGATGGAGGAAAGCAGGGATGAGTTACTCAATGTGCTTATAAAAGTAGAAAAAATTTAAAAATTAAAAAAGATGAAATCCAAAAAAATAAAGTAAAGTAAAACTATACACCTCTACCCCTAAGAAATCAAAATTAGAAAATAAAGGTTCCAAACAATATTCTAACTATCTTGAGCTAATTGCTATTTATAGGATACTTCATTCAACACTTAACAGTATATACCTTCTTTTCAAGTGTGTATGATACCTTCCCCAAAGTATGGCATAGGCTTGACTATAAAATACATTTCAGTAAGCCTAATAGTATTCGAAGCATGCAAAGTAACTTCCTTGAGCATAGTGAGCCTTAGAAATCAGTAACAATGAGGTGAAACTTGCTGAATTGGCAAGCTTTGGGTTTGATTTAGAGAACCGCCTCAAAAAATAAAGTAGAAGAGCAGTCAGCCAACTTAGAAAAAGACATCAGCCCAGGCCTAAGTACACACACATAAATCTGCACACACATGGGCTCCCAAACACATGAGCATGCATAGCGTGCCACACACATACCTGTGAAAATGGAAACAAAAGGAAACAAACAGCAATGAGATCTATTCAACCATCTCACAAACTTAGAAATTAAATAGCATCTATGAAAGTCAAAAGAGAAGACTTTCCATATATAAACTGTTTCAGATTGAATGATTATGATGACAGGACACATCCCCCAGTGTGTGGGATATGAATAATGCATGGTCTAGTGGGGGAGAATTTTTATATTTTCTTTTAAAAATGACATATAGTCATTGTACATAGACTAGCTTTAAAAGAGATTTTTAAAAAGTATAGAGTACACTTAGTAAATTCCTCCCAGGTACCTTTCTCCCCTGCTTTCTCCCTGTTCCCATATGTTCACTTCATTTTTCTAGATATTTCATTTCTGCATTCAAGATGTATATACATACATGATTTTATGTGTCTGTGTAACATCCTGTGTCCATTTTCTTGCAAATGACATACTTTTATGCTTTTCTGGCTGGACAAAATTCGTGTGTGTGTGTGTGTGTGTGTGTGTGTGTGTGTGTGTGTGACATTTTCTTTTGTTGTTCTTCTGTTGATGGATAACTAGATTGGTTCCATAATTTAGCTATTGTGAATAGTCCTGCCATAAACTTTGATGTGCAAACATTTTTATATGTTGACTTGGAGTCTTTAGGATATATACACGTCCAGGAGTGCTATAGCTGGGTCATATTGTGGATATATTTCTGAGGAAGTTCTGTGATGATTTCCATAGTGTCTGGATTTGTTCATTTACATTCCCACCAGCAGTGTATAAAAGTTTCCTTTTATCCACATTAAGCAGAAAGATTTTATCTGTAACATTCATATTTATACAAAATAGAGACCAAGTAAGTTATTTGAGATTTTTATCTCAGAAGGTAAGAAAAAGAAGAGCAAACAAAATCCAAAGTGAGGAATTTGAAGGAATTAGCGAAATTAAAAGCAAAAGTCAGCAAAATAGGATATAACAAAACTTCTTTGGAAAGATCAAACTGATGAACCTTTCATGATCAAGAAAAAGAGCTACAGAACTCTGAAACACAGAATATCATGAGCAGCTTGGTGCCAGCAAAATTTGAAACTTACATGAACTGGACACCTTTTTTAAAAAAGCAAATTAACCAAAAGAGAGAGAGAGGGAGAGCAAAAGAGAAGAAAGGAAGGAAGGAAGGGAGGAAAGAAGGGAAGGAGAGAGAGAGGGAGGGAGGGAGGGAGGGAAGGAGAGAGAGAGGGAGGAAGGAAGGGAGGGAGGGAGGAAGGAAGGGAGGGAGGGAGGGAGGAAGGAAGGAAGGGAGGAAGGAAGGAAGGAGAGAGAGAGGAAGGGAGGGAGGGAGGAAGGAAGGAAGAAGACAAACAGAATTAAACATAATATTTGATTATCCTTATAGGGTATAATTAAATTTATTTCAAAATCCTTTTCAACAAGGAAGTGTAGGTTACAAATGTCTTTACCAGTAAATTTCATCCAACATTGACAAAAGAAATACTATGTGGGCTTTTCAGGAAGTAAATTTACAGCTAACACACTATCTAGCATAAACAATGTAAAACAATTACAGCCAGATATGCCTCCTGAACAGACACTAAGATTCTTTATAAAAAATTTATAAAGCAAGTACAACAACTTGTATGTTAGGACCAGTTTCAATTTTCCACAAGAATCGAATATGGATGTACCATTTTAACAAAATGTCAATGACTCTTAACAGAATAAAGGAGGAAAACCAAGTCATCATATCAATAGCTGAGAAAAAATCATTTGAAAAAAATGGATACTTATTTCTGACTAAAAGCTCTTATCAGTAAGAAGTAGGAATAAACTTCATCAATGTAATCAAGGGCCATTAACGTACGATACAAACCATAGTGAATACTAAATATTGAGGATGCTCGCAGTGAGGTGAAGTGCAAGGTAAACAGCAGAACTGTGTGCAGAGCCCACTGGTATGACAAAACTTCCAGTCGGCATAAGAAAGCACAGAAAAATGAAATGAAAAACCTCAAATGAAGTGAAAACTAAAAATGGTCACAGTTAGAAAAAGGATACAGGATATAAGGTCAGTATGCTAAAACTGTATAGTTGCACAATACCAGTTTGAAATTGAAAGTGATTTTTTTTTTCTTTTTGCTGATAATGCTGGGGATCAAAGTCTGGGCTTTTTACACACATAGACAAGCATTCTGCCGTAGTTCCATCCAAGCTCCAAAGATAAAATTTAAAACTGGCCATCATAATAGTACCAAGATCATGAAATGCTTTAGAGAAGTTCAACCTTTTTAAAGAATGAAAATCTTTGCAGGGTTTTGGTTTTTAGAAATTACCATGCTGTTTCACACATCTAAAAGCAATTAAAAAATTAAAGTTGGAAAATTTACTCCAGCTAATTAACAGATATAAGTAAAGCTTTCAGGAAAAAAAAAAAATGAGGGCTTAGCGGTTATAGCACAATTGTGGAAGCAAAGAGCCAGAGTTCGGATTCCCAGATCCCACATAGAATGTGCCAGATGGGTGTGGCAGCCCACCTGTAATTTTGACCTTATTAACCTCAAAAAGGAAAAAAAAAATTGTTTCTTCATTGTTTTTCAATGAGTTGCATGTGGGTTTTTGTGTGTCTGTTTTTACAAATTGTTCTGAATCTGGGTTTTAGATGAATCACCTGTCCTGTGGTCAGCTTGGATTCTGAGTTTTGAAGAGGAAAGGAAACGTAATAGGGGAAGACGTGTACTCCAAGGAGAGCCTTCAGGAACCTTGTCCTGACGGTAGAAATGTGTTCTTATGTCCGGGCTTTTATTTATTGATTAATTCAGCTAGTAATGAGCGCCTGCTCCATGTGGAGTCTGCTTGGTGCTGATGCTGGAAACAGGAGCCAGTGAAGCAAGTGGCTGATCGATCCTGAAAGCTTCATAAGTCACCTGCGAAAGACAGACGTCAGGAGATCATTTAGCAGCTGTCGCAGGTGCCATGGCTGCTGTGTAACATGGAGACAGCCATGTCAGACACCTGGTGTCCAGTCCAAACGGTCAGAAGAGTCTTCAGGAGGAGGGAGGTCAAGCTGGAAGAGGGTGTTTCGGGTGCAAAGATTTGCAAGCACTGTGAACACTAGTTAGGATCTTAGGATGTGCCCCAGGCTAAAATGCGATTGGCTGTGGGCTGTGAGCGCCTACAGGCTATAGGCCAATGGAAGCATTCAAGTTGTAGTTCTGAGGTAGGAGCTTATTTGGCTTTATTTATCTTTAGCCAAGCTTGGGTTGTGACATGCTGAAGAGAAGGGAATGAGGCAGGACACTAATCAGGAATTGTTACCATTGGCCAAGAACAGTATACTGACAGTCTCATTCAAAAAAAAAAAAAAAAGTGCTGTTGGGAAAGATGAAGAAAGACTCAAGATATCCCTGAAAGTTAGACTGAGGCGATTCAGGGCTGATAAGCGTAAGGTAAGCAAAAGATACTGACTTAAGGTGAAATGATACAGGAGACTTGATAATGGACCCTTGAATCTTTTTTGAAGCCTCTGGCTGTGAAGATGTTTATTCGCTCAAGATACAAGTGGACCACCCCCTCTCCTAGAGAGCATCACCCACCAGCGCCTTCCCTCCATTCTCTCAGGAGAATATTCATGCAGAGTGGTAGACTCAGGAAATGTAGGCATGCAGGGTGGTGGCAGACAACTGGAGAAGCCAACAGAACAGGAGCCAGGCAAGGGGCAGCCAGGCCCTCGGCTAATGATCAAAAGGGACTGGCAATAGAAATATGCTGCTAGACTCTTGGCTGAGAAGGGGGAAGACAAGGAACATGGTGGCTGGTGAGTTAAGCCTGTGAGTGAATTGAAGATGTTAACAGTCTAGCCTTAAAGGTGCTTGGCACAGGGGGTTGCTTGCTAGAAGGACCATCCTGGACCAGGGACATAAATATGTTTTTCAGAGCTAAGGATAAAGCCCAGTGATGAGCTCACTAAACAGGCATGAGCCTTACAAAGGAATAAAGCAAACAAACAAACAAAAAAGCAAGGAAAAGAAAGTTTGCAAAAAAAAAAAAAAAAAAAAAAAAAAAAAACCTCTTGTTTATAATCATGCCTTCCCTGTATACCTTGTTCATTTCATGATTGACTATTCTTTTTGCCCTTTAAAATTGAGATTAAACAATAACATAACAAAACTATGCTGTAATAACTTTAGAGGCATTTCTAAGGAAGATAGCTAGAAGAACTTGGTCACAGGACTGAAGTAGTGGCTCATTGAGTAAAGCGCTTGCTGCACGCATGAAGACCCAAGTTCGTATCCCCGGAATCCATATGAATCTAGGCAAAGAAGTCATCTGTAATTCCAGTGCTCCTAAAATGGAGCTAAAGATTAGAGGGAGCTAAGATAAGAGAATCCCTGGAAGCTTGCGGGCCAGTTAACCTGGCACGGGCAGTAATGAACACTAAGGAACCCATCTCAAACAATGAGGATGTTGAAAACTGAAATCTGAAAAATTTGCTTGTTTAGGACTTGAGAGATGGCTCCGTGATTAAAACCTTTGCCTTGCAAGCAAAAGGATCTGAGTTCAGTTCCCCAATCCCACGTAAAAATGCCAGACAGATATATGGCAGTGGCTTATATTTCGGCCGGAAGGTGGAGCCTGGGAAACTTGATAAGGAGATAGAGCAATCCAAGATGATTCCCTTGTCACCCTTGGACCTCTACGGAGCCACACACTCAAGTGCCTCTTGTGCACGCGTGCAATGAACTTGGTCACAGAACCAAAAAAAATTTTGTTTAATACAATCAGAGGAGGTACAGAGAGGGAAGTAAAACTGTTTTGATCAATGGCGACCTCTGCAAAAGGGCCAATCATGACCATGGTAATCATTGGGAGCTTACAGTGTAGCAAGGACTTTGAAAGATGATGAATGTCTTTCCTCTCAGCCTCCAGAGCCACCTCTCCTTAGACACCTCTAACTCCCAGACAGGCTAGAGTCAAGAGGAGTTCATTTGATTCCCGTGCTAATAAACTGATGTAGAGAAGCAGAATGAACTTGGATCTCAGTTACATCTCTGCTTCTGAGTTTCTTCTATAAGGAAAGGAGGAGCAGTTCCATGCGCTGTCCTTAGGTTGTCTCTGAGCTCTGGATGAGTTGGTACCTGCAGGCTTCCTGGAACTAAGCCTGTCATCTAGTATGCGTTCGGTGCGTATTCACCATCATTTCTTATTGTTGTCATCATTATTTTATACTTGTTTAAAAGAGGGGCATCTTTTAAGAAAGCACATAACGAGCAAACAAAAATGCAGACATGCGCAGTCAGTGGAAACTACACGACTTTTTGGTTTCCATCAGGGGTTATTAAAACATAGGGCCCGCTATTGTGTATTTACTCCGACATCAATCTTCATCAGCTTCTTTGCTATGGGCGGTAAGGGCATTGTAATTCTATTTTTATCGGTTCCTTCCTGTGCACCAGACATTCAAAATAGCATGAGTAAGGATCAAAAATATCTTAATGGATTTGGTTCCCATAGAGATCAATGACCAGAGGAAGAGTCGTGTAAGGATTTCTCCCTGAGCTGATAAGGAAGGGAAAAAAGAGGAAGATGAGGATAGGGGATGCTGGGCAGATGGCTGAAGGTCTAGGCCACTCTGGAAGGTCAGGGTGATGCAAGCTTTCCTGGAAGAACACAGTGTAGATGCTTCCTATTTTCAGCCTTATGTTCAGGACTAGCATTGTGTAATTGTTGAGGGTAATCCTGCCCTTCGTGATGTAACTGTGTCTTTGATAAACAGACTTCCTGGTGTAATTACATTGCTCACACACTCCACATATACAGAGGTTTCTATTACATGACCACTTCTGTTTGACTTGGATATCTTTTCTTTTTTCCTTCCTTCCTTCCTTCCTTCCTTCCTTCCTTCTTTCTTTCTTCTTTCTTTCTTTCTTTCTTTCTTTCTTTCTTTCTTTCTTTCTTTCTTTCTTTCTTTCTTTCTCTTTCTTTGCTTTCTTTCTTTGTTTTCTTTCTTTTTTCTTTCTCTCTCTTCCTTTCTTTCCTTCTTTCCTTTCCTTTTTCCTTTCTTTTCTGTCTTTCTTTCTTGCCTTAGATTTACTTGTTTGTTATATACTTTATTCTTTGACATTTCCTTTCCTTACATCTTGTGTGCTTTTTCACCCCTTATTATCCAGTCCCATCTCCACCTCCTGTCCCACTCCGTATGTTCTCTTTTCCAGCCAGTCTCCTTGCTACTTTCATGTGTTTTTGCTTGTGTGGCCCACTGGGTTTCATCTGGGATGAGTGTGCTGGCAAGTCTGGGCATCTTTTCTTTTTCTTCCCTCTCTTCTTTCTGCTTCTTCGCAAATCATCTTATTTCATGGTCCTTCTCCTTCTCTCCCTTTCTTCCCCTCACCTCTCAACCTCTACATACCATTTTATATTCAACCTGATTGTCATCAAAAAGTGGCCAAAGGTTTGGAGTCTGAGATGAAGGGAAGAAGAAAATAGGATTCCAATGTATCCAGAGCCTCCGTGCTATTCCCTGCAAAGCAGGTCCCCAAGCACTGCTAGGTTGTGGTGTGAGTGAAGTATGACGTAACCTTAGCAGTCCACAGATGTCCATTTCCTTCAGCAATTTTGCATTTACTGCATGGGTGGCAAAAAAAACGCTTGGGTGTTGCATAGCATACCACACTCACAATTGTGGGGATACTTTTGTTTAGGGTGAGAATAAGCTTTCTTAAAACTGAGTCCGTATGTAGAGAAATGCTTAGCAAATGTTAGTTCAGGTGGTACACAGATGTGGCAAATGAATCATGGCTACACATCAAGATGGACGCTGTTCAGTCTTGGCTGTTCTGGATGCACTGTGGAAATGTGAGGCTTCTTGCACTTCAGTTGAGGCCCTCCGGGTATTACAGAGCAGGCATTCGTTCACTCCGGATGATCTCATCAGAGCATCTAAGCCAGCTTGCCTTGGTTTTCTCATAGCTTCTTCAAATCTGTCTCAGAGGAAAGGATTTTACTTGTCACTCATCTCTCCCCTGCCCTCCCAGTTCCACAGCTGCACAGCCTGACGATGGCCCGGACAGTAACTCATCACCAGCAACTGCGGCTTTTAAGCATTTCAACATGTGTAGCAGGTGCGAGCCAGTGATATTCTGTTTTGGCATCAGGTGCACGTGATTTCACACTAGTATGTTTGCCTGGCTTCAGAGTTGAAGCAAACCTAAATCTCAACCCTTGCGAGGAGAGATGTATCCACTCCTGATGGAGGATCCTACCCCAGGGACTTGAGAACACCCAGTCTGTCTAGAAGAGTCTGTCTGGACTTCAGGCCCTGCTGGCCGCTGACGAGTGGCCTTTGATTTGTACTTCATGGATCTTTGAATGCAGAACATGCTTCTGTTTTCACTGACTTTGGTTTTGGGGCTTGTTGCAGTTCGCCTGCATGGTTGCTGATAAATAACCATCAAACGGCTTAAGGGAACAAGGGGTTTATTACCTAATGACAGTCCAGTTACAGTTCTCAGTCCACCTTGATAGGAGAGCACGCACCAACACCAGGACGGAGGAAACTGGCCACACCAGCACCACATAACAGCTGAGAGATGGACAATCCTTACTTGCCAGACCAGCATGTCTGGCCAAGTATACAGAAGGATGCCAACTTCCTCAACCAGCTCTCAGTATTTTACTCATCTGTTCAGTGCCTAATCCCATCCCCCATAGGCTGTGCTTTCCCCTTCAGCTAGACAATCTCCTGCAGGTTTTCTCTGGGCTTAACTCAATCACTAATTCTCCATAAATGTGCCCAGAGCTCAAACCCTCAACTGTCAAGTTGACACCTGTGCCTAACTATGTGACAGGGCTCCCTGTCCATCCTTGCTTAGTCGTGATTTGACTTACCCAGGGATGTCTCACAGCTGTTCCTGCTGAGGGCGTCTCGCTGCCCATCCACCTGCTCCTTGTCAGCACTTCCATCGGGTCCCCAGCCCCCCACAGGCCTGCTTAATCTGTGCAGGGGCGCTCTCCTGTCTTGGCTGTTCTGGAAGTCTCTCATCTCCAGTCCAGGCCCCATTGCTGCTTGGTCCATCATTGTTGGCCACGTTGCAGGCCCTCGGTGAGAACAAAAATCTCAGAAAGGTAGAAGTGGCAGTGTTTCTGGGAACTTCCCTTCAAACCATCAAATAAAAACACTCCTGAGGCAAATGAACACAAGGACCTCCTTAGAATGAAAGGAAGGAAAACCGAGCGAGGATTGATAGTTCTGTTAAGTCTCCAGTCATGTATGAAGCAAAAAGGCTAAAATGTGTATATTATGACCAAAGTATAGGCTATCATATCTCACACACGTGGATATATACTCCAAGGCTTAGCAAGTGCTCGAAGGCATAGAATTAAGCATTTTTTTTTAGTTTTACCGAATACAGTGTGTGTAGAATTATAGACTCCGAATGTCAAGGTCCTTTGGTCCTAATGATTACTTTCTGAAATGCTTTCTATCAGAAAATGCATCAGGTATTTAGGGCCAGAAAGCACTGTTTCCATTGACATCAGAAAGACATTTCAAGTGGGGGAAGAGGCAGCCGACAGCCAGCCCAGTTATGAGCTAAGTTTACCGCTCTCCAGGAAGTCTGACCTTTTTTCTTTTCATTCACAACCAATCTCTCCCTTTTCCTGCTTGTCCTTCACAACCTAGGATGGACCGGCTTCTGCCAGCCGAAGCTGCCGGATTCCTTTGCCTGCAGGACCCTTGGCTCTGGATTTGGAGTTCTCTGGAGAGCCTTTTCACGGGCTCTTGGGTGGGTGCAGTTCCTGTTTCGTCTGACCACTGTGGTCCCAGCTTTGGGGTGGTCCCAACTTCCAGCAGCAGCACCTCCTCCCACTGTCTCTCTGGCCTCATGGTGGTGGAGTGGCATGCATCAGTTGCTCCCTCCAGTTCCTCTTCCAACACCTTTGCAAGTAGCTCTTCATATGAAGACAGTGCATTCCTTTGTCAAATCTTCAGGTGTTTTCACCCTGCGAGCTGTGGCCTTAGCAAGGGGAAAGATAGGTTTAAGCAGACTAAAATTCTAACTTGAAAGCTCATATGAAAACCCACAGGAAAAAAAAATTAGCATCATGGTCACTTGAGAGATGGCTCCTGAACTCTTTGGCTGGCGTGGGCTTCAGAGCAAGGTTTCTGCTCTCAAGGAGTTTGCCTTCCTGCAAGGAATAGGTTCGCTGACAAGAGGATGATATAGGGAAGAGCTCTGGATCAGAGGTGCTTGCCTGTCCGCACAGAGGGTGGTGAGGACTTCCTTTGGAAAGCCCTGGTGACTACCCCAGACACGGGTGTCACTTTCAAAGGCATGGTCCGCTGGAACCCATCACTCATTCTATACCACCTACCGAAGACCACAGATTACCAATAAAAGCCAGACTGGGTCTCCAAAAAGGTCATTTCGCAAGTACAGGATTTTTTTTTATGCAAGAAAAAGAATTTGTCTTTGTGTAAGACAGGGACTGTCTGAAGTACCTGTCTCTCACGGTTTCTGGCTGTATCAAGTTCACAGCCACAGGAGCCATATGTACATGAACTCTAAATGCAGCACTGCTGTGGACCACTGGAGAGCACTTTCATTTGAAAAGTGTCGTTCTTCCTGCCTGAGAACTTAACACTTGTCAGACCCTGGGCTAAACTCAAAATAGGTACAGAAGGTTAAGGAGACAGAAACAAAAAAATCAAAGGACTGAGGACATTCCATCACTCATTCACAACCTCTGAGGAAAGTATACTAGCTCGTTTTAAAGAAGGACATAGTTGACATCTAGGTTACCTGCCTAGAGTAGCATAGCTAATAAATAGTAGAGATGAAATTGAGTCTTCGTGCCTGCTGACCTCTTACCTGATGGAGGTGTGTCACAGAACCCAGGATAGTGAGGCAAGGGAGATGGTTCAGTTGGTAAAGTATGGGCAGAGTCAGACAGATACAGTGAGGGGTGCCCTCAGCTGCCAGCCTAGCCTAGTTTCTGAGCACCAGGTTCAGGGAGAGACTTTGTCTCAAAATAGGTACAGAAAGTTAAGGAAACAAAGAAAATCAAAGGCCTGAGTTCTGCACCCCAGATTCCACATAAAAAATGCTTGTCAGGGGCAGTGGCCTACCAGCACTTTAGCCCAGGAAGACAGAGCCTGGGAATCCCCAGAGCAGGATGGCTAACCACACGAGATCTTATTGGTAAGCTCTGAGTTTAAAGACCCAAACTCAAAACATCAGAGTGGAAGATACACCCAGGCATACACATGATAATACCCATGGGAATACATATATACATATGTACATGTGATATCACTCATGTGAATACACACACACACATGCACACACCTCATACACACATACAAAGAAAAATAAACTGGAGAGCAATGAGGAAGATATCCAATGTCAACTTTGGTTCCACATGCACAGGCACACCATACACATATACACTAACATGTATGCATTTTGAACACACACACATTTTGAAAAAAGAATCCATCATAGTGACTCATGGTGTCTCATGGATGTTAGTATCGGCTTTCTTGACTGAAAAACATCTTCTGAAGTTTCCATCTAAATTCTTGCACTGTCACTATAGAAGCTAGGTATTAATTGTAAATTTTGTACAATTTACAAAACATAACAGCAAATGGGTTAAAACTGAGCAACAAGTCATAGCTTTAAATATTTTTTTGACTTTTCTTTGAGTTTTATTAGACTTCTCTGATAAGCAAAACAGCTTGGCAGGTTTCTACCCAAGTGGCAGAAAATACACTGAGTTGCCAACTGTGTACCCAGATGATTGGAAAGAGCCAGGCTGAATTAGTGAAAGCCCTGAATCTTATATAGTTCATTGAAAGCCAGTGTATTAAGAACCAAAGGAGAACTTTCTGGAATTACCGTGGTGCAATGAGAAGGAGGACCTATGTGTGCTTGCTGTTTGCTGTGTAGTGTGATCAACTTTTTATTGCAAAGCTATCCTTTAATTATGTCTGCCAGGCGCCATGACCTTGAAGCTTTTTTTAAATGCAAAATAGTCAACAAGTTTGTCAGTGTCTGTGAATACACATGTGTATGTTTGTGTTTTGGTGTCCTCTTGAGGTAAAATACAAATGAATATCTTATTAGAATGTAGAACATTTTCTGGAAATTTCCGAAATCCCTGAGATCTAAAAGCGCAGGCCTCTGATTCTGAGGAACGAGCGGCTCCGAGAGGCCGGTATGTGTCCTGTCAGTCATTTGTGATGAGAGCTTATATTATTTTCAAGGTGACTTAGATATTTGGTAATGCAATCATTCCAGTAGTCTTTATTCAGTTTTACCATAGTCCAACTTATAGCTTGATAGTTTAATGTTCCCTTTGAATTATTCCCTGACTTACATTTTTTAAAATTTCATTAGTGCATGGCCCAAATGACTCATTTCCATCAATCTCTCTGTTTTGTGTATTGTGGACAGATGGATATCTGTCCACATATTATCTCCTTTCTCACACTCTGTTCTGTCTCTCTCACTCAAATTCTCTATTCTCTATCTCGCATCTAGCTATTCTCTCTCTCTTTTTCTCTCTTCCTCCCTCCCTCCTTCCCTCCCTCCCTCTCGAATAATTCCATGTTAGTTAGGACTTTCATGCTCAATGAAGCTCAGCTGAAACCATTTTGGACTAGTGAATTAGAACATCACACACTTAAGGATCCAAAGATACTCACGACTTTCGAGGACACCTTGATACCACCTGGTATGCGGCTGAGCAGCCCTCTTCCTGTTTCACAGCTTTCTTTTTTTTATTATTATTTATTCAATTGTGCGCATGTTGTGTGTGTGTGTGTGTGTGTGTAGAACCACGGACGAATTCGGGAACCACCATGGACCACCTCCACCTCCTCCTTGTTTACTCTGTCCCGGGATTCACAGGCTCCGCCCTACCAGGACCAGAAAGGCAGGCCGCCCCCGCTTCCGCCCGGCATCTATACCTGGGGTCTAGGATCCGAACTCAGGACCTTCTGCCTGCAAGGCAGAGGCTAATTAACCCCTGAGCCACCTCTCCCGCCCTCACAGCTTTTTTAGACATTCCTTGGCCAGTTTCCTCGAGCTTTTCAGAGGACAAAGTGCAGATACTCTCCAGGGTCCCCAGACAGGCCCTACTGGCATCAGTGAGCCAGGCAGAGGGATGGGGACCTGCAGTACAGTTAGCCTTCTCTAGGTCCCCAAGTAGAAACTGTGGCACTTAGCAAGGGTCAAAGAAAGTGAGTGCAAGGAAACATCAGACACATGGGGAGCAGGAGAATGCACCCCCTCCTTTTGAAGGTCCTGTTATTGTTGTTGGTTTCCTTGCTGTGAGACAGGGTCTCACTCTGTAGCGCAGGTGGTCTAGAACATTCCACATAGCCCAGTCGGGCCTCAATCCTTCTGCTCAGCCTCTCACCAACCAGTTGGTATTACAGTGACATTTATTAAGAGCAGCTGCAATTATTTATAGAGTAATTGTCAGAATTCTGCCGGATTTTTCAGAATTTCCCTGTACAGATTTGCAGAGAAACTTCTCTTAATCACGTAAGTCTGCACAAACAGGAGGTGGCTGGGATTTCTCACCTTGTGTGCACTTACTATGAATTTACTGTCTGAATAAAGGTGCACAGATTCAATCCATTCTCACTCCAACCATTTCTGAGCTTTTACTTCCTTTCTTCTAAAGAGTTCATCTTTCTTCCCTCCAGCAGTTCGCAGTCTTTCTCCTGCTTAGAACCCTTTCTTTCCACATTACAGGCTCCTCTCAGATGCCCTTTCAGGCTATTTTTTATTAAACTTTCCATCCATCACATAAATACTAAACGAAGGAAACTGCCCCTCCCATTGCTTTTTGCCATGTGGGAAATAAAAGCATCTATTTATTTCAGTTTCCGTCAATTAAAAATACCACCATTGCTTTTTATTTAGTGGGTTATATGGAAGTTAGAGGGGGTAGGAACGGGTCTGCTGTTGGACCTTAGTAAACTTCTTGGAGATCTAGTTTAGGAAAATAGATTACTGTCCAGAATAGAAGCCGTATTTTTTACTTTTCTAAATGAAGGAAGTCATTGTTTGAAATAATACTTAAAAGTCTTTGAAAAGACTAATTGTTGCCTTCCTTTAAGAGTATTTCTGAATATACTGTTAAGAGACTGGTATCCTCCTATTTTTAATTTCTTTTTTGTATGGTGTGTGTGAGTGTGTGTGTCTGTGTGTGTGTGTGTGTGTGTGTGTGTGTGTGTGTGTGTGTGTGAGTGTGGAGGTCAAAGAACAATCTCCCGTGTCAATCCTCACCTTCCACTTTCTTTTGAGACAGTATCTCTTTGCTGGCTTTCCATTGCCTGTGTCAGAGCCTGGGAGTTTGCAAGGATACTTCCCACCTCCCCATGGGAACACTAGAATTACAAACCCCCACAACCAAGCATCTGCCTTTCACTCCAGTTCTCAGGATTCAAACTCACAGCCTCATGCTTGCATGGCAAGTACTTTGACCTACTGAACCTTCTTGTCAACCTGTTTTTAAATTATACAGTGACTTTCTGGATTAATACTAATACTAAAGTTTTATTCTCGTGTCCAAGCTGAGTCTGCAGCTCATGGTGATACATCATTCTGGAGGATGCGTCGTAGATTGAGTGCTGCGGACGGAGCTGTTTGGTTTAGTTTGCCTTTGGTTGTCTCTGGCTTATTATTAAGGCATGCTTATGTCTTTGATTGCTCTTTGATAAGAGGAGCACTTTTAACATGGAAAGCAGCAAAACTCGTGTTCTAGGGGAACACCCAGTTTTATTTTCTCAAAGCGTAAGGAGAACCCAGGTTAATGCTCTCCAGGCCCTTAAGCGCCCATCTCCCCTAGTTTCTCCAGGTTCTTTCCAGAGCTCTAAGTCCCATATCACTTGAAGGAGGCATTGCAGGTTGCTGACTTCAAAGCAATTGTCAAGTGAACTTACGCAAGACAGTGCTTTCCAGCAGTATTTCTCCGGGATAATCTCCTGGAACCCAGCCGAGTTTCCATTGGATAGGTGATATATGCTGCTTACCTTTGGAATCTCAACTAAGACACAGGGGAAAAACTTCTAGAGATTAAATTGTCAGGATGATTTTCACTTAAACCTGTGAGAGCCAGAAGAACCCTGGTTCTTCATAACAAAGATTTAGACACCGTAGTCGGCCTCCAGGGCACATCTTTATTTCTGCTCCTTTTCATCGTATACTGGTTGCAGGCTCTGGACTGTGGACTGTGAGGTCGCCAAGTATCCATCTCTTTATCCTGTGATAACTCAGACAGTTGAGGCACCCATGATGCAGTGTGAGCCCCAGCATCCAGGATATCTTTCCATCTCAGCAGGGATAGACATGGCGGCTCTCAACTTTGCTGTGGCATGAACAGCACACTCCCGAGCCCGACACAGCAGCAGCATCTACCTGTGTCAGTTCTTACTGTAGTAAAGTACACATGATATAAAGCTTGGAGTTTTAACCATTCTTTTAAATGTTATTATTTATTCACTCTGTGTGTGTGTGTGTGTGTGTGTGTGTGTGTGTGTGTGTGTGTGTGTGTGTGTGTGTGTGTGTGTGTGTCAGAGGACACATGTGTCCCTATGGAGGACCAAGGTCCCTATGGAGGATCAAGTCCTAAGGGTGACTTCCGGAATCATCCTGGATTGCTTCCACCTCCTTGCTTCGCTCTGGGATTTCCCAGACTCCACCCACCAGGACTGAAGTGCAGGCTGAAGTGCTGCCATTTCCACTTGGAGTTTTTATGCGGGACCTGGGATCTGCTTGCAAGGCAGAGTCTTAACCCCTGAGCTATCTCTCCAGCCCATTTTAACCATTTTTGAAGCAGTCATCAACGACATAGACAGCATTCCAGTTACTGCTCAGCACCATCTGTCTCTAGAACCTTCTTATCATCTCAAACTGAAATTCTATGTTCTTTAAACAATAACTCCTTCTTCCCCGCCCCGCCATCTCCTGGCACCTGCTCTCCTGGTTACTGTCCCTGTGAATTTGATAGCTCTAGATACCTCATATAAATGGAAAGATACTATGAAAAGAAGTGGAGACTTTAGAATTTGACACAATTTACTCGAGCAAGAATAGCATTCTGGAGTCTGGAAGCATTCTAAGGGAAGATGGTTCAGCGGACCCTTGCCCTTTATAATATGGTAAGCTGTTTGGGGAACTCGCAAAATGGGAAAGGCATACAAAGATTTCCCAGTGGGTGCAATAGGATATTTGCCTTTCTTAGACGTAGCATAGCAGCCTTCAGCTTCAAGGTGGCTGGGGGGTGAGTCATGGCTGTGGTTGGCTGAGGCTTAGCTGCTTCATTGCAGAGCATATGCTTTGGTTGGGCTACAAACTGCATGCACATCAAGTTAGATTATGGTTCTTTATGTACGGTGGCTACTTTGCACCATATTTTCTCATTCAAATTCAGAGAAACTTATTGTTAAACAAATAAATCTCTAACCCTCTTTTGTATATATTTCCTCCACATTGTCTTCAGGATCTATATTTTAGCTTGTTTCAGAATTTCCTTTCTTTTTTAAAGGCTGGATAATATTCCATCATATGTGGTACTATTTAGAATTGTCATGCAATCTAGTGAGCTCGCTTCTGACTGTGTTACACAAGAAGGGAAAACAGGGACTTGCACACCCATGTTCACAGTGCTCTCAGTTATATTTTCCAACACACAGAAATGGCTCTTTCTACTGGCAGATGAATTGATAAGCTATCTTTAGCTTTGTTGAGGAGTCACCATACCATTTTCCATAATGATCACCCATTTTATATTCCCACAAGCAATCATTTGGGGTACAGTATAATTCCCATTGCACACATGATTCCAACACCATGACTCTGGGGGCTCTTAATTCTTATTTGTGTGTGTGTGTGTGTGTGTGTGTGTGTGTGTGTGTGTGTGTGTATGTGTGTGTGAGACAGACAGACAAACGAAGGGCGAGAGAAAGCTCACATGCATGTCATGCCACACACAAGTGGATGTCAACTTTCTGAAGTCTGTTTTTTTTTCTCTACACCACATGGGCTTCCATGTATTGAACTCAAGCCACCAAGTTTGCAAGCAGGTGACTTACCGAGTGAAGCTATCTCACTCACCCTGACACTCTTGCTTCTTATCATTAAAGGATGCAGTCAGGAGAGGGGCTGAATGTCACATTTATAGTGCAGCCAAGAGAAGTATAAATGTATCAAGCGTGGATATGAAAAAATCTTGCCAAAGTTATGACATGACAGAGAAAAAAGGCATCATTTGTGGAATCCTCAGGATTTAACTGAGGAACACTCTAAACGGGGTTTAAAATGCCCATGTGCTTCCCAGCACACCGGGTCTGAAGTGTGTCTTCATACTGCTGGAGTTCCCTGTGCCACGCAGTATTCTCTGTGGTCTCCAGTGGTACTGATGCCAGGCAGACTCGGACAAACCTGCCTGCTGTATAGGCTTGCAGATCAATCCCTGGCCTTTAATTTCTTGGGGCAGGGGTAACATGAGTGTCTTGTTGGCTTTCTGTAAACACGTCCTACCTTTGGGCAAAACTAATCCTTACACTTCGCATGTTCTGCCCAGAAAGTGTTTCTTAGCGGCCCACATGTCTGGGCTCTGGGTACATGACAGGTGTAGGGAGAAGAGGAAGGGGCAAGAGGACATTATTTCTTATATCTGGTAACTTTGGTAACTGGCGCTACCTCTTAGAATTCTATGGCACCAGAGAGAGCGCTGCACTGAATATTTTATGATCTTCTGTCAAAGCCTCTCCTTACAGGCTGACCTAGAGGCAAAACCGTGGCTGCTTCTCTATGAAGACTAGAACATTTATAGTTGTAGAAAAACCTCAAGAGACTCAGCATTTCGAAAGCCATGGTTTGGGTTTGTTTTCTGTGCTGGGATGTTTGTGGGCTCTCTTATTCTAAAATTAGAGTTGTCATAGGGATATCTCTTTCAAACCAGATACTTCGTGGTCCTACACAACTCCCACTTTAGAAACAGGATTTATTTATGACGGTATGGACACAATGCACAGAAAGTAGCGTGAAAGAGATGGAGAAGCATCTTTTAGTAATTGGAGTGTTGGGGACATTCAATCTCCAAGGATGAGACCAGAATTCCTTTATCTCCATAGCTGCTCAAAATCATTACAACAGGGGCTGGAGAGGTGGCTCAGGGGTTAAGCCTCCGCCTTGCAGGCGGAAGGTCCTGAGTTCAGATCCCAGATCCCACGTATAGACGCCAGGTGGAAGCGGGGGCGGCCTGCGCTTCTGGTCCTGGTAAGGCGGAGCCTGTGAATCCCGGGGCTGAAGGAGGTGGAGGCGGCCATGGTGGTTCCCGATTCGTCCGTGGTTCTACACAGACACAGACACACAGACACACACACAAACACACACACACGCACGCGCACATACACACAGTTGAATAAATAATAATAATAATAAAAATTTAAAAAAAACATTACAACAAATCTATAGTCAGGGTTTTTCTGGTGACTTCCGGGTGGCCACAATCAGGACAATTTTATTGGTACAATTTGCTTGGTTTCAGAGTATGTAGTTCCCAAATAACGAGTGGTCATTCTTGACTAGAGTAGCTGTTAACCAACTGCCTGGACTCTTCCTAGAGATTCATATCAACTTGGACGGTTGGGGAGGAAACTTCACTTTAGCCACCTTCCAAGTATGATCTTTATGCCCACTCAAGTGTAGGAACCACTGGCTTTGAAGCTGTAGGTGTTTGGATGGCTGAGAATTTATTTCTAGAATTGGTCTTACAAATTCGCACCTGATGAGGACATCTTTCTGCCTCTTTCCTGTGAAACTAAATTTAAATCCAATTAACTTGGGATCTAGGCTGGGTAGGATAATTGCAAGTTTTTTTTTTAAAGATACTTAAAAGATTCCTTAGTTACTTGCTTCATTTTGAGCTCATTTTGTGTTGAGAAGGGAGGGTGGGCATGAAACTCAGGAATTCCAGTTTATATACATAGTTCATACCTAAGTCATATAATTTGGGTATCACTATGTCCCTTTGGCCTTCACTCTCTTTGCTTATGAAATGAGAATATTATACTAGTTGTTTTCTGAGTTTCTTTCCATTCACTAACATTTTATGATTCTCTAGATTATCTCACTTTTCTTTCTGTTTCATCTTTATGTGTATGCGTGTGGCTGTGCACGCAAGTGTGCTTGTGTGTGTGCGGCACTGGTGAACATGAACTGTGAATTTATACAATAATAATTTTGTATATTAAAGCTTATTAAGACTTGTATACATGCAGACCTAACATGCACATACAGAGAGAAAGAGAGAGAGAGAGAGAGACTATGAATGTGAATATAAATGAATTCATCTATTCTGCTCAAATACCCAAATGGTGATCAGGATATCTGCTACCGTACATGATCAGATTGATTTTACTGGCTAGTAGGTCCCAGTTCCTCTGGCACTGCCACTTGTTTGTGCCTCTCAACCGAGAACCACTTAGCAGACAAAGGATTCATGCCCTGTTCACACTTCCTTCAGCTGAGTTCATCTACGGAGCCTTCATGCACGTGTCAAACAGCTTCCCCGCCAGTCAAGGAAACAAGGGGGCCTCCCAAATCTCTTCTTAGATGACTTTTCCCTAGATTATTTTTCCATCCCCTCCTTGTTAACAGAGCAGAATTTTGAAGGGATTGCGGTAAATTTCCTTCATTCCTATTAGTTTCCTTCATCCGTACTAGTTTCTGTAGAGAAACAGTATGTATAAAGGATGGGTTAAGTCTGAATCCTTAAAAGCCAAGACATAGAGGCTTCGAGTTGAAGAGATGATAGATATCCACCCCAGCGTCAGCTGCAGACATTGAATCAGAGGAAGGTAGTCTCTCAGAGCCAAATGGCTGGCAGGTGCAGGCATTCTGAGCTTGGCAAGCTTGCCTAGGTGAGAAACTCACCTCTGTGAGTGAGAGATATTCCCCTATCTCATCAGGTTAAGCCAAACTGATCTGCAAAGGGATGGCTTCCCTGTGGAGGAATAGCAGTGCTTAATTGATTTACTGACGTGACTTGTGATTGCCACCCATTCCATATGGGAGGAAGGCGTGGGCTGGAGAAGCGGCCCTTTGGTGTCAAAAACAACAAGAACACAAAAGCCAGGATGCTGAAGTCATTTGAGGACATGCATGTAGCTTTTTAAATGTTATGAGCAGAAAATAAGGTTTTAATGCATGTTTTAAATGCATGTTTTAGTAATAAAAATAGAATTGTTACCACAACTCATTCCATACAACAGCCTTTTATCTGAAAGCACACCGAGAAAAAGAGTCACGCAGGAGACAGTGGCCTTTATTTTGATGGTCAGATCATTACCTGTAGTTCCTCCTAATTGGCCTTTTGAGAGGGTCCCCTTTGGCAGTGCTGTGCTGGAACTATCCACAGGGCCGCTGTCCTCGTGGGCATGGGGCAGGGACTCAAGTCTGGGCCCAAGCCTGTTTGCGCCAAGCCGGCCACGTCGGGTTTGGCTTTTGCTCTCCTGTCACTGCTGCAATACACAGTGACATTTCAAATGGCTAGCATAGAAGCAAGGGAAAAACTGCTCGGGACAACTGGGAAATTTCATTTGGACAGAATGTCAAGCCTTAGTCTCCAGTGTAAATACTGGAGGCGCTGCTCAGCCCAGTTACGCAATAGCATTTGGTGTGAAATGCAATCAGAGAAGAGTGAAAATCCAAGCAGGATTTCAGTGCCTGAGCCCTGTCACGTCTTTACCTTAAGTCAGGAAACCATATGTTTCTCCAACCTTGGCACCCCCTGGTACCTAGCAGACACTCTGGCCCTTTTGCATAGGGAGGCTCCCTAACACACAGGAAAATATGCAGAGATTTTGTCCTCCTGATTTTTTAAGTGCTTTGATCTTTTGATCTAGTTGTTTTAATTTGCTCTACAACCTTACCCATATTCTCTAATATCCAAGCAGTCCTTCAGCTTCTAGAAGGGTGATGTGTGGGTAGTTGCCAGCCTCTTTATTTATTCATTTTTACACATATTGAATGGGGGGGGAGTGTCTTACCAAGTAGCCTAGGCTAGCCTCTATGTCATCATTCTACTTACCTCAGTCTCTTGGGATTATAATTATGTGTCACTTTGCCTAGCTCAGACACAATTTTTTTTAATGAAGGTGAAGAGAGTTATTTAAATCTTACTGCCAATGCTGTTCATTGTTTGGAGATCATATTATCAGATTTCAAAACCTTCCTTTTTCTTAGTCATGAACTTCAAGGGTCATCTTTACTATCCTCAGCAAAGGCATTAAATCTATAGAAGAAGGGGAAGAAATGTGCAATTCCCCTCCCCCCCCCATCTAGTCAGTTTTCTCCGCCACCACCCAACCTGTTCAGGAAAAAATTGTGTGCCTCACTTCCTGGTCTCCTGCACTGGTCTGTTAAACTGATGCAGTGTTTATACACATCATGCTTATGGCTGCAGCCTGGCTATTGTTGAAGAATGTTAGACAGCCATTTATCACAGTACGACCGTAAAGCCATTGTAAAAATGTCCTGCTAGTTAAATGAAGCTTAGGTTTAATGAGGCTGGAAGAATGAGGCAGGCTCTGTCATATTGTAAATACGGCTTCCACAGCAGCATCTTCTGATGAAGGTGCGGATTCCTTTTGTTTTGAAGCAACAATAGTCCCCTTGCAGAAGTGAAAAGGAGCCCCATCTGTTTTTAAAGAAATTTTGTGAAGTTGTTGCTCTCTCACAGAAACACTGGAAAGAAAAGAACACGTGGCATAGAGATGACTAGATTGGGAGTGAATTCTTTGTGAGTGCCTTTGTGTACTCCGGCAGCACAGAGGGTCCCAGAAGACCCCTATGAATTCTGAGGCAGGGCAAAGTCAGCCCCAGAGAGGTCGAGTCTGAGCTTGCTGGTCCGCATCCAATGGCATGGTGGAGTCAGATCTTACAGGAGGACATTCCTTTTGTAAGGCATGTGGGGAAAGCTAAAAGAGAAGGCAGTCTCTCCTGGTCTTCTCTTCTCAATGTCCAGGAAGTCTGCTGTTTCAAAAATTACTCAGCAAACTATAGGAAATGATCATGAATTTTGGTGCAGTCAACTTTCCCCATGGGAGGAAGAACTCAGTTATTTTCCTAATGTCTGAGAAAGCAAATTCAAGGACAGCGAAACTCCTGTGAGGCCAGAAGAAGGGCATTGGGGGCTCTGACGGTACCGTTGGGTTACAGCACACAATTTTCAAAAATAGCCAGTTCTGGAATTGCCCTATTGGATAGAAATTTGATTGTCCCAGAAATAAAATAAAGTGGTCTCTGGCTTTATTTTGCTCAGGCCCCTGCAAAGCTTCAATTCAAGGAGATCACTTCAGAAAACAACTAAATGAAAGGATGCTTCCAGAAGCAATGATGGCATGACCGCAGCTGCCTCACCTTCCTCTGCAGTTTTTCCCTGTGTCTTTTTAGATTGGGGCGTAGTTTATCGGCTTTCTTTGCTGACTCTGTGGCTTGATGTGACAGAAGTACCCTTCGACTTAGAACTTCTCTTCTCCATGAAAAGATCTAGAAAATTCAATTCGTGGCTTGCATTTTGCTTATCTTTGTGGTCAGTAAAGGCTTCGTCTTAACACCTAGTTGTTTAACCATTTACATTTATTTCATGTCTCTAGGTAGAAAAAAAATGGATTTCTGTATTCTCCTTCAATGCCAGTGCACATAACTATATTCTGCAGCTTTTCAGGGAAAGTCTGCTGATGTAACTGAGTTTGAACAAGGAAAAGTATATACCAGGCAGCTTCCAGAAGGTATTTTCAGTCTCCATTTTCAATGCCCCACAAGATTTCTCTTTCCTAAACCTCTCTTGTGTAGTATGTTTTTCCCTTCCCTTTTGCAGAATCCAATAGAATAATACTGACACAGAAACTGAGCAATAATAGCCTTCTAAATCTTGAGTCCTAACAGCAATTTGAACAACCTCACACTGGTAGACAATTGGTATTTACAAAGACCTTTACCAGAAGGTTTGGGCCCAAAACGCAGAACCAGATATGATTCCTACCACTGAAGATACAGTGATCCTCCTCCAACTTTGGTGCGTACAAGATGCATCCTACCTAGAGACTGTGTTTACTGAGAATGAGTAGAATCCACATATCTTCTTTTATAATCAAACACTAGTATGCAAGAACCACAAGAGAAATGAACTTCACACCTTACATGCCTACAGAAACTCCCCAAAGGAAGGTCACATAGTGCTGTAGGAAAAGGGACAGTGTTTGTACTTGGTCTCAGTCCATGGATGGAGTCCAGGCGAAGCCAGGCCTACTTGGCAGTGCTAGAGGGAAGACCTTCCGAGCAGGAAATCACATCGATCCAGGGGATGGAGGCCGGAAAGGAGCAGAGTGTACTCCGCAGAGCCAGCGTATCGGGACAGGGCAGAGCCTGTGTTCCGAGCTCACACATTTCAACAGTGAACAGTCCTCGAAGATCTTTGAAGTAGAGAAGTGTAGTGATCGTGTTTCTGCTTTTTCTCTTTGCTGACCAGAGCAAAGTTAAGGTGATTTCAGGTGGCTTTAAGTGGACCAAAAGGTGGAGGGCAAAATAAGAAGGGGGAGGCGATGGAACTACCTTATGGCTCCCTTCTGCTCCCCAAGTTCCTTTGAGGCAGACTATAGTCGGTGGGATTTGTTCTCTAAGAAATTAAGGATAAAGAGTTGCCTACAGTTGTGTCGAAGGAACAGAATTAGGGCACAGGTCTACTGCTTCCCAATCTCCAACAGAAATCTCCATTGTGGTCTGTTATTCAGCAAGATGAATCATGTCAGACCATTGAAATCGCAGCCCCCAACACCTTTAAATTAAAGGACTCGTTATGAGTCCTACACATGAATCATTTGTATTCTGTGTCAGTTCTACTAACTTGGTGGAACACACATGAAGTGGTAGGAGGCATGTGGGCATGTATAATGCAAGCTTCTTTTGACATGAACTTAGCATCTGTTGGAATGGTAGTGGTCATGTGGGATCCTTGCTAAAACACATTTTGGACCCTAAGGTGAATATTCTGTAGTAGCAAAATCTCTCATTCAGCCAGGCTGGAATGATAATTAAAAGGCCCTGGGCTTGCGAAGCTCTGGTATCCATGAAAACAAACCCTATCTAGTGGCAGAGCCCACTCTCTTGCTTTTACTTCAAATGGTGGGCGGGTCATGTTTGCAGTGTGAACTGTTTCTGAGGCCTGGCAACCAAAGGCCTTAGCCATGAGGGGCTTTGTGATATCCAATCTTCACTTGTCAAAAGTTGCTAAAAAGTAAAGGAAACCACAAATGGAGAAGTAAAAGTGAGGAATGCCTTCACATCGAATTTTGTGTGTTTGTGTGTGTGTGTGTGTGTGTGTGTGTGTGTGTGTGTGTGTGTATACCTGTAGAGCTCAAGGGTAATTATTTCAGGATTCATCCTGGATTACTTCCACCTCCTTTTTGCTTTGCTCTGGGGTTTCCCAGATTCCATCTTTCAGAGCCAGAAATGCAGGTCACGTCCGCCGTTTCCTCCCGGCATTTTTACATGGGATCCAGGATCTAAACTCGGGTCCTTGGGCTTGTGAGGCTGTCTTAGGCCCTGAGCCATCTCTCTAGCCCCACATTGCACTCCAGAACAGGAAAATGACTGACAAGCTCTACAGTCAGGAAAGTCCTTGGCTCCTTCTGAACACAAGAAGACTTTCAGCAGAGGCCCAAGGAGAGGACACCAGTTGCCCAGACTGAGCTGAGCGACCCACCCAAAGGCCACCACACCAGAGGGCTGCTTTCCTGTCCTGAGCCATCGTGTTGCTCTCAGATACAGTCTCAAATAGTCCCTGAGATTAGTGTGTGTCTTCCAAATGCAAATATTGGAAAGACTTTGGGAAACCAGAGAGCTTAGGAGGTCACCCCGTACCCATTTACCAGCAACGTTGGCTTCGAGCTGGATCTCCTAGTAGTCTATCCTTCCTTCTGTAAAAAGAACAATAATTGTGTCTCTTCCTTCTTACAGGGTTTTTCTTAGAGTGATATGTCATGTATTGTATGAAAATGTAATATAGTGACAAATTGGAAAACTACTTTAAAAAAACACAAAATAGCAAAATGAACAAACAAAAAAAAAAACTGTTAAACTTGGCAACAAACCCCGTGGGCAGAGCAGATTCCAAGGAGTCGGTATGTGTGACTGGCTCTTGTGGGTCTTGTGGACATTTCGAGACCACGTGGAAGCAGGGGCTCGAGAGCAGACTCAATGGATAAAACTCTCATTCTGCAAGTGTGAGAATTTGGGTTTAAATCCCAGAACCTCTGTATTAGCCAGGAAGATGTGGAAGCTACCTGTCATTCCTACACTCCAGAGAAAAACATGGGGATCTGAGAATAGCTTAATGAGAACAGGTTTTGTTAGTGTTTTTAACAGAGGATATACATTAAAAGCATACATAACAGCGATCACGTCCCCTGTTGTAGGCACCTCAAAGCTTAGCTGGGGGAAGATGAAAAGTAAATAAGTGAACGTGTGACTAGGGCAAAATCATTCAAAATTCAGCAAAATTACAAAACCTAAACAAAATAAATCAAAATTACAAGTGCTGGGAAGGACACTAGAGTTGAGATTAAAAGTTGGGCTGGGGGAGATGGCCCAACATTTAAAGCACTTGCCACACAAACCAAAGGACCAGAGCTTGGATGTTCCCATCACGTGCAAAATGCCAGGCCCACTATAATTCCAGCTCCTGAGGATGGAAACTACAAATCCCCAAAGCAAGTTGGCTGGCCAGCCTATATCTAGCAACAAACTCTGCACTTAATTGGAAACCCTGCCTCAAACACATAATGCGGAACAGTGATCAACAGTGATTCCCAATATCAACCTCAGGGTTCCATACAAACATTATATATGTGCACACGCACCTGTCCACACATATACATCCTCATGTACACACACATACACATGAAAACAGAATAATAAATAATAGAGTAATAAACAATAGAATGTGCTCTTCTGAGTTATTGAGTAATACCTCTAAAACAAAGTTAATGCTTTGCATTTTGTCCTTATTAAGACAGTTACCTGATAAGTCTGTTTCCCCATAGGTCCATTTGGACTTATAACAGTACCTTCCTTCATGACAATTTGAGAGCAAATGGTATATTGCTCTAAAACTGCAAGGCCCAGTGTGATCCTCTGCGGAACCCCACGCAGCAGTGAGAAACCTGCGTCCCATGCCTGGGTGGAGACTGAAGCTGCTGGTAGCCGTGGTTCTGGGTTCCTCAGCTGTTCCTGCTGAAGGAACATTCTGGATGCTGCCGCTTGGTTCCCTGGCAGGATGGTTTTTCTGGACATCATGGCTTCTAAGCACAGCGACATTCCTTCAGAACGCAAGAGATGCACCAGGGTTCAGTAGAAGAGACACCAAGCTATTCATTCTCTAGTCTTCTGATAGAAACCCCACCTCTCTTGGGAAAAGAACCCCCTTAGGATTTGATTTTCTCTTCCCAGAAATGATGCTCATTCCCTTCTGAACAAACACTCCTGCAACAGTGAGTGCTGACAGCAGTCAGACTTCTCTTGTCGCACAGTCAGGGTCCCTCCCCCTCGACCATGCTCCTGAGGGCTTCTATTCCATGAGCCCCTCGACATTCCATGTCAAGTTTGTGTCTTTGATGCAAACGCTGCGTTTTCTCCTTTGAAGGTCCGTATCTCTCCACATCCTTAAGATTCCATGTTCCCTAGGGTGATCTAGATGGTAGGGGATGTCTTCTGAGGCTCCTTCCGCCCCCATACCTTGTGCGGGGGGCCTAGTGGAGAATATCAGTCTTTGCTCAGGACAGAGCCGACTACTGCCTTTGCATTCCTGTGCCCACCTCATTTGCCCAAACCTTCTGGCTATGACACCCTCTTTCCTGTAACCCCTGCCCCTTTACCTGCTTATCAGCTATCAATATCCCGTGGGGGCTGGCTCTTGTCAGTCTCATTTCTGGTCCCTGCTGCCTCTTGACGCTCCGCACTTTATCAAGCACATCCCGCTCCGCTCCTGTGACAGTGATCTCGGCATTGCTAATAAACAGCAACAGCAAAGCCATATTTTCCGCTCCCTGACAGGCCGCCGCTTTCCTGGGTGAAATAAAAGCCCTATTAACATGCTTCTCCTCATTGCCTCTGACAGATTGATTAATTAGGCCTCCTCTTTAGATGACCTCGGCACTGACACAACAAGAAGGTGAATAGAAAATGAATAGTTTGCCCACATAATGGGCTACCGTGGGTTGGGGATTTTTATCAAATCGGACTGTCACAAGTTGCGAAGTTGTATGAGACTCACTGTGCAGGGAGAGTGGCAGCAAGCGCTCAGGATAGCTTGTGGTCCAGGGACAGTCGCATCCAGATGGGACCTGAAGCTAGGAACACTCCAGGGGGATCCTGCCCAGCCAGCAGCACCTGTCTTGTCTACCACGATCCTTGGTCTAGGCCACCCAGTTCCTACCTAATGTCTTTTCAGTGTTATCAGATAAAATGACCTTTTGTCTTCAACTGCGTTTCTTTCCCTCCTTTCTTCCCTGCGTGCCAGAAAACACTTTGTGGTGGCTCTTCCTCTCCAAAGACTACAGGGATCATTCCAGAAGAGCACTGAGTTCTTTCTACTTTCATCACATACGTTGTTGTTTTCAAGGAGAAGGGGAGGCTGACATGAAAAAGAAGTCCTTTCAGGCTGGAGTTCCGCATCTAGGGGTGTGGGCTCTGACAGTGTTGCCTAAGAAAGGGGCAGCTTGTTTTCCGTCCTGGCAGCTTGGAGTCAGAGAGACGATTATCAGCTGCCTTTGCTAGCTGGCTCTTCTCTGGCACGTGGGTGGCGTGGGAAGCCACTAGCCAGATTGAAGCATTCAAGGCGCTCGCTGTCTGCTTGCTCTGTGCAGTAGGTAGGCGCGGAGGTTTAGAATCCTGCCCGCCAGGAACGAGGCACCAGCCTGACCAGGTTCGATAGATGCAGCCGAGGGACAGAGGTGCCCAAGGACGATGGAAGGCTGCTGCTTCTGCCTATTGTTCTGGTTTGTTTGTTTCCTCTGCAGGATGCTAATTTCTCCTCTGTAAGCCTCACTCATCATATCTAGCACTTGCTCAAAAGCATCTTCCCCCAAGCAGAGTTCTAGTGATACTGAAGTGGGCGAGGGAACCAATACCTTGCACAGAGACCGGTGCTCCCTAGGTGCTCCGTAAATGGAGCTGAGCTAAGGTCCTAGTGCAGGATGGATTCCCAGGGAGAGAGGCAGAGACAAGAAAGGGACTCTGCCAGTCTGCTCTAATTACACCATTTTATTTGTTTTTTCTTTCTTTCTTGTTTTATTACGGCACGTGGTGGTGTGGACATTGTGCCCTTCTTCATGTGTATGTGCCCATGGGTACTCACGAGTGTAGGGAACCAGAGGAGAGTGTGGGGTACCTTCACCGGAACCCCCTGATTCAGCAAGACTAGCCGGTTAGTGAATTCTAGGGATGCATCTGCTTCCATATCTCTAGCGCTAGGATTAGAGAGTCCCGTGCCCCACCTTCTTCTGACCAGGGTGCTGGGATTTGAACTCATGTCCTCATATTTGTTCCACAAACATTTTTCTGACTTAGCCATTTCTCTGCTCTCATATCCCGTTTTCTGTACATAGTTGTAGTTCTCACGACCAGGTTGAAACCCACAGGCTTTGACCTTGAAAGCAAAGCTATTTTTTTTCTATATTACATGTAGGTTTGCAATGACTACCAAATGAAACACTAAGCAGTCCACAAGATAAATAAAATTTTAAGTAATTTATACATGTTATAAGTTATAATTGCAATACAGAATATATAAATTTAACACTATATATTCTAATTTAATAATAAATACACCGACCAGTGGCATGTCAGGACTAAGATTCTGGTGCCCTGAGTTCAGTAGTGGAGTGGAAGCTGTGCGGTCTGGAAGTTAGCAAATATGCAATCTAGTTCTCTAAGCCAGCCGAAGGTCTTAGGCTGATCTCACCAGCCCTCTCTGCCTTGTTTCCGGTCAGTGTTACGAGAGGGCTGAACAGGACTCCAGCTAAACCAGTCTTCTGGGCTCCAAGCCTTTCTCGGTGGGTAAATTCTCTGCCAGACATTTCAATGACGTCAATCTATTTTTTTTTTCTGTATCACAGGTTATTCAGGCAGTGACTTGATACCTAGACTAGGTGTTGTCATGGAGGAGTGAAAGAGAAGGCGGATGCTGAGAGGGATTGTTCTCCTCCCCCAAAGTTAATTTTCACACAATCCTCAGAGAGGAGAAATAAATTAATGTAGCTGATATTGAAAAGTTACCCTGTGTCTCGTTATTTCATCCCAGAGCCGGTGATCACTTACTCCCAGAGACCCCTAACGTACAAACCAGAGGACATGCTGAAATCTGTTTAATAAGGCAGCACCGACACTAGCCCCACACCTCTTCGGTCATGGGAATTTAAGAACTTAGTGCTCTGCGTGTGTGGAGGGCACTGACCAGCCTCAGGCATTAGGTGCCAACCCCCTTTTTCTTCTGGGACATTGGCATGGAACTTGTTGTAATAGTTACTCTTATGTGTTGCTGTGAGAGAACATTCAAAGTCAATCAACTTAAGGAAGAAGGGAGGTTTATTTAGCTTACTGTTTCAGAGGAGAGATATAGTCTTTCATGGTGGAGGCGTCATGGCTGGATGGCCAAAGCTGGAGACAGGCTATGTCACACTCATCCGAGAGGCTGAGAGCTAAAAGACTGCTTGCTGCAAAGGCAGACTCCTCTTGGAGGTAGAGTGGGACTAATCCACCTCAAGACTTACCCCTTGTGACATCCTTCCTCTAGCAAGGCTCCACCTCTCAAAGGTGCCTTGACCTTCCCAAACATCTGAGACTCTGGGGGACACATTTCAAACCATGATACTCGTCAAGAAGGCTAGACTGTTTGGGCAGCAAGACCAGCGATTCTTCTGTCTCTGCCTTCCCAGAGCTAAGATTACAGGAGTGTCCCACTGTGTTGAGATTTTTTTTTTAATGTATAGATTCTGGGGATCGAACTCAGGTACTTATGATTGCACACAAGCACTTTATGAATTGAACCATCTCCCTAACCCTTATCCTTGAAAAATGTCATGGTTGCTAGGCAGAGAACAGATTAGAGTGTTACGTGAGTATGATTAGGAAAAGCACAAATTAGTAAAGGCAGTCTTGGCCTCCTGGAGCAGATGTGTGTGTATGTGTTAGTGAAGTGAGTCACCCCTGGTACAATATTTTTTAACCAGAATAATTAAATAAGTAGGGCTGGAGATAGGGCTTAGCAGTTGAAACACTTGTTGCACAATTGTGAGAACTGGGGTTTAGATCTCCAGAACCCTTCATATATGTTGGATGGGTATGGTAGATTACCTGTAATTCCACTACTAGGAAAGTAAAGACCAAGGATCCCCAAAACATAGTAGCTATAGACTATCCCTGTAAGTGACCTCTGGGTTTGATTGAGAAAGATAGCCTCAAGGAATAAGGTGGAAGAGTGTTAGAAATAATTTCCAATGTCAGTTTCTGTCATTTGCATGCAAATGCTTATACATATGCACATACCACTTGCATACACACACATACACACACACACACATGCACACACACCCCATATACATGAAAAGAAAAAGAAAATAAGAAAATAAAACAAGTGAAGGACTGGAGAGAATAGTTCAGGAGTTAAACCTTTGCCTCACAAGCAAAAGGACCTGATTTCAGATCCCAGATGTAAAAATGCCAGACCCACACTTCTGATCCTAGAAGATGGAGCCTGGGAAACCCCAAAGCAAAGCAAGAAGAAGGTGAAACAATCCCGAATGATTCCAATGTCAATTTGGGCCTCCATAGGCTTGAATAGTCCCCTTCTACTCACCCACACCCACACTTACACATTCAAAAAAAAGTAGAAAATATCACCTTCAAATAGCATACCCCCCCAAGTATAGATAAAACAGCCAAAAGTAAAAGCAGAATAAAAAGAAAGTTACAGTAAATATATTTTTTAATGATCAAATGTGACGAACTTGTGCTATTTTAATGTGCATTTTCTTTCTCGTCTCACCCCCAGGATGAATTTATTTGAATTGTGCACTTTCAATAGGATTTAGGTACCATGGGGTTAAGTCTTCTTGAGTTTAAAAAAGAAAAAAGAAAAAGCATGTCCTTTCAAAACAAGGCAAGACAAAAAGAAAAACAAGATGATGTTGGTTGGAAAGTAATTCAGAAACAACCGCTAATTTCCAGCATGGGGCTGGACTCCTTCAGAAAGGCAAATGTACTTGATACGTTTGAAGCACTTTGTGAGACCAGCAAAACAATTTGGAGCAATTGAAAGTGACATCTCTGCCGCAGCACTGGGCTATGTTCTCATTACTTCCTGATGCAGGTGGAATGCAGATCAGTCCAGGCTTGGCCAGTGCACCTCTCTCTCTCTCTCTCTCCATTTCATTTATTCTGCCTTTCTGGGCTTGAGGAACAGACTTTTTTCACGTAACCTGGCAATTCCGCCTTCCTTGTTTGCTTTTTGACTTCGCCAATGAATGGCCACTTGGGTTGTCCTCTTGTCCTTACATTCATTACTCTGAAGTCTTCATCGGCTCCCTTGACAATCATTTTGTTTTGCTTTAACTTTGATGTGATGACAGTAACACACACAAATAAATGTATTCTGTTTAAGAACCGATGCTTTTTTTTTCTTTCCAGAAGATTTTGCATGCTGTAAGGTGGACCCACCAGGTTCCACAGCATGCTATGGAGTCAGTCAGCCCCCTGAAGGTGCGGCATGTCACTGACTCATTGACTTCAAGGTGACAGAGAAGTCCATCAAGCTAGACACTTGTCATTCTCTCGAGACAGAAGACAGGGCAGGGGGAACCTACTGCCCCCAACTGTGTGTGTGCATCACGTGTCATGGTGTCATGGTCCCTAACTTTATTTTGCAGTGTTGTAATTTGAACCCAGATGCATCTGGCTGTAGAACCCGTTACATTCCACCCTTCTGAATAATTAACGCTTTTCTCTCTGCCTCTGTCCCAGCTCTGTCCCATCCTTCCTTTCTCTTCCCTGTCTTGATTTCTCTCTCTCCTACCTTTTGCCCCATCTCTCTTCTACATTGGGAAATTAATACTATGGAATTCAATGAGTCTGGTCACTTATCTTAAAGTCAGACAGAGCAGAGACTGACTCCCTCCTACTTCCTTGCAAGGTAGCTTGGGGAGTTACCTGCGTTCCCAGAACCTTGGTTACCCCAGCAGCAAACAGAGAGACTGTCCCGCTTTAGTGACGCCAGGAAGCCCCAGCCTGGAAAGCACTTTGCGGGGCACTTGACAGAGGAGACACACCGGGCTGCCACCCCACACTCCCAGTGCTTAGTATCTTCACTTTATAAATGCTCTGTTTTGTCGCTTTCCTAAGCCATCGAGTCCCGTAGCCTGTTAATTCCCCAGCAGAGTGAGGAGGGAAGAAGAGGTGCTAAGAAGGACTGATATCAGAAACCTGTGTGTGTGTGTGTAATCAGCAAAGTGGGCTACTAACATTGTATCTGAAGAATTGCTCTCATGGCTGGGTCAGAATACATCAAAGTCAAAAACTAATGGCGATACCTATTTTGAAAAAATGATAAATGAAGCCCCGTGGAGAGTCAGCTGAAATGTCACTTGCTGTGTCATTTTTTCTGGGATTCTCTTGGCTGGAGCGGAGCATTTGGTCTCTGTAGCAAGGCACAATGACGTTTTGAATGGTTGGATGGGTCCATGGTAATGGTTGGCATCACGTTTTAAAATGCTTTCATGTTCTGCTCCCTCCCCTGTGGAATGGCTAGGATGGACTTCTGGGCTCCCCTGTCCCCTGCTGTTTCCCTAGTCGCTGCTGCCTACGGAGCGGGCGTTGGCACTGAGGACGTGGTTCTCTGGTGTGGGTGAGCGCTTCCTGTCAGAGACCATCTCCGAGTGCCCATGCTTCCCTAGGACTCAGTGCACTCACCCTACATCTTCACGGCTGGGTATCGTTTCTGTTCACTGTGAAGCGACCGAAGCATGGTGGTCAGGAGGTCCCTCTTACAGTATTGTTTTTCCTACCTGTGAGTCTCAAAATAAATGGATGCATTTTTTTATTTATCTGTTTAATTTGTCGAGGCGGTTTCTCATGTAGCTGAGGCTGGACTGAAGCTCAGTATGTAGCGGAGTATGCCCGTGAGCCCAGAATCCTCTTGCCCTCCCACCAGGCCAGGATTCAGAATTTCATCTCCAGGTTGCCTTGCTTGAAGAGTCTCCCTACCCCTGTGAGGATTCATCCCACCTCCTCTCACAATTTTACACTAATTCTTCCATTTCTGCATGGATGAGAATCTTGACTATATAGGAATGCGCCCCACCAAGGAGCCAGCACTCAGCAAGCGTGACTTCTCCTGGGAGCCATGCACTGCGTTAACCTGAAGGATGAGGGGGAGAAGGACAGGGCTTTGCCACTGGGAACTAAGGCACCAGTGCAGGAGCAGGCTCAGGCCAGGTGTGAGAGCAGAAACAGGCTGAGGACCAAGAGTTAAATTGAAAATAAGGAAGGGGGGCCACCTGCAGACTGAGCTCCAAGATTGAATGGCCACAGACTTTTTCCACCCGAGTCCTAAGTCTCAGGAGTAGAGAAAAGCAAGGAAGAAGAATGGATGGAGTAAGGGATTCGAGGGAAGGAGGAAGAGAAAGAAGCGAGAGAAAGAGAAAAAAGGGAGAAAGAAGGAGAGGAGAGAGAGAGAAGGAAAAAGGGGAGAGCCAGCAAAAGAACCGGGGTTCTGCTGGGAAAGCATTTGGAGGCGAAGCTTGAGCAATGTTTCCCGCTTTTATTATTGGGATGGAATTAACATGGTGGGAGAGAAACAGGCATCCAGAACCACAGAATCACAGATCCGTTGCCAGGCTCCTGGGGCAGGGGCATCTTCTGAAGGCGTAATTAAGCCGTGACCACAAGACTGTGGCAATTGTTAAGTATTTTATGTATTACAGATGTTTCTTAGGGTGTCTGGTTCCGTGGAAAGGCCCGTGGCCAAAGTTAGGTGAAAATATGATCTCTCACTTGTCCCTTTCTGGGTCTCTACTAGGAGCAGATGATCTTAATTGTCTCACGGTCAGCCCAGAATAAGGAAGGTCTTGGAAGATTAGGGGTGGGATTAAGTGCTGCTTAAATCTTTTCTCTGCAGTGCTGGAAAGCATGTGTTGCCAGCAATAGCTCCTGGGAACTGTTTGGTCAGTAAGTACTTCGGTTGTAATTAAAAGGGCATTTCCTTGGTTTTAATTTCTTTTAATTAATTGAAAAATATGTCATGGGGCATGGGGAGGCTTGGTTCCCTGCCTAAAAATTATAAAATACTGTTCCAGAGGCTTAAACAAAAGTCAGAATTAACCAAGAAGCATTCTGAAATGCACCAGTCCTGTGGGGTGACTCAGAGTGGGTGGGCTGCGGATACTGTCCACTGTCTACTTAGAGATTTGCAAGCACCACAGTGCTCTAAATGTACCGAGGGGTTCTGCGGCTAGGAAATTCCCTTCAAGCCCTCGCCATTGTTTCGCCAAAACATCCCGGCAAGGGAACCCAAGACAAGGTGCCACCAGGGGGAGAAAAATGAGAGCAGAGAGAACATGTGACGCGTGAGACATCCGGTCCGTTTCCAGGCTTCGGGCCGGAAGGCACGGTCTTCGAGGACAGTGAGCTCGGAGGGGTGCTTAGTTAAGGAGGAGGGCATTGGTATGGATAGTGGACGGAGTCGAAGGGCGGCCGGACCGGACGGAAGGGCCAAGTCCTTCGGAAGCTGGATTGATCCTGAGCGACAAGTTCTCAAGGTCCGTGAGGAAAGTCCAGCACGGTCAAGGCCACATTCCATCCATCCTTCCTCCGTCGCACAGCCGCGCGTGAATGAAGTCTTCAGTGAATTACGACGGCCTATCCTTGCCTTGCAATGCCTTCCGCCTCCGCCCTTTAACCCGCCCTCCCCTTCATTGCCCTTCCTGCCGTCCCCTTAACTTCCTTCCTTCCTCCTTCCTTCTTTCACCTCCCTCCCTCCCTTCTTCCTTCCGTTCCCCTTCCGTCTCCCTCCCGCCCGCCCCGCCCTTCCTTTGCCTCCCTGTCTCCCTCCCTTCTGTCCTTCGCGTCCTGCTTTCTTCGTCTTCCTCCTGTTCCTGCTTGTTTTCCTCCCTCCCTCCCTCCCTTCCTTCGTCCTCCGCTCCTCCTTCCTTCCTTCCTCCTTCTCCTTCCTTCCTTCCTTCCTCTCCTTCCTCCTTACTTCCTCCTTTCCTCCTTCTTCCTTCCTTCCTCTCCCCTTCCTTCCTTCCTAACTTCCTTCCTTCCTAACTTCCTTCCTTCCTTCCTTCCTTGTTTCATTTTTGTTTTACTGTTGTTTTGAAACAGATTCTTACTGTGTACCCACTTTGGCCTAGAACTCACTGAAGCCTGGACTGGCCTCCACCCTGTGTGAGTCCTGTACAGAATGCGGGACTTTGAGACTCCTGCATCCCCTCACTGGTTGTCGGACTGTGCACAAGCGTACCTCACACAGAAGTCAAGGAAGGGAAGGTGCTCACTGATTTCCTGGCAGTCCTAGCTCAGCCCGGCTCTTTGAGTAACAGGATATGCCAGTGGATGGTGGGAGAAGCACCATCTGGCTTGCATTCTAATGACCTAGCACACCTAGCTTTGCTGTCTCACATAGAGAGATCATTTTAGTAAAACGCCTTCTGAAAAGTGGGCTCACAGTGCCCATCCCACCACCACTCTAAGAACTCTCACTCATACAGTGCTGGCCGTTCTACAGCAGGCTTGGTATGTTTTATCTGTAAAGAACCAAGATAGTAAATGGCTGTGTCTGATGACATTTTATTTATAAAGACAGTCAGCAAGTCGGTTCTGGCCCTGCGTTGGTCTGGATATGTAAGAGTATTTATACACACATTACATCTAACTCTGTTGGCTTGAGGGACTGGTGCTTCCGTTTGTAACCAAGGAAACGAAGAGACAGCAATGTCAGTGTCATTAAAACATGAGCCCAAGAACTGTGCTCTTACCATTGGGTCTGTGACATCACCGGGTCAGACTGGAAGGTACAAAGGTATGTACAAATGAGATGTGGTGCAATCTGCAAAATCAATTTGTGGGATATAGGGGCCATCTATGCGTGCAAGTGTATTATTACATAAACTTAAAAACCCCATCCCCCTCTCATCACCTGCACCCCTACTTCTGCACTATATCTCACCTTCTTGTCACTCAGCATAACTGGAATTTCTAGGACACCAGTGATTCAAGGAAATCATCTTCTATTCTGGAAATCTCCGAAAGCTACCTGCAGACTATTTACCTAAACAGTAACACCGTAAACACACCTAAAACTCTGAACACCAAAGTGCAGTTCTGCCTTAGATGCATCCACTGGGAAATAGCAGCGCCTAGTTCAGCATTGGTAGACGGTTTCTTAATAAAAATTAACCCCATGTACATTTTCATGTGTTTTTCCTTCCTAAGTGGAGTAAAACTAGCCCTTGAGTCAAGTTTGAAATTATTTTCATAATTTTGGGTAATTAAGACACTTCCCAGATCTCATTAGCAAAAGCCCAAAATAGAGTAATTGCCATATAATTAGTGATTGGCAAGTCTTTAGAGGTTTAGAGGTTTTGTTCTTTTCTGAGTCTTGAAGTACAACCCTGAACCCTCGGGATCCAGACACCAGCTCTTTCCCGGTTTGTTGGTTTTGTTTCTGCTTGTCTTGATCCACCAAGTCCCAGATCCTCTGAGATTCTTTAGTTTTATTTTTGGTTTTATATTTCTCTCTGGTAGGAGTATTGTTCTCCAAGAACATCTAGAATGTTCCTTCTCTGTGTCTGCAGCCAGAGGGCTTCAGAAACGCAAGATAAGGAGACGATTTTCAGGAGCTTTCCTTGACAAGGGTTCAGCCCAGGCTGTGAAGACAGGGCTGAGTGGATGTTGCTCGGGGGAGAGTTAGAGCAGATGACTCCCTCAGAAGGCTGCCAGAGGCTGAGGCTGAGAGTTCGGGTCTTCTCTTCTCCCCATGCTCTAGCAGGACGGCCTGGCCATCTTTGTTGATCTCAGAGATTGTGCAGGCAGGACATTTGGTACTATCTTTAACCTAAAAGAAACTGAAGGGACCAGGGAGACAGCTGAAGCAGTAAAGTGCTTGTCGCATAAGCACGGATGTAAAAAGGCATCGGTAGCAGTGTGCACTAATGATCCCAGTGCTGGGCAGAGACAGGTGGATTCCGGGGGGCTTGAGGACTACCCAGCCCCCATGGATCTCACCCAGCGAGAGACTCCGTTCCAAAGAAACCAGGTAGATGGATCCTAAGGAACTATACCTGAGGCTGAACTCCAGGAACTATATCTGAAATTGAACTCCGCCCTCCATACACATGAACACACATCAGTACACACACACACACACACACACACACACACACACACACACACAAAGAAATTGAAATACAGGGGGAGTTGCTGATTTCTTTAAGGTCACACAGTTACCCTAGGGTTTGAAAAAAGAACAAAATCGCAATACAGTTTGTTCTCCTTTCTGGAAGGATCCGGGCTTTCCTCCCTCTGTTCTGTCAAGAGAAAAGAGAGAACTTTGAAACCGTAGGTAACCCGATACTGTCACGTCCTGTCCTGCAGGGTTGTTCCAGGATCCAGCAGGAGAACAGGTGAGAAGGTGTCTGATAGGCTGAGTGGAGAACAAGCAGAAGCTATTGTAATTATCTCTCTCTTGAGTGTATCGTTTTATATTCTTCTGAGCTCATCTCCTTTATCAGGCCATGAACTCCTTGGGAACAAGAGCATGGTTTCCAGCACACAGTGAGTTCAGTATATTTATACATGCCGGATGTATGCTGGCCACTGTTGTAAGTACTTTGCATATTTTAACTGGGCCCTGTGAGATTCTCCTAAGGCCTTGCAACATTATCACTTCACAGCGGATTAGGAAGCAGGTCTGCTGATGGCTGCCAGTCCCTGCATTGACTGCGTGTCTCATTGTGGTGACAAGATTACCTGACAAAAGCAATTGGGGAAGGGACGGCATTTGCTTGGGCTTGTCCGAGGATGTGGTCCATCATGGCAGAGAAGAAGGCATGGCCACGATCCCGGCAGTAGAAGCAGAGGCGATATAGTCACGCTGCCTTCAGAGTCAGGAGGCAGAAAGCGATGGCGATGGATGGTCTGTTCACTTTCTCCTTGGTGTTTGGCCTGGGCTGCTAGGCAACAGAGATGGTATACCTCACATTCAGAGTGAGTCTTCCCTCCTCAATCACTCTTCTCTGGAAATGCCCTCATAGACACCCATCCACCCAGAGGTGTGTCTCCTAGTGATTCTCAATGCAATCAGGTTGACAGTCAAGAGGAGCCTTCGAAGCCACAGTTCGCCAGATATTAAATGGTGAAATAAAGCCCCGGTTGCTACGGAGACGGTGCTTTTCCCATCCACTGTCCCAGGCTGCCACTGTTGAACTGGGTTGGGGTGACCAGGCTCCATCAGCTTTGATTCCCACAGGATTCCTGCTCCTTGACTCCAGACACTCATTGTGTTAGCGTGCCAGGAGATTCTGGTGGACCAGAGCCCCTCCAGCTCCCTTGTCCTGTACTTGACAGTCCTAAGGTAGCAACCCCGGGCCTAAGCTTCAAAATAAGGTCTAGATATATTTTAAGTGAAGCGATAAGAACGTGTGCTATTCGGCTGGGTGGAAGAGGGCTGAAGATTAGACTCAGGCTTGCGCTAAACCAAGTGTCTGTAGAGAAGAGCCCCCACTGATGCTTTGACATTACTCATATCAAGGTGAGTTCTGATTCTCCTGCAAGAATCGCAGAGTATTGCCTTCCAAGCGCTCCTGCCCTTCCAGGGTTGGAACTCAATGAGGAAAAGAGAAGCACTCAGACCTCACTTCAGAGTCAGTGACAGAACAAGGGAATTAATGGCCCGATCCTATGGGAGTACCAGTCTTTGGTGAATTAGTTTTGTGTCTTTGCAAAAGTGTGTGATGAGTTCACAGAATCCTAGAAAAGTGCAACTGAACAAAGGAAGGAATATATCAAAGCCAACATACGGCAGTGAGAGGAAAACCCATTCCAAGTTGTGGATGACTAACTCAATGTTTAGGCACTACTTTTTTATTACATGCCAACGCTGTAAGCCCAGCAGCTCTGAGGTAGGCCTGGTGATGACAATATCCATTAAAGTTAATTTCCTGGTAGAGGCCACTTAAATCTGATTGTTGTTTTAATTTGTTTCACTGCTAATTTCCTTCAGCTTAAATAGAGGAAGCTCTCTGTGCCTCCCACGGTCAGCTCAAGCAATTTCAGAGAGGTGATTTCTGTCAGGAACTTGACCCAGTGAGATTGACTGTCAAGGTCACACCCTTGGAGCAAGTGAAGTCTTTACTTGGGTCTGGGCCGTGGAGACAACCTGATGTGGAAATATAGGTGCTCGTTTTTAAAATCTAGAGTTATAATGGCTTACAGAATGAGAGATCGCCTGTCACTCGGCCAGGGTTCATGTTCTAGGAAAAATGTCAATCCACACACAGTGTCCACCATAGCTGTAGGGATTCCGAAGAACATGCACACATTTTGCTGTTTCAAGAGCTGATAAGCACAGGCTAAGACATTGAATCAGTACAGAAAAATCTCATTATAATAGTAATAGCAAATTTATTAAATGCCTGGGTATTTTAACTTCTTTGTATCATGAGCTTTTTAAAGTAGGTGCTCTTGCCAGATATTTTTGTACAGGCAAGAAAGCTGGTGTTTAGTATGACAGAGTACACCAGCAGCGGGGATTCAGACTAAGGAAGGCTGCTGCCGCAGCAGCAACACTCGTAGGCCTCTGATCTAAGAGTGGACATTCCAGATGGTCCCAATCACCCCCAAGTTTGTGAACCACTGCTCCTCAAGTCCTTCTTGCCTCCTACAGATTCCAAGTATGCGTCACTCAGCAGGCACAGTTAGAGATACAGCAGGCAAAATGTCTTTCCCTCCTAGAGGCTAAAGGTCACAGGTGATGCTGAAACTAAGGGAAATTGGATGGTTATATGTGGTGCTCTGTTATCTCAGGTTGACAGAAAGTGTTATCAATGAAAACAAATATACCTTGATAGTATCACTAGAAAATCACTAGGAAGCTGGCCTTGGATACACTTGAGAGAGGGTCTCTACAGTTAAGGCTAGCCTTTGGGCATGCCTATAAGGGATTGTGTGGATTATATTAATTGATGGGGGAAGACCCAGACAAAAACAGGTATCGTTCTCTATTATTTAGGTCCTGAACTATATAAAATGGTGAAAGCAAGCTGAACACCAGTAAGCATGCATGCATTTGTCATTTCCTTCTGTTTTTTTTTTAATTTTTTATGAGAGAGAGAGAGAGAGAGAGAGAGAGAGAGGATGCATACACACATGCCATGGTGCTCTGGTAGAAGTCAGAGAGCAACTACTTTTGGGAGTCAATATTTCCTCATACCATGTGGGCTTCTGAGGATCAAACCTCAAGTACCAAGTTTGTGAGCAGGTGCCTTACCCACTGAGCTACCACACCATCCCCTACCTTCTGCTTCTGCCTGTGGCTGTGGTATAGCCAGCCTCCTCAAGCGCCTACTGCCCTGACCTCTCTGCCAAAATGGGCAGAAACCAGGAATTGAGAGCTGGAATAAAGCCTTTCTCCCCTGTGTTGCATTGGGTCACGTACTGTATTGCAGCAACCTGTAATGATGCTAAAATAGCTGGGAAACCCCGAGTGCAAAACCCCAGATGGGCAGATGAAGGACAGACACAGAGAGGAACTGAGGAACTCTGCACAGAGATGCAGCTGAAGTGCAAGAGTGAAGGGTTTGCTTCCTGATGTTAGTGTCCATGTCGTGGGCTGTGTGAGGATGTTCCTGCTGTCCTTTACCCTCTACCTTGTCATAGGAAAAGCCATGAGATTTCCTGACTGATGGATTCCTTTTCCTCCATCCCCCATATTCAGAGCAGAATCTGTGCTGCTACTCACTCCCCCTCTCCCCCATGGCCAGTCGGTACTTGCAAAGCCTGCACTTAGGTGATACTTAATCAAGCACCTCATGGCAACAGGGGTTGGGACAGTGGCAATAGCTCTTCTGTCCTTCACCCTGCCCACAAGTCCAAAGACCATAAAAGCTCCACATCTTCCTCGGACGCTGCTTTTTCTCCCTTTGAGAGACATAAACTTTGGTGACATAAACTTCTTCTATTCCTTGTCTGTGGCATGGCGTGTTTGGGCTTTTACACTGACCCCAAACCAAACTCCAGTTCTGGCTTATCCTACATGGGTTAACACCGCAGATGCTATCAGAAGCAGAACTGGAAGATGCCTTCACCAATGACTACCAGTTCACACGTCACACATCCTAGTCCAGGGAAGAAAAGAATGAGAGGGACTCAGATTTCACGGCCAAGTACATGTACCACCATGGACTATTCATGCTTGGCTTTTCTGAGGCTCCTGCAAACATCTTACTTTCCCTATGTCTCTTTCTCTTTTTCTCTCTCTCTCTTCCTCTCCTCCCTTTCTTGCCCTCCCTCTCTCACTAGGGCATGCTTCACAAGAATTCTTAGCAGCAGCAAAGATTTAGGGTCTGTACAAGGTGTTTTTCTAGCTGTGTGACCACTGTGAAATGAATTTCATTGCCCATGGGTCAGAGTTTTCTACTTTAGAGAGAGTCAGCAAAACACTGTCTTTTAGAAATATCCATTTGTTGAAGAAACAGAACAATGCCAGTTCTGACAGTGTTCATTGCATTTAGGAACTGAAGATGCATTTCGGTGTGCAGAGTGCTTGGTTAGCATGCAGGAGGCTCTTGGTGTGATTCCTGGCACTTCCGAAAATGGGGGTAGAGGGGCATGTGCCCAGACACTCAGCACTTAGGAGGTATAGGCGGAAGGATCATGTCAAGTTGTGTGCAGCTACGTAGCCAGCTTGAGGTCTGACTGGAACTACATGTGACTCTGAAAAATAAGAGAAATGGGAGGAATGAGAGAGGGGGGAGAGAAGGAGAGAGAGAAAGAAACAGAGAGAGAGAAAGAAAGAAAGGAAGGAAAAAAGGGAAGGAGAAGGGGGAGAGGAGGGGAGGGGAGGGAAGAGGAGGAGGGGAGGGGGGGGAGGGGAGAGGATGGGGGGAGGGGGGAGGATGGGAGAGGAGGGGGAAGGGGAGGGGAGGGGAGGGGGAAAGGAGGGGAGGGGGAGAGAAGGGAAGGATGATATTTAACTACATATTCATGGTCATTTCATACTGACTGGTCACCAGATAAAGAGGAAATTTGAGTGGAAAGAACAGTAATAATTCAAAAATCAAAATTTCACACAGAACAAAATCCTGGTCCCCATCCCAAAAATGCTGTAATGAGCAAGAAGTCAGAAATGATTCTCTACTGAACAAATGATTCCGCCTTGTACCCCAAAAACCCACAGATAAGGAGCCCTTAGGAACTCACTAAAGTCCTAGCTCTGACTTAGCTTGTGGTTCTGATCTGCTCTGCTGGCCAGAGAGCGGATCCAGAGCAGCACACTTGAAAGAGAAACAAAATTTCCTGCCGCTGTCGGCAGTGCCAGGCACTGACTTTTCTCAGATCTCACTGTTACTATTGGAGATAGATGGTGTCCTCTGCATATACTCGGAAAACCAAGAAGATTTTTTAAGGCTTTTTGTTTTTAAGCAAAATCAGAAATAAATGAGTTCATGTTAACATGCAAATAATAATTTGAAATTTAAACTTCCCACCATCTTTAAGCTAAGTTGTTAGCTCAGCATGATGAGCTAGGAGAGTCCTGGGTTCATGTGTTCCCAGCATGGAACACTAGTATTTAACACGTCCCGATTGGAGAAGTATAGCCTTTTATTTTTCCTTTTCATTGTTTTATTTGTGTGTCCATGCAAGTAGATGTATGCCTGTGTGCTGTATGCACACAAATCCCCCCATCTGCGCACACCCACATGCATGTGCCTGGAAGTCAGAAGAGGACATCTGCTATATCATAGTCCATCTGATTACTTGGGACAAGGTTTGTCATCAACCTGGAGTAGGTTGGCAGCCAGAAAGTCCCACAGCGATGGGGTTACATGGGCATGGTCTCACTTGGCTTTTTTTATTTTGGGCACTGGGGATTTGAACCCAGGTCCTCATGCTTGCACAACAAGGGCTCTTACCCACTGAGCCATCTTCCCAGCCCAGCCTGCTTCCTTTCTTACCTCACTCCTAATATTCATCACCATAATCACTGAGCCCATCTCCCCCCATCCCTTGTGCTAGAAGTTAGGTACCATGTAGCCATCTCCATCTCTCCCTGACAGTAGTCCTCCCTCTCAGTTTACCCAAGTGCAAAACTACTAGTGTGGCAGGCAGAATGATGATCCTGATCCTGAAGTCTGACTTAGTTTCCGAGGCAAAGGGGGTTTCACAGAGGTGCATTGACTTAAACATCTCAGGACAGGCATGTCGTCCTGGAGTCTTAGTCAAGCGCCATGTCATCATAGGCCCCTTGTATGAACGCAGGGAGGTCAACGTGAGAAAAGGCGGTGGAAACATAGAAATTGAGGTTAGCTGGACCCTGGGCTCACACTGGACAGCTTCCAGAAGCCAGGAAAGGAAAGGAGCTTTCAAGCCTCCAAAAGGACCTGCCCTTCAATACCCTGATGTTCACTCAGTGTGATTCGAGTGACTTCTGCCTTCTAGAACTGCGAGATAGTAAATGCACGATGCTTTGCGTCATCCTACCTGCGCACGGCAATAGGAACCTAATGCAGGAAGAAACTTGATTGTCTCTAAAGTAGGCATCAGTCGTGCTTAGCCTCTGTCTTTAGACATTTTCATTTTCATTACAGGTGTGTGTGTATGTGTGTGTGGGGGGGTTAACGCTTAGAAAATATCCAGATCCACCTCCAGAAGGCCCATGGGCTTGGGACAGGAGAACAAGGGACCACTGCTGTGAGAAAAGAAAGGGCAAGAGAGGCCACCTGGGTAGGTCCTGGCCTGGTCATTGGACGGTGTGTGTATTGAATGAGTTGGTGCAGGCAGTGTGCTCAGAACACTACCTGTCACACTGAGCTTTATGTAAATGTCAGCTCTGATGAACAGATATCTATTTGAAAAGTAGGGCGGGGCTGAGAGTGGACTAATATATTTGGAGTCTGTTCAGGTCTGTCAAGTTGAACAGGTTTTCTTTCAGCAGGGTTTCCAGAGACATTAGTATGGTGTCATTTAACTTGGAGGTGAAGTGCAAAGCATTTGGACTTACCTATAACCATGGAACCCTTTGGTCCAGAACGGTCTCAGTAGATCAGATCTAGCATGCTCATTGGGGGTCGTGGGAAGTGATACCAAGAGGCCTCCTCCTTCTCTCTCCAAATGTGGAAAGCCTTACATCCACCACTGACCTGTAAGCTGGGGATCTTAGCCCACCAGACAAGGACACAGACCCCTGGCCTAATATTTCAGAGCTGAAAGTCAGAGGCCTTTGCCCCGATGTATAAGTATTGGGAGAATTTGCTTATGCCTGCCCGTTAAACGGGAGCCTGGGGCTGTGGACATACTCGGACACTTAAGGTCCAACTGAAAAACTTGACCATAGTTTCATAGAGTTCACAGTTTCGGGCCCGTGGATTCATCTTCAAAGTTGAGCTGTCAATTTGTGAGCAAATCACTGGGAACTTGCATCTCAAAATGATCATTGTGCTCTTCAGAGTAATTTTCAGAAGGGAGCCATGTAGTCTGTGGAGTAAAAACAGCATCTCCGAGTTGCACTCACTCTGAGGCATACAAACAAATAAACCCAAACACCATGGTGCCTTTACCTTACATGGGAAAGTCTGACATAAATCTGGCAAATCTAATTTCTGGAGAATTTTATTCCATAAAGTCAGACCTGGCTCACATAAGGATACCTTTCAAAGATGAAATACAGCACATTTAGTTAAGTCCAGGCTGGGTTTTGTTTCATTTCAAAATCTGTAAAGAAATAAACGAAAGCCCTATTTATTTTTAGCAGACACCTCCAGGAAACCTTGAAGACTATTCTATTTATAAAACAAAGTGTCCGTTTTTCACGTGGACTTGCTTAGCAATGACAATGAACAGGACTGAATATCAGAGACATTCAGTGTTTTGTTTTTTTTTCCCAAGACTTTTTAACTCCATCGGAAACTTAAAAAGCAGCAAAGCCATTGACATCCCTTTTGGTTTGGGGCTAATGAGAGGCTACCCGGAAATTGATGAGTTGTGTTTAATATTCTGAATCGATTAGAACTGAAGGTATAACACCCTGGGATTAGAAAAAAATAAATAAAAGTGAAATTTGAAATGAGACTTCAGGCTAGCTTTTATTAATTATGCTTATGAATGAAAGATAGTGAACCTAAATAATTTTCTGGTTAAATTATTCCAAAAGTCATATTATATAGAGCATTATAATTCTGTTTTAGATTAATTTAAGACATTCAAAAGAGAAAATGAAACTTTTCTCTCTTTTTTTGAAGTTTTTTTATTGTGTGTGTGTGTGTCTGTGTGTGTATAACAAGGGCTTTCTTACTACTATTACCACAAACTGAGGAAAAATAGCAGAGGACAGAATGGATCAGAGAAACAAAGCAGAAGGGTGTAGCTGCCCATACTAGTCTCCACAGACGCAGGGTCATTTCATTTCAGTTTCTAGGATATATATATATATAAGAAGGTACTGTGTGTCCCTGTGGAGTATAAAGGGTGACTTCAGGAATCATCCTGGATTGCTTCAACCTCCTTTTTGCTTTGCTTTGGGATTTCCCAGGCTCCACCCACCAGAGCCAGAAGTGTATATAGGCCGCCATTGTTTCCGCTTGGCATTTTTATATGGGACCTGGGATCTGACTCAGAATCTTCTGCTTGTGAAGCAGAGTCTTAACCCTTGAGCCATCTCTTCAGTCCCCAACTTTTCTTAAATAAATTTAACAACTGTGAAAGGTTCTAGAAACTAAAAGGAAATGACCTGTGCCACTGGAGATGAGTGTGGGGAATGGGCAGGCTCCACCCTTCTATCTTGTTTCTGTGATCCACTCTGTCCTCTGCCGTTTTCCTCAGTTTGTGGTAATAGTTGTTCAGCTCTTACTTGGACACATTCTCCAACTTTCTTAAATGTTTCATTACTACCTACTTTTTATAATGAATGCTTGCTTTAGATATACTTTATTACACATTCCAATAATGGTAATTTTCTTCACCACTCATTTTTAATGAATAAGGCAGGAATAATTGTTTCCAGTATTATGCTCTTGCAAATAGCACCCGTAGTGAACAACTTTGTGCATAACATTTTTATTTGCTTTTGGATTATTTCATTAGCATATGATTTTTGAATAGGGATTACTGAATCATAAGCCATTTGTATGACCTGTGACAACATTGTCAATATAAACAAAACATGACAGTCAGACAGCTGTGGTGGCTGCCTGTAATCCCAGCACGTGGGACACATTCCCTTGTCTTTGTCTCCTCATGGCCAGCTGGCCAACTAGCTTTGCTGATTGAGAAGCTCTGGGCAAATCAAGAAATGCTGTCCCAATAACTGAAGTGAAGAGCCATCAAAGAAGACATCCAACATCAATTTTGGACCCCTACATACGTGTGAACCCACATTCCCACACCTAGATGCAAAAAAACATGAGCCACGAATATGTAAATGTATTTGTGGAAGTCATATTAAAAATTTAAAACAAAAATTATTTTAATGACAGATTTCATTAAGTTCAGTAGTCAAGAATGATTATTTGAACATATATTCAGCATAAAATTAGTAGCATGTTCCAAATTCCTTTTTGTACAGAGCATCTAAATCTGGTATTGTTTTCACACTTGGAACATCTTTAGATAAGTCCCTAGTCCCATCTCTAGTGCTCAGTGACTTCAAATAGCTGTCATATTAGTTAGCACTGTCCTATATCTGTACATATGCATACATCTCATATGTACACATATATATCATATACATATGTAATGTGCATATATACAATTGATTATATTAAATAGCTCTTCTATTTACAGCCTTTGTCTGTCTTACCCTGTCCTCTTCCTCAATCAAATGTAATATCTGGATCAGTCCTTTGACACTTTTTTTCTAAATATCCTGGTTATTTCGTCATTGGGACTATTTGTTGGCATCTGTTTGGAGTCGGGCATTTTCCTTTATCTTGGGACATACCAAGGTGAATCAGAAATGGCTTCCAGTCTGTTGGAGAAAAGAGACAGACCCGTAACAAAACTCTGACTCAAAACGCTTATCAGAATAAAGTGGATTGTCCCCCGCACCCCAGTAATCCTGCAAAATATGATCAAGCCCACAAAAGAGGATTGAACAAAAGGCCAAAAGGATTGGAGAATGCTTCTTGAGGAAAACATAATTACGAGCAGAGCCTTGGGGGTGCAGTAAAATTTTAATGGGCAGGGAGAGGGGAGATGGTTTTGCCTATAACTATCTTGTTATCCCAGCCAGATGGCAGATCGGTGAAGGGTGGGACACTGCCTGGCATTGTACTAAGGTCTCCCCAGAGTGCCTTGCCAGGATTCCGCAGTGGAAGGTTTCTGCCTTGTGTGCTGAGCCCAATTAATAATGCATAGTTGGCTGGCACAGGGTGAGGCAGACGCCCGGGCGTGCTGGCTTAAACCTCTCAATCGAAGGGGCAGTTTAAGCTTCTCACTCATTCCTCAGCTCATGTGCAGCCCCGGCTTCCTCACTTTACGAAATCACTCTGGCCCGAAACTAGTTGTTTGGAGCCAAAATGGTAGATAAATGGAGACCTGTGCTCTATGTCCACCGACCTACTTGTCAGTTCCTCCGATTCCTCTGGGCTCCGGAGAAGCCTAAACAGGGCACAGGGACGCACCTGGGAATTAGAGGACCTTTCATGAGAAGACGCTTTCTTTGTATTCGCATCTCACTTGTACAGTCTTCTGGGCGACAACCTGCTGAGTTTCAGAGGAATCGTTCTCCTTAATTCAGGGGACGGGGTTCCGAGAGGTTACTCACTGGAGGTTCTATGGCACAGGGGTTTGGAAAGGCTTAGCTGGAACGCATGCCTTCTGGTACCGCGTCCTGCCATTAACCAAACTGTCCACCTGTGTCAGACGTCACCATTCATTGTGACAGATTCGCTGAGAAGCGAAAGAGGAATTTACTTTCTGGAGACAGAAAGAAACTAATTAGAGAACAAAAACTAAGAGACTGGTGGTATTAATATTTATCATGATGTTAATATTCATCACTGAATTCTTAATACAGGATAGACTCAACCCCTATATATGTATTACACTTATCGTCACATTTAATCTCACAGCAGGACTCCGTTCTGGGATGGGAAAACAGATGAGATATGTGAACTTGCCCAAAGCCTTTCTACTAAGTAGAAAGGAAGTAGTATAAATGTGGGTACAGGATTCACATTTGGCTCTGCTTTTATAGAGTTAAAGCTGCCTTGCTCTGCCAAGCTCTGTTTCTGCCATGTGGGTGCATGTGACCTTGGTGTCATGTTTGAAATGTGTCCCCCACAGTCTCATGTGTTTGGCAAGGTCATGGCACCTTGAGAGGTGGAGCCTTGCTGGAGGAAGGCAGTCACAAGGGGTGGGCCTTCAGGTGGATTAGTCCCACCCTACCTCCAGGAGAAGTCTGCCTTTGCAGTAAGCAGTCTTGCAGTTCTCAGCCTCCAAGATGTCTGCAGTGACGTAGCCTCCTCCAGCTTTGGCCAGCCAGCCATGCCACATCTGCTTTGAAGACTATTTCTCCCCATTGGAACCGTAAGCTGAATGAAACTCCCTTTCTCTCTTAAGTTGACTGATTCTGAATGCTAATAGCAATAGTTAATAATCGTTACACTTGGACAAATCACCAACCTTCCCACTTTAGTTCCTTGCTCTCTGTAAAGTCAACACTTAGATCACATCTTGGGGTTACTCTACTGTAATGGATGTGCATGTGATTTGTCACCAACCCAGTATTGTGCTGGTATATAATGCCATCTGAGGTTTCTCTGAAATTCCTCAGTCAGATGAAAGGTGTATACAACCAGCAGGGTGTGTGTGGCACTCAGTTCAGTGCTCGGGAAATATGTGCTGATTACTTGAATGAATAAATGAGCTCTGCTGCCAAAGATGCCGTCCTGTTCTCACAGCTGGCGTGGTAGAGTAAAGGAAAGCAGCTGTGCCAGGTTCTGGAGGAAGTTCCTCGAAGCCTCTAATTTCACCACCTCCTGGTGGCAACTACCTTTCAGCGGAAGAGCGGCATCTGTATGGACACTCAGCTCTCCAGATCCTTCTACCCATAATCCACCTGCATTCAGCAATGTGCAAACATGCACTTTTTTTTTCTTTTTAGATGATATATGCTCATTTGGTTCTACAAGGTGTGAAATGATAGGAAAAACTAAAATCACCCACATTGCCTGTCTCTGAGATCTGGCATGTTGGTCTTCTTTTTCCCCTATGTATCTTTTACAGACTTGAGCAAGATACTCTTTAGCTAGTCCAGTGACCATCAAGGAATACACATTTCTCATGAGGCTGAAATTCTTCCTGAAAATTCCTTTTTGTCCAGTAGATTAACACTTGAGCCTATGCTTTATGCCACGGAGTCGGGAACGGCCTTGTGAGCCGCCTGAAGCCATGGAGCTTCCAATCCGCCTTCTCCTTTTAATGGATATGAGCACGTTCTTGTGCATTTACCAAATACTATTTTTAGCTTTATTTTTCAGATGGTGGGCTTTCTTACTGTGAAATCTCCCCTAGTTGTGTCTCCCCCTCCACACACAGACTATTAAGTACTGTGTAAATGAAATCATCATTAGCCGCACAATGTACGATACACATGTTCTGAGTAAAACTTAATGTGGTAAGTGTTATACTGCCCTCTTTTTTGGGGGGGGGCACACACTTCCTCAATCTTCCCATTATGAACCATTCTTGGGAGCTCGCTATAGAGTAAGATAAAAATCCAGCTTCCTGGTTTGTCGTCCCCGTCCCCACCCCCCACGTCCCCACCTCCCCCACCCCCCATCTTGAGTGTTTGAATTAGAAAGCTGGGTTCCTAAGAGACAGTTTCTGCATGTAAGGGTAGCGGCGGGGGTGGGGAGAGGTGGGGGAGGGTACAGGTGCTCTCTGCTCAGTTCCTGAATACTTGGCAGGCTTTCTGTGTCCTCCTCTGTCCAGTTCATCCTGTGCCATCGAACCAGCCAGGCATGCGCTGATCCGCAGGGGCTCAATATGTTCTAGAGATGACTTTGTGTTTTGTAACGCTGCTTACAGCCGCATGGTCTCGTGCGGAGCATCTGAGGGTACCTTCCCCTATTCTTTCCACATACTCTTCATCCGTTAGATCATTTCTCAAATCATTTTTATTTTCTTTGCTTATTACGAATTTTTTATATACAAACAAAATGAGTTTCTGGCCATGTTCCCTCTCCTTCTCCTACCCCCTCCTCTCCCCCCTTCACCTCCCTTCACACATTCGTCCCCTTCCCACCCACCCTCACGTCTCTGTACGTGTGGACCACAGAGCTCCCCTTTCGGACTTGTATTAATAAGGCGCCAGGCTTCTGTGGCAGTATGAGTGACCCTTCAGGGTAAACCCACAGGTGAGGAAGCTCCCCTTCACCTGTCTGGCACCTGCCCCTAGGATGCCATCCTGAGATGTCTTTGCTGGTTCATGGGGGGAATGCTGATGTGTCGGCCATTGTTTAGATCTGGCAGTTGTCGATCTCATTGCAGTGAGTTCCTGGACGCAGCAGCCCTGTCTTGACATGTGTGTCCTGCCTGGCAGTACACCCGCCCCCACACTGCCCCCCCTTCCACAAGATTCCTTGAGCCCTGGGATAGGGAGTGATTTGGATGATCTGGTTAGGGCTGAGCCTTCTAGAGTATCTGTCCAATACTCTGCACTTTAGTCAGATGTGGTTTTCTGCCTCACTAATCTTCCATTGCAATAGGATGCATCTTGGTTGAGTGCTGAGGTCTTTTCTTATCTAAGGATGGTGTTGCAGTCAGCCTGCATGGTTGCTGATAAATGTCCATCAGATAACTTAAGGGAAAAAGGGAAATATTGTCTTATGACAGTTCAGTTACAGTTCTCAGTCCAGCTTGACGGGAGAGCACGCACCAACACCAGGGCTGAGAGAACTGGCCACAACATCTCTATGTAATGGCTGAGAGAGGGAGATCCTTACTTGCCAGACCAGCATGTCTGGCCAAGTGTACAAAAGGAGGCCAACTCTCTCAACCAGCTGTCTGTATTTTATTCCATGGGCTGGGCCTTCCCCATCAGCTAGACAATTTCCTGCAGGTTTGCTCTGGACTTAACTCAACCACAAATTCTCTACACATGTGCCCAGAGCTCAAACCCTCAACAATCAAGTTGACACCTGTGCCTAACTATGAGAGATAGTGTTCTGGTTTTGAGTCTCTCTGAAATCTCGTTGCTTACAAATAATGGCCAAGATTTGAAGACTTCTGATTAGGGCAACAATGTGACTTCTGAAGTGGATTCCCATGGGCTTGTTGAATTTTATTTCTCTGATACCCTACTTGGCAGAGCATGGTTCATAACTGGCACCCACATCACTAGAGATCTGATAAATGAGTAGGCACATGTGCATGCTCCCAGTGGGGGAGGCCTCCCTGAGCCCGTCCTCACTGAGTTTTCAACATGCCAAACCAAATGCTATGTAAAAGAAAGGGCTGGGACTTCCCACGTCTCTTTTATGACCAAACATAAGTGCTGGATACATACCGCTGGGCATTCAGAAGTCTTTGATGAAAAATGAATGCTGGAGAGATGGCTCAAGAGTTAAAGCCTTTGCCTACCTAACAAGTAAAAGGGCCTGAGTCCAGATCCCACATAAAAATGCTGAAGAAAATGACAGCAGCCTACACTCACAGTCCTAGAGAGCAGAGCATAGGAAACCTTAGAGCGATGCAATAAGGAGGTGAGGCAACCAAGAATGATTCCAGAGGTCACCCTTGGACTGCACAAGCACACACGCCCAAGTCCCCTCTTACACATATTCTCTCTGTCTCTGTCTCTCTCTCTCTCTTTCTCTCTCACACACACAAATGAATGCTGCCCACTCATACAGTAGAATATTATTCAGCCACAAAAGGAGTGAATTTCTGATCTACGATATGTTATGTAAATATTATGCAAAGCGAAATAAGACAGACACAAAGGGACAGTTGTCTGATTCCACTTATCTGAGTCTACAGATTATTCCAGTTTATAGAGACAGGAAGTCTGCGTGGCTTCGGAGGACAGAGGGATGAACGGAAGGGGAATTACTGTTTAATGTGTACAGAGCTTGCAGGGAATGAGCAAATCTTTGGGGGGTGGATAGTAATGAGGTTTGTACAACACAGTGAATGTACTTAGTGGAACTGAATTATACACTTGCCATGTGCAGAGTAGCAAGGTGCGGTTCCCATTGGGAGCTGTTCAGTCCAGGATCCCCCCTCCTGGCAGGATTCCAGGCCGGGCAAGTCCCACCTATACTCTAACTGTGGGTACCTCTAGTTTCTTCAGCTGCAAATGGGTCACTCCTGTGGCATGAGGGTATGTCCAGACCCTCTCCTGCCCAGCAAGAAGCCAGCTACCTTGCCACGATCTTTTCCTTGCCCCACCAGGCTGTCTTGCTTGACGGATGGGTACAGTCTCCCTCACAGTCCTAGGAAGGGAAGGAATTGGAAATGTTTCTCTTCCTGCTAGGATACTGTTTACGAGATCAAAGGCCGGCATGCTTGGGAGGACTGGCAGACACTCTAACATTATTTTTAATAATTCATAGCACACCACATTTGAAAAACAGGTCATCGTGTCTTGTTTCTTGATTTCTAAGGCTCGCACTCTCTCCTTTCCAGCAGAAAGGTGATGAAATACCAAGGCCTGCTTCTGACACTTGTTCCCTGTTCATTACAAGACAGAGGCGCAGTTGGCATGTTCACAGAGAATGCAGTGTTGTGTGATCCTCCGGTTTAAGAAGCCTCACCTCAGGTCGTGGGGCCCGGAGGACTACCTGGTACATTTCTTCCTTTCCTACCCACAGCATAACAGACTGCATGAGTCACCCAGGCCTGTCCTTTATCAAAACAGTGTCTCTCTTTATGCCAAGCACCTCAGAAAAAAAAAGCAAAGTTGCAGAGCCTAAGTGAGGAACTGAGACAAGACAGCTGCCAAGAAAGAAGCGCACTGTGCCCTTCGGAGGCAGCTAGGCTGGTGCTCTGGCTAGGACTGCCTGGACCGACCGCTACACCGGGCAAAAAGCTCGCCTGAAATGCATGTTCCCTCCCTCTCCTGGCAATAGCACGCACATCTCTTTAATGCACAAGGTGTAAAGATGTTTTGCAGGCCAAAATAAGATGTCTTTTTAAAATGCTGTATTTATTTAATGAGAGAGAGAGAGAAAGAGAGAGAGGAGGTGCCTACGCCACTGCGAACATGTAAAGGTCAAAGGATAACTTTCCAAAAGTCAGTTCTTAACTTTTACCGCATGGACTCACTCAAATCACCAGGTTTTGCAAGTAATCACCTTCACCCGTCAGCCTAAAAGTAAAACAGCTTTCTAATTGCACAGAAGAGTTAGCTTTACTGTTACCAAGACTTGAACAGGGAGCAGAGGGTGAAGGCTAGCTTCTCAAAATCCCAGAGCTTAAAAAAAAAAAAGGAGAAGCAGGATATGGAAGGAAGGGAATGAAAAGCAGGCATCTGTCTTTCGTCTGCCTGTGCAGGATAACATACCTGGTGCCAAGGAAGTTGCTATTTTCTAACTGACGGGGCAGCTCGGCAGCCCAGGGAGGGCTGAGCTGTCAGGTGAGCTAGAGATCAAGAATTATCGTGACAGCTTCATGGCATGTGAAAGAGGCTGTGAAGTGCGGGGCGATTTTAACCAGCAGCGGTTAAATTAGCTTCTCTCGGACCTGGTGTGCTGCGCAGTTGAAGCTGGGTGGCTGGTGGCTGGGAGCGTCTGTCAGGCGTGAGGACGGCGGCAGCTCCGAAGGGCCGCCATTTAGGAAGGCTGGAGGATGTGACGCTTGGCTCCTAGCTTCTGAGTTTTGCTTCACAGAGATGCCAGGCAGCCCTGGCAGCATTAATGAAGTAGCTTTGTCAGTTCCTCCAATAAACCTCTTGGAGGCCCCAACAATAAATATTCCAGGGACCCAAAATCACCCCCCCCATACACACTCTGAACTTCCTCATTTTTAAATCTTACCCACATCTAATCACCTGCGCCTGCCAGCTAAGCAGCCTTGACTAACTGCTTTGCCTGATGCCCTTGCGTTCCACGGGATTGTCTGTGCAAGACCGAGTGAACTAGTAAGCGAGCGAGTGCCTTTCTGAAAACCTTCCACTCCGAAATGAACTGAGGAAGTGCCTTTTAATAAGTAATCAGCCGGAAGAAATCGAGCAGTCTAGCCAGCTCGTAATGCTTGCTTAATCACTAGGGACTTCTCAAACGTCCTAGAGTGGAGGGGGTTTCTCTGATTTGCCAAGCCCTTGCTTAAATAACATCAGAAAGAAGCAACCTGAACGGCTCGTGCCTATACATGGGGGGAAGGTACATGCACAAGTTCCTTGCAGATCTGTTAGCTGATACATAGTATTCATAAGTTAGAAACTGTATTAACATTCCCTGCTTCCCTGCTTGTACCCTGCCAAAAGTTTTCCATGAAGAAACTCCGTTTAGCTACATTGGCACATACTCTGTCCTGATTTCAAAGATGGGGAAGCTGAGGTGCAGAGGAGGCAGGAATTGGCAGCGTGGAGCTTGAACGGGACTCCATAATCCTTGCTCTTAACCTCTGCCTCTAAAACAAGAATGGCTGATTTTTATAGAGCCTCTGGACTCTCGCAGCTGTGAGTCTTGGGCCACCTTGCCAGATCCTAAGACTGCATGTTAGAGAACCCTGACCTTTCCCTTCGCAGCTTCTGAGGAAATGAGGTGGCGACTCCCCAGGGCTTCTGAGATCCTCTCAATAAAAACCGCAGTGTTTGTGATGCAGCCAGCTCAGGACTGTATGGACGGTGATCAACACCAGGGTAGGGAAACTGACTAGCACACGTGAGCACAATCACCGATGTTCCATTTCCAAATCCAGCCTTCTCGGGACGTGCCTAGCCCGCTGTGAAGTTTGTGGAGGAGTAGACAGCTATGCCCTGCCCAGGCCTTCCTGGATTTATGGCCGACAGCACCCTGTGCCACTGCACCGTGTACTGCAAACACAGATGACCTTTGCAGTGAAATCAGTTCCATCTGCTTGCATACAGAAGATCTCTGTTTTGTGCCGCTGCGTCTAGAACCAGTTCTGCCTGAGCCGTCTCCCTTAGCCCCTTGCCCTTGGGATGCCAGCCCCAGAGACGAGCACCGGAGAGTTCAAGAGCAAGGACCAGGTGCCTTGAAGGCATCTCCGGCTCCCCTCCATCTGAGTCTTTGGCTCAGTGGCTTCGAGCCAATGAAATTCCTCGCCTTCCAGAGTTTTCTAATCCCTGTTTGTGGGGGGGGGCAGGTTGCCGGCTGAGATTGGTCTACTAGCAATAAGGTGCTTCGCGGTGGGGTAGTTGTCTTACAAGTTGGCTCCCATGTGGTATTTGTTAGTCACAGCTAATTATGAAGGCTTGGGCTAAGGCACTAGACAATTGTTCCTTGGATTCCACCTCCCTTTCTTCCTCACCCCCCCCCCATTCCTCCCATTGCTGGAGAACAAAACCCATTGTGGGCTCAGAAGGTTGGCTGCTGCAGATATTTTCCAGTGACCCCCTGATGGGCTCATTGCTGGGGTCTCATGTTTCAGGTTCAAACCGAACTGGATAAAAAGCATCCTTCATTAAGGCCGACAGGACGTTACTTAATTCTCTGCTCTGCGAGGGCATTTCTCTCACACTGCGCCTGGTCCCATACAGCAGGCCACTTGGGCAAGTCACTGAGAACAGTTCACAATATTTGCCCAGAACCCCAGTAATCTGCACAGAATGACAAAACGTTAGGAGTTTCAGATCCTCACATTTAGGAAGGTAAGTGCCAGGCATGGCCAGCTGCACTCAGAGGCAAAGGTTAGGAAGGGGGAAGGAAGGCTGAAGAAATGAATCAACTCTAAGCCCTCTTTCCTCTTCCCAGGCAGAGTGTTACTCTGCACTTACCTACTCCGTGCATTGGACCTCTGCATAAAATTCCTACATCCTGGATTGGGGAGATGGCTCAGGGGTTAAAGCCTTTGCCTCACTAGGAAAAAGACCTGAGTTCAGATACCCAGATCCTGCATAAAAATGGCAGGCAGATATGGTAATGGCCTGAAATTCCAGTCCTGGAAGACAGAGCCTGGGAAACCCCAGAGAAGAAGCAAAAAGAAGAAGCATCCAGGATGGTTCATGATGTCACCCTTGGCGTCCACAGGTGTACAGATACTCAAGTACTCTGTGGTACACACACACACACACACACACACACACACACACACACACACACGCAGAAAAGAACTTTTTTTCTGCATCCTAATAGCAATCTTGAAATCCCGTGACTGAGCCCCCTGTCCTGTTTCCTTCTTGGATGCAGAGATCCAGCAGATGGAAGTCAGAATGAGAATGAAGACAATAGGTCTCCTGATTATTCTAATTCACTGTGCTGCGCTAAGATGATCTGTAGCCCACCACGAGGCTCTTCCCTATGGCTTGCTGCCGTTGTTCTCTAAAAGGACCCTTCCTGGTGGACACCGAGGAATGGAAAGCCACCAGAAGGGCCATGTCCCAAGGGCTACCTTGATTGCATGATTCCATGGCACCTTCTGGCAGGGTATAGAACTCAACCTGAGGAAGTAGTGAAGCACCCACATTTTGACTTTGCATGTGTGAGACCTGAAATTGGAGGTGGACTAGAAGACTTCTGTCAGCATTGTGCAAAGAAGGATCATGGACTTTGGAACCAATAGAGTTGGGTTCATGACTTGGCTCCACTTAGTGCTCCTGGAACTATGTGCAAATTACTCTCTGCTTTCTTTCACTGATGTCATTGTATTTGGGGTGTGTGTGTGTGTGTGTGTGTGTGTGTACATGCCACAGGGTACATCTGGCATTTAGAGGACAGATTATAGAAGTCGATTTTCTCCTTCTATCATGTAGGTTCCAGGTATCAAATTCAGTGGCCTAGTTTGAGCACAGGCACCTTTATACCCACTGAAGCATCTTGCCGGCCCTATTCAGTTATTTTATTTAAATAAACAATGATAATACAGGATTTAGGGATTTTTGTGACAACTAAATCAGCAATTTAGCTAAAAGTTGTATACAAAACATATCAGGGAGTCGATGATCCATGTTCCTTTTTCTATCATTTGTCTACATTCTGTCATACATGTATGGGTTTGAGTTCAAGTAAAAGCCAGGTACTTTAAACTTTTATCTTTGACTTGGAAACTTCTGCATTTTGTCACAAGTTTCACACTAACCAAATTAAATTTGGGTTGTCTCTGGATGGTGAGTTTGTCATGATGTTTCACTGGTTATAAAACCAAATGCTGCCTGGGGTGGAGAGTTTGACTATGGGCTTCTAAAGAAAATCCTATAAGAGCAGAATTGGAAGGATGGAAAGAAAAACTCTCTCTCTTCTTCCTTTGACTCTGAAAGTCCTTCGGGTGCGCTCTGGGTTTAGAGCTTCCAGTCTCCAGCCAAATCAGGGCCCCTCACTGTTCCACGACTTGGGTGTGCTTGGGGCTCTTCAAACTCTTCATTATTTCTCCTCCAAGCAAGAGCCCTAGGCCCAGAAGATATTTTCAAAACTTAGGAAAACAGATGTGTCTGCTTATTTTCCTCCCTTGTCTCCCCTCTGCCAACAGGCCGGGATTTTATTCGGGTTCCGTAGCTGTTGGGTTTTTTTTTTTCGGGTTCCATAGCTGTTTTTCTGCTTTGTTTTGCTTTTATTTTTAAGACAGAACTAGGAAGAGAGTCATTACGCATAGAACTTGGTAAGTAGGCATCTCAAGCTGCAGAGCTCTTTTTGTAGATCCGAGTGTGCAAGCACCGGAAGGGAACATGCTGGAATGCAAGAAGGAACATCTCTGCCCCCCTTTCCCCAATGCCTGGGGCCACCCTAGCAGGCAGGGATAGCACAGCAAGTATTGTTCTACCAGGTTCTGAAAGCACTGTGGCTACATGAGGGGCTGTGTTGACAAAGGACGGCTATGCACCGAGTGAGGCTTGGGCCACTTTCTGTTCCTGCTTTCTACAGCCTGCTACAACATGCTGGCTACTTACTGTATTAATTTCTAGATAAATCACAAATTCAGTAGCTTTACACAATGTACTTACCATGCAGTGCATAGGTCAAAAGTCTGGCACTGGTCTCACTAGATGGTTAAGTGCAGATTTTCACCGGACTGCAGTCTTTTGTAGAGAATCTCAAGGAAAATTCTGTGCGTGTGTATGCGTGTGTGTGTGTGTGTGTGTGTAATGTACATTTGTGTGTCCGTGCTTGTATGTGTGGTAGACGCACCTGTGTGAGCACTCAGTGACCAGAGACTCGGAATATTACGTGTCCTGCTCTATCACTCCCTGGCACATGGCCTTGAGACATGGTTGGTTCCTGACCTTGGAGCGAGACTGGTGGCACCAACAGTCCTCCTGTCTCATGCCTCCTGTCACACCAGGGAAACAAACACATGCACCCATACCTATCTTTTTACGTGGATGCTTGGGATTTGAACCTGGAGAGCCTCATGCTTTCACAACAAGCACTCTTACCCCCATGAACCGGCTTCCCAACCAGAGACTTCGTTTTCTTATGCTTACGTTTTCTAGCTTCTCGAGGCCACCCACATTGTGTGGTTGTCTTCCTCCACAAGTAGCAATGTCAGATTTAGTCTTTTCTCAGTGCACCTCTTTGGTCTTTCTGGCCCCCTCTTCCATTATTAAAGGCCTTGGCAGGCCATACCAGGCCCACCTAAATAATCCAGAATAATTTCCTAATTTTAAGGTTAACTGAATTCCATCAATGTACGCAGTGTCTTTTGCTGTGTAAAGTGATATATTCACAGGTTCTAAGAATCAGGTTATGATTTCTTACAACAGCTGTGTAGGTTACTTTAAAACTGCATACAATGGCATGTTGCAAGTCTTTGAATTGTTTGGTTTTCTTACAATATTTTGTCATTTGAGAAGTGTGTAGAGGGATTAAGGTATATGCATGCTGAAGCATGCATATGAAGCTCAAAAGACAACTTTTGATCTCTCTTTCCATCATACGGGCTCTGGGAATTAAACTCAGGTTACCAGAATTGTGCACAGGCATGTTTACCCACTGAGCCCTCTCTTGGGTCCAAGGTTTCAGTTGTAAGCAACAGGACCTAATGAGCTAATGAAAACACCATCATCTTATTGGTTCATAAATGCAGAAGGAAAAGTTTCATTGGCTTTGGGCATAGCTGGGATCCATGTGTCCAACAACATCACCAAAGCCCTCTCTTTGTCATCTTAGGTTTCTTTGTGATGGATGGTTTGATTCTCACTCAGGCGCTCTATCTACATGGAGGCGAAGGTAGCTGTCAGGAAGGCCCAAGCTTACATAGCCCTTTGGACTCGGGATCCCACAGAGAACCATAGCCTTCTCTTTATGCAGCATCCCAAAATCCTGAGGATGGCTCTCATCAGCCCATACTTGGGCCATATGCACACTCAAGCGAATTGCTATTCAAGGAGATGCAATGGTGGCTTGCTCCGAGGGCAGGCATGGAGTCAGCGCGTGGGTTTTCTCATGTAGAACACGGGGCTGATAATACTATCTCAGGAGTGTTGCGCCTTGTAACGTTTAAATGTACTAATCCAAATAAAATGCTTACAATAGCACCTTGACACAAGGCGACACCTAATGCATAACACCTGGCATCCTGACTTTTTCCTTCAGTTGCTCCATCATTAGGAGTAAGCTCCCTGAGGATTATTCTCCTTTTAGCATGGCATCATTAGGAGTAAACTCTCTAACAAGAGCACAGGGAGGCAGGAAGTGGGTGGGAAGTAAGTCGGGTATCTTTTTGAAGTCTAGCGGGGAGCCAGTCTTGTCTTTCACTCTCCACCACTTCAGTGAGAATTGAAGTTCTTGTCTATGTTTTTACATGGCTTGCAGCTGCCAACCTACCTCTGGCTTTGACCATACATATTGTCCCACCAAACAAATAGTCTGTCACTGTTTCTGGGTGAGAGAATCCCATTTGCCTGGGCCATGACTGTCTTTAAAGAATGTACCTCCTGTATGATCCACTGGCTGACCGAGGACAGGGTTAGCTGAAAGGAAAAATTGAGCTGACCAGCTTGTCTTTTGCATGTTTACCCAAGAAAATTGGGATTTTTTTTTTCCCTCCAGGACAAAGCAGTCATTATCAAAGAATACTGGTTAACCTAGATATTGCAGACTAGGATAATACTAGGAAGTTCTTTGCAGTATTTATAGTGAAAAACTAGTCGTTCTTTCTCTACAAACAGTACATTTGTAAATGAGGCACAGTCAGGGCCAGATAGAAATGCCACTTCCTCGTCAAGTAGCCTCAGTCCCAAAGACTCTCCAGAATCATCCCTCCTGGACACCTCTACAGTCCAGCTGCTGTCCAGAACAGATTCCATGTGTATCCCCAGAGTCTTTTCCTTAGCTGGAAGAACTCTGTGCCCCTGTTCACTTTTCAAAGCCCCTGGATTTTTTTATCAGCCTCATTTCAACAACAGAGATTCTTCCTTCAACTCCTTGTCCTTTGCTCCAAGGACTTGAGCAAGGATCTTCTGTCAAAGTACTTCCACAGTGGTGGGGAGGGTTAGGGAATACCCACAGGATTGCTTAGCTCTGTGACACCACCGAGAGGCTGCGAAAGCTTTACATAGGGGGCTGGGTATGTCGGAAACACTGAGATTCAGGAGAAGGTAAAGCATTATCACTGTTTTGATAGAAACCTGCTGGGAAAGTTCCCACCAGAAAGACTCCTGTGCCCCTTTCTAGTGGAACAATTCCTAGACTCCACGCCTGCTTTCAAACGGATCGGTTTTGAAGCAGTCAACAACAGAGCATCCTGCTGCCAGGGCCAACCATCAAAAGAGCAATGAGAGCCAGGAAAACCGCGGCCAAATGTGACGGGAGGAATTTGACCATACCACCGAAGCGCAGTGCTACTGTCCTGACCCATGTGCATTATCTTCCCCCAAGGACCCCGTGGTTTAATGGATGGGGCTTTAACCTGCCCAGAGGTCAGTCTCTGCTGGACAAGTGGAACCTCATCCCCGAGGGCATCGACATACTCATGACACACGGACCTCCTCTAGGTGAGTGAAGCGAAGGTGGTCCCCTGGTCATGTGGGATGCTTTTCTCTCCCCAAAGCGTCATAGGTGATGCTTCAGGGACTTAATCATTTTTCTCACCACACACGCATGAAAAAAAAAAGTGAATACAAAGAAGAAAAGCTTTTAAAGAACCCAGGATGATAATTAAACTCAGCAGTTCTGCTAGGCTTACAGGTATTCCTAAAATTAAATTTTTTTTATTTTGTCGAGTCAGGGAAAAAAAAATCAAATGAGACTGGTCCCCCCAACCCCCTCAGGTCCTTTGAGCTTGGCAATTTATTTTAAGAACTGTGCTCACTTTGGAGTGAGCTGGTTGGATGGATACTGGAAGAAACCACGAGTCTCCCAGTCACAGGTTTCTGAATAGCAGTGAAATGACGGAAACTTTTGTTCACGGGAGCTCATTTTCCTTTTTCACGCAGTACTCGAACATGGGGGATCTTTTAAATGTAGCATTTGAGCTGATGATAAGAGAAAGGAATGATTTCTTTGTTAGAAAAAGTGTTTTCCATGCTAATTTAAGTTGAAAATTACTTAATGATATGCATTCTGCAGGCATATCGTGGCTGCACAGATTTATACTGGCCATGTACTTTAGAGCAACCCCCCTAGGATTCCAGGGGATGGTCAGAAAAGTTTTTGACTTCAGTAACTATGAGCTTTTTTTTTGCTTTGGCTTTTCAACTAGGACCTCCCAGTTCCTCATTCCAAATATGCCAGGACACTTTCTGTCTAGCTAAGGTGTGCTCAGAAAATTCCAGCTTTAAAAACAGAAAAAGGAATATACTCTTTCTTTCCCTTTGCACAATTTTTTTAGTATAGAGTCCTAAAAACATCATATTGGACATACTTATAGTTCACATAAAAGTACATATAATGCTTGATGTGTAAGTGTAAATGGTTTTCTCAGTCTTACCGGTTACTGTGTTATCTTTGATTCCTCCCTCTTTCTGAAAGACGCGTCTTACTGAGCAGTCCTCAAGTCTTGTAGATACTTTCTGCTCAAAGCTGCTCCACGCTGCTTTCCTTCATTTACAAAGGTAGACTCCATGTTCTCTGAAGAAGCAGAACAGAGAACCAAGGCTTCACAGTGGTCCTGCATTATAGGGACCAGGGAAAGGAAAGAGAAATGGGGTCTCTCGCAAATGTGGAAACAGCCCGGGCTGAACCACTATCTTATTGCTAGTCTCTAACCCTGGCTGCCCCATCCTGTGTTTCAAAGATGCTTTATGTTTGCCAACAACCTTAGTCAGACCATTATTAATTAAGTTCCTGAATTTACAGTCATTTAGAGAGCTAAGTCATCAGATTGCCACCTAAGTATTCTGATCGGCATGAGTTGCCCAGCAAGACTACACTACAGAGACACCATTCCAGCCACCTTGGGCCCTTTGCTTGAGATTTATTGCAGAGACATGTGGGTAACTTCAGCCGGGACATATTTCTGGAACCTTGTTTAGAATATGACTTCGAACAGTAACGGTAGATTCACAAATTTAACTGACTCCTTCATTTTGGTGTAAAAGCAAGGAGGAGTAATTATTCCATCTGAATACCTTGCCCCAAAGCATTCAGACATCCCAGGAGGCTACTCTTCCTTTGTTTTGCAGTGAAAGTGAGGTAAACCAAGCTGTGTGCTATATCAGAAAGAAGGCCACACCCAAAAGTTATTATAAAAATCAGGCTCAGTTTTGACAGTGCAAAGTTGAACCTTATCAAGATAGTTACTGGGATTCTTTGAAAAATGCTGCATTATAGGGTGAGTTGGAGAGTTAGGCCTTGATTTCTCTCCCACTGCCTAGGAAGCTTTAAGTGCCTAGGACTTTGCTAGTACAGACTCAGCAAGATGCTTTCTTGGGTACTGAATTGCACAACTAGATATTTTCCCCCTTCAAGAAAACACACTTGCAATGTAATGTGGCATAATAACGCCATCCATTATGGATACAGGATTTTCTCCTCTCATTAAATTTCTTTTGGAACACTGGTTTGGTTTTTGCCCAACCCCTCCACTTTCATTTAGTATTCTTTCCAGATTCTCTGGTCCTTTCTCACACCCCAGCTAACCTGTCTTTACAAAGACACTAAATATTCATATCTGCCACTTGACCAAACAAAGTAGAAAGCTGTCCCTTCCTGCCTGCTCATTTCTAAGCAGTAGAAATGACCTGATGGAGCTGTGGAATGGATCACTGCCGATTATGAGTTAGCCTTTCATGCCACCTGCCTGCTGAGGCGTATGGATTGCATTTCAGACCATAATCATCTAGATAGCTGACTTCGCCTGTAATTGATGTCAGTTTTTATGGATCTTCTACATTAAGCATAGAACTAAGTGGCTTTTACTTTAAAACTAGTCAATTAGCCCCAGTTTGCTGGATGCCACTATGAGGTCATTTTGTTGTCTATGCTAAAGAAGACAGGGACAGACATTCCAAAGCTATGCTCATCAGAAACCACCAAGGACTAAGAGCCGAGGTCTATAAGGAAAACAGAGTATCCTGTTGCCATATCATTAGGTAACCCCTCCAAAACCCCTTTCTGGAGGCCATCTTGGAAACCAACAACTATATAAACGTATATATGATAACTTTAAAAAGAGAGAGAGAGAAACTTACTGAATTGAGGAGAAAGAGCTATTACAGGGCTGCCGGGAATGTATGTCATTGAGCCCATGAAGAAGATTTGAAACCTGTGGCTGAGTAAATCAAACTCCTTACAGAAAAAGAATGTTAATTAACTGGAAGGGGGGAAAAATGGAATGCGCAGAAAAAAAATTCAAGAACCTAACGAAGACAAAGTGACGAGTGAAAAGTTCCTTAAAAGCCATTGTGAGCCTTAATGGAGAGGCTAGGATTACAGATAATGTAATAAACCTCCCGTGAGTTATGGCTTCCTGAAAGTCTAAATGAAGCCTTACCTGAAGGGAGAAAATTAAGAGTATTGATTCTGTCCGTAGGTTTTCGGGACTGGGTTCCGAAGGAGCTTCAAAGGGTAGGCTGCGTGGAGCTGCTAAACACTGTCCAGAGGCGAGTTCGGCCCAAACTCCATGTGTTCGGTGGCATTCATGAAGGTAAGACCCAAGGAAAGGACTCACATGCTATGTCATTGCTTGGGATCTCGCTGGATTGGAGGTGACCTTGGCTAGACAGGGCCTAACTGGGACCGTGGTGGTGCTAAGATCTTGTAGCAGTGGAATTCTTTTACCAGACAAAACCCAGTGGGAAAACCCCACAGGGAAAGCTGGTAAATTTCTTATATGGAACTGCCGTCTTCTAAGCAGAATGGATATAAGGAGCCATGTCTGGCACATGTTACCACAAGCCCAGGACTGTCTCCAGTTGACCATGGATTTCCTGGGGACAACCTGAGGAAGGACAGAGTTCCTCTTTAAGAGAATTAGACAGAAATGCCTTGGAGATTAGAAGCAACCTAATCCGTCCTGTAAGTGGGTTTCATGTGGAATGCACAGGAAGACAAAGACATTCTCAGAAGCATAACTGTGCATGCCTCCCTCGAAAGGTCGTAACAGACATGGAAGGAGCCAGCACATCTGCAGGTAGCCATGCCGTAAGTCAGCTCAGACTCCTCAGAAATCATCAGCACAACTAGGGGAGCCTCAGGTTAAACGGAATAATTAGGTCCTCCAAATGGGAACATGTGCAGTTTTCATTTTTCTTCTGTCTTTTCCAAGTACACCAAGTCAAGGTCTCAGAACCAAGGCCAGACTCCAGGAACCTCCTGGGCTCTTGGTTATATCTGCCCTTCCTTTTTTTAAATGGGGGGGAGGGGGGACACTGGGCTTGGACAGACATAGAACCCTCTTTCAGCTGACCTCAGATTCCCTGACCCAGGCACACATGTGTGAGGGCCGTAGATGTGTTTATGTGGACAGGTGTTCCTGCTCTCCACGACTGTCTGGAACTCTTTATGAACCGCAGCGTCAAGCTGAGATGTGTGAAGTTGCGTGCCTGGTGAAGCAGAAAGCAATGTTTGCTTCCCAGAATCCGTAGACACGTTAGCTTCCCAGTGAGGTCGGTAATACAGAGTGTATTGAAAATCAAATTACTGATGCAAGGGAGAATTTGGCTTGCTCCAAGTTCAGGCGACCAGCTGAGTAGCTAGGAAGCAGAGAACTGGCTCCAGGAGGACAGAAGGCAGACAGCAGCCTAAGGTGACCCAGAGCTGTGCTCAAAGAGCAACAGACTCTTCTCTGAAAGAGACCAGAGCACCCACCTCATATCTAAACTGCATTTCTTAGTGGGAAAGAGAGCATCTTATCTGGTTTGAATTCCTGCTTCGCTCCTTTTGAGTTTGTGTTCCACTCTTTAAAATAAGAAGTTTAAGTCATCCATTTGCCTCAAACTAGCCAGACCAGAAGAGAATTCCTCTGAAGCCCCAAAATAATAAACGTGCTTTAAAGGAAGGAGATCACATTCAAATAAATGTGTCTTGCTTTTCATTCAGTTAAGACAGCTGAGGAGGGCAGAGAGAGGGCAAATACCAACCTCTTGATGGAGAGAGATAACATGACTTTATGACCCCGGAGCTAAGCAGTGCACACTTTAAATGCTTCTTTTCTTTTCTTAAGAGATTTTTCCATTGACCCTCATTAAGCTCTCCGTAGGCTTATTTGGAGAAGATTTTAGCAAATGGGAGAAGATAAAGAACCTTATCGTGCTTTCTCTAAGTCCTGGGAAACTTATTTCTTCATGGCTGTATATGTGTGTATGTGTATCTATATATACACTGTGTCTGGATACAATGTCAAGCTGCAAACTCATTGCAGAAGCTGTAAAACAAATGAATACAAGGCGTCCTAGGGAAGGTGCAAACTTCTAAACAGCCTTAAAATGTCAACATCTTACAAAAGAGGAAAAGGTGTCTTCATACCCAGCTACAGAGAAAGTCCTCAGCTCTCTTCAAATAGATCCCAAGAGTGCTGTTTACAGCTCACCCTGCGTGTGGGGAGTGTTCTACTCCATGCAGTGTCTTGGGTATGTCTAGGAAACGGTGTCTTAAGATGATGTTGCTTCATAGCAGTTCCATAGTTGATGAGCTGATGCTGAAGGATGAAATGAAGCTCAGCATTAAAGCCACCCAAATCAAGGTTGATCCGTCAACATAAGGTGAACTGTCATGGAGCCAAGATTTCCTTATAGATAAGGCAGTGGAACATCTGCATCTCCCATCTCCCAGGGCTCCTTCCATCCTCACCCGTCCCTAAGCGCACTTGGAACCTGCTTGTGTTTCTGCTGTGATGAGTTCCTCATAGGTGACTCACTTCATCCCCTACAGCTCAGTTGTTTACACAAAGCTTCAGGATGAAAATGTTCTTTTAAAAAGGCAGGTGGGGCATTTTTCCTGACTCTCGCTAGTAAAGAAATCACATCTATTTCCCGACAAGTTCAATATTTAGGAAGAAAAAGAAAGAGTCCCTCTTTTGAAAAGGAGCATTCTTCCCTTTTTTAATTTTTATTTGTTTTTAAATATGTGTGTGTGTGTGTGTGTGTGTGTGTGTGTGCGCGCATGTATCAGAGGGCATTCTGTGTCCCTGTGGAGTACTTCGGGAATCATCCTAGATCGTTTCTACCACCTTCCTGCTTTGCTCTGGGATTTCCCAGGCTCCACCCACCAGGGCCAGAAGTGCAGGCCCATGCACCTGCCTGGCATTTTTTACGTGGGACTTGAGATCCGAACTCAGGACCTTCTGCTCGTGAGACAGTCTTAACCCCTGAACCATCTCTCCAGCTCAGCATTCTTCCCTTTTAAAGGAAGCAGAGCATCATTGGTCAACAGCTCCTGAGATCTCTCTGTAAGCCCAACTGAAGCTCATCTCTTTGCCCTCTAACAAAGATATTTTTATCTTCCACCCCCACCCCTGCCTTCTCCCACTGGCCCCTCATTCAACCACTGTGGTTGGTATACATCACAGTAACTGTGATATTGTCTTCTTACAGGTTACGGCATCATGACGGACGGTTACACAACATACATCAATGCCTCAACTTGTACAGTCAGCTTTCAGCCGACCAACCCTCCGATTATATTTGACCTTCCCAACCCACAGGGATCTTGAAGCTCTGAGCATCCCTTCAAAACGTGAAGGAAGGTCTACAAACTGCCATTTTTCTAATTACAAACTTCCATTCTCTGACTCGTTCATTTCCCAGTCCCATGAGTTCTTTTTGTAAATCGTTGGAACGAAAAACAAAAACTGATGCTAGAACTTGTGCTTCTCCTTGACTATTTTTTTTAAATGGAGTATCCATTTGAAATCAAAGGAGCATTGTGAATTTGTAAGATGACTCTGTTTTGCTCAAAGGCCACGCCATTGTAAATTGTTAGTGTTTGCCAAAGGACAGCCAAGCTTGCTTTGGAAAAGTGATTAAAAAAAAGGTCTTATTTGGACATGCTTTAAGCGGAAAGAAAAAGAAACAGGTAGGCAGTGTGGAAAACCACCCAGATTTGCACAGCTGTTTGAATTTTGTTTGATATGTTTTTATTTTTAGTGTTTTGTTATTGTTGTTTTCTTGGTATTGCTTCTTTTTTTTTTTGCAGACGTGGCCCTGATTTAGAGCAATCCCAACAGAAGTAGGCCTGGAAAAGCCGTCTCTTCATACTTGTTATAAAGAAGACTGTGTCCAGAGGAGAAAACAGCATTCAATGGATGGCTTGGCTAATGAGATCCATATTGTGGTTATACAAGCGCTCGTTGTTTGTTTGTTGCTTTTAAATTATTTTAGCTTTAAAAATATGGAAACTGATTTCGTCAGGAGCAGGTATATCATGTGGCAAAAAAGTAAATGAGTGTGCAGACTCCTTTTCAATATGGGTTTATATATAAATATTTTTTGTGATTTTTGACTAAGTTAGGAGTTTAATATTGCCAAGGACAGTTTAACTGTGGAGCAGTGCTGGGTAGCAGCTTGTCAGAAATCCGAAAGAACTGACAGATTCTTCTCAGAACTCAAGGTCTTAAAGAGCTTGAGTTAAATCTAGGTACAGTTACACGTGTGTATAGACTTAAATGGATGCAATGGAAGCTAACTGATATAAGGCTTAGTTGTCCTTTCTATTTAAATGCCCTGAATTGTCTTCTTACTTCCTCTCCCCTCCCATTTTGCACTGTGTGTTGATGCAATCTTGGCTAGCACAAAATATTGTCGCTAATAGTCATTTCTGTTTTTTTTTTTTCCCATTGTAAATGCTGTTGAGCTTTATTCTATTTTATGTTATCTTAAAATTTAGGAAAGCAGCTGTTTTCTTTAAATTTATTGTGATATTCTATATCTAGCGGCCTTTATATGCAAATAAAATTGCAAGATTTTTAACCCTGTGCTCTTTGGAGGGTTACCTGGAGGGGGGGACAGCAGCTTTGTCCTGCAGAATGGGGGATTTATTCATATACACCTTCAGTTATCCCTTTCCCAACAAGTAGAATCCTGATTTGTTTTTCAATAAGTTCTCACTGCGTGTGGATTACCGGCCAGCAGGAAGATCAGGTAAGTCAATGAGCATCCCATACCTTCTCCCCTTAGAGTCTAGTAGGTAGGTGCCAATTTCCTCTTTGGCCATTGTCATGTTCTAGAGACAGACTGTTGAGGTTATGGACAACTTTCGGGGAGTGTTCCGCCACAGGGGGAACCACGGAGGACAGAGTGCCCACTCAATACATCTTCTGATTTGTCCCCAGCAGTGGCCGCCCTCTCCCCTTCACTGTTTGCTTTAGTTTGTTTTTAATGACGCCCCCATATCAGAAGACTCACTCAGAGAAGAGTGGGGTCGGTAGGTAGAATGTCTTTTCTATTCTCTATTCTTTCTAGAGAAACACAGGAGAAAAAGGAATGGGGGGAGGTCTTTTTAGTTTGTTTCTTGAGACAGGGTCTCTTGTAACCCAGGCTGGCCTGGAACTTGCTATGTAAACGAGAACACTGAATGGTTGATCCAGTCATTACCCCTTGAGCACTGCAGCATGCATCGCTGTATCCTGTTGAGCAGTAGAATCTCAAATCTGCAGTCAATCTCCACAGACTACTCTCCAGTCAGTACCCATTGAGTTACATTCTGACATGTTTTCCATCCTGCCTACCCATTGTGCGAATTTTGTTGCAATTCCTGGAAGACTATCTTGATTTCAGTATACCAGCAGGAAGAATGGTTTAAGCCATTCTTTCAGCTGAGATCCCCATACAGTCATCTCAGCATACTGCAGCTGCTTTTATCAGGCTTGCTGGTTTTCCCCCGTGTGATTGCAGAGTGGCTGTTTGAACCTCCCAGTGAGAGGAGGGCTAGACCACAATGGGTAGTATGATGGGCCAGAGGAGGTCTTGGGAGAAACTGGCAACCTGTCTTGAACACATGGACTCCTGATGAAATCTGTTGACTTTAAACCCTTCTCTAGGGGCTAGACTAGAATGGAAAATTCACCTGGCATTTGTACCAGGAGGTGGGCTCAAATGTCTCCAAAAGGAAAAGCAGGCTTTCCAGAAATAGGTGAATGATCCTGAAGGCAAGCATGTGCCCGACCCTTGAGAGTATATCCGGACACAAGCTAATTAAATGAAGCACTTACTAAAATTGCTTTCCGTTGTGGGGTGGGGGGGAAGCAATGCGCTTAACTAATCTGAAGGGTAGCCAGGTGCTTCGTCAGATTCTTTCAACTGGGCCAGGACTTGTGAGCAGCAACTACCTCCAGGGGCCCCTAATGACTGTCCAAAGTCTAAAGCATTCTCCAAAGGTCCTAATAAAGGAACAGTTGAAATAGCTCTTACAAATTCAACACTCTGTGCTCTTCCATCACAAGGCTATCTGTTGAACAGGTTCCATCATGTTTTTTTCTTCCCCAAATCCTGAAGGTCCCATAAACCCCACTTTATAGGATAAAAGAAAAGTAACATCCCTCCCGACCTAATTTTCTCAACTTGCCTTAGGAAAATGGAAGGTTCAAAACCATCTCTGTCTGACTCAATAGCCCATGTCCTTCCCATTACCCGGCATCTCGACTAGAAAAATTAATGGCTTCTACGAGATAATAGAAACTGGCATGGGCCTGGGACTTTTCTTATGCCCTTTGGAGAGGCATGGTGAGCGTCCCACAGCATGGAGTCAGACCACTTCCAACATCAAGCCGGACCACTTCCTTTGCAATTGAGGCCCAGCACGGCTCAGTGGAAAAGAGCAGAGGACAGGGGACCCCTTTGCCAGCCCCCATCTTTGCTCCACCTCCGACTGGCACTGACTCCTGCGGGAGGCAGCTGTGCTACATGAGCTCAGACATGGAGATTCCTGTCTGGAGTGTGGGACAGAGGTCAGTGTGTTTAGCACGGCCCCCTGCTCTGAATTCACCCAGGAAAGACTTAAGGGCCAGCGTCTGCGGGATGGTGCTACGTGCATTCTTTGGGAACCGTAGGAAAGGTCTGTTCTTCGAAATAAGGTCATGTATGAGAACCAGATAAGAAAGCCTGGCTTTTTCCAGCCTGGGTGCCACACTTTACAAAAATCTCTTCTAATCCCTGAATAGAAAGGTCTTTACTTACAAGTCACTTAACCCAGCATCTGTGGGTCCGCTGTCTCTGCCTGCTTCTCTCCCCCTTGAACTCTTCTCTCCCATCCCGCCACCTCTTCCCGGCTCAATTATCGAATTATTGTCCCATTTTTTTTCTGATAATCTCCTTTGGTCTTACAAAGATGTGAGGAGGTTGTTCAAATCCCTTTAAGAGACAGGTCGGTATTTTTCTTGACAGGTGTTGGGCATTAAGTCTGCCTTCATCTCTACCATGGTGTGAGTAAATAATACTCTGACCTGGATCACCTGGGAGGATTTGAAGTTTGTAAGCTGTAGATAAAACACTTGTATGCACTCCAGTACATGCACACGTGCACACGCACACACAAGCACAACAAATCAACTGAGGATGTACGACTCGGTCAGAAACCTGTGATACCCCCTGAGTTCCTCTGATTCCCTTGCATCTCTCCCTGCCCTACTCCCACTTTCATAGCAGTTGCAGATCCTTTTGGTTGAATTGTGAAACAAAAGCGAACTGAGCTCTCCTCCCTTTGAAGTGTGGCCCTGAGCTGAGGCTTTCGAGAATATCCGGGCATGAAGTAGGATTCCAGACTCGAAAACCTACACATGCTTTCACAGGAGGCTCCAAGCTTATTGCCAGAAATCAGGCTTTTAAGGCAAAATCATCTTTCTCCTCTCTTGTAACTAAATGGTAGAGAGCCCGGTGTATGTGAGCTATGAGCTGTGAGCTGTGCAGAATTCTTCCTCGAGATGCAGGAGGTTTACTCCTTTCCCAAATACCTACTTTGTCTGGAAGAGAAAAACACACTGATTTCAAATCCTCCCAGTGAGGGAGCCCAGTTCTTCCCTGGAGTTCATATTAATTTCATCTGTGCAGATCCGAAGAGACTCAGAGCAGGCCAGTGGCCCCACCACGAACGCACAAGGTATCAAAGATAGAACCCAAGACGTTAGACTCTTAAATGCTGCACATGAACAATTTTCCGCTGGACGTTCAGGAATAATCAAGATGGTGAGGTCGGTTTGAGCCAGACAGAATATGATTTTTGTAGTAGAGAACGAGCCACCAGTCATCGCTGAAGAAAATGTCAGAAGATTCGAAAGAAACCTGTGGCTGGGACTTGCGGCTCTCCTCTCCTCCCCCAAATCACCTGCCTGCCACGACGGACGCCTGACTCCTCCTCCTGCACCAGAGAGTAAGGTGCCTGGATTCCGTCCTTTGTACCTCAAAATGCAGTAGTCCTGTTGTGCCACACACACATGTTGTATGAGTGGGGGGGGGGGCTGGATGCCAACAAGATGTCTACCCTTGGAATACGCCAGCCACTTTGACCCTGTGTTTCCTTCACCTGGCCCCAGATTCCACACTGTGGCATAGGCATCATTTATCCCTTGCCATCAATTTCTTAGATTTGAGGTAGTGATATCATCAGGGGGCTGCAAAGAGAATTGAATTGTTCTGTTCATCATATTTCCTTAAGACAAAGTTATTTTTATAAGACAACAAAGAAAACTTGCTGATATTTATCTTGTTTTCTGTTAGCCGCAGCCCTTCCGAGGAGAAAGCTAATTCTCTGGGCTTGACTGTGGAGTATCGAAGCACTGAAAAGCTACCCTGGGTAGAAACTGAGCTCTTTAAATTCCTGTTTGTCTCTGTCTTTGAACTTCCTGTCAAAACGTTTGCAGTGGGTTCTCCTTGACTCCTACTGATTTCCTTTCTGGATTAGGGATGCCTTGGAAGACAAAAATCCCAAGGTAAAAAGCCCCTCTCTTATCTGAGAACATCTCCGCACGGGTAATGGAGAGAGAGAGAAATGCATTTCCATTAGGAAGCATGGCTACAGTGATTCTAAAAGCACCAGTAGACTAAACACACAAAGGCAGAAAGCCGCCTGCCCATCAATCAGCTTTGAATTTTATGAAGCCACAGCTACCATGAGGTGCATCTGAACACTCAGCCTGCTCAACTAGGCAAAGGGGCCTGTGATTTCATGGCCCATTTCTGCCCTGACCTCAGGAGGTGACCTTGGTAATAAGTTGAGGTTTTTCACTAGAAGCTCCTGAAATAGCAAATGACTTTGGACACAAATGTTCTCTCCATGCACCTGCGTGCGTTAGCCGCCATGCCCAGGTGACCAGTCCTTCGTCCTGCCAGGAACTCCTTTTATTCTGATTTCCCTCATCCCTTGGATTCCACCATAGCGGTCCATACCACACAGCTATCGATGCCAATGCTCCGATTGTCATGGGTGTGCCTGGGAGGCGTGAGTTCCATTTCTGTTCCCAGAGTCTGACTAAAGAGATGCTCTCTTCATGAAGTCATCGGCCTGACAAACAAACTAGCTAGGCAGATGAGAAAAATGGACAAATGTAAGCACAGATGGGAATCACGAAATATGCCCCAAACACCATTAGTAAGACCTAGTCTTACAAATTTCAGAAGGGTCTCAGAAGCAGACAGAAAAAAAAAAAGATGTTGACAGGAGAAGGTAAATAGCAAGAATGGTTAGGTTAACAGATCAAGACAGTGAAAGAGCACTTGCATTGGTGAGATGGGCATCTCCAGTCGCCTGAGTGGTGGTAGCTAGGGACAGTGTGAGGTGAGGAGGGTCCAAGTCCCAGAGGCAGTTGACCTAAGGGAGGGAGTCTGTGTTAGTGATGATGCTAGGCCCAGGCAGCTTCGTTCCTGGCCAGTGGCAATTGCAAGTGTGTCACGCAGCCAGTTTGTTTTCTTAATTTACTCTATGAAATGGTTTTCTCTAATGGCATGCCATTGACAAAATGCACTGTAATGTCTCCATCCATCACCTCCAAATGCTTTCGCATGCATCGGTTGTTGACTTGCTTTCTCCCGTTCAGCACATAAATGAGAGGAATGATTTATCCAAGGCCACCAGTTACTTTTATATGGAATCGGAAATAGCTCTCTGGAGAAATACTGCCCTGAGCACTTCTGTCTTTGTGCTGCTCCAAGTTTGTGTCGCAGGGTGGCCAGGGTCGCCTCCTGCCAAGTGCTTTCATGAGGACCTAGTTCAAACATCTGTCCATGGAAGTCTGTGACTCCTGGACGGAAGAGCTGATGTTAGGCAACCATGAGAACCGGATTATGGGGTGTGGAAAGCAGGATGTTGGAACCAGGTTACTCCCTCACTCACGGATTCTTCTACACTCATGCCCGCGAGAGGAAGTGTATGACGTGTACACATCAGTTCATCCCACTCTTTGACTTCCATCTCCCTATGCAGGGACATCTAGCTTCTTTACCTGCAGAGCTGTGTGTAGACCAGCACATCAGAAATGGAAGATAAGGACCACCAGGGGTTCAGCAGTTGAAGTGCTTGTCAAACAAGCAAAAGGACGACTTCAGCGCCCCAGATCCTGCATGAGATGCTGGGAGCTCATGGCGCCCTCCTCAATGCCACCTGCGGAAGGCAGAGACAGGGGAAACCCCATCACCAGGCACAGAGCAAGCTGACTAGCCAGACTAATATAAACAAGCTCTGGGAGTAGATCCTCACTACAGCAAAGTGAAAGAGCCATCGATCATGATTCCCATCTGGTCCTTTGTGCACACAAATTTAGGCACAGGCATTCATACACACAAACAACATACACACATGTGTGCATGAACAAGCCTACTCACATGCAGACATACTCACCCATGCACATACAAGGACACACACGACAGTGGACAAAACAGGAAAAACAGTGGACAAAACAGGAAAATAAATAGGAACATCTCAGTAATTCTGACTAGCTGAAGATTCTTGGAGAGAGGACAGATTACAGCATCCCTGTAAAAGAACTGTTACTGTTTCAATACCAGATGGGAGTGCTCCACATAGGACTGTCCCATTGGATGAGGGTGACAATGAATACAAACATTTGAAGCATCAAATGACACAGATCATGTAACATGAAACACAATACTCCTGGCTGTTGCATTCATTTATTGCATATTTGAAATACCACGTTTACCTTCTTGGTTCTTGTCTCAAAAATTTGAAACACATACCATGGAAGATTTCACCTGAGAATATTTGTTGAAATTAGCTCTGTGAGAACAAGAAAAATAAGCACACACATTACACATTATTTCCACATAAGAATATCCCTGTTGAGTATCTGCCTACATTAATAAGACTATGCCTAATGCATAACACAGTAACCTTCCTTGGCTATGTTTCTGAGGACTAATGAAAAATTGAAACAAGGTGCACAGAGGATACTCTTGCATTGTTTTTTTATTTCTTAAATTTTACACTATTTATTTATGTATTTGTGTCTATTTATTGTGTCTGTGGTGGAGGGAAAGCCCATATACCACAGTGTATATGTGGAAGTCAGAGGACATCTTGAGGGAAGCAGATTGCCTCCTTCCACCATGTGGGTTTCCTGAAATCATGATCACCCTTGGAATTAAGCACCTTTAGACCTACTGACCCATCTCACTGTCTCTCTTGCTTTGTTTGCTAATACCCAAGTTTCAATACCCAAAGCTGGTCATGAGATCACTGGTTGCACCAAGAGCAATTCATGGGTCTCATTGTTTCTGAGAAGTTACAGTAGTTTTTTTTGTTTGTTTGTTTGGTGTATGTGTGTGTGTGTGTGTGTATCAGAAGGCATGTGTGTCCCTGTGGAGGACCAAGGAGGACTTTGGCAGTCATCCTGGATTAATTCTACCTCCTTTTTTGCTTCGCTTTGGGATTTCCCAGGTTCTGCCCACCAGAGCCAGAAGTGGAGACTGTTGTTGTTTCAGCCGGGCGTTTTTACGTGGGATCTAGGATCCAAACTCAATCCTTCAGCTTGCAAGGCAGAATATAAGCCCTTGAGCCATCGCTCCACCAGTAACTGTCATAAAATCAGCTATGCATTTCTCTTGTATTTTTCATTTGATAGATCATCATCTCAAAGAGTGGTGTCCTTGGGTGTAGCATACAGAGATAAAAAAAAAGGGCATTTGAGTTCAAAGATCATATGAGAAATATGCTCAGTAGAAGATGAGATGGAGATGGGAATTAAAGATGGCAAGGGAAAGGAGAGAATGCAAGGAGTCCAGGTCCAAGATCCAATGAATTTGTAATCTTCCCAGTTCAGTCCATATGACCTGTGTGTATCCTTGAATCATTTTCTTACTCTAAACTATGAACTGATACATTTATGCTCTCTGTTGTCAGGACATCCTGTCATGAAGGACACAGGTGAGTAGCTTGGGCGTTTCATTCATATGGGGTCTACGAGCTTTATGGGATACTGAGAGGATTGGACCCCACCTCACAATGTCTGTGATGAGATTTCTAACACAGTGGAACTGAGCATTGCGAGCATATTCTTCTGACAGATTTTTCCCATAAATAAATTACGTTTGCAGTGAAGTAACTATAAACAGGCTCTTCCAGCATACTTGTGGATCCAACAGTATCCCGTTTAGTGATATGAACATTTATAACCATGTCAGTTGTTGGTAGAATCTGAGGTGACTCACACAGCTGGGATGCTGAAGATAATCACCTACTATTCCTAAAGCTTGACATTCTCAAGGTTGTTTAAAGAATCCATTCATGGGGCTGGAGAGATAGCTCAGGAGTTAAAACTGTCTCTGCAAGCAGAAGGTCCTGAGTTCAGATCCCAGGTCCATGTAAAAACATCAGGCGGAAGCACTGGCCTGTACTTCTGGCCTGGTGGGCAGAGCCTGGGAAATCAGGCTCTGGGAAATCCCAGAGTGAAGCAAGAAGGATGTAGAAGTAATCAGGATGATTCTTGAAGTCACCCTTGGTCCTCCACAGGGACACATGTGCCCTTTGATACACACACATACATAAAATAAATATAAATAAAATATTAAATAACTCTTAATCACCACTACTCTGGTTAACCAGAGGAGTTCCAAAGAAACCCTCTCCTTTCACATCCTTCCAGATGGTCATTGCTGACCTATTGGCAATTCTGAAAGACAAAGTATATTAATACATAATTCCCTTTCAACAAAGCCTTATAAAAATGTAATGAGTCTTTGGTTGAATCTCCACACTATCCCTTTAGCTTCTTAGAAAAAGTTCTACTACCCACATGAAACCACATCCAGTTTTAATTCTCATTCTTTGAATAAGGTTTGGAAGAGGGAGTGGCCTCCCTCCCCTTTGAGTGAGTCTAAAGAATCAGTTGAGATAAATGATGTCAACCTTCCTACAGCCTTACAACAGACAAGTAGCAGTTATGGGGGCATTTTAGCCCTGCACTCGGGTAGCAGAAGACTCAGTCTAGAGTCAGTCACAAGAAAGAGTCCATCCAGACTCTTCTTAGTCATTAACCTCAATCATAGTGGTCCAGTCTGCACCAGGAGAAATGAGCCCTTTTCCCTCCAATGACCATGAAAACCAGTGCTGCCACACCGTCCCAATATTCTCCAGTATGTTTTATGGACAATGATGTATGTAAACAGAAGAAGCTCAGTAAGTTCTTATAGAACACATCTTATTAGGAAAAGGAATGAATATAAAGTAATTAATCTTCTAAAAACAAAGCTATAAGTTCAAAGCTTTAAATATTGGACCTATAAGCTAGCATAGTCTGCTGACTGCTGCAAAGTAACAGAAAATGAAGTTTTACCTCTTAAAAATTTCATTGTTTGCATGATAGGGCTTAAAACAGGTTAACGAGTACTCTCTTTTCTTCAAACAGTTTTAATATCTCTGGCTAATATTAATGATGTCAACATCAGCAAAGTGATAATGATATCAACATCACCTAAGTAATGAATGGAATCTACTTCTCAGGGTCTTGATCACCTTAAAATGTATCTTTCTTTCCTTCCCAGGAAAGTAATCAAAAGAACCTTTCACAAATGTTTGTAGTTTTTTATTCCATATATGTGGGGGGGGTGCACATGCATGTGTATGAGACCCCAGGTTGACATCAGTATTAGGAATCATGCTTCTTTTTGAAGCAGCATCTTTAGTTAAACCCAGAGCTTGCCTATAGGGCTACTCAGGGTAGCCAGCTGATTCTGGGGATTCCCAGTCTCCCCCCACTCACCCCAGAGCTGGAATTACAGGTGGACCACCACCCCCACTCCGAATTTTTACATGAAAACCCAAAAATCTGAACTGAGGCCCTTTTGCTTGTGCATCAAGATCTTTGCTCACTGAGCTGCCTTCCCAAGCTTCTCTGTAATTATTTCTAAAAACAAAGCTGTAAGTTCAAAGCTTTAAATATTGGACCTATACAGTGCAGAGCTTCAGGACAAGATTTGTTGTCGGGCTGCTACAAAAGTGGGGATGAGTGTGAGTGGACATGCTTATCCACATATACTTTTCATGTATATCCACATTTGTATTTGCTTATATTTACTGTCTCGTAAATCTTTTGTCTGTTTAAAAGCAATATCCAAGAGGTTAGAAATTATGACCATAGTTAGGCGTCAAGAATTTATACACTTTGGCTGGTATTTACAAGCAGTTATTTATATAGTTTGTGTATGAGGTCTTCACTGTAAATGGACCCACCCTACTCTTCACTAGTTCTCTATTTACACACAAATAGATACATTGAACTGCGTGTATAGCATTAAAATAATTCTGAAGATAAACACAAAATGAATTCCACGGAGTCATGGAACACTAGTTTGCATCCTGCTTTGGGCGATGTCATCAGGTGTTCTAAAACCAGAGATCTGATCAAGTACCAGTGTAAAGGAGGAGAGAAATGGTCCTTTGAGGAAGGAATTCTGGTTCTTCATGATGGGATTCTAAAATTTAGAGAAACATGTTTTCCCCTCACTTCTGCAACCCAGCAATTCTTAGCCTAACCATTTATGTACATGGTTTGTGTGGGGCACAGAGAAAATAGAACCCAGTATGAAGAATTAACAGCAGTGCTAATGAGGAAATGGTTATCGTATAGCCCTCGGATTGAACTTAATCTTCAAGGTGATTAGGCCCTCATGAGGTTGTTTATTTTTTTAAAGTGCCTTTTTTCTTAATGCTTCCATATTCTGTCAAGGTCAAGAAGAACAATCTCTGCTTTGTCATATTAGGTTCTGGTATAAGGGTTGATGGCTTCGTGAAATTGTTATAGGAGAGCCGGCCGCCAGAGTACATCAGACTGAGTGTCGCTGGCGGAATGTCTTCACAAACAGTTAGCTCTTTATAAGACACATGACAGTCCCCACAGTGATGGCATATGTGCCACGCCGCCAGAATAAAAACACTATTTACAACCAACCAAAATGAACGCAGGGTCCACTGGAGGGAAGTCAGCCCCTTAGTGTTCTGTGGGCAAATTAACTCTTTCTAGGTAGGATATATTTCTCATCCTCTTTAGTGAATAGACCTATGGCAGCCCTTTGCTCTGGGATTCCCCAGGCTCTGCCTTCCAGAGCTGGACGTGTAGACTACTGCCATTTCTGCCCAGTGTTTTTACATGGGATCTGGGATCCAAACTCAGGTCCTTCTGCTTGCGATGAAATCTTAACCCCTCCAGCCCCCAAAGAGTTCTTTCTGATCTGAGAGAAAACCAAGCTTAAAACATCTGCCACAGCTGGAGGCTGTTTGATTGCAAGGAACCAAAATTCTAATCAAGAAAACAAAACAAGTTTATTATACAGACAAAATAGCAACAACAGCAAACAAAGTGAGGAAGGAAAACAACCAAGAATCTCCATGTACCTCAGGAACCTCGGTAGCTATTCGTGGATTTCTATTAATGCATCTGGTCATTTGAATAGGTCTGAGAATTCATTTGATTGACTGCTTCCTATGCAATCAACTGGTACCTTTTGGTCTGTGTCTATCACAAATCTAGTCACATAGTCTCAGGTGATGGGAGACCTAATAGAGCAGATTAAGTTAGGATCAGAACAGTGTATACATAACATGTTTGGGGTTTGAACCTCATAAAGGTTGTTCAACATCGCTTTCGTCTGTAGCCCCAAAACCTTTTGGTCTCTCTACTCATCCACTGTTACCCGCATGAGTGTGGGGGCTAGAGGACAGAATGAGTGGACTGAGGCTAATCTATTCTGCTACAGAAAGAGAAGAAGCCACTAGTCCTTGCTGCACTCACAGGAATCATTAACACCACACTTAAATTCTGCAAGGCTAAACCAGTAGCTCTCTAGCCGAGTTACCTGTCTCCTACAACTAGAAAATGAATTGGTAAAACTCAGATGTGAAGTGCCTTTTGGTAGATGTTTGGCTCTGCTGATAGTAAAGATACCCAGTTGACTAATTTTAATTATGTGTTAAACCAGGTTACAGGGTACATTGTTGAAAAAGTGTTGCAGTTCTCCTGCATGGTTGCTGATAAATGACCATCAAACAGCTTAAAGGAACAAGGGGTTTATTTCCTTACGACAGTCTGGTTACAGTTCTCAGTCCAGCTTGACGGGAGAGCACGCATCAACACCAGGGCAGAGGGAACTGGCCACACCATCACTGTACAACAGCTGAGAGAGGGACGATCCTTACATGCTAGACCAGCACATCTGGCCAAGTGTACACAAGGATGCTCACTTTCTCAACCAGCTCTCAGTATTTTATTCCAGAGCCTAGTCCCACCCACCATGGCTGGGCCTTCCTCAACAGCTAGACAATCTCCTGAAGGTTGGCTCTGGGCTTAACCATTAATTCTCTATAAATGTGCCCGGAGCTCAAACTCTTAACAGTCAAGTTGACACCTGTGCTTAACTATGACAAAAAGCAAATCTGAGTTGGTAATGATGGTAGTGAATAGCCCACCTTCTTTGCTATTATATTTGAGACAGATTTAGAGTCAGACAAACAGGTTTGGTGCTGAATAGGACTCCATTTTGCTCACTAGCTGTGAGATTTTGGTCAATCACTTAATTTCTTGGAGCCTTGTTTCCTTCATCATTAAAATGGAGAAATGAGTTGAAAAAATGGATGGCACTCCACACCGAGGAACTACTGTTGTCAAGTTGTCTCTCCACGCCCTTTAGGAATGTCAGTGGTCGCTTTATGAATTAGTCTCCCTTGAATCTGACAACAATCTAATGAACATGCTGCAATTAGTGTAACGGTTAAGACAGGATTTTATAGATTCTGCATCCAAGATGAGGTGATTGAGAGCTGATATTATAAATTCAACCCTTAGTCATCAATCAAATGTAAGGGCAAAGTAAATAGGTTTTTGATTGAGAATGTCACTCTACATGAAAAAGTTATTGGAGGAGATGCTCCCCCCCCCAAAAAAAAGAATAACTCACAGATTGCAAAGTGAAAGAAGCAGTGGTTGGTTAGCCTAACACGAAAGTGGAAATCAGCATGCAGACAAAAGGGAGTCCCACTTATGGCATTAAAAATTTGTTCTTTTGAAAATGTTCAGTGGCGACACATGCCTGTAATCTCAATTCTTCAGATGTGGAGGCTGAAAGATCAGTTCAAGTCTAGTCTGGGCTTCATGAAGTGAAAGGAAGTAAAGGAGTGAGAGAGGAAGCAAAGGAGGGAGGAAGGGAAGAGGGAGGGAGGGAGGGAGGGAGAAAGCTAGGGAGGGAGGAAACAAAGGAGGGAGGGAAGAAACAAAGGAGGGAGGGAGGGAGGAAGCGAGGGAGGGAGGAAGGAAGGGAGGGAGGGAGGAAGGAAGGAAGGAAGGAAGGAAGAAGGAAGGAAGGAAGGAAGGAAGGAAGGAAGGAAGAAGGAAGGAAGGAAGGAAGGAAGGAAGGAAGGAAGGAAGGAAGTCTTACAAAAATTAAAGGTCGAGGAAAGAAAAAGAGACATAAAGTAGGACATAATAACTATCTAATTTGATATATCCAGAAATAGAGGCATCAATATACCATCTAAATATTAATTGTGGCTAAAGTAGTGTTGCAGGCTTGGGAAGGAAATAGAAGATTACATTTTACCTTTCTACTTTATGTTCTATGAATTCTATATTGCATGATGTACCTATTTGAAATTTTTTTAAAGTAAACTAGAAACGAGCAGCCAACCAGTGGCTGAAATGGAGGTTATTTTATCCCAGATACCCAAAACAAAATTTTAGGAAACAAGGAAGCGAAACCAATCACATATAGGAAAGCATGGCTCTGAACTTAGAAGCAAACATGGATTTCCTTTCAATAAATTTGGTTTCTTCCTCTGTCTCCTTGTTCGAAGTTAAAATACCAAATTAAAGGACACATATTCCAGACTAGCTCTGCGAAGCCATTTGCAATGCTTAAATTTATAGCAACCATAAAATGTGTCGTTATTTCTGAGTATAAGGAATAGCAGTGTAGAGGAAAAGAAATTTAAGAAAAAAAAATCTCATCAACGCATAACCAGCTGCTAAGGGTTGAGATGGGAATGTTTTCACCAGTGGGAATTTGCTCCCACAGAGTACGAGAATCAGAGCAGATGGAGCACTAAAAAGGTTCCAGATATTTTGCCAGGTTATATTGTCCGTGAATCAATGTTTTTTTTTCCTCTGCATCCCTATCCAGGTGAATTAGAGATGTTTCTTTAATCCCCAGGGATTTGCCTTTGTTGTGAATAGCCAGTGCCCAAAGTAGGAGGCTGGGTCAGAAATCTGAAATCCAGAGCCCGGGTAGAGCACATTGATTCTTAAGAAGTGTCTCCATAGGATAAATACAGACTCCTAAAGCCAGTTAGGGAATGGAAATTTAAGAACCAGTTAGGTCAAAGGTCAGGAAATTTATGACGATTATCTGCGGTTACAGTGTAGAGTGTTTGAGAATGGCTTAAGCCAACGAGCCTGGTGCCCGTAAATCTTGGGAATGATATTAATACCTCTGTGAGCTGTGTGTACATTTCAGTGAAGATTGATTGCAAAGGCCAGTTCCCAGAATAGACAAGCAGGTAATTGGCATTTAATTAATGAGAATACGTTATATTAAATTAAGGACTTATAATCTGTGATTATTTATCTTCTTGTAGCCAGTGTGACAATCTACTCTTGGGTTATTAAGTCTACACTCTTTTTCTAAGAGACCAAACCAAACCATCTGTTCAGACTGTATAAATAGGAATATGTTTGCATCTCAACCATGAGAACGAAGTAGCTTTTGACAAACCACAAGAGGATATTTTGATAATATCAATGACTGTTAAAAAAAATAAGCCCAACAAAGCATCATAGCACTGTTAGACTTTCTTCATATGTCCAGAAACTGGAAGAGTCATGCACCATTATGCAATAGGGAGGATCTAAACTGGGTGTCAGCCTGACCTGGCTTGAGGTTGAGTCCTAGCTCTGTTATCTATTATCTTGGAGTCCTGGGCATGCTATTAAAATTGTCTGAGGTTGTTTCTTTAACCTCCAGAAATGAAAAAATAATATTCAACTCGAGTGCTTGATTGTAAAAATTAAACGGTAGTGTATGTTCCCCACCACCTATTACTTATCAAGTAGACAACACTCAAAAATCATCACTTTCTCTTCCTTTAGTAGCGTGAAAATTGTTAGCAAATGAGCTCACATCACAGAAGACTCACTGTGTTTTTAATCATGACCATGAAGATGCCATGAGGATCTTGGTCAGCTGATAAATGGACAGACAGATAACACCATGAAAGGGGTAGAAAGTTCAGAAAGAAGCAACATAAATATGTCATGAATTTTTTGAAAATCTGAAAATCTGAAGGAGAGACTGGTTTTAGCGATAATGTTACAAAATTTTTTTCTTCATCTTTCTCTTTCTCCTCTTCCTCCTCTTTATTTTTTTTCTTTTTTGAAGGTGTGTCATTAACATAGCCTAGGCTGGCCTCAAATCGACAAGCCTGCCCCACCTTAGTCTCCAGACTGCTTGAAGGACAGATGAGCGCCACCCCAATTATAATTGCACTTTTGGTGTACAAAAAATAAATTTTGACATACCTTATACAATATTTAACTCACCAGTTTAAATATCAAACCTAAATCTAAAAATCAACCAGAAAGATCATGAGGTAAAAAATAAGGGCTCACACCCATGAATGAGAAAGAGTTCTGACATATAACACCAAACATAGTCCATGAAAGAAAAAGTGCTAATGGACTTTACTAAACTTAAATCTTCTTCATCAAAGACACTATGAAAACAGCAAAAAGACAATGATAATTAAATGATACGTTGAACAAGACTATCATAGTGAGACTATATCATATCAAAATGGATAAAACACTAATAAGCATTTTATTACAGAGGACAGATAAATAAACAAGAAAAATGTTTAAATGGTATAAATTCAAACCATGATGAAAAACTAGCACATGCCTATTCAGATAGCTAAAAACCATTCATTAATTCATTGCCAAAACATATAGAGGCATCAGAATTCTTATGTGTTGCTGATAGGACCCAGAAAGGTACAGTCCCCTAACGACATTTTGTAAGTTTCCTATCAACTTAAACATATTTACCTTATGGTCCAGTAATCCCACTCCCAAGTATTACCGTAGAGAAATGATGACTTGTGCTCTCAAAATAGCATGTATACAAATCATTCATATCGCCAGGCACTGTAGTCTACAGAAGCATCTTCCAACAGATGGATGACTAAATAAAGTGTGGTATATATCCTTATACTGGAATACTATTAGTTTATTAAAATGAATCAGTGATCAACATGTATGCTAACATGAATGAATGGCAAAAGTATTATTTAAAGTAAAGGAAAAGAGTCTCACAAAGTTTCATATTGTGTAATTCTATTTACACATTTTCAGAAAGACACTGCTATAACAATGGTTGCCAAGGGTTAGAGTGACTATAAAGAGACAGCCCAAAGGAGCGAGATGTGAAATAAACTGACTATGGTAGTGACTACACACATACACACATGTGCTAAAACTCACAGAACCGTATCCCAATAAACTGTTACATTAGCTGTCTTATCAATTTAAACACAGAATATAATCAAAGCAAACAGTGATCCAATACAAAAGTTATTCTGACTGTGGTAAATGAGACAGACTATCCTTGAATTCTCAAGCTTTATCTTTAACTCTAATTTTTCTTTACTGGACATATCTTATTTGAGCACCACCTGTGTGCACACATTGTCTTAGAAGGAGAGATGAAGTACTTGAGCATAACCATTGATGGGCTTTGTACTATTATAAATAATAATTACATAGTATGTCCAATGGCATATGTACTGTGATGAGTAGAATAAGAACAAATATAGGGGGTTGCATTGCCCTTCTCTATGGGGTGATCATGGAGAAAATTTGTACCATAGACACAAAAGAAGAGAAGTAACAAAGTATGTGATTATCTTGGGGACAAATGTCATAGATAAAGATACAATGTGAAACTCAGTGCTCCACACAGAATGATAGTGCAGAATAAGCCTCATTGACGCCTAACAGCAGATTCCCCAGAGGACCTTTTTGAGAGTTTCGAGAAAGAATGCTGTGTGGACACTATGTTTGTTAATCAGATTCCTCCAGGGAGACGGAGCCAGAAGGATCTATGTTAAAAGGGGATGTACTAGATTAGTTCACGGGAGAGGCTAAGTAGCCCCCACAGTGGTTGCTTGTAGCTGGAAAGCTAAAGAAATTGATACATACCATCCAAGAAGCCCAAACGTCTCAGACTGGGAGAGATAGTCCCCATATTAAGCCAACGGCCTAAAAGGCTACTGGAGGATTTCTGTGGCTGACCTGTTCAAAGCCCGAGACTCCTAGAATCTGATTTTCTTGAGTAACAAGCATAGAAAAGCATAAAAAAAAAAATGAGTGCCTGTGAGGGCACTCCTGTTCCTTGGTTCTTTGGGTCCATCGGCGCTATATGCCTACCGATAGTACTGTCTACATTCCAGACAGGGGCAGGTCTTCCTCATTCTGTTTGTTGAGCCACGTGCCATCTTATCTGGAAACACTTAACAGTATGTTTGCCCTATTTGTTTATTTATCACATGCATGTATATGTGTAGTGTGTGGGTGTACATATATGTGCGGGTGTGTGTGCGCAAGAGGGCACTTGAGTGTGTATGCCTGTGGAGGCCCAAATGTGAGATCAGGAATCAGATCAAATTGCTCTTCCACCATATTGCTTTGCTCTGAGGTTTCCCCAACGCTGCCTTTTAGAACCCAAATTATAGGCTACCACCATATCTGCCTGGCATTCTTACATGGGATGTGGGGATCAGAACTCAGGTGTTCGGTTTTAAGATAATGACTTTAACTATCGAGTCATTTCCCTTCAATTTATTATTTTTAATTATTTTTTATTTTCTCTCTCTCTCTCTGTAGGTCACAGAATAACTTTGTGAAGTCAGTTCTCTCCTTCCATCTTTATGTGGGCTCTCCGTCAGGTTTGCAGTGCTTTTACCCACTGACCCATCTCATGAGTCCCTTACTTGACCAATTTCTGGACATTCCTCAATGCAGTCACTGAGCCTAACTGCCCTTGCTGAGAGATGATTTGAAGTCAAGAAGGTGCTTCTCTAAGAAAAATCTCTAATCCGTTGACAACCCGAATCCTGGTCCAAACATCTTGTGATTTGGAAGCTTGCTTTAGTCTAGATGATAAAATTGAACTAGCCAGAGACTTTGACCAGGGGTGTGAAGCAAGTGGGAAGCAGCTTACTCATTAGCAAGCATCTAGGAGAATAGAAGCTAATCACTGACTCTCGTGGTTAATTTGAGAGAGAGAGAAAGGACTGTCCATAAGGGGTTCCCAAACACCCCAAGGGGTGGATGTTTTGAGAATGGGTGGCTAGAAGAACTTCAAGGCGATCTGAACCAAGAACAGAATGCACACGAAGCCTAAGCCATTATGAAGCTGTTACCCAGAGAGATACTGGACAGGGCAATTGTAAATGAGCTCGCAGATGTATTGTGGTTTATCTCCAGCCTTAGCACATCTGGCCTTTGACTTCTCCCTAGATGTGGTTCATCTCTCCTCTGGATGCATTTCAACTTTACATAGAAATTATACACACCTGAAGCAGCGTACAGGAGGCTTCCCCCCCCCCCCACAGTCTGTCACTCCTGCCCCACAGTCTTGCCTGAACTGAAGCTCAGGAAATACCAGAGAGCACACGTCTCCTTTAAGAGCCAGTGCCTTGCAGGGACTGGCTTCCTGCCAGTGTGGAAAAGTAGAGCAGGAGACTCTTTGAGTCCTGTCTGAAAGCTGTCATCTTTTTTTTCAACGACCTCAGATGGAGTGATTAATCAAGAAGCAATTCCGGAGAGAAGCCATCTTCTTTGCCTACTTAAATCTCCCAGGTTAAGTTGTATTTTAAACCCTGGCTTATTTTTAGACAAGTCTGTTGCTGTTGCCTAACCCTATGTTAAAGCAATTATTGTTGGCAAGGGTCATGCAGAGTTCAGGAGAACTGGAAAACTCACAGCCTTTAGTATTGATGGGGTGAGCAGGCTGCTCGGGGTCTTTTCCTTAAAGAGACAGGCCAGCGAGAGCAGGCAGGACGAAGCCACATGTGACTTTAGAGGAGAAAGAAGGCTTCTGACAAACGCCCTGAAATCTCACAAGCAAGCAAGCAGAACAGACGTTGATCACTGTTAAGATGTTTGTTATTTGAATTTAGATAAATTAGACATTTAGATAATGGAGGGAAGAGAATTAGTGTGCTTTGTATTTTTATTTTGTTCTTTTTCTGTTTTCCTGTGTATATGGTGTGTGTGTGTGTGTGTGTGTGTGTGTGTGTGTGTGTGTGCGCGCGCGCGCATGTGTATCAGAGGGCACTGTGCGTGCCTGTGGAGACCCAACAATAACTTCAGGAATCATCCTGGATTGCTCTACTTTCTTTTTTCTCTGCTCTGGAATGTCCAAGGCTATACCTTTCAGGGTCCGATGCGCAAGCTGCCATCATTTCTGCCTGGCATTTTGTTCATGGAATCTGAGATCTGAAATGAGGTCTTCTTGATTGGGAGGCAAAAGTTTAACCTCTGAGCTCTCTCTCCAGCCCTATTTACCTTTATTTATCCTGTGTGTGTCTACATGTGCTTGTGTGTGTGTGTGTGTGTGTGTGTGTGTGTGTGTGTGTGTGTGTGTGTACATGTGCAGACATGGCACACACATGCATGCCATATGTCTTACATGTGGACAGGTTAGAAGACCACTTGCAGAAGCTGGTTCTTTAGGAATCGAACCCATTTTGAAGGCAAGCTCCTTTACCCACAGAGCCATCTCATTGGCTGTTACGGTTCGCCTGCATGGTTGCTGATAAATGACCATCAAACGGCTTAAGGGAATGAGGTGCTTATTTTCTTATGATAGTCTGGTTACAGTTCTCAGTCCAGCTTGATGGGAGAGCACGCACCAACACCAGGGCTGAGGGAATTGGCCACAACATCACCACATAATGGGTGAGAGAGGGACAATCCTTACTTGCCAGACCAGCATGTCTGGCCAAGTAAACACAAGGATGCCAACTCCCTCAACCAGCTCTCTGCACTTTATCCAGTGCCTAATCTCATCCCCCTGGGCCTTCCCCATCAGCCAGACAATCTCCTGAAGGTTAAGCTCTGGGCTTAACCCAATCACTAATTCTCCACAAATGTGCCCAGAGCTCAAACCTTCAACTGTCAAGCTGACACCTGTGCCTAATATGACACTGGCCAAAGAGAGTGTTTGCTCTTCTATCAAAGGCAATATGAGGTAGAGCCAGGATTCAAATGCCATCTTTCTGACTGACAACCCACAGAGGCTACGGTCCACACATCTTATAAACCTACACACCTGTCCCAGATTTCCTTACTGAGGAACCTAAAGACCTATTTAAAGTTACATACGAAACACAGGGGTATACACAGTGCGGGAGGAAGGATATGATGACCTCAGGGAGCAGACACCTGCTGCCTCCTAGTGTGTAACTCTCTGACACTTAGCCACAAGGCTCCTAATCTGCTCCCCCCTCCCCAAGGGAAAGGGGAAATCAGAGTCATAGGGCCTGCCTCTCAGATATAACTCCCAATTCTTGAACCTCCACTCAGTTCATCTGCAGCATGGCTCTGGTATATTGCTTAACGGTCGGAACTTTCTTTCATTCCCATGTCCAGACCCTTTTATACTGTAAGTTTCCCTTTCCCCCATCATAAGCTAAAGCCCCCCCCCTTTTTTTAAACCCTCTTCACTCCAGGTTGATAGTGCTTTGTTAATGGTTACTTTTCTTATTGCCATGACAAAATACCTGCCCAAAGCAACTTAAGAGAAGGCATATTTTGGCTCAAGGCTTCATTCCATCAGAGTGTATGGGCATGGCAGTGACTTGGACTCTGGCAGCAGGATCATGTGGCTGTTCCTTCTCACATCTTGGTGGATCAGGAAGCATAAACATAGTATCTATGCACAGTGATCACACAAGACTTTTATTTCTCACTAACATACCTCAGACATCATTGTCAAACCTTAAGATTAGTCACCTTAGCTTGAGGGGGGTCTCTGTTGGTTTCTTTAGATTTCCAGTCACTATGTTTATTTTCTCATGTTCTCTTTTGATTTGGAAGAATACCTCATCTTACTGATGACTCCCCAAATCAGTCTAAGTTTTCAGAGGACTGTGTTGAAGAATAAGTCAGCTTTCCTCACAAGGGATCACTAGGATCAAAAACTGAACTGGTGAGTCTCTTTTGCAAGGCACCTGCTTGGATCCAGATGCCCTGTCAAGAATCCAGATTGTTCTTAATTTACTCTAACATAGTGGGTACTCCAGAGAGGTGCCGAGGAGTTGTTTATGGGAATGGAGAAGCAATCAATACACTATTGAATAGACAACCGAAGTCATGTTCTTCTGAGGAGAGCAGACCTTCTAGAAAGGGCATTGTATAATGGTAGAGAGGGGGAGGGAAGAGAGACAGAAGGAGAAGAAAAAATTGAGCCAGTGGAATGTGAAAATTTTTGTTCCAATATTAAGGGAAGCTGATTTTTAAAGGGATATTTCCTGTGACCAGTGATAGGTCATCAGATAAATATGGCTGGGTACTGTTGGAGAAATAACCAGAGATCTGAATGAGGAGCCGAGCTGAGAATTCAAGTCTTATCAATCTTGTGGCCATCATGTGCTCCCAGCTAAGTAGGTCCTGCCACAGTGCTCACTGACTCAGCAGGCATGTGTGCCTGGCCCGTATACTTGTTGCATAATCCCTAGAGAATCTATGATATGCTTTCCTTTTAGATACCTGTTTGCATATTCCCACAAAAGCTTTAGACCCTGCTCTGAGCCTTCTGACTCACGGGCCCCTTCCCAAAGCAATATAAAAAGTTCCCCAGCTTGTAAGGAAGGTACCTCTCTTTCTCCAAATCTCTACTTCCAATAAACCTGCCCACTTACTGTTGAGGTCAATATTTCTTTCTGTTTTTCCATCTTGCCTCACTTTCAACCATAAACCCGGAGATCTGAGTTTGCCCCCAGAGTTGGTTCTTTAACCAATTTCCAAGACTTACTGTCTGACTTCCACGTGCATGCTACGGCACACTCATGTGTGCGTGCTTTCCATTCCCCTCCTTTCTTTCAAATAAGTAGAATGTTTGCCAAATGTCATTTGCAGTTTCTTGCTACTTACAGTCAGTCGTACTGATATGGGGCTACTCTCTTGGGGTCTTTTTGTGTTTGCGTTCTTTTGTTTGGGAGTCAAAGATAGAAACCAGAACATGCATAGAGGATTAAGGCAAAGTTTAGTAGGAGACAGAAAGAATGAAACTCAGAGACATGGATCTGTAAGGGGCAAGAGAGTCCTAGAGAATTCATGGACTCCAGGCATGGAACCTGTGAGGGGCAAGGAGCTGGAAAAGAACTCATAGATCCCAAACATGGAGTGCCATGAGGAGCAGGGTGCCAAAGATGGCTGCCAGGTTCAGGTATATTTATACACTCAGACAAAGGGAGGGGGGATGGCTTTTCCTCATTGGTTAGCTCCAGTTTCTGCAAATCTGATTGGAGCTTTTGGTCCTTTATATCTCATTGGTCCGTTTATATTGGGACCTAACCCAGTTGATCTTGTGCTGGACCTCATGGTAATGGAGAACTAATCTCCATATCCTTTCATGAACAGAGGGTTGAGAAAAGTTAGCTAAGTGTGTGTTCTTTCAGGGTAATACCAGCAGTAGGAGATGACCTTCTAAGACCTTTAGAGACCTTCCCAGCATGGCTGCTCTAAAACTGCCTAAATATTGCAACAGACAGCAAGTTCCTGCAATGCACCTAAGGATGACCTGCATGCTACATCTGTCACCACGCTGATTGATTGACAGGATCTATTCCACTGATCTAGCTGGGTAGGTGGGTGTCCCCTTCCTCTCTCACAGCTCCATGTGAGTCTTTTCAGAAGCTGCAAAACTTGCTAGGAAGAAATGGACCACCCTTGTCAATACAGGAGGACCATTGTTCAATCAAAGGCATATGAGGGGACAGCAGCACAGAAATTCCCTTTCTATCTAAACATGTTGGTCAGTATCAAGAGAACTCAGGTCATATATTTGCTTTCTTTGGGTAGGCACACTTAGATGGTCTAAATCATGTTTGGACAACAATGAAAGAAACAGTTGTGCACGAATTTTTACTTGTATGTGTGGTGAATATTTTTGCTTGTGAGCACAGTGTGTTTGTTTCATCCTTATAAAAACGTAACATCCATATATGGTGAAAATAATTTAGTCGTGGGCTAGAGAATGTAGACAGTGGCACAGCGCTTGCCCAGCATGCACCAGACCCTGGGCTCAATTCCCAGTAACAATTAATTTATTGGTCAATTAATTAATTAATTAAAAATTAAGAGAGAAAAACAAAATTTAGTTTTACAAAGGGCTTTAAGATATCCCCAGCACCTAGTTTTATGCTTTCCCCCAAAGCAACCAACTTCCTCCCAGAACTTGAGGTTTTGAACAACATTTACAACAACGGTACCTCCTGTTCCCTTTCGGTTCACAACTCCTCAGAGTTCATTCTCTGAATGGATGTGTGGATCCGCTTCGCTGTCTACAGTGCCACATATACATACGTGAGTTTATGTTGTTTTCGGTTTTGTCTGTCGATTTTGTTTTGATTTGTGTGTTTCTGACAAACATGTAGAGTATGTCCAAGGTACTGAGGGAAGAATCAGACAGGATTCTTGCCCTCTGAGGGGACTTCTAGCCGGCAGGAAGACCGGCGCTGCTGATTGGACAATCGGCATAGAATTGAGAAAGGCACAGAGGAGGGAAAGCAGGCACCTCGGGATAGGGACCAACGAGAGGACAAGCTCGTTAAAGCCTCAGCATCCCCTACTGGCAAAAGTTCCCTCCCGCCTTTTTTTTTTTTTTTTTTTTTTGCAAATCCTCCCCACAGCCTCCAGCACAAACCGCAGTGACTCTAAGCCCCGGGAGGACCTCAGCACAGACTGGACTCTACCGTGGGAGAGTGGCCGGCCCCCTTGGCTGTCCCCCTTCCCTCCGGAGCTGAGCCTGAGCCCTGCACCTGCCCCTGAATTGTGAGCGGCAGTTGCAGGCTGGGGGCTGAGCGACACAGCAGGTGTCTCCCGCCTGCAGACAGTTCCATATTGCAGCAGAGCGTCGCCACCAAAGCTTATTATCCAGGGCAATAAAGTTTGGGATTAGGGGGATTCGGGATGATTGTGTGACTCTCCACAAAGCTCGTCTTCTAATAGACCAGCTGCTTTATTAGGCCGCCCCCGCCCTCACCGGGCCCTTCCCAAGGCATGCGGGGAGTCCCAGGCAGCAGAGGGGGGAGTCCTTGAAGGCGACAGCGGTAGACAGCTGGGGGTATCACATCACCCTCAGTCTCCATCTGCGAGTGTTAAATTACTGGCGGCTTCCAGCTGGGTACACCCCTGCTCCCACCTTCCTCCGACAAATCCCGCCCCAGGTCATTGCCACGGCCGGCCGGGCATCTGCCAAGGGCAGCGTGTTAGCGCCCCTACCCCGCTGAGCCCCGCCTCGCAAAGGGCCAGGGCTGGGCAGTTCCTTGCTCGGAAGGCCAGCACAGTTCGGTACGCAGAGGCGCCAGCATGCAGGCCAGGGGCCACTGAGACATTTCTTTTGCAAATGGAGCTCCATTAGAATCGGTTCACTGTAAACAAGAGAAGGGGTACTGGGGTGGGGGTTGAACCCTAAGGAAACTGAATGCCTAGCAAACTCCGCTTTTTCTCCCAATCCGGGGACTCTTTAACCTGGGATGTTATGGAGTCACACCCACTGGCTCCTCCCCCCTCTCCCCACTCCCGGCTCAGTTTCCTATCTCAACAGTGTCGGGAGATGGCAGTACAATAAACCACACTTCCCTGTCTGAGAACCTCCCTGCTTCATCCCCAGCCTCTGGCAGATGAGTTTCGCGGAGTATGAGCTCATTAGCAAGCACCGGTAAGCCTGCTAAAAGAAACCTAAAGGGGATTTCAGGAATGTGTTGAGCCATAATGAATGTTTCCGGTGAGACCCTCTCGGCAGATTCTGGCGAGCATAGAGGTTCTGCTACCATAGTCTAACTTAGGAGAACTTGCCATAGAATTCTTCCTAGTCTCTCATTTCTGATACCATCATAGTGACTCTAGATTCCAGCAAGTTGAGTGCAGCTTTTAATCTCAGCACTAGGAAAACTGAAGCAGAAGAATCAGGAAGTCAAAGGCTAGTCTGGGCTACAAAAGGAGACCTTATTTAAAAATCGACAATTTTACACTACTATACAGAAGCACATTTAGAATCAGCAGGATTCCTGTGCACTAATATCAAGAACATAAGGTTTCATTATCCTTGCAAAGTGGGACTGTAGCTTGGATTTTGCAATCACTGTGACACATGCACATTCAATACAGGTGTTTTCTGATCTGAAACTGATTCATTATATGTCACTATTTTCCTCAACGACAGTGTAAATGGAAATATCACAATTCTCACCTCAAAGGGATAAAAGTCAGTTTATTCTGAAGCAAAATATGAGTGACCATAGCCTGGGGAACACGCACTCAGATTGCCCCAAATTCCATGTGCTCCAGAAAACTCAAAGATTCAAATAAAAAATTAAATAAAAATCTAAGTCACTTAGGGTAGGAACGAAGAGACTAATGTGTCTTGGAGTGATCAAGTACCTAATGTATAGTTGTCATGGAGATGATTGACTGGCGACTTTGTGCCATGAAGAAATATCCAGGTGGTAGGGAACATACTCTAGTTAGAAAGGCAAGAAGGCCTCTCTGGTAACTCAGCACTTAGCCTGAAATTAAAGGTACTCAGTCTCTATTATTATGTATCTATATACAAATATTCCCAATGATGATAGTTAGATACTGTTGTCAATTGAAGGCTCCAGATTTGGATACATTTGTAAAGAATTAGTAGTGGAGTTAAATCCTGAGCCAGCCTTGCAGGGGATTGTCTAACTGATGGAGAGAAACCCAGCCCACGGTAGGTTAGGCATTCCCTCAGCAGGTGGATGAAATGGAGGGAGCTGGGGGTTGGAGAGGTGGCTCAAGGGTTAAGCCTCTGCCTTGCAGGCAGAAGGTCTTGAGTTTGGATCCTAGACCCCACGTAGACACCCTGAAGAAGGGGGGGGTAGGGTGGAGCCTGTGAATCCCCTAGCAGAGTAAAACAAGGAGGAGGTGGAGACGATCCATGGTGGTTCCCGAATTTGTCTGTGGTTCTACACACACACATACATAGACACACGCACACACACACATGCACGCACAATTGAATAAATAATTTAAAAAAAGAAATGGAGGGAGCTGATTAAATAAGTTGTCTTTTTTCAGCATACTTGAACAGATAATGGCATTAGCAAAGTGAGGTTTGCCCCTCTCTCAACAGTTCTGTGGAGGTGATGTGGCCAGTTCCCTTGGCTTCTGGTGGTGGTATGAGCTTTCCTGTCAAACTGGACTAAGAACTGCAACCAGACTCCTAAACCAGAATAAAACTACTTATTCTCTGTTAAATTTTTGGTCATGAAATTATCGGCAACATGTAGAGTAAATGCAACATCAACAGTATATTATATACCAAGTGCAAGCAAGCATGACAAAGATTTACTTTCCTACATACAGTTTACATTCTCTTGGGATAACCTGAAATATGTAAGTACCATAGAAATAAATGAAAAAATGACTAGGAATCTTGGCAGCTGAGAGACTCCTTTTAACAAAGCCACTTTAGCCCATCTGAGGAGCAATGAACACATTGAATGGAAATGTGCTTTAAAAATTAAATGTACTGTAAACTGCACACAGTGCTACATACCTGTAATCTCCCCACACCAGAGGTGGAGGAGGGAAGAGGATCAGAAGCTGTAGGTCATCCATGAACACATAAAGTTTGAGGCCAGTTTGTGCTACATGAGATTCTCTCGCCAAAAAAAAAAAAAAAAAATGTTTACTGAACTCTAAAATGTAAAGGTTATGTTAACCAATGAAAGATATAAAGAAAACTGTTAGCTATTGTATCCATCTTTCTATTAAGCAAACAGATCAGAAAAAGGAAGAATAATTAGATTAGAGTAGTCTAATTCCACTTTTGAACTCTGCATTGAAAGCCTATTCAAGAGCTTTCATTTTCAAGAAATACATATATAATGTTTGACTTTATTTTAAAAGGGACTTGCAGACGGTTGCAGTTTGAGTGTTTTTTAAAGCAAAAACAGTCAATGAGGTGTTATGGACCTCTGTAAATAGGCACGCGTGCATTCAAAGGAGTCAGCATGTGCAAGATGGTCAACATTAAAAAGCAAAGTCTCCACTGGCTGCTGCATCTAGCCTGGGTAATGAGGTAGAGAGAAAAATTCATCAAGATGAACTTGGAGATAATTCCTTTAGTGCAGAAGGCAGAAGCATTAATTGATGGATGTGATGCCCACGCAAGACAACACATTTAGCTCCCAAATGCAACAGCTTCCATTGGCCAATGTGAACACAAAGCAAAACAAAGCAGCTTGAAGTGATTCGTTGTACAGTGATATCTGCTTTCACTAGACCTCCACAATAGCTAGTCTATCAACATTTTGCCATGGAGGAGGAAGGATCTTCATAAATATAGTGCCACCCTGAGAGGCGATTTGGGACTGGTGCCTGGAAGGAGAAAAGAAGCTTTTTACTCAACATTTTGCCTGCTCGTGGGTCGTTCATATCCCAGAGTGCACAGGACATTTACCAGTACAGATGAGATGCATGCAGGGGGCGTGTAGGAACTGGAAGGAAGAATGAAAGTGGGGTGAGCTGGGAGATGGGGTGTGGGTGGGTAGTAAAGGATGAGAACATAAATTCAATGTGTTCATATATGAAAGCTTCAAAGAATTAAAAAAATACTCTCATTGTTGTTCCTTCAGAACCAGTCCAGCCAGATCTCTCTCCATCCTAAAGTCAAGGAACCTTGCAGAAGAGGGGGCAGCAAGATTGTAAGAGCCTAAGAATGGGGAAAACCATCGATAGACAAGAGAAGCGAAGGAGGCTGCAGGCAGTAGGATCCTTAGAGACAAGGGGTTAGACAGATATAACAGAGTTCTCATATTAGTGGGCAACTCCTGAAGGGGCCCCAAGGTATGCCACCAATCCTGAACCCTCACTAGTGTAGACCACTCAGAGGAAAATTCAGAGTCCATATAAACAGTTGTTCTGGAGAGTAGGAGGGATCAGGTAGGAAACCAATAAAGGAGGAGGGAAGAAAGGGGGTAGGAGAGAGGGAAGGAGGGATAATGGGGGAAGGGAAGAAGGAAGGGAAAGGAGGGGGATGAAGGTACTTACCCATTGAGCTTATATAACTAGGTAAAAGGTAATAAATTAAAAAATAAAATAGAATACTCTGATTGTAAAATATTTCAAGGAAAAGCATAGAAAGGAAGAAAAACTGTTCTGCTTTTAGAGAAATTAGCTTCCAGTGGGGGACTCTACAGAAGACTCTTGGAGGGTGACTGAGAAATGGTGACCTGGAACACTGTGAAGTAAAGTCAGGAGGTGGAGAGAGGGCAAATGTTGCGGAGAACCACGTATCTAAACCCTCTGTCATGTCTTCTACAAAATGCCAGCAAGACCAGGAATGTGTTTTCAACCCTTTGGGGCTGGTTGCTGTGTGTGATATTGCTCTGAAATGGAGTCATGGGAGCTCCGAGTTGGTGAGTCTTACACTAGAAACACTATCCAGGACAAAGATAGAAGGAATTACAGGATTCACTTAACCTTTTGCAGCACATTCGAGAGACTGTTTACAAGCTTTTCTGCAACAACCTCTTTCCCCATACTTTTTCTTTGGTCAGTCAGCTATCCCACCAGTGTCCTTAGTCATCTCAAGTTGGAGAGTCTGCCTTACTTCCAGCAGCAGGGATTTCAAAACAGTGACAGTTTTAAAGGTCATAGTCAAGGTGAAGGAAACTTACACTGACCTCACGTCAAGCCTCATATCAGTACAGCATCTGCCTCATATTAGTAAAATCTGCACGATCCTGCCAAATCCAAATTGAAGACTATCTGCCTAGATACTACCCAGTGTATTAATTAGGCTGCCAGGAGTCAACTAATCCAAGAAACAGAGCCCTTGCTGTCAGCCTGCATGGTTTTGCTAATGTAGTTGTTACCTTTAGAATTCTCTCCTCTGACCATAAAAGGGATTCAAATGGGGTGTATGACCACTTAAGGTGATGGACTAGCTAAACAACCAGAAAGAAAACAGGCAGAGGCAGGAAGGATGCCTATAGTGTTTTTGAGCAAGATTCAAGTCCCTCATCCTCTCAAGGGTAACACTTTGCATATACCTGGGGCATAACAAGGGCTCTTAAGACAAACGAGGAGATAAACAGCAGATTGTGTGATGACTAAAAGTGAAATTGCAAGTCAGATATGTGGCTTGATGGAGGGGTCTGAATTTGAAATCCCTCCTGCTGGAAGCAAGGCAGACTCTCCAACTTGAGGTGACTAAGGAAACTAGTGGTACAGCTGACTATCCAAGGAAAAAAGTATGGGGAAAGAGGTTGCTCCAGAAAAGCTTGTAAACAGTCTCTCAAATGTGCTGCAAAAGGTTGAGTGAATCCTGTAATTCCTTCTGTCCTTGTCCTGGATGGTGTTTCTAGTGTAACGCTCACCAACTCGGAGCTCCCATGACTCCATTTCAGAGCAATATCACACACAGCAACCAGCCCCAAAGGTTTGAAAACACATTCCTGATCTTGCTGGCATTTTGTAGAAGACATGACAGAGGGTTTAGATACGTGGTTCTCCGCAACATTTGCCCTCTCTCCACCTCCTGGATTTACTTTACAATGCTCCAGGTCACTCTCCAAATACTTCTGAAATCTCCACCGATCCTCCTACTCTAACTGCTGTGGTGGTCATGCACCATCTTCCTTTCTGTCATTATTTCATTAAGATGATCAGTGTTTTTGGCTCCTCTTTCAGAAGGAAAGATTCCTTCCTCGTTAGAGAAAAAAGTAGGGGGTGGGTGGTAGGTAGAATAGCCTGCATTGCTTGCTGATTCCTCTGCACATAGCTAATATATTCATGACTCGATGGCTTATGGGAATAAAGGGGTTATTTTGGTTTATGATTATCTTACAAGTCAGGCTAGGCAGAAGAGTTCATGCTGATACCAGGAGCCAAGGGAAATGGCTAAACCATATCCACATGATAAGGGCAGATAACAAGTCTATCCAAGAATGCTGAAGTACACCAATTCACTGAATCGGCTAAAAAATAGCAATGGGCTCGTGCTCATGAAATTCACTGGTCTTACTAGCTCACTTTAAGAGCTGAACATTTCAGCAGTCCCAGTGGGGTGCAGAAGAATGCCAGACTTTACTAAGTCAGATTTCCCCATTTTATCCACCTGCCCAGGAATCATCTACTCACCCTGGTCTGGATCATTTCCCATGGATTAGATGATCTCCCAAAAGCTTGCTCAGGGTTATCCCCACTACTAATTCTTTGCAAATGTACCCAGAGCTCAAGCCTTCATTTATCAAGCTGACACCTGTATCTAACTATCATAGTCTGTTTTCTGAGTTATAGTACCTGTGCAAATTAAAATGCTCATTTTTACATCTGCCTTACAAAGTTGCTGTGAGAACCAGGTGAGATGCTATTAAAATTTAAGTAATGCCCTTGACTATAGTGCACAATAAATGTTATTGCTACTTTTTACCTTTGGGTTAAAGATGGTCAATGCTCATCATCTCTTGTCTATTAGTAAAGAAAAAAATCAAGTAGAAAAGTTAGCTTCATTTATCAACATAGACCCTGTGGGACCCTTGTATTTGGCTTCTGCCTGCCTTTGCGTATTATAGCTACTTGCCCTTATGTTTTAGTTGACCTTCTAGAAAGGACTCTTCCTAGAAAACCTACCATACCCTTTGCTACCCTGGCGCTCACTGCCAGCACTACCCATTTGTAACTCTGGCCTGTGACTTCCATGTTTATTTAATATCATTGCAGGTTAGCGAAGCTCTCTAGTTATGGGAATGTTCTCTTTGCCTGGCATTTGATCGATTTTCCTGTCATAGGAATAAGGAGTATTTCCTACCATATATTTCATATCTATTTCTTTTGATCCAAACTTCTTTTTTCCACTTGTTCTGGTTACTCTTCTGTTGCTGATATAAATACATAATCAAACAACTTATCCCCACATAAGGGGTTTATTCCAGCTTCCGGTTCCTGGTGGCAGTCCATCAGCAAGACAAATGGACTAATACCATGAGCCGAGGAAACCGATCACACCATACCCCCAGGAAAAACAGAGAGAAGGACACATTTTCCAATTTACTAGTCTGCCAAAGTCTCTCCATGTTACCCACCTGCCCAGGTACTGGTTCACCCACTGTGGGCTGTGTCTCCCCACATCAATTAAATAATCTCCCACAGGCTTGATTAGAACTTGTTTTAATTAAATAATTCTTCATATGTGTGTCCAAAGACTTGGCCTTCGCTTCGACTGTCAAGCTGGTGTCAGTAACTAACTGCCCCATCACCTCTAGGTAAATAGTTTGATCTTAAATGGCATTCTCCAATGTCAAGAGGTTGAATCATGTCTGCATGCAAACTGCTGAATGTTTATCTCCCTGCCATTTTCCTCTCAGTCTTGTCTGATCATATGCTGGACAAGTGATTACATAAACACAGGTTTGGCTGATTGGAAATACTCCCTCCCACTGCCCCCACACGCTTTTGAAAGTCAGACTTTAATTTCGGCAGGAGTTTATTGATACTGTCCAGCTCTGACAGCCTCAGTTCCACTATAAGACATGGGAAGAGGTGAAGTGGACTTAGTAATGCCTTCAACTTTCATTACTCAGCCAGAATACAGAGTCTATCAATTATCTCAGCATTGACAGTCAGGTGAATTAGCTGCTGCATTTGACAAGGACAGCTATTACCCTATGTTGTTCTGACAGCTGGTTTTGATATCGGAAATTTGTCAACCACTCTGTTCGGTTCATAGCAACAGTGGGAGGAAGAGATGGTTGAGTGAACCAGGTGAGAACACTGCAGATTTTCTCCCCAAACAGCCTCCCTCTAGGTAGAATCGCTGGCATCCTTAACCAGGACATTCCTACGCATGTGAGATGAAGGCATCTCACAGTTCAGCGATATCCCCTGAGCTGCACTGACAGCATGAGGAAAGGACTCAGAAATGTTGATGAGTTTTGTCGGTGCTGTACTAGATTTCTAGGATTTCATGTTGTAAATTAATTTCAGTTGATCTTAGTTGATCCCCTAAAAGACTTTAGGGTTACCTCTTCAGAGGGTGGAATATTAGAGACTTGGCTAAACTCAGTCTTCCATTTCCCTGGTAAAACTAAAATCCTCAATTTAATTCTGCTAGGCCTATCAATCATCTGACCAGGAGTCCACACCTCCATTCTCTAAGGGGGTGACTGACTCGCCTAGAGACAGGCTTAAAAGGTGGGAGGAACCTGAACCTTCCCTCCCAGAAGTTTCTCTCTCTCTCTCTCTCTCTCTCTCTCTCTCTCTCTCTCTCTCTCTCTCTCTCTCTCTCCCTCTCTCTCTCCCTTCCTCTTCCCCTTTATCTCTGTAGATGTAGGTAGAAGTAGGAGCTTCAAGAATTCCATTCATATAGACTAGACCCGAAGAGTGAATCTTTTCTTTTTTATTTCTATTCTTTGCCATTTCTGTGCTCTTGTTTTCAAAGTCTAAACATGGTTTTCCATGTTAATCTCCTCTTCCAGGCACAGTGGCCAGGATATCCAACATTTATCTTACCTTTCCTGCAGGTCTTGTTGTATTCCATTTAAAAATAAATGTAAGCTTTCTTAGCTCTTTCCTTCCTTATAATTCATTATCTGACGGAGAAAACAAACCTGTACCCTTAGACTGTATTATATTTATAACAACACAAGTGTCTTTCAGAGACCAAATGTAATCCCTACATACTTTCCTTGGTTTGTTCATCTGAAACCAATGCAGGGGGTATGCTAATCCTTGAGGAAGGTGTTTTAGTCCGATGTCATACATGTGGCAGGTTATAGCCAACTTTGAGAAGATGGTCAAGGCATAGCTATGCAAACAGGAAGTGATTTTTAAAGTTCCTTGCAGCTTTGAGATGTTTATGAATTTAAAGCTTTCTGTACCTTCCACCTATTACTTTACTAAGTAAGTGAGGAAACCAAACAAAGGAATGAGGAGAAAGCAAGGAAGTATGAGGATCTGAGTTCAAAACCCCAGACCTCACGCAAAGCTGTAACCCCAGTACTCCTGTGCCAAGATGGGGGACAGAGACAGAAGAAGCCCCATAAGTTTACAGTCAGTTAGCCTGCTGTTTGCAGCAGCAAAGAGACCCTGCCTCAAAAACAAGGTGAAAAGTGAGGACTGAACTCATGTGTTCACTGTGAAACATATGCACACACACACACACAAAGATTAAAAGCATAAAGCAGAGCAGGCTAACCTACCGACTTTCTGTGTATCCCTGAAGAAGTCTTTCTCTGTGATTCTGTAGCCTGCTTGTGAGTTTTCACACGCAGTTATCCAAGATAAGGGAGGTAGTCAGATTGGGATAGAAACGTGAACTCTTCGGAAGACAAGCACGGTTAACCCAAGTCATTATTCCTACATTCCTCCTGGGGCTTTGCTTGGTGGAAAGAACCAAAGTGCTGATTTCACTGGGATGCTCTGGGGCCAGGTGTTAATTGTGCCATGCTAGGAGCATTTGGTGTAACTAGTCTCAGACATTAGTGCTGACCATGTGAGTTAACAACTCAGTAGGTCTGCGATTGGCCGGGGTTGAGCAAGAAGTGCTGAGCAGTAAATGTAATCCACAACCCATAAAATTAAGCCTGGTGGAGAAATGCAGTTCAAGGACATTTAAGACAGCAGACCAAGAAGAAAAGCAAAACTGATACTTGGTTACATTTTCTGGGTGGCATGTTGGGCTCACAGTGTTGGAAGTGACCCCTCAAAAGGTTAATATCAGAGCATTGGTAGGTGCTGAGTCTGTCCCTCAGGACACGATTAGTTCTTTGGAAAGTGTGAGGAGCTGTTTCTCGCTGGTGTCTATTGTGGATTCCTGCTTATGCTCTCAGTGCGGAGTGCAGCATGATATTAATCTCACTTCCAAGCCTATGGCTCCGTCCCTCACGGCGCTGCTATCCACGTTTTCTGCCCTTACTGTTCCCATTCCCTTCAAGCCCTGCCTAAGGTTCTCTTGCTAAAATGAGGTTGGAAGGCTGAGGAGGACAGTAGGAGGATTACACACAGGAAGAAGCCGAGGCACCATCAGGACACGTCGAAGCTCATGTTCCCCGTGGGCTTTCCAGATGTGAGCTCACACGGCTACAGCTGAGTCAGATAAAGGAGACTTTCACTTGACAGGTCCACCTTCCTGGGACTCATGGTTAGGTTCTCTCTTCATCTTCCATTTCCTCAAATTGACCTGAAATGTGTCATTTTGTAATTCCCCCCATTCGGTACAGACAGTCTGGTACCCCTCCATCCGAGATACCTTCAAGTTCTATTAGAGATGAAGCCCAGGCAGTCTGAAGGGCTCTCTCAAAGGAAAATGACATGAAATTATAATGCAAAGTTTGGCTTGAGAGTAAGCTTTGCTTGAAGAAAATAAATGATAATGAAACCTGTATTTTAAAAAAGATATTTTAGTCATTTAATTGCTATGGCAAAGTTTCTAAGAAGAAGCAAATGTAAGCTGCCTCACAGTTCCAGGTGGCAATCCATCATTTCAGGAAAGCCACAGAAGCCTGACTGTGAAGCAACAGGTCACAGTGCAGCCACGGGCAAGAGCGTGCAGTAATGGATGAAGAGGTGCATGTTCGCTTTCTTGTGTGTAGCTAGCTTTCTTCATTTCTACATAATCATGGATCTTCTGCCTGAGGAATGCCCCTGCCTTCAATGGACGGTCTTCCCCCCTCACAGCAACCATAACAGTTTCCTATGGGCATGACCAGAGGCCTATCTCTCAGGGTCAAGTAGAAAACTGAGAGTACCCATCATAAAGCAACAATCCAGACATCAAAAATTAAAGTAATAATAATAATAATTGTATTAATTGTCTGACAGCTCATTATTGCTTTTAGTTTCTCACATCGTTTATTTATTTATTTTGTAGTTTGTGCGTGTGTGTGTGTGTGTGTGTGTGTGTGTGTGTGTGTGCATGTGTGGAAGATGCGTAGATGTGTGTGTGTGCTTCTTCATGCTTCGGGTATGTAGAGCTTCCATGCCCTGCATCGTAGGCATGCCAACTTCTAACATCTATGTTTGCCAACCAGGAAGCTGTCCAAATCTCAGAGTTCAGGGGTTTTCATTGGGGTTTCAGGCCTGATTGATTGGATCACTTTGATCTTTCTGAATCTGAATTCTGTATCTATGCCCCATCATCTCATCAGCTTACACATGCTGATCATCACTCAATAAATTCCAAGAGTTCCAGGCTCTTTGTTCCAGGAGGTGAGGATAAATACCAACGTTTCTTTGTTACCTTATAATACCATCCCACGAACGCCATAATGTTCAATTTTATAACAACCAAAAAATAGCCCCATAAGTTTTGAGAAAGCCTTCAGGAGCTCTCTCTCTCTCTCTCTCTCTCTCTCTCTCTCTCTCTCTCTCTCTCTCTCTCTCTCTCTCTCTCTGTTTCTCTCCCCTAGTGGAGTGGCGGCCAGAGCTGTTCAGCCTTAGGTGTCACATCTGAGAAGCCATCAACCTTGGTTTTTGAGACCAGGGTCTCTCAGTGGAACCTGGGACTCTCAAATTTAACTAGGGATCTACCTGTTTCTACTTTGCAAGTGTTAGAATCACAGATGCGCAGATGTTATATGAATTCTGGGAGTGAGCTTAAGCCTCCAAGCTTACACAGCAAGAATTTTACCCACTGAGCTATCTCTCCAGCCACAGTCATGCTGATGTTCTGATATGTTCAAGAGAAACAATGCTTAGAATTTGTTTCCTTGAGACAGTCATTTTTGAGCCTTGGCTGGCCTCAAACTCATGATCCTCTTCAACCAACCTCTCGAGTTGTGTGCTGACAGGCGTATGTTAGCACACCTGGCATTAGAATTTAGATCTTTTCCTGGTTAGCAATATCTAGGTAGTAAAACATTCTTTGGATGCCAGGTAGGGATAATAAGTCATCTCGTGGCCAGAAGGCTACAACTAGTATTCTATAGTGTGTGCCATATTGCTAAAAGAGGATGTTCAGAAGTCAGGTATATTAAATGAATTTTTATTTGTGATATCTTCAATATTATTGGAAAATAAAAAGCATCTATACCCAAATCGCTGGTGCATAAGCCAATGAGAAAAATAAGTATCAGCAAACTAATGAAAGAAAATCTATTTTCCAAACACATGAGGCTTTCAATTCTTCCCACCTTCTCTCTTCCCTCCTTCTCTTCTTCCCTTCCTTCCTTCTTTCCTCCCATCTTCCCTTCTTTCCTTTCTCCCTGTAATGGTTACTCTTAACTATTGCTGCAAGAGAACACCCAAAGCCAAATAACTTAAGGGAGAAAAGGAAATTTATTCATCTTAGAGTTCCAGAGGGGAAATACAGACTTTCAGGGTGGAAGCAGGGCTGGCTGGCTGAAGCTGGAGACAGGTTCACACCCATCTGAGAGGGTAGTGGGCTTCCTAGAAAGTCTTTCTTCTTCCTCTGTCTTCTATTCTGTGGTTCTTTTTATCTGGTCCACTACTGGGAGGTTCCAAGGAGATCTGTGGAGGTTCTGATGGGATCTGGGGCTGATCTTTATATTATCCAGATAATCTCTTCAGGTGATCTCAACTGGTCTTAGTTAACACCAGGTGTGTCAAATTGACTCCCAGAATTAACTATCCACACTTCCTTTCCATCTCTCCTTCCCTCTCTTCCTCCCTTCCTCTTTTCCCTTCCCTACTTCTCTTCCCTTCCCTTCCCTTCCCTTCCCCTTCCCCCTTCCCCCTTCTCCCTTCCCCTCCCTTCCCCTCCCTTCCATTCCCCTTCCCTCTTCCCCCTTCCCCCTTCCCTTCCCTTCCCTTCCTTTCTTTTCTCTTTTCTTTTCTTTTCTTTTCTTTTCTTTTCTTTTCTTTTCTTTTCTTTTCTTTTCTTTTCTTTTCTTTTCTTTTTGAAATCTGTATTCTGAGGATATGGAATTAACCTACTAGTACATGGGAACTTCACCACTTCAGATAACTTTGAAGAGCTGCAAAAAGATGAAAGGAATAGTCTAAGTTGTGTTTGTTTCTGATGCGAGTGAAAATAAGGATGACATCAGACTGCCCATGGGCATCTGCTTAGTTTCATGGTGAAACCAGAAACGGCTCACCCCTGGCAGGAAGCACACATTGGGCAACAGGAATTCCAGTGAATACCTACGTGGCACTGACAAGAACCAGCACAGGCTGAAGATTCCTGGTTCCAGAGAAATCATTTCATCAACTTTTGAGATGTCCTCTGAGAATGACCACCACACATGAAACTTGGAGCTGGGAGAAGAAAGAGGCCATAGAAAAATGAGGTGTTAAGGAATGATGTTCTGGGACCCACTGTGATTTTTTTCCTTGCTGGCTCGCTAGGGATCATGGATGCTAACTCCCTCATCTTCATAACTTTCCTTTGGCTTCATCGTAGAACAAAGACAAAGTATTTCTGAATTGGACAGTTTTGCAGGACATACGGGGTGCATGGATGAAAAGCTCTCAGAATCTTGGCCATTAGGAAAGTGTCTTGATGAGACAATGTTGAGGGGAAACCAGCAGGTTCATCTCAAGGTTGCACTGAATAATAACTTAGCACTTGCGATGTTGTGAATATAATCATAACTTACCATCTTCTTAAGGTTGAGATTGAAACAAGCACTGCCCCTCCTGACAGTAGCTCAAAGTGACAATTATCCTGCTTCACAGTTAGGAGATACAAGGAGGAGGGACTTGCTCTTCTCTTATCCTATGTCAACTTGCTGTTGAGTTCACTCTACAAGCATGGTTGACTTCTTTGTTGCTGCTACCTCTGCCCTTGGCTGGCACAGAGATCCATCCTTTCCACCTCGCCACTGTTCCCACTACCTTTTGCTGTTCTTTGCTGTTCATTGCTGACATCAGAGCCCAGCTGCTCACTGGCAACGGAGCCCAGCACCTTTGACCCTTCTGTGAAGTAAAGACTTGAGACCTTCTCAGGATCTTTTGGCTTTGTGAGACATTCTGGTCAAGAGCGAAGCAGCTACAAGTGGCTACTTTGAAGGACCCTTTTTTATTGTGAGTTAATTTAATACACTTACATATATATATTACATTCTGGAGATTCTGTTCTTCAGAGAACTCTAACTAATTCATATGGTATCACCAGAAAAACAAACAAACAAACAAACAAACAAACAAACAAACAAATAAATAAATAAATAAATAAACAAAAGAGACAGTTTAGGACTGGTGTGGGACAGGAGTGGGTGAGCTTCTTTACTGGATGGTTTGCTTACTTATGGACTGTTCATGTCCCAGGAGAGTCAGCCATCCTGGATGGACCCTATGGATCACACATGCAGGGGGATAGTGGGGGCAGGAGGGAGGCTGGCTGAAGGGGAGAGCAGGGAGGTGGACTGGGAGAGGGTAGACGGGGAGTAGTGAAGGAGGAGAACATAGAGATTCGTTGCATTTGTATATAGAAGCTTCAAAGAATAATAAAAATAAAAAGAAAGACATGCATGGTCCAAAAAATATTCTTTAAGGAAAAAAAAAAAAAAAAGCAAGCAAACATTCCTGAGCAGGTGAAGGTACTAGCTGAGCAAGACTGAAGACCAGAGCTTGATTTCCAGAACATACGCAAAGGATGCTAGCACTGACCAACCCCACAGACACGACTGTTCTCACACACATACAAAAACAACAATAAATAGATCATATTAAAATTAAGCCTCTAGTTTTATGCATGGAAGCAGTGCTTAAGTCTTTAGAGGTGTGACAAACACAGGCTCAAAAATATACATAAAATTCAGAGGTGAAAGAAAATGTGATGAGTTTGACCACAAAAGATTAAAGAAGAGTTTGTGGGGGTAGCCAGACAGACAGTTCAGCAGGTAAGGCACCTGATCACAAAACTCCACCATGGCGTGCATGTTCTTTTTTTCTCTCTCTCTAGTAAGTGAATAAAATATTAAAACAGAAAAATTTGGAGGATGAGAAACACCACTTTACAAATAACAAAAGAAAATCAGAACTTAAAGTGAAATACTTCATTTCAGTTTTAGTATATGTACGGCCTAAGTGAGCATACGCAAATTATGCCCATCTACCCATTCTATAAAGAACTCTGAAAACTCAAAGGATAAAAGAGCAAAAGCACAACAGAGAAAAAATTAAAAGACATGAATACTCCAGTCACACAGTCATCTGTTTATCTGTGCTCCATCATCTATTGATGTGTCCTCTGTAAGAAAGAAAGATCTGTCATTTCAGCCTGAGTCCCAAGAAGAGAAAGAGCAATGACATAGCTGAAATTCAGGAGACTGATGGTCCAGTCAATTCCTCTTATACTTCCTTCTAGTAAGACCAACGAGGATGGGATGAGGTACAGCCCTATTGGAGAGAATAGTCTGCAGTACTCAATGCACCAATTCAAATGACCAATTCCTGCCACAAAGTACTGAGAAGGACATGCATGATATTCTTTCCAAAATAGCAAATGTATATGGATCTAAGTTGGGAACAAATCAGACAAATTCAGATTTAAAAAGTTCCCACAAATAACTAGCAGTCAAAGTCAAATAATGTCAAAGTCATTGAAAAATATGGGAAGACTGAGAAACTACCACAGACAACAGCAAACTGAGGAGGTAGAAGCAGTGAATCCTATGGAGACACTGGGAAGAACAGTAAAATCCCATCAATACTAACTTTTCAGTTTCTGTTATTTCATGATGGTTTGCCAAGATTAATACAAGAGAAAGTTGGGTAAAGTGAATCTGAAAATTTTCTGTACTGCTTTGTGTAGCTAAAATTTTTCAAACTAAAAAGTTAAAAATAGATCACATTGTCCTCAGGAAATAAATGATTTTTTTAACTATCAAAATTTTGAAAAGTACAAGGAAAAAGCCTAAAACTGTCAAATTATTCCATAGTGAAGATATCAGACCTTTTTACTTTGGCATAAATGCACACACATTTTTGTCTCCAAATTAGGTTAACAAAATTCTCATACATTCTGTTTTTCTCTTATTTATAATATATAATCAGCACATATCCCATATACTGAATATCCTCTAGCATTGCTTTAAACAGCAGCCCAAAATTCCATGACACTTAAATTTACTTAAACCTCTTTTTTTTCTGAAGAGTCTTTTGCAGAACACTCGTTTTTGAATATGTTAGCAACTGTTTTGTTACTAGTGATATTCTGTGGTCAAGTGCATTAAAAAAAAACTGAGCTAAACACAGTAGTATAACAGGCTTATTGCAAAAGACCGTCTGACAAGATTCCTGATAATATGTATATGATTCCTCAATAGAAGACTGTAGTATGTATATCCCAAATTTATTTCATGATCCAAGTCTGTCATTAAACTGTTGTGTACATATTTGAATGAGTGTGTGTGTGTGTATGTGTGTGTGTGTGTTTGTGTTCAGTGTTTTGAAAATATTATAAGACTATATTCTTTAGACTGCATTTTTGGGGGTTTCCCATCCCTTTAAGGTCATTTTCAATATGTCACCCATAAATCATAAGGCTGTTTTGCCATATAATCTTGTGAACAACTCATGTCCTTCTGATTAAATACTAGAAGTACATCTCTTGCATCAAAAGCCACATGATTTTTAGAGTTCCTAGATACTCAATAGCCAGCTTGCCTCCTCAAGGAATTGGAATCCTGCTATTACATTGTCACTATTCGCGTGTAGAGGAAAGAGAAGAAATGTGTGAAGACAGGAGAGATTGATTTTTTAATGCGGAGAGAGGATTGTTGATTCCTGATTTTGTCAGAGGTGGTATAGAACAGGCTGAACTCCTTTTTTCTCCCTGAATATTTTTACTAAAAGAGTATTTCAATATGGAACGGAGAGAAAATCTTTCTTCCTTAGAATTACTAATGGTAGAGTTTAGTACTAGTTCACAGATGGTTAGTTATATAGCAATAGCTGCAATTCCTAGGGTCTTACTAAAAATATTTCCCTCACCTACCTGTAAATTTTTTCTAATGTTTTAGAAACACTAGATTCCATTAGAGCTAAAAATTTCCATGGTGTCTGTTCACTCACTGTATGGGGACCACAAGGATGGTGGAGGGTCTGTGTGGGTAGCAGGATCATCTTCCTTGGACATCCAGGGGTCCCAACAGCTGGCGCCATCTGAGGCGAGGAGTGTGGTGTTCTAGCAACGACTAGAAAAATACCACCACAGTCTCCCAGATCTCAGTGCCTGAACCAGAGCCTGCCTCTGGGTTCTCAAAGAAAACTAAGGGTTTTAATTTGACCTATGACGGTGTCAGTCTCTGAAGAAGTCATGAGCCCTCAGAGTTTCGACAAATGTTCCTAGAGGCTGGAAACCATGCATCCCATAAGCCGGGCCATAATTGCATATGAAAGCAGACACCGGGCTAGTTTTAAAAGCTAAGTCATGTTTATTAGAGGGACAAACTAGGGAAACAAACATTTCCCCCTGCGAACACAGGCTTCCCTTCCATCTCGCCACTGAACTAGTTTATAGCCATCTCTGGGATCTTGGGCAACCTTTGTGCATCCCATGAATCCCATGGCAAATTAGGTTTTTGAACCATTTCATGTGCATGCCTGAATTTTGACAAGAAGCCAAGTTATTGCAGATGAATAAAGCTTCCAACTTGAAATCTCTACCACTGCTCACAGCGTATCGACAAGTTAGGCGTGGACATGGATAATTTAAGTTGCGGTCTCAGAGGTTACACCAGATGCCTGGTAACCTACATTTGGACCTTCCAACTCACTGCTGAGTTCTTGTCAGCCTCAGGGTATTTGCATCTGCTGCCACATTTATCTGAAGAGGTTTCCTTCAGACCTTTCTTGGCTTTGTTAATTAATGATTGTTCTATTTATTTATGGAGTATCATTTAATAATTAGATACTTTTTGTAATGTGTAATGATCTTCTTATGCATTTAAAGTTCTCTGGTTAACACAATAATTGTATGTACATGCTTACATGGCATTTCAATATATGCATACATGTACAGCTGTAATAGTTACTCCTATGTGTTGCAGTGAGAGATCATTTAAAGTCAAGTAACTTAAGGGAGGAAGGGAGATTTATTCAGCTTATGGTATCAGAGGGGAGATGCAGTTTTTCATAGCAGAGGCAGCATGGCTGGCTGACCAAAGCTGGAGATAGGCAAAGTCACTCCCATCCGTGAGACTGAGAGCTGCATGACTGCTGCTCCAAAAGGCAAACTCCTCCTGGAGGTAGGGTGGGACTCATTCACTTCAAGGCCCACCACTTGTGATCACCTTCCTCCAGCGAGGCTCTACCTCTCAAAGGTGCCATGACCTTGCCAAACACATGAGACTGTGGGGAACACATTTCAAACCATGGCAACAGCTGTTTTTCATTTATCTTGTTTCTCATTCTCAGTTGAAATCTCCCCAAAGAGACTGTGCCTGGCTAGCTGTCAGTCACACTCAAGCCTACTTTTGCTCCATTTTATTTCTCCATATGTGATTTGTTCATGTACCCCTGGTTTGTCTCTCTCCATAGAAGGCAAGATACACATAATGTAAATCTGTAATCTTGTTTGAGTCTCACCAAGAATATCAGTTTGCACTACAAGTAGCTCTAGGCAGGAAGTACCAGCAGGCTAGAAATCAGAAACAAGGCCAAGTGACTAGAGCTATCAGAATGAGAAGTCATAAAAAGTTTCGTCAGCAAGGTAGGTTGGGGTCGAACCACATACAACTATCAACATAAAATCACACCCGCCACCTGAAAGGAGCAAAAAGATATTTCATTCTGGAGTCAGAACCTGGGAATACAGACTCAGGTTATCCCAAATTCCATGTCACAAATCAAATTTTATAATTATAAAACAAAGAAAAACATAAGCCAATATATTTTTTCAAATGCATTGGTAGAAACATCGGGTAGGTTGAGTTACAACAAAATTGGGAAATTTGTTAGAAGCCTCAGATGCTATGTGACAATACTCTTAAGTATAAGATGGTAGAAGCCAGCCTGTTAGTACATTCCTAAGGATTTACCTCACAGTCACAAGGCTGTGAGGTCGGTCAACTATAGAAGTAAAAATAAATGGCTATTCAGGAAACTAAGGAAGTCCAAGATGATTTGGCTCTGGCCTTGTAATGTTCTCATCCCTCTGAATTATCGAAGTTCTAAGCAGCCAATCAGCCTTCTTTCCAGAAATCACTTTCTCTCCAGAAAGAAGGTATAGCTGCTTTCTAAGAACTTTGCTTCTCATACTCTAAAAGTAGAGTCTTAAGAGGAAACCTTTGATTTGTCTCAAATATGAACACACCTACAGATTAAATTGCTGGTAAATACCTCTAGGTGATGATTTATTATCAGAAACCAAGTATCTGGCACATTACCGCTGATCGCTACATCCTAATGTAATATAGATCACATATATGTATGTACTTAAAAAGGGGCTTTTGCTCTGGGCTTCAGAAAGCAGCCTCAGAGATCGAGAAGTCCTTGAAGTGAAATGAAAACTCTTTTATAAAGGTTGGCTTGCACGTTGCTCTTGGGAGGGCCTCATCTACCTTGGCATGACCCCTGGGGAATCCTCAAACCTCCAGATTAAAGAACCATTGATCCTTGTTTTACTGTTTCCCAGAAGAACCCTGATTCTCCCAGTCTTGTCTTTGACAGTGGAACCCCAGTTTAACCTCAACTTCACTTTGTGCACCATCCTTTCTTTGGTAAGCAGGTGGAGAAATAAGCAGGATAAACTATTTTTAAAAGTCAGCCCAGGATACGTCAGATGTCTCTCTGTTAAGTAATCTGAGCGCAGGAGGTCACAGCTAGTGACAGTGGCTGAATTATCCACAGAAGATGATCTTCAAACATTTGACTGTTACCTTAAAACAGCACCCCTGATTTCTTCAAAAGAGCATAATTTAAAAGCCCTTAGGTTATTTTTAATTTATAGTCCTTGATAAAAAAAAAAAAAAGGTGTCTGGCCCAATCATTTATATGCCTGGGCGCAGCAATACGTCTATATAAAAGCTCAGTGATATATTTCTGCCGCCGCTCTAATGCGCGGCTCCTCACCCTGTGTGTTCTGATTCATTGGAGAGCAGCAATCATGCCGACAGGCGCTGTTCTTCGCTTCCCATCAGCGACAACTAAAGGCCAATTCAAGGTTGTGGTGGGGTCATGAATCTAACACACTCGCTGATAGAACAATTTCCCCTCGGTGCAGCCTCGGCCGTGGGATGCGGGGATAGGCAGGGAGGCTACCCATGTATCTCTGTCTGGCTTTTCCTTTTGTTTCTGAGCCGGTGTCTGTGCCACATAGTGCCATTAGGAAACAGAGAGAGAAAATTGATACGGGAGAGAATTTCTAACACCTAACACCTCCAAACCCCACCCCCCAGGGTGGGGGAGCCTTGTCCCTCTGTGCAAACAGGTCATCTAACACACATTACAGGGGGTCAAGAGCAGAGACGCAGAGGGACAGGCTGAAATAAAGGCCTGTTGGGTGGACACAAGAGAGGCCTCCGAGCTTCACAAAGAAAATGTTTGCATTGCCGAGTTTAATTTAATCAGCCACCTGGCTCTCTCTCACTGCCCTGGTAGGGATCTGTCTGAGCCAGCCATGCTAGGTGGCACCCAAGGTCAACCAGAAAGCCAAGCCTCGCCCCATTCTCGCAGAGGTAGTGGTAAGTTTAATTTCAAAGTCAGAGGCAAGAGCTCTTACAGCTGACCCCTGAGCTTCCGAGGCTAAGCCCCAAGTTTGGTTCAGATGTGCATATCTGAAAAGTGGGGTGGAGGATGGGTGGGGGGGCAGGGCTGGTGCTGATCAGCTGTTCTCCTGTGGTTGGGGTTCACGACACAACCCACAGTACACGGTGTCCCTCAGGCATTCATAACATTTCATAGTGGTTTTCAAATTGGACTTTGGGTTCAGAAAGCAGACACAGAGCCAAAGAGCTATATGCCTCCTGCCCCCATCATCTTACACACCTGTGGTGTGTGTACTGTGATGTGTGCGAGCCCAGAATACCCACAAACTCAGTCATCAGAACCCAACATTAGCTGCAGCGACTCCACCCAAGCATCCTGCATCAAAATTGCAATAAAAACTGACTAAACGCAGCTAATTAATTCACACTCCCTCTTTCCCTTCTTTTCTCCCTTCCCTTTCTTCTTCCTCCTTCCCTATTCACCTTTCCTCTCTCCTTCCCTCCTTCTCTCCCTCCCTTCTACTTTTCCTTCCTTCTTTTCTTCCTCTCTCCCTCCTATACGTCCTTTCTTTTTTTCTTCTTACTTGTTTCATTCTACAGTACTGGAGATCCAATCTAAGGCCTTGCCATCACTAACTTCCTTTCTTTTCATGAGAGAAAAGAGAGAGAGAGAGAGAGAGAGAGAGAGAACATTCGGGACAACTTGCAAGAGTTGGTTCTCTACTTTCACCAATGGGTTCTGGGGATTGAACTCAATTCATCGGGCTTGTTAGTAAGTGCATTTACTAGCCCAGCCATTTCACTGGTCCTACAAAATGAGTTAAATGAAGTGGGGGAGTAGGAGAGGCTTCAGATAGGATAACTCAGGAAATCTCTACGGTGAAAGCCACAATCTTAACCCAGTTTTGCCATGTGTGCACTTCAGTAATGACAGTGAAGACACAGGGAACCATGGGTAGAAGGGTCTCGAAAGAACACTGTGCCTAGAATGTACTGACCAGCAAGTCAATGGGCTTGGAAGAACCTGGAGGGGAATGGGGCTCTAGGTGAGGGTTGTCTGGTGGCTTGGGGGGGGGAGTGCAGCAAGACTTGGGTTTACTCTGAGTGAGATGAGAAGATGCTCAGCATCAGTGTTCTATTCTGAGCTGTCTTTGGTGAGAAACCAGTGAGGGTGGAATAGTGAACGATTCACGTTCACTCTCTAAAGCAGTTTTTCCTCCTCACAGCATTCACCCCGTCGTCTAGCTCATTCGAGAACTCCATCTTGTCTCCAAGGAGGAATCCGACTTGGCTGAGGGTCAGCGTTTGAGCTCAGCAAATCCAGCCACCACAAGGGAACTGCACCTGCACCTGCACCACCCCCGCCTGAGGAGAAGGGCTTGCTTTATTCTCAGAGCCTGTGCCATTGTTGAATGGTATTTTTCCTCTGGACAAAACTGGGATGCCATCTTGGACTCTGCCCCTTCCCCGCCCCCCGTTTAACCAGGGAGGATGCTCTTCACCAACTGAAAATAATTCATCTTGGAGGAAGACTCTCAATCTACACAGCTCCTAAGTCTCAGGATGTTCCTGAAACAAACAAGATGGGGGGGGTTGGGTCTCCCCAAGGCAAAGAAAGCCGTTATCGACTGCTGAGGGAAGTGACGTCCTAGCCAGTCCAGTAGTCAGCCAAGCTGACAGCAGATGGCAGGGGACCTCGTGGCTGCACCTTCTGTGCATTGGGTTTGCCAGTGCTGTGAGTCGTCCTCATCCTGTGAATAACCCTCACTGATAATTCCTGCCAAGAGCCCTCATAAACTCACTGCTTGATCAAGTCGGACTTTGGTGTAATCATCATTTTGACCTGTCTTTGACTCCCTTTCTGGGGTAAATAGACATTTGTGTGGCGTCTCCCTAGAACAAGGGTCACCCAACAGCCGTACATTGCTACTGCTGCAGCCTCTGATCGGGACCCGGGCCTCCCTGCTTTCTCAGTGACCACATTGCAGCTTGTGGCACGCCCATGCAGGGGTTCCCTGTTCTCTTTTTCTTAAAATGAATGGAAAAAATAAAGTATGGAAGAAACTCTCTAAAAACAACAAAGTTTCTAATAGGTTTGAGAGCTGTCTGCCATAGCTTATTTGGATATCTACAGAGAGACTGGACAACTTGCAAGGTTCTCTTTCCTATGAGAATGTGAAACGTTGGGTGCCCTAAGACTCCATCAGTGTCAAGCATATCTTCTTTTAAAAATATTTTATTTATTTATTAGGGGGGAGAGAGAGAGACTGAGGCACACATAACCACAACACACCATGTGGGCTTTCAGGAATCCAACTCAGGTCATCAGATTGCAACAGGTGCCTTATCTGCTAAACATGTCTTATCAGTCCAGTGGCATGTATTTCTAAGTAGTCTTTTGTCTGAAAACTCAGATCTCAGGTGTATTCTGCAAGCATATCAACAAGAATAAATACATGCTTGAATGTTTTCACCTTCTGTCCAACTCGATAGTCAGGTTTAATCTCAGATTAAAAATCTCAGCGCACACTTGAACTTCAAGCTGAGGGTGCATCATTTCTGTTCTCATGGTAGAGTGATTTGCCTACCAGCTGTGGTTTGGTAGCTTGACTGTCCTGCCAGGTCTGGTTCTTCAGAAGTGCCTCTCAAGGGACATTTCTGAATCCTGTCTTGAAGAGAAGAGCAAGTAGCCGCTTGGTGTTTCTTAAGGTTTACAGCATTGGAGATGATTTTGTGCATTCTGTTTCAGAACATCTCCATGTTTTGTTTAAAAAAATGCTCTATCCATTTCTGACCCTTACTATTCGTTTCAGGGTGACCCAGCAGGATTTGCCAAGGACCAAAGACAACTGCCTTTGAACCTCTTTGAAGGCAGTTTCCCAACACTAGTATAGCACAGGGCAGCTTGCTCGAAACTGTGTAGTTGATTTATTTCCTAGAATTTTCTACTGAATTTCCTCTTGGATTCATTTCTTTCCCACAACAGCTCATTGTTCTGTGAGTTTCATCTCAAAACAAGGATCTCATCACTGCTGACAGTTGGCCAAGGGGAGATTTTCATGGAACTAGAATGATCTAGAATTTCATGGCCACCCACCCATCATTTAGTGAACATCTGTCTGGAAAAATCATCTGAATTCTTGGAATGCTCTTGACATTTTATTTTTTTCCTAATCTTGCAAGCTCAATAGGTACCCCTGTCCTCTCCTTCTCCCTTCCCTCCCCAGTCATCCCCCCTTGCATTCTCTCCCCTTGCCCCCTTCCTTTCAACTCCCCTTCTCCTCTCCCAGTGCCTCCCTGTTCCTCCCTCCCATCTCCTGGAACCTCCTTTTGTGTGAATGCCAAACCTCCCTCTGAGTCCTCCACCCTAGTGAGGGTTCAGGACTCAGTGGCATAGCCTGGAGTCCCTTCTTGGGCTCTCCTTAGTATGGGAGCTCTATTATGACTGTTTAATCCCGTGCCTCTAAAGATCTTACTGCCTGGAGCCTTTTCCCCTGTGATCCATGCTAGACTTTGAGGGTTTGTTGACTCGTCAGCTATCGTGTAGGTCAGGCAAAGTCCAATACTGGCTGCTGCAGCCTTAACTTGTGACCACTTTGACTTTTAAGACTTTGTCAGTGAATGAACTTCCTATTCAAGCTCTGTAACTTTGGATGAAGAAAAGCCGGTCATGTGTACCCTACCTTTCCTACCCTTGGCATGCATGCCATGGTGTGGTCTATGGCACATGGCTTGCCTTGGTGTGGTCATCCCTCGATCAGCTGCTTTGTGAAGGAGCAGGGTTGCTATCTTGTATTCTGAGGACTCGGAAAATGATCATAATGGCTTTGGGAAACATCCATAACTGCACAGGACACTATCTGTTGGCGTCACAGTGCAAGACCCTGTGATCTAACAGCAGACGAGCCACACAGCCTTGGGAAGTGGTTGCAAGGTTCCCAGCCACAGGCATAAGCAGAAATGGCGGGATCTCATTTCTTTAGTCCCATCTACCTGCTTGAGTGGAGAAATATGAGGCTTGAAATGATTGAAAAATCGATACTAATTTACTGACTCCTAAGAGGAATGAAATTCTAATTTTTTTTTTTTGCATGATACTGTGACCTAGCCCACCAAGCACACGCTCTGGAAAAGGAGGTGTTCCATAATGCAGCTGACAGGCAGAAGTTTATAAAGGAGTATCAACTTATTCTGAACCTAAGCTGAAGTAAAACTACATCAACATTATTTTTATTCAATGAAAGACTGATAATTCTGGTAAACAAAAATGAAAACACTTCGTGAAAAGTAACTCACTTTAGTAGAAATACAGTTCTCTGATTTCAGAATATGTGTGTGTTCATATGAGACGGTAGAGTTCCAAATATCCTTTCAATCTTTAATATGCATTGTGTTATAAAGAGGGTACTATCTAAACACAGCGCTCTTTCTTGTGGCCCACATTGAAGAAGACAGTAGCGCGGTTTGGATGCAAACAGGCAACGGGGGCCTCCATGACAGGGAGCAGAACAGAGCCCGCCATAGTTTCTGGGTGAAATGTTCCCCATTGGCTCGTATGTTTGAACATTTGGTCCCAAATGGTGACACTGCTTGGGAAGGTTGTGGAACTTTTAAGAGCTGGAGCCTTGGTGGAGGAAGTATGTCCCTGGAGGTGAGGCCTGAGGTTTGACAGCAGGGCCCAGTTCCGGCCCCCTCCCCTACCCCTGCGCCTCTCCTTATTTTTCTCTCTCTCTCTTTCCCTGCCCCTTTCCCTCCCACTCCCTTTCTTCCTTTCTTTCCTCCATCCCTCTCCCTCCCCATTCCCCCTCTCATTTTTCCCCTTCTCTCCTCTCTCTCCCTCTCCTTCTTTCCCTCCCCTTTCTTTTCCTCTTCTTGTTCTCCCTTCTCTCTTTTTCTGTTTCTGAGTGTGATGTCATGGGAGCTTCCTGCCTGCCGCCATGATGTCTCTGCTGTGATGGACTCTAATCCCTCTGGAATAGTAAACCAAACAACAACAATAACAAACCCCAAACTACAGCAACAACAACAACCAAAAAATCCCCTTCTTACAGCTAAGTGGTTTGGGTCACATATTTTGTTACAGGAACATGTAATGAAACTAATGCAGTACCCCTTTCCTTCCTAGGCACTTGGGGGGTTTACAAACTTCCTTGCATGGTGTATTCTGGTTTTGCTTTACATGAATGAGTCTCTGGAATATTCCTGCTGCTATCCAAAACCAGCAATGAATAAGGTAACATCTCTAAAAGTGCGACGTTGTGTATCTGGAAAGGAAACTCTTTTGAGTCTGAGGGATTCTTTGACCCTTGTGAGAATTGTGTCTTGGCCTCTAACCTGGCCGGAGGGTCGCCTGAGGCCGAGATAACCTTGGGTGCAGAAGCATGGCTGCCACTGCTTTGAGGCTTACTTTCTGAATAATCTAAAATAAGACACAGGTGAGGCTTAACCTCAATAGAGCATTCTTTAGGCATTCTTTACTTTCCTGATGAGAGAAATGAGGGCTAGTGTTAATGAAAGATTCCAGGCAGAGAAACCAGGGCCGGTTGCCAGTTCTCAGGCCTGACTTGGCAGACATCGGTACAGTCCTGATGGGGAGTTTCTGTATGCGTTTTCAAGGAAGGCAGAATAGATCTAAATGCAGCCAACCTATTGATTTATTCTCTTTGTACTGGACATGGCTTTTTATTAAAGAAAGCAGATATTCAATAGTGTTAACTAGTAATGGGAATTGACTTCTCACTAATTGCACAGACCTTGGCATTAATACACTTTAATGGAACCTGGGCTCTGGGTCCCACAGATCAATTCTGAAGTTTTTCTCTAACTCTTTCTGGTCAAAGGACATGAATGGCATTGTAACCGAGGAGACCTTTTTTTTAAAAAAAAAACAAAACCTGATTTTAAATTTTAAATCGCAGAATGAGTAGGTTGAAGAATTTTCTTTTATTCTAGAAGACCAGAGAGAGGAACCGTTTCATAATGTGGAAAATAGGTTGAAACACCGAGGTCTCAACTACCATTGAGAGTTTGCTAACAGCAAACTGTTTAGAATTCACTTGTGAATGTTGAGAGAAGAGGTCAGATCCAGTTGGCTGGATCCTGTCCTGACTGACTCTTCTCTGGGGCAGGAGACGCATCACATATTTATTGTTCATTTGTCAGATTTATTAAAGCTAAAGAGGGTCCCCGGACAGCTGCCAGACTCACACGCAAACCTGGAACTGGGCTGTGAGAATCTATGCGGCTCTAGCAAAAGTTACAGCAGAGTCTGAACTCAGTGGAAGGTGATGAGACACAGCCAGCTGGGAGGGAGAACATTCCTGAAGTTCCCCCCAAAGCAGGTGCCTCCTCTTCAGTTCTTCAGGCTTCACTGACAAGTTCTTCTGCTGGTGGTGGAAGAGACCTCTTAGGGTACCGCACCTGAGCTTTGAGATTCTCTAGAAGAGTCTGCACCTGTTGTGCTAACAGTGTCTACAGTCGTCCTGGACAGACAAACCCCATGCCCTTCATGGTTTTCCCTTGTTCTAGCTCAGTGGCCTCGAGCCAGTCTCTCTGAACCTCTGCCCTTGAATGCCACAAGAGAAAAACAATACCGGAAACACAAGTCTCTCAGGCTGTTGGTTGAGGGATTTAAATGTTATGTGAAGTCTCGAGCTCTCTCCACTCCTCCCCCACTATGAGTGAATGTGACTTCTGTGAATGGGCTTTGACTGATGTCCACTGCATGCCAGGGATTGTCCTACAGTGCAGACATTTTCCTGGCTTGGAAAAATTTGATTGACTAGATAGTAAAACAAATGAGTAAACTATCTAAAACAATTTTTTGTATAGTGATAAAAATGTTGGAGGGGAGAGAAAGGAGAAGAGAAAAAAGAGAAGAGAGACAGAGAGAAAGAGAAAGAGAGAAAGAGAGAGAGAGAGAAAGGAGTAAACTTACTAAGGAGGATTGTGGTAGTTAGTCTTGATGGTCAGTCTCTTGAGATTTAGACTTCCCATGCAAACAAACCTCTGATATATCTGTAAGAAATTTTCTAGATCACATTAATTGAGAATTGAGATGGGAAGATGCACCCTATATGGGTTGAGGTTCCAATACTATTTAAAAAGGACAAAAGGAACTGAAAAGCAGCATCCCCCTCCCTCCCTCCCTCCCTCCCTCCCTTTCTCTCTCCCTCCCTTTCTTCCTTCTTTTCTCTCTCTCTCTGTTGATACAATATGACCAGCCACCTACAACTCCTACTTCTTTGAATTCTCTGTCATATGGAATGTACCCTCGAACTGTTAGCCAAAATAAACCCTTCCTTTCTCAAATTGCTTTTGCCATATTTTATCCCAACAAGAAACCAGTATAGGGATTGGTGAAAATAGCTGTGTGACCACCCATAACATAGCTTGCCTTGCTTGTTTTAATTCCTCTGAATGTGATTATTCAAGTGATTCTCTGTTTTCCTCCATTGACATATAGTCACTATTCATGATCATGGGTCATATGAAGACATTTTTTCACACATGTATATAACATATGTGGACCACATTCCGTGATCACATGCTGTGGAGTTTCTCACACATTGAAGTGGCATAGCTTCCACACAATGGGTCTTTCTTCCTTCCCTGTTTGACTTTGCATCTTTTTTTTCTCAACCATGAAGCCAAGGACTTCAGCGCGAAAGTAAACACAACCACCCGGAAATGTCCACAGTGTTTTGACTTGAGGGAGTCTCTTGTCATCCTTTTGCATCTCCGAGCTTACCTTCCTGGAGTGGCCAGTCGTGGATGCGAGGTGTCCTAAAGTTAGAAGGCAACTTCTTCCCATTGACTCCTGGGCTGCCATATTGAATTCTTTTCAGCGGTAGAAATTCTTTGATGCCACATCTTAGACCATACTCTAATTTGAAAGTAATAACATTTGGGCTAAGCTCAAATGCACTAAGTTGCTGCCGAGGGCTTGGTGGGTTTAGAGGTAATTGGTTTTACTCAGTTGCTGATGCTTCACTCGGACAAATGAGAAATCAAACTGCAGCTCAGTTTGCAGAGAAGCCCGCGTCAGCAGTTTAGTCCCACTACTATTTCAGAGCTTGTTATGTTATTGGCAATAAAATGCAACTAATATACTGTTAATTAATATTGCATCCTACAGCTAATTTATCACATAATTAATCAGAGTGATAAAACCAGGGAAAATGCAGCTCACCTTTAGAGTCTTTTTTTATCTCACTGAAGCACTTGTATTTATGCACAATACGTGTTTTGGTCAACGCTGCCAAGTGTTTGGTTGCTCCTGGATGAATGTATTCTATTTTCAAACAGTAACTTGCCCCTCAGGAATATTTTATTTAGCAAGACAGGACTTAAAGGGAAAGGGTAACCATTTCTGATCATAACCTTGGCTTTGTGCTTCTAGTAATTATCCTTTAATTGCATTACCCTATTTGAAATAGAGTTGTAATTGGAAAAAAACAATTTGACATTCCCTGATGCTTACTCTGACATGCACTATTTGCTTTTTATTCAAATGTAAATTTTCTCCATAATACTATCAGAGAAAGAAAAAAATTAAGCAAAATTGAAATGTCAGTGGCAATTTCTGACATGTAGGTAGTGTCATTCACCGATGCTGTCTGGAAGGCTAGACCTTCAGTGCAGACAGAAAAAAAAAATCAAACTATGAAATTAGCATGCTCTGAGGAGAGGGAGAGATGGATGACAGAATCACAGATCTGTCCCTTTGGGATACAAGTCCACTTGGCATGACAGCTTCAAAATATCAAGCAAGATGCCATCTAGACTTTTTGGATGAACTACCCTCTTCATTTGCAACGAAAATATTGCTCCTTAAAAACAGAAGGATCATAAATCTCACTCCTTTTCACCTTAGGCATTGTGAAGGTGTAATTTTAATTTGGAACATGTGTCAGACGGCTTTGAGGACGGCTCCAGTGATCTCTGTCTTCTGGTACACCCTCCTGTAATCCTTTCCCTTTGATTGTGAACTGGACCTTTGACTTGCTTCTAATGAATAGAACATGGCAAAAGTAATGGCATGTCACTTCCAAGATTAGGTTACACAAAGTACTGTGTCTTTCGCTTTGGGCTTCCCTGCCCGTCTCTCCCACATGCTGACTGTTCAGGAAGCCAGTAGCCAGCTATGTCATGAGATGTTCTCTGGTGAGGTTGTCTGGGATATAAGGGAGAGTTCTCGCTAACAGCCAAGGATGAAGAAAGGTTCCAGATGTAAGAGTCCATGTAATTATAGCCTGGGGGAATGATCATCCCTTAGCTAGACCTTTAGATGAGACCACAGTCCTAGTAGGCTGGTGAGTGACAGCTGCTCAGAACTACTAAGTCTTGGGATAATTTGTTATATGACAATAGACAACCAATACAAAGACAGAGAGATGATTCTTAATATATTTGGATCGTCACACTATTGGGTAGAGGAAAAGCAGAACCACTGCTGAATTGTATTTACTCTTAAAGGTACTTTGTGCCAGGGATTTATTAATTTGGGTCGATCGCATGATCACACTGATTGGCATGAAATTTACTGGCCTGCAATAATGTAATTTAGTCAAACTTTCAGCTGTTACTTGATTTTTATTCATGCTGTGTCCCACGGGGGTGTGTTTTAACAAGGCCATTCCAGCTGATTAGTGAGGTGTGTGGTTGCCTGTTGAACCCTCTCAGGATTATGATCCAAAGTGTGCTCAGGCTCACAGATGTGGGCCAACTTACAATCTCCACATTTTTTTTTTCCAATCAAACAACCTCTCCATGCCTGGATGCTCTCTTCCTGAACAGAGATACAACTCTGATTCCACATTTTTGAGTGGAAATTAATGTGTAAGTTCAAAAGCACTCAGAAGAGATCAAAGACATTGTTAATATTGAAAGTTCCTTAGAAACGCTTTCGGTCTAAGACTCAGTGTAGGCCACAGCATGTGGAAGAATGAAAAGTAGGCTTTGGTACAAACTGGATTCGAATCCAGACTGAGTGAGCTGCGCGACCTTGAAAACACTGCTTAAGTTCTATCAGCTTCTACTGTGTGATCTGATAAGCCCTTAGACACCAAAACACGGGAAGCACAGCAAGTAAGCTTTGATGGATGAGTACAGCCTAGGAGTCAGGGAGCGATAATTGGAACCTTTGGTCAACAGTGACAGAAAGTCAACTTGAAATGGATGATCTCTAGGCTCTGCTTTAGGTTTTGAAACACTGAGTTTCAGGTATTTATTATTTTAGTATGTGCTTAGCTTTCACTCGGTTTCCAATACAAGTTTCCTTTCACCTGTGAATCTACTTTTAATTAAGGACACGCTCTGTGTGTGTGTGTGTGTGTGTGTGTGTGTGTGTGTGTGTGTGTGTGTGTTTCTTGAGTGTGCGGTCAACCAAGTGAATTTGTTACTTGGGACGTGACCGAGCAGCAAGGTGCTGTTGGTGACGTCCAGATGACAGACCTGACAGAATGGACCACAAGAGCCTGTTTCTGGTCATCTGATTTCCCATCCAGTGTGTTTTCTGTTCAGTCTTGAAGAGGTGTCTTCACTTCAGGAAAGATCTTACATACTCCTGGGAGTCTGTATTGCCACTACAGCCTTGTCAGATAGCAGGGTCCGGGCAAGCCTTGTACTGCCCTGAGAGCAAGAGACACCTGGCTTGTCCACCTTCAACGCCTCACTTGCTCGTTCTCTTTCTGTCCTGTGATGTGTTCGCCTTTCATAGGAAAAATAGAGCTGGAGAGTTCTGAAGATGCTGGGAACTTGGCCACACCATCTTCCTTTCTGTCCTTCATTGACATCTAAAAGTCTAGGCACTAAATTTGCTCGCAGTGCAAGAAGGTATTAGAAAACAACACAGAATGCTGGGGAGATGCTCAGTGGTTAAAGTTTTTATAAAAAAAAAAAATGCCAGGTAGGTGTGGAGGTGGCCTGGAAGTCAGAGTCTGGGAATCCCCCAAAGCAAATTGGCTAGCCAGACTAGCCCTAACGGTGCACTCTAGATTTAATTGAGTCCCAGGATCACAACACTAAGGTGGAAGAGCTATTAAGGATGATTACTGATATCAGCTTGAGCCTCCAACAGGCACACACCTTCAACTGCACATGTGTACATACAACTGCACAGAAGTTCACCTGCTCCTAGGCAAACACACACACACACACATACACACACACACATACACACACACACTTTCATACACACACACTTTCATACACACACACACACACACACACACACACACACACACACACACATTTTCCCTATTCACACATACATGAAAGAAAAGAAAGAACATTGAATTTGGAGTGAAAGATATACCTGAAGTTCAGGCTTTGACAAAAAATAGCTGAAAGAACATGGTCAAACCAATGAACTTATCTGGGCTACCTTTTCTGTCATGTAAAAGAAGGGGAAGATATGCACCTTGTTTCCTGCATGTTAGTGTGGATCATGTGAAACAGGCATTGAAATCATTTTGAAGCTAGAACAGCAAACATGTGCTGGCTGGGCTTATTAAGAGTTAATACACTATCATCTGTGTTATCAGGTCTCCTGTTTGAACTTCAAGGCACTGAAGAGAAAGTGACCAGGGTGAAGAAGCTGGATTGGTGAATACAAGGAGGATAAGGATATGGGAGGCCCTAATGCAGGGATTGAAGCTCAGTTGAAATAGCTTAGCAGAAAGGCATTGCACATAACCTGGCCTACCCTTTGGAATGAAATTGAACCATGACTCTGTTACAGTTGGATATAAAATGTTCCCCACAGACCCCTGGGTTTGAACACTTGGTCTCCAGCAGGTGGCCATGTTTTGGGAGCTTGTGTAACCTTTGGGATCGTGGATTAGTTAGCGGATTAGGAGACTTGGGTGATACCTGCTTCTGGTTCCAGCTCAAGAGCTGTTCTTCCTGACCCACCAAGATGTGAGGAGGCACTGTGCCATGTGCCTCTGCCCTGTTCCTGCTGCGCCTTCTCGTCACCAGGCATCTTTGTCGCAATGGGTTCTGCCTCCTGAAACCATATGCCTAAGAAAGCGTCCCCATGAGGAAAGTATGGAGGCACTGTCCTCACGGGGAAGCTTCCTTCTGTAGTAGATCCCCATGCTGGGACCATGTTGGCTGGGTCAACCCCACATCCAAATGCAGTCTCTCCTACTGCTCAGCAGAGCTCAATCTTCTCCTCCATGTCAGTGGGGAACACTCCAGGTACGGCTGCTGAGTGGTTTATCTCAACCTAGGTGCTGGCTCTTGGATCAAGGAGGCGGAAGAGGCGGAATGCACTGAGGAACACATCGCAACTGCTGCTTCTGGAGACACTTTCAAAAGTCGTCCTTTGCACTCTGGTCTTGGGCAGGTCATGTAACTTGCAGCAGGACATCCTTGGCTGGAGAGAAAGCTACTATGCCGGGTGAAGTGGGAAAACATGTCATCATGCTTCAAAAAAAAGCATCTCCTAAAAAGTGGCAGAAAGATATCTTGCAAGGAATAAGTCTCATGGGAGGAATGGGGAGAAGACACATGGGCGGGTCCTTTGTCAGCCCTCTCCTGAGATCCTAAGATCGCAAAGGGGTCGTGTGGGAGGTGCCTCCTCCCTTCACAATGTCATGGAGTGGAAATGCCATCAACTACTTCCTGACACAGGGAGGGGAAAGTCCCCAAGATATTACCAACTGATAGCTCTCTATTCAGACTTGGAGAATTGATTTCCCTCCCAGTAACGTTGGCTGTATCATCCAGATGGTGGCGCTGCTGAGCTATCCGGGTCATCTTTGAATTCTCCCATTACGAGGTGCCAACTCACCCACCCTACGGGCTTAATGCCTCCAGCCCCATGCTGTCCTATCCTGCCTCAGCGCAGGCCCCCACATCCATCTGCACCCTTTACCCATGGCCTGCCAGCTCCTTACCTGGGTGTTCAAGGCCCCTCCCACCATGGCCTGAACCTGCTTTTCTGAGTTTGTCTCCCACTTTCCCTTCTATTTATAAATACAGACATTTGTCCCTAAGTAATCCAAACCGAATCTCACTTCCAAGCTTGTCCCTGACTGTATTTTTTTCTGAAATATGTTATGTTTTGAAAACTTTGCGATCCATCTGTTTTGAGGCTTTTCTCAATTCCCCCCAACTAAGACTTAGTGTCTCTTTTGTTACTGTGATAAAACATTCTGACGAAAGCAATTTAAAAGCAAGGGGTTATTCTAAATCTCAGTTGTGGCCATGTTACATCTACAATGAGGAAGTAGAGAGTGATGAATGAGAGTATGCAGTCCTCCTTCTCTATTTTACCCACCCCATGATTACAACCAAGGAATGGCGCCCCTCCCCTAAATGGAACAGGTCTAACCATTCCATAATCCCCCATAGGCATGATTCTAGATTTTGCCAAGTTGACAATTGAGATTAGCCTATCCAGATTCCCTTCTTTTGGTCCCCAGAATTCATGGTTGGCATTTCCTACAATACTCAGTGCATTTTGCATTCAGCTATGGTCATATATGCTATGGTCCATTCTTCCAGATAGCCGCAGTTAAATTCATGACCAAATGACTAAAGAGAAACCAAGAGTCTTATTTTCTCATATGATTATCCAATTACAGTTTTTACTTCAGCTTGGCAGGAGAGTCCACACTAACACTCGGGTTGAGGGAACTGGCCATGCCAGTTCTCAGACTGCTGCTGAGAGGGACAATCCTCACTTGTCAGACCAGCATGTGTGGCCAAGTATCCGGAAGGATGTCAGCTTCCTCCAGCAATTCTCTGCTCACCGTGTACTGGATCTTCCCCATCAATTAGACCATCTCCTGCAGTCTTGCTCAGGGCTTAACTCAACTACTAATTTCTCACAACTGTGCCCAGAGCTCAGAGCCTTCAGCTGTCAAATTGATACCATTATCTACCTATGACACAGGGGAAGATATCCTTAAGAAAAGGCAAACAGTGGTTTACTATTTGCATCTTACTCTCTGTCAGCGCTGTTATGTATTTCCAATTTATTTAATGCCCATCATGGCCATTTTTACAAAAGAAAAACCAGAGTATAGACTTACTCAGTTATCCAAAGTCACACAGCTAAGTTAAGGTTCATTTATAGGTGGTCCGTGGTGAGAACTTCATTAGGCTACTTGACATGGAGGCGGAGAGTTATTGTGAAGCCTTTTCAAGGCAAGCCATTTATGATCTTACGCACATATTCTTCAAGGAGCTTTGAAATTGTAGGAACTTCAGGTCCCGTAAAACAGGTCTGTAGTACTTGTTTAGTGGTCACTCGCTATGCTTGTTCAGTCATGACGGTCCCTCTGCAGCAGCTGCTGCCATTCCTTCCCTTGCACACACTACGAATTCTCTCCACTGTCTCCCCGGATGCTCATGACAACCTTCTGAAAGTTAGGCATAGTCCATGCCTTCTTTTTTTTAAATTAAATTACTACTTTTATAAGCATATTGAGTAATTATCCCTGCCCCTCTCCTTCCCTTCCTTCTACCCTTCCTCCTGTCCCTCCCTTCATCAATCCATCTCACTCCTTTTCATCTTCCTGTCTGTCTGTCTGCTTCTATGGGTCCCAGGGTTCTCTCTGGATCATCTGCTCTAGTAGGGGTTCAGGCCTCTGGCAGACCTTGGGTGGACCCACTAATAGGGGCACTCCCCTTCATCGGTCAAGCCCTAGCCCTTAAGGTTCCCACTGCATGTAATTATCTCTCCTGAGATCCTCGTTAGTCTATGGGGGGCATGTTGAAATATCAGTCATTATGCAGGTCTGGTAAGGTCAAGTCTCAATGCAATGAGTTCGTGGATGCAGCAAGCCCTGCCTTGCATGGAATGTCTTGTCTAGACCTCTGCCCTCTTGAATGTGGCAGGTAACTCAGACAGACAGAGTGCTTTCACTCCAGGTCACCTGGGTAGGAACTGATGAGCCTGACCTCATACACTATAACTATCTGATTGGTAGTTGTCCATCCTGCCTTTTAAGTTCTTCCCTAGCTCATGAGTCTTTTCCCCAACCCAGGATACTCGATGCTAATCACTCAGGGAAATGCCAGCTTCCCTTCTGAGATAGAGCTGAGATACGCATTTAACTTCCGAAACACTACTCTTTACAGTTTTTAAGGAGAAACCTCTTCAACTGCCTTTCTTTAAGAGATTTTTGAAGTCTTTGAAAAAATGCTAAAGTGATACTAGAAATACATTTGTTCATATCTAGAGATTTGGGGTAAGTAGACCATAATTTAACCTTCTATGTAACAGAAACAGAACTATATCAACATGTTCAGCTCTTGAGAGTGGGTAAGCAACATTTTACCTCACCCAGAGAAGCCTTGGTTGTTTGTGCTGTGTAATATTGACCATGGAACATCACCCCAGATCATTGTTTCCAAGGATAAGCCATCTGTAAGTGCCAGATAGGAGAGGAACTCTCCTTGAATTATAGAGTTGGTGGCACACAGGTTGAGAACCCTGATTCTGGGGTCAGGCTACCCTGGGTGACCTGAATCTTCCTACTCTGGGTGCATGTGTCCAGAAACTCTGGGGTAGTCTATACATATTGGCCAGTTTCATTCATTGACTCAGTTAGTATTTACAGAGCATCTACTAAATGTTAACTAGAGTGTTACAAGTACAAAAAGCAAAAGAGCGAATCATAAACAAAGCTTTCTTAAGGAGGTTCTGTTTGTCTATAATGTAACACCTAGCTCCCAAGCAATTAAGAATGACAGTATTTCATATATATGCCAATTCTAGGTTATAAAAGCAAGTGAAGAACTCATGGGCTAGGAAGATTGCTTAGTGGGTAAAAGCCTTGCCGTGCAAAACCGGTACAAGTTCAGTCACCTGGAACTTGGATACTTGGAACCCAAGTTAGGTTGCTGCAAGTTGTCCTTTGGTCTCTATAAACTTGCTGTGGCATCTGTCCACTCTGCTCCAAGTCCCCATGTGCACATGATATGAATAAATTAAGTTTAAAAAGCTCAAAGTTATTTATGTTCAGAGACACTTCAAAATGTTCTTATAAAATTCTGGAGGGAGTTTGCCTTGATGGAGCCCAACCAATCTGATAAAAAGTGTCTGGTGCTTTGGGTCATGTGAGCAGAGTCACGGTATGAGGTAGGACAGCAGGAGACTTCAGTATGCTTGGTAAACTGAGTCCACTTGGATGGTCTTTGTATAGATGCTCACAGGAACATCTTGTTTTTAGCTTGTAGTTTTATTCAGCTCATAATATTGTCACTCTCACGTTTCTGTCTGCTAAGAACATTTGAAAAGTTTCAAATGGAACCTCTCACCTAAACTCTTCATGGGTCTCAAATTCATTCATCATCTTGCTTTCTGTTATCAGCAGTGGGAGCAAAGTTCTCTCCTGCCAGGGTCTGGTACTCATGCTGTTTCTCAGGCCTCTCTGGGGGGCCATGCCACCTGATCGCTCAACATGGAAGCCCTGCCTCTGATCTACAGCAGGTTTTCCTTTCCTCCCATATCCACCCTATCAGGTCTTTCTTCTCTTCATTCCTTTCATATTGTATTCTTAGAAACTTTGTTCCTCAGTAAGGTCCAGGACGCATTTGTTTGACCTCAACTTTGGTGTGAAAGAAGCAAAAATCTAATCTAATTATATTGTGAATGGAATCTCCAGTTATTTCTGACCTGGAAGGAGGGAGGACTTGGAGGAAAACTTGGCTAGATTAGGTAACTAGTCACTCATTGTGTTCTTTAATAATCCTGACTGTAGTTTACTGAAAACTTCTGTATTCTGGCTTGAGCAAAGTTTATGACATCATTTCACTTAACTGTCACAACCGCATGAAAGCCTTTCCTATTCTTTTAATTAGTTCCCTTAGAGAATTGTCCAAGGTCCTCCTGAATTTTGACCACAAAAGCTACGCCCCATCTGCTACCTAAGAAGGACAGAAGAGGGATCATTAGTATTCAGCACCTCTCACCATCTTTTTAATGCTTTATTTTCATGACTGAGGAGTAACCAGGTTTAGCATAGATGGCTTGAAAATTACAGATTATAAGATATATGAAAAATTTAAGAATCATTACAAGTCGACGATAAGATCTATTTATATTTGGTCAGTTTCTCTATTTTCTTCCTTTTTTAAATTTTATCATTATTTCCGCTCATACAAACTTAACAGGTACACCCGTCCCCTCCCTCCCTCCGCCTGACCCCCCTTCTCACTCCTCCCTCCTCCCTCCCCATTCCCCAGTGCCTCTCCCCATCCCTGGAGCATCCTTTAATGTGCATGCCAAACTCTCCTCTGCGTCCTCCTCTCCGATGAGGTGCAAGGACCCAGCGGCATTTCCCAGAACCTTTTCCTGTGTCCCCCTTAAGCTTAGGAACACTACTGTGACTGTCAGTCCCTAGCCTCTAAGGATCCTAGTGCCTTTAGTCCATGCTAGACTATAGTCAATAGTGTGTTGGACATTGCGCAGGGCATGCAAAGTCCTATTATGATTGCTTGGGCCCTAACTTGTGTGGAGTATCCTGCATATCATTACTCCTCTCACCCTTGTACTTTTACAATCTTACTGCTCCCTCTTCTGCAAATTTCCCTGAGCTTCAGGATGGGGAGAGATTAGGCTGGCCTAGTTCCAGGTGGTTGATGTAGAGTCTCTGATGTTCTGAATTATGGTTTGTTGATTTTTTTTTTCAGTTTTGCTGTTCCTGCAATGCCCTTGGCTCCATCCTGATGGGTATTGGAAGTCACCTCCTGGCCAGAGATTAAAAACCTGCTAAATTAGAGTCTTGTTATAAGAGTATATTCAAAGGTAGATGGAATAAAAGTAGGAGACCGCGGTGAGAGAGGGGTCAATCACCTATTTGCAAAATGGTTACTTTCTATCTGCCAGACTATATGCCCTCCCCTTCTGGTGAGATCACACCCCATCAGTTGTAAATGATCAGGAAGGAAAGTCTGTGAACTTAACCAGATGTCTCATTACTTACTTGCAGTCCTTGATGGTGGCCTATTTTCTCTGTTGTAACATGGTCCCCTCTCTCCTTGTTTCTGGTGGGGCCCTCCTTCCCCATCCCTCCTGTTTATAATCTTTGCTTCCTTTTTTAAATAAACGTTTGGAATTGTTTGGCAAATCACTGTCAATTTAGGCCCTTACAAGCTTGCCACCCCCTCTTCTTGCCATGTTCCTTGAACTTTGGGGTGTGGGTGGGTGAGGCATATGTCTTGTTTAGGTACAAGCAGTCTGCAGTCACTTATTTTCTGCATTTTGGTGGGTTGCTCTTTCCAGCAATAAACACCTTCTGTTGTACAAGAGGGCTTCTAGGTTGAGTTCTGAGTACTCTTCCAATCTATGGGTATAACAACAGACATTTACAAAGCAGCTTAATATACTTTCTTTGTAACAAACATTCATAGTCTGCTCTTCCTCTGGGACCTATGTCCTTCCCTTTCATAAGTTCTTGTTCTGATTTATGGTAACAGGAATATGTTCCATTCTGACAAGCAGACATTAAATCTGATCAGAAAACTGTTGGTTGTCTCCTTGATCTTCATGCCACTATTACACTGATGGTTACCTGTTGCCTGATGATTATTATTGCAACTTGCAGATTTCACAGATTGATGAGATTTTTGATTGATTTTCTCTTCCAATAGTTTCCATAGTACTCAGTGGTACTATGTAAGCTATCTAACAAGGAGGAAACTTCCTTACCAGTTTTGGCTGATATTTTTTTGTCCATTTCCTGTGATGCATGTAAGGTGCATTTTCAGTAAAAGGTTTTACTGTCAGTTTCTAGAGGGCAATAAAGACCAATGGCAAAAGGCTATACTGTTTGGGAGGGCTTTGAGATCTCTCTTATCAATAACTTATCAAGAAATATCAGATGTCTGTTACTTCTAGTATTATTTTGATTGTCACTGGGTTCTAGGTGGAGCATCTATCCATCCATCCATCCATCCATCCATCCATCTATCTATCTATCTATCTATCTATCTATCTATCTATCTATCTATCTATCTATCCATCTATCCGTCCATCCATCTGTCCATCCATCTGTCCGTCCATCTATCTGTCCATCTATCTATCTATCTATCTATCTATCTATCTATCTATCTATCTATCTATCTATCTATCTATCTATCTATCTATCTATCGCTTTGCCCTGTTTTCCTCTCTCTGTGCTCCTCTGCACAGGGACTGTCCATTCTTATTCCCTTTTTAAAAGAAATGTTCTTTGACATATTAATAACACAGAAGGTTCCTATATGGCTGTATCTCAGAGTCTTAGAGATTTTTGTTTAGTCCCACACCCCTTCCCAGCCTCCATCCCATTCTTTCCCTTCATCACCCCTAGGTATTTTCTCCCATTAGTCCTCCCTTACCCTGTCAACCACGATATCTTATATCTCCACCTCCAAAGGCTTCAGCCTAACCTTCCCGCACCACCTTCCTGCTCATTGTCTCTTTTCTGACTCTTAAAGGAATTCTAAGCCAAATACTACAGTCGGGAGATCAATGCTAGCATCCACATATAAGAGAGAACATGTGGCATTTGTTTTTCTATGTCTGAAACATTCTGCTCAATACTATATTTTCCAGTCCCACCCATTTACCAGCAAATCCATAATCTCATCTTGCCTGATGGTTGAGTAGTATTCCATTGTGTATATGTACCACATTATTTGCTGGATATAACAAGATTGTGATAGATAAGATTTCATGGTGTTACAGGAACAGTCTTTCCTTTTTATGTCAAATGTCCCTTCGTGGTCACCAAATGTTACAGGATCCCTGGTCAGGGCCCAATGTTGCTGGAATGACCGTCCCAATATTGCAGGGTTCTGGAGTTGAAGATTGAAATCAGAACACATGTAGAGGATTAAAGTAGAGTTTATTAGAGGAGAGAAAGGCTGGAACTCATGGACTGTAGATGTGGAGTGCCATGCGGGGCAAGCGCCCCGGAGAACTCAAGGACCCCAGGCATGGAATCCATGAAAGGCAGACAAGGAACAGACTCATGACACTCTGAAGGCCATGAGGAGCTTGAGCGCCAAAGATGGCTGCCAGGGTCAGACATATTTATACACCTAGGCAAGCGGGAAACTGGCTTTTTCTCGTTAGTTAGCTCCCACTGGGGCCCAACCCAGTTGCTCCTGGACCAAATAGGGCTAAAGATCAAGTTGTTGTTGGATTTGGAGGGCTCGTCTCCATAAACCCTTCATAGGGAAGTTGGCCATCTTGTCCTACAAAGATCGGAGTCAGTTCCTCAGCAGGGGGTTCCTTCAGGGAAATCCCAGCAGTAGGGGGAGGCCTTTGGGAATTTTAAAGACCTTCAAAGACCTTTAGAAACCCATCCCAGCAAAGCTGCTCTGCCTTAATGGCAGATATGAACACTTCCACAAAAATTGTGTGGGAATTGTCTTAACAACAACTCACAGGAAAGAAGAAAGATCTTAAGAAACTCCACACCTTTCTGTGAGACTGATGTGTAATACTGATGGTGGTGAAGAAAAGGAGAATGTTTTCCTCAGTGGTATACCCACTTAACTATGATACTTGCTGGAGCATGAATCATGTCAGGCATATGTCATTGAAGACAAACTAGATGAAGTACAGTGGGTTGCACAAGTGAAAAGATTCGAAAATGGGAGAAAGTTCTGGCAGAGGAGATGAAAGATTGTAAAATGGGATTTGGGACTAACAGGTGAAGATATTATAAATTCACTATATTCATGAATACAACATTAAAAAAGGGGAATAAAAAAATGAAGCATCGAAATCCAAATCACTCAATCAGTAAATGGGCTAATAAATTCATTAGACAGTTTTCAAGAGAAGAAATGCAAATGTCAAATAAATACTTGATAGTATTACTTACTCATCATGAAAATGCATGTCATAATGGCTTTGGGATTCCATGCCACCCAGTAAGAATGGCTACCAACAAGAAGACAAAAGACATCAAATGGTTGTGGTGAGGATGTGGGGAAAGGAGTTTTCACTACTAGTGGGAATGTAAATTTGTGCAACCACTAGGGAAATCAGTATGGAAGATACTAAAATACTCTATGACCCAGCTACACTACCAAAAAGCATACCACAAAGATACTTGCTCAACCATGTATAACTGTGCTATTCACAATAGCCAGAAATAGCATAAATGTCCATAAACAGATGAGTGAATAAAGAAAAAAAATGGTAATATACACAATGGAATTTTATGCAGCTACAAAAAGATAAGAAAATCATAAACATTTTCAGAAAAATGCACACAATTGAAAAACATTGTTGAGTGAAACAAATCAGTTTCATTGACAGAAAAAAAAGAAGTTTGGAATTATCCCCTTTGTTGTGCTTTATATTCTGCCTTAAAAACTTAATTATCATGTCCTGAATGTTGACTATTATTCAGAATCTTCCAAAGCCAGGTTTGGTTGTACTATATTGACACATAAACGTAAGGCCATTAGTTTATTCAATTATTCTTCTCTTGATGGAAAATGAGCAGTTTTCAAATTCTGTTGCCATGAATGTGATGAACATCTCGGGCACCTTGGCAGCTGTGTTCCTCACAAAACAGCTCCTTGTTTCCCATAGGGAGCGTCTTCTCACATTTTCTAGCTGTTCAAACACAGTGGCCGCAGTGACTTGTCCAGCCACAGGGGCTGATGCATACTATGACAGTCGTTGGCTCTGGCGCAGCTGTGGACTTAGTGTGTGGGCCTCAGAGAGAAGACAAATGCCAGCAAAGTGAGAGAAGTGGAGAGAGTTGACTTGCGCATAATGAATGAACTCCGCATGAAGAGATCTGAGCCCCTGGGATATTCCCAAAGACAGCAGGCAGCACAGGGTAGGGGTGAATGTGCTGCTGCCCGCCTCTGAGAGACCTCCTAGCTTCACAGTGGTGGCCACCTTCCCTTCTGCCTGGGACATTCTTTTTTTTTTTTATTTCCACTCATACAAACGTGACAGGTACACCGGTCCCCCCTCCCTCCAACCCACTATCCCCCTGTGCCCCCCTCCCTTCCCCCTTCCTTCCCCATCCCCCAGTGCCTCCCACTCCCATCCCCGGAGGATCCTTTAAGGTGCATGCCAAACTCTCCTCTGGGTCCTCCTCTCCGATCAGGTGCAAGGACCCAGTGGCATTTCCCAGAACCCTTTCCTGTGTTCCCGTTAAGCATAGGAACACTACTGTGGCTGTCAATCCCTTGCCTCCCAGGATCCTAGTGCCTTTAGCAAATGCTAGACTTTGTGAGGTCAATAGTGTGTTGGACATTGCGCAGGGCATGTAAAGTCCAAATATGATTGCTTCGGCCCTAACTTGTGCTCCTCCCATCCTTGTGCTCTTACAATCTTACCGCCCCCTCTTCCGCAAATTCCCTGAGCTTCCGGATGGAGAGAGATTAGGCTGGCCTAGTTTGCCTGGGACATTCTTGATTGTCACCTGGCAGGACTCCAACCAGGGACCCTGGCCCTTCAGAGCTTGTACTTGCTCCCCTGTAAGACTTCCCATTCACTGGAGAAAACCAAGGGCAGCACACAAAACACTTCCTCTTGCTTCTTTTTCCTCCATTTCCCCAAACTCCATTTATATTTAGCCAAGCCATGTTTTCTACTCAAAGGGGTAGGAAAAGAACAGACATGCGCACCACCGATGGATTCTGTTGCTCCGCTTTTTCTCTGACTTCATGCCTTCTCTCTTAAACTCAGACCAGTTTCACACTCCAGTACATTCCACTTAACAAAATTGTATGAAGGATGCATTTCACATGCCAAGCACCATGCTTGGTGCAGAAAGGAATGGAAATGACCAGGAGCAGCCTGAAGGACAATATTTTTCCTAGCTGAGGTCCCTGCATATTCAAAAGTTTACGCTATGACCTCTGTTTATTTCCTGCTTTGTGCCAAAGAGTTTTCTGTATCAGAGTTAGAAACATGGTATATGTTTCTAAACATACTCTAGTTCTAAATTTGAATTTCAGACAAACAACCACTGCTTTGTATATTTCGTGTAACATATGTGTCTGTATGTATGTGTGCCTTGAATCTTGCTTGAACTCTACTAAAAAAGTTACTTATCTAAAATAAGTGTTTATGATTTAACTGAGAGCCCTATGGTTTGCCTGGCCATTCCATTTGCATTGAGCAGGAACTTGTGATTTGTTAAGCTTCTGTATTTGCCTTCTAACCTGACTCACATATTCTTTATGGCACCGTGGCACGTCCGCAGAAGTTATTGCTGCTCACAGCTTACATGAAAGTAATATGGGATTTCTGGAATATGGACTTCTTGTGCGAAAGGAAAGTCAGGAAGGTATGGATACAGCACTAAAATCCAGGGTCATTTCGTGCTAAGGCCCATATTCTTTTTTCTGTATTATAGAAGCTTAAACCATGGATTGGGTCTGGATATACTTCAACAGAGTAATTGATCTTTTGGTTGAAAGAAACATATAAAAATGAGGTAGGTGAGAAAGAACACTTTCCTCTTTTTCACACGACATTCAGAAACTCATCTTTCTATCTAATGCATTTAAGTAGAGTATTCCAACTCACCTTAAATTCATTTCCTACACATAACTTTGCCAAAGCAGTGCAAGTTTGTGGTGAAACATCGCCCTCTTCTGGACAGACATATATTCTGCTGTGGTGATAGAGTGGATGTACTTTTATAAGTTAGAACAAAGATACAATCAATTATGTGCCCAATCTCATAATGAACAGCTAGTACCACTTATTTTACAATGTGACTCAAAATAGAAGCAAGAAAACAATAATTTTACATCTAATTTAATGGAGATGACTGAGTGGTAGGAATAGAAATAACTACAATCTTTAACTATAGGATATGCCTGAAGTCATATCTCCGGAATAATATTTACATCATCTGGATCAAATAGTCCCAAAGAATGTGAAGAGACTCAGGCATGTAAGAAAAATGAAGAAAGGAAAAGAGCCGTTGTGGGTGAACACTCTATTTCGAAGTCAAATTAACCTTGATATCTTCTCTTCACAGCCTATCTGAATGTGTGTGTGTGGGGGGGGTGTGGATGTATGTGAAAGCAAGTGGTCAATGGAGAAACACTCATGGTGCTCCTTAGATTTCATCCATTTTGTTTCTTTTTAAAATTATTGTATTTTTCTAGTTTTATAACATTTTGTTTCTTGAGACAGGTTTGCTCGCTTGGCCTGAAACCCACTGATCTCAAAGTCTCTCTAGCTAGGGAACCCCAGTGATCTTCTTGTCTTTGTCTTCCCGATGTACATGCCACCAGGTCTTGCTTTTTGACATAGGTTCTAGGACCTGAACTCAGTCCTCAAGCTTTCACAGCAGGAACCTTGCCAACTGAGCCATCTCTCCAGCTCTCTCTAAATTCTTCAAACCTCAGCTTCCTCATCTGCAGAAATGATTGTAAAAGTAGCCATTAAGCAGGATGGTGGGGGAGATGAAAGGAGGGAGCATCCCATTCCCTAGATTCACCGTTGAAAGCTCACCTCAGGGAGACCTCTTACCCCTCCCACTATGTGAGACAAGCAAAGGACTGTCTGTGGGGAAGTGGACCTTCTCTAGACACAGAATCTGCCAGTACCTTGACCTCCAAAGTGGTGAGAAATAATATCTGACATTTACAAGATACCCAATCTGTGACATTTGTTATAGCAGTTCAAATGAACTGAAATGACATCTAAGAAAGGTAGTACATTGTTAAATTAGACTCAGTATATATGAAATATCTTATATTAGGCCTATAAATATCAGCTGTTAATGTCTTAAAGCATGAATTTCAGCAACAGAGAAGGGCCTTGGGTTGAGTATATTTGTAGGAAGAACAGACCAGGCAGGCCTGTATTAAGGTCTCTGATCAATCATCACTTACAATACCTCCACCCGGGGAGCATGCCACTCAGGGATGATCTGTATGGGTCGCTTGTGCGAATGCAACTTCCCCAAGCTATAACTACCACCGCGCCCGGTGCTGATGTCAAACCACCTGGCTAAGAGGACCAACCCGGTCAGGACGACTCAGCAAAAGCTCATGCTGAGACTTCTGGGAGGTTGGGTGGGGTATATAAGCAACTTGATATTTACAATAAACAAGCCTGCAAGCCTGAGAGCCTGAGAGCCCGCCTGGCCACTCGCCTGACTTCCAGGGTCTGTGCTGTTGACTCCGCCCCCAAAGGTCTCCGTGGGTCCCCGAGACTGCTACATGTATTGAAACCTAATTCAATGCACGATGGGATTTGTAAGTGGGGCCCTCATCGATCGGGTTAGTGAGCTCATGAAAAAGACTCTCTAGAAACTTCCCACCCCTTTTCACTGTGCAAAGCTATAGCACCAGGAAGGGTGTCCTCCTTGAAATCTGCCAGCAGCTTGGTCTTGGATTTCCAGATTCCAAAACTTTAGGAAATCCAATTCTCTTGCTTCAATCATTCTACTCTGTTGTAGAGGTAGCCAGAATAGGCTGGACATAAGAGACAAGAATAGTTTATTTTTCTAAACTCTCCTACTTTATTTTTACCCAACTTTTGACTAGTGGCAGAAGTACAAGGAGATAAATATTTCTCTTAAATTTCAACCAAATTTTAGAGCTGAACGTTTCAAGGAAATCAATATCCTTCCAGAGCTGTCTTGGAAAGGAAACCTCAGAAATATGTGAGCCTGTGAAATCCATGCCAAAGATAATCTACACTTCAATTTCAACATGTAAAAAAGGATGAAAATGCATAAATAAACTAAAATAAAAGAAAATGGTGAAAACATATATATGTCTATCTCAAAGAAGATTGGCTAATCTTCTAAAATCCTATTGATGATCACAAAATTATTGTGCATTAGACTTTTAGATGCTGTTACTATTGGAAATGGCATAGAAAATGTAGAGGTTTTTGCTGAGTTTCCTTTTGTTTGGTGGGACCGTTAGCTTCATATTTCTCTTTTTATGTCACAGACTTATGTGCCTGAAAGGACACAGGCCAGAGGAATGTGAGCTCTGGGTGCCAAAACATTATCTTGCTTGCACTTATTATACATCACAAGTTTCAGTCAATGGCATACCTTTAATTGCCTGGGGAAGTTAATGAATCCAGGCTGAGCTATTAAAATATTGTTATTCATTTGACTGAGAACTAGAAAGTTTTAGCCAGGAAGCAATGGATCATGGAGAGAATGCTGCTGCAAGTATTCAGACAATTTCAAATATGCTAAGTGCTTGAAGAGCAAGCGATGCCAACAAAAACAGCAGAAATGGCAAGTTAATTGCAGGTGTCTTGCTTTTAGTTTTAGATACTTGTGGCAAACCACCACAAGCCATGCTGCATTTGTCTAAAGGAAGTTGAGCTAAGGTTCAAGTGAAATATATGAGGAGATTCTGTTAGGGCTTAGGAGCGAAAGATCGCCATGGGCCCCAGCTGCTTGCTTTCCTTTCCAAAAATACATAAAAGTTCCCAAGTGCATGAGATTTAAACAGGTTGCTCTGCCTTTGAGCTCTCATGGCATTCTTTGATGATTAACTGATATTCCATCTGATATTCTTTCGAACTCAAATGCCTAGTGGACAGTGGACAGAAAAAGAAAGGGATGACTGGTCTCATGAGGTATTCTGATTAGACTTAAGTTTCCCTTCAGACAACTGGATCCTGACACTTGCATCTTACCTTGTGTATTAAGGAAACCTGGGTGTCTTGGAAGTGCTGAGGGAAGATGTCAGGGTTTGAATGTGAGCTGTCCCCCACAGGCTGTAAGCTGATGTTTGGGAAGGTGATAGCAATTTCAACCATAATTCAGAACATCAGAGACTCTATATCAACCACTTCTCCCCATCCTGAAGCTCAGGGAAATTTGCAGAAGAGGGGGCGGTAAGATTGTAAAGGCACAAGGATGGCACAAGATTGTAAAGGAGCAATGATATGCAAGATACTCTACACAAGTTAGGTCCGAAGAAATCATAATAGGACTTTGCATGACCTGCGCAATGACCAACACATTATTGACCCCTCAAAGTCTAGCATGGACTAAAGGCACTAGGATCCTTAGAAGTGAGGGATTAACAGCCACAATAGTGTTCCTGTACTTATGGGGAACACAAGAAAGAGCTCTAGGCAATGCCACTGAGTCCTTACACCTCATCAGAGAGGAGGACCCAGAGGGAAGTTTGACATGCACACGAAGGGATGCTCCAGGGATGGAGGGGAGGAGGCACTGGGAGAAACGGGGGGGGGGCAGGGGAAGGGGAGGGGAAAAGGGGAGAAGGAGCTAGGGGGTTCAGGAAGGGGTGGAGGGAAGGAGGGGACCGGTGTACCTATTAAGTCTGTATGAGCGGAAATAAATAAATAAATAAATAATAAAAAAAGAAGGCACATCACAGGGGGCAGGGCCATGAGGTTGGTTAGCTCCACCTTGCTCCAGTCTGCAGTTTGCTCTCTCAGCTTCTGCTGTCTAGTTGGCCCTTTCCACCTTAATAGACCGTATGTCCTTCTTCAATCCCACTTCTCCCTTCAAGTTGCTTGAGTTGAGTTTGTCTCATAGCAGCAGAAAGCGTAATTGCTACCAAAGAATATGGGTTGCTGACTCTAAGTGTAATTTTATTAGTACTGCATCATAAATGACACAGTTGAGTCAATAATAAACCTTTAACCACCTGAAAAGATCATCAAGTCAGTCTGAGCTATTAAAAAAACTTCTGTTCATTTGACTTGGGACTGAGTTTTAACCAGACTTGTGTAAGTTCAGCAATCCTCACTGGAAGAAAAAAAAAGGAATCCTCTACTTTGCTCTTATCTCAGCAAGACTGATGCATGCTAGTTTCCACTGGCCTGACTAGTACATCTTCATGTTTGGGGCATATGTATAATTTAAGGCTGTGAGACATATACTGGCCATCTGGTGGGGTTTAAAGAACTGGAAGTTCTCCAGCTACAGAGGTGGTTCAGGGATTACGATTCTGTCTAGCAAGCAGAAGGTCCTGAGTTCGGATCCCAGGTCCCACGTTAAAAATACTAGGCAGAAATGGAAGCAGCCTGTACTTCTGGCCAAAGGTAGAAGCAACTCAGGATGATTCCTGAAGTCACCTTTGGACCTACAAAGGTATACACAGTACCCTCTGATACACACACACACACACACACACACACACACACACACACACACACAATATTTAAATAAAAAAGAACTGGGGCATCTTAGGGACTTTGTAATAGCAATGGAAAGAGCATCTTGGAGGACCACGCCCATCTCCTTTCTAATTAGATGAAAGGGACTAGAAGTTTTCGTCATTGTAAAATGAGGTAGTAGGAGGCAGTTGATCACTGACTCTGATCCCTAGCTTCCTGCCTAGCAACTCTTTCTTAGTGTGGTCAAGAGAAAGGAGTTGAAATATCTGCACGTAATATTTTGTGGACTCATTACCGTGGTTTGAATGACAGCTGTCTCCCCACGGGCTCATGTGTTCGAATTCTTAGCTGGTGCTAAGGCTTGGGAAGGTCGTGGCACATTTAAGAGGTAGAGTCTTGCTGGAAGAAGGGTGGGCCTTGAGGTTTGGTAACTTGACTCTGCTTCCTTTGGCTCTTTGGTTCCTGGTCTCCTGACTGCTGTGGTGAACTGAAGGGGCCTTTTGTTTCTGCCTACAGTCATGTGACTTCTGCCATAAGACTCCATATCCCCTCTGGAACCATAAGCTAAAACCATAACCCCCACGCTTCCCCCCCCAAAAAAAACAGTGCAACACTCACCCAAGGTTACTATACAGTAAAAAGCAAAGAAAAAAAAAATCTAACGAAGGGTTTATTGTTTAGAGCCAGGACCTTTCTGGGAACTAATTTAGAATAGAGAAGTTAATTAGGTTATGCATTTGTCAAGGTTCTCCAGAGTAGTAGATTCAATTATGTGTGTGTGTGTGTGTGTGTGTGTGTGTGTGTGTATTGTAATCTACTTAAGTAGGAGACCTGAAATAAATGTTATTAACATTAAAACAGCAACAACGTCTTCCTCATTGTAAAGTAAGGTGGAGGTGATAGGAGGCAGGTGGTCACTGGCCTAATCTAAAATACTGTTCGGCAAAAAACTGGGTAGCATATCTAAGTAATTACATGAAATTAGCCACACAGTTACCAATTTGCATCCTACACCAGAATGGAGTTGGCTTCCCAAAGCTCACACTAAACTCCAGTTCAATTATATCAAATATCTGGGAACAATTCCCATGTGTATCTAAGGCTGAGAACCACTGGGGCTAAGCAGGGCTTTTTCGTGTCGATTCATGAAGTATCCAGGCTCAGATGTCCTCTATGAACTTGCTAGCATTGCAAATTCTCAGTCTCCGTTCCAGTTCACGAGGTCACAAACTCTCGAGGCACAACCAGTGGTTTGTGGTTTAACAAAGCCTGCAGGTAGTGTTATTGCAGGGGCAAATTGTGATCCATTGGTCTAGTACAATCAAAGGATGCACTACGATATCAGGAATGTCTCCAATAGATATTCTCTGAACCAGTACAGCAAAGTGCTCAGTGAGGCTGGCTGGGTGGAAAGACCGACTCTTCATTCAGGTTTAGTTAAGTGGCCAGTGGTTGTTCCAAGGGATATTTTTAAGACAGAACATAAATCCTAATCTGATCGCCGCTCTGGGTATTCCAAAACTGTCTTCTATAGGTTTAGGAATTGACCCTTAGAGCCCATGTATATATATATATATATATATATATATATATATAGAGAGAGAGAGAGAGAGAGAGAGAGAGAGAGAGAGAGAGGGGGCACACCTTAGATACTTTTCATTTCTTCTGAGTGCCAGATTCTTTTCCTTCATCCTTGAAATCCCTGACAGGAGCCAATTGGGTCAGTTCATCATGATTCTGTAACACTTGGGCACCTTCTAAACTGGCAGAGGTGAAGGACTGGATTTCTTTAAGTCAGAAACACACAAAGCGTATTTAGTTGGGATGAGGGGAAAGCAATGTAAAGAACACTAAGAATCTTCTAGGGCTACCTCCCTTAAAAGGTTTGAGAAGCCTCATGTGCGGTGTGGATATATACCACACAGACTGAAGTCTGTGACAGACGTCAGGGTTGAATTTGGCTCACACACACCCCCCCCCACGTTTGAATCCTTAGCCTGGTGCTAATGTTTGGGAAGGTTGTGGCACTCCTCAGAGACAGGCTAGTTGGAGGAAGGGATGCCACAGAGTGGGCCTTGAGGCTTCCCCTGGCTCTCTTGCCCTCAGCCTTTGGAAGGCAGCTCCCTGCTTTTGTCTTCAGCCATGTCTTCTGTCATGTGATTCTTACAATACTGGAGTACATCCTTTCTGGAACTGTAAGGCAAATAAATGCTCCAACCTCACTCTTAACTTCCTTGAATCTGAGTAGCCTCACAGCCCAAAGAAAAGTAACTGCATTAAGTTTGGTTGCTGATAAAAAAGGGCTATGGCAGGGCTTGTATTTTTATCTTCCTGTGTTTGTGTGTTTGCATGTCTGTACATGGGCATATAGAGACTAGAGGTTGATATTTGGGTGTCTTCCTTGAATTGGTCTCTGCTTTATCTTTTTAGACAAGTTCTCTCACTGAATTTAACACTGGTTTGGTCAGACTATCTGGCCAGTGAGTTTTGAGAAACTGTCTACCACATATCTTTCTCCTGTGCCGCCAGAGTTACAAATGCACAATATGGGCAATGTGGGCAACAAAGCTCTGAACTTGCTCTAACTTGCATGGAAGCATCTTATAGTTTAAGCCATCTCCCCAGCCTCAAATTCTTTTGTCTTTTAATGCTTATACTCCATCCTGAAAGTCTGCCTGATGATTTCTTTAAAGTGAGATGTGCCCTACATAAACAGCTGTACACACATGCATACACAAGCCATCCTGCAAGCTTATAGTGAAAATAGAAACACAAAACTTTTGTAATTATTAGCTGGTAAAGTTGGGAGGGATATGGAATCTTTGTTGCAAATTCCATGTTAAGAACATTTTAATTTTAGTGAGAACATTTATTTTAAAACAATAACCTAGGCCGATGCTTGCAAGTGGTTATCATTCGGATCTGAAATGTATCTCAAAAGGCCCATGTACTAAATGACTGGTCCCCCAGCTTGGTGCTATTGGGAGGTGGTGGAAACTTTGAAAGGGAGAACCTATTGAGATTTTAGGTCACCGGGAACATAATTTTAAAGGGGGTAGTTGGGCCACAACCCTACTTCTTCCCTCCTGACCATGAGAAGTGTGGTTTTTCTACATACATGTTTAAAGTGGCTCAACACGGGCTTCAAAATGATAGGTTAAAGCCATCAGTCATTTTTCTTTCCTTTTGATCTGCTCAGTTAAAATGGAGAACAGCTGATTCCCATCTAAATATTTTACGTTTATTTTTCTATTTTTTCTCAATCATACAAACTCAATTAATATCCCGTCCCCTCCCTCATCCACTCTTCCCCAGTCCCCCTTGCATCCTCCCCCCCTTTTCCTCTTCCTTTCATCCCCCTCCCTCCCTTTCTTAGTGGCTTCCTCTTCTCCCCCTCCCATTCCCTGGAGCATCCTTTAGTGTGAATGTCAAACTTCCCTCTAATGAGGTGTAAGGATTCAGTGGCATAGCCCAGAGCCCTTTCTTGTGCTCCCCTTTAGTATGGGAACACTATTGTGACTGTTAATCCTTTGCCTCTAAGGATCCTAGTGGCTGTGATCATTAAAGTGATCAGTTTTGAGTCTGACACTTCTAAAATTGTGAGCCTAATGAAACTTTTCACTTTACATGTTACCTTAGACATTTGGTATAACAATGGAAAGCAAACACAGGCCTGGCATGAAATAAAGTCTCTCAACAATCAACTTTTGACAAAAGATATTATTTATTCGCTCAGGGTGTAGAGTAATGCCATTCCACAGAGTTTTAACAAAACACTTTCAAATTTATATATTTTCAAATTTACTTTTCACATTTAAGTATGTATTACCATTTTGGTTAATTTACTTTAATTTCTGGAAGTTATTATCTTGGTAAGTCAATCCTCATAATACCATTAGCTGACGTGAGGCATATTTCAAACTACTCAATGACATTTGATTTCTAAACAAAACATTACTTATGTACTTCTACCTTATAAAAATAAGCTAAAAGAAATCCAGGGTTTTATATTCATGTCTCCCCATTCATATCCCTAAAAACCCACTCTAACTAAGTGCTACTAGGCAAGACTTAAGACTGCTACAAAAAGACACACTGGATGTGGTGGCATGTCTGTAATTCCAAGGCTGAGAAGGAATGCTGGGAAGATCACACTGAGTCCTAAGCCACACTGTATGCTTTACATATTGAATTCTAGGCCACACTGGACTAGAATGAAACCCTGACTTCAAAAGAAACTCTCAAATCAACAACTAAGAACAAAACAAAAAAATCTACACGAAACTATTTCATATCTAAGATTATTTTCCCCACGTTCACCTCAGCAGGCTGATTCAGTTTAAGTTGGAAGTATATTCATTTCCATGGACGTACCAGCAGATGTCAGCAAAAACTAAGGTGTCACATTTTCCCAAGCCTGTTAGGGTATTTGTAGCAAATTAAGCATAATGCTCAAGGACAACCTTTGAGTGCCAAAGGTCAGCCGGACAGTTTGTAATTACCTTTTCGAGAGGAGAGGAGCTGAGACGACTCAGTGGAACCTGAGTTTTCAGAGTGACACAACTTTTTCTAAGGACTGAACAGCTCTGCTTAGTTAAACAAAAATTTATACCGTATAACAAAGCTGACAGGCTTTCTGGCTTTAAAATGTCTTACAGAATATTTCACATTTCCCAGGTACCCCAGTGCATATTTAGGGGCTCTGAGCAAGGAGAGTGGTGAGTTCGTGAGTGGACATCTTTATGAGATAGTTCCTAGCTTCCACAAGCTTCTTCTCTCAGGGGTGTTTGCTCTACAGAAGTTAACAAATTATATTTATATGTGTAAGAATATTTAAAATTGACTTGCTAAAAGTTACTTGCTTAAATCTAGACGAGAAAAGCAGTTTTAGAATAGCCTGTAAGGACTGTGGAACATATGGAACTTGACAAAATATTTTGAATAAGGATCTTATTTTGATATTCTCAATGTAAGCAGCAGGGCCCTAAGAGCTCAGCAGTAGGTAGAATGTTTACCTAGCACACATGAGGTCCCAGGTTCAATCACCAGTACCACCTAAAAATCAAACCAAACAAACTACAACCAACATCAAAATAAATCAAAATGTAAGTAGCTAATTTTTATATTCATTACAAACATGAATAAAACCATGTAACACTTTATAGTAATTTCAATGCATTATGACAATGCTTTATGTATGTATTCATTTATCTGATTGACCTCAGGGAACTCTACCATGAAGCTACATCTCTACCCCTTTTAATATCTGTGCCAAGCATTATGTAAGACCAATATTAGCCTTATATAAGCTTCTCTAATAAGACCTAAATAAAGCAGGATAGCTTATGAAGCTCTTGCTTCTTAGATTAACAGACTCTGACAACAGTGTAGCCACTTTGAATATTTATGCAAAATATAAAAAGGATCTAGTTTCACCATATATTTCTGAATTACTACATTATAAAACAGTGAAGGACTATGCATGGTTACTTTCCCAAATATACTCTTTTTAGGTCTACTCAAAATCAGACATAACTCTGTCTATAAGCATGTCATATGCTCATTGTCTGGTCCCTTAAATATACAGCTAGTACAAAAATTAGTAACGCTACTAAATTTAAAAAAAATCAGATCTAAGAAAAGCTGAAATAAAGCTAATTTTAATATAAATTTTTTTTCTCCATCATAAACACACTCCTGTTTTAAACTAAAAGAAACTAAGAGTTAAATTTTAACCAAGTGTGCTGTTACATGTGTGTGAATCCAGTACTGGGAAGGCTGATGTGGGAAGATGGCCGACAGCTCAGGCTACAAAGTGAGTATCAGGCCAGTCCGTGATACATAGCAGGACTTTGTTTCAAAAACACAAAACCAAATTTGTCTGAAGGGCTTAGGCAATGTATAGTGCTAAATCATACTTAAGAGCAAAACAGGAAATGAAAAAAAGGAAGGAAACAGACAATGAAGTAAAACAATCAGGAGTTCAGATAATGTTGGAGTCCACATGTACCACAAATTACATTCTGAATCCAGCAAAAATAAACAATCTGGCCTATGATTTACATATACAGCCAATATATTTTGAAACTTGCTTGGCTGAAATATAGATCAAAGTAGGTCAAAGAAAAATTAAAACTTAAAAACCAGTGATTACAGAGGTAGTAAAATAAACATAAAACATTATTGGTTCTTTTCAAACTATATAAAACAGCTTCAATGGCTGTAATCTTTTAAACAGGTAAATGCTTATTTCATTAACTGAGATATTGTATTCAGAGCAAAGTTAGCTTATAGCAGTGAGAGCAAAGCAGGCAGAAGTCTTACAGGACAACACCCCCCCCTCCGAGGGGACCTGTGATAATACTCAAGATACAAGCAATACCCCAGACTTCATGTATACTCAATGTGATAATCCCCCTTTTCATTACCTCTCCCTTAAGAAATGTTTTCAGAGCTCTTAAACTAACTGATCACCCAGTACAATTTTAACACCATAGATTTAATGAATATCACTTATGTGCTATGTACATACCTGTTTTATACATTCAAAGAATTTTTTGCCCAAGTGCAAGTTTTCATGACATATGCATAGTATAAACAAAGAAAAGCTTATAGTGCCAAAGTATTCATTTTTATTTGAATATAAAAGAAAAAGGAAGTATACTTTAGCACTTGAGTATATAAATTTTTTTTTCTAAATAGTTTAGCATTCAACTACTTTGTTGTCTTGAAATCAGTTTTTCCTAGGTCAGTCTTGTTCCCAACTAATGGCCACACTTTCTGTATAGTAGTATGGGACTACAGAAATGGCTATGCAAAAGAATCTTTACCAGTGAGGGAAATGAAAATTGTTTCATGGTCTTCAACAATCTGTCGAAATATTAAAAACCTGTACAATTATAAGTGTACAAGAATGGAAATTTATACATCGAGAGGTACTGGTTTACTTTTTTGTCAAAAAAATTAGTCAGAAGTTCAGTCTGAATAGTTCTTGCCCCTTGTTAAGTGACTCTGGATACTGAAGAACCTTTTCCAGTACTTCATTGTTTTGAAGTATTTCTGTATTACAAGAAGTATTCTTAAATGAGGAGTTTTTTTTTAGCCATCATTTTTTCTGGGGGCATATTCACTCTTTTGTATCACAGCCACTTTCCTCAATGGTGTTGGTAAGTTTCCTTCTCCAAGTTCTTCTGAAGCACATCTAGTCTTTGGATCAGCAAGAATATCAACACTTTCCCAGTCACTAATGATGTGTGCAACTCCATTTATGATCGATCCCGATTTCACTTCCACATTATCAGTGCTCATTTCTTGACTGCAATTTCATCTTTGTTGGTCAATTCTTTGAATGATCACTTTTGTAAAATGTCATATGGGTGACAAGGAGGTAACAGACCAAATGCTTTGCTGTAAGTGAATTAAATAACAGGTGTACAGAGAATAATCATTGGCAGAATTTGAAAGAAGTTAACTTTATGGTCAATGAGCATGAAGCACACCTACCTTTGTGCACTAATTTATGCAATTAGTAATTATCGTAAATTAAAATTTAAATTATGCTGCTACAAGACTGATATGATTCAATTAAATCATGTTTACTAAGATCGGTGCATAATGAAATCATAAAAGTTGAAGACTATTTACACTCATGTGGATGACCCACAGAAGCTTAGGTCCAACTCCTGAGAAACAACCCATTCAAATTTACATCAAATGGTGAATTGTAAAGTACCCCAAATGCAACCTCAATGCATCTGGGGTATTTTGCCCATTTCCTATTTGATTCTAACTGCATTTGAGAAGGACAGAACTTCAGAAACAGAGAGAGGATTTTTAAAGACCCTAGTTTGAATCGATCAATTACCCAGCATGTTTATTATGGATTATCTCTCCTCCTTCGATTTCGATTTGCTCATATAGCCACTTGCGGTCACAGCGGCACTCGGCTCCGCATTTGGTCGAACCACAGGCAGGACAGGCATAGAAACATCCTAAGCAGTCTTCATCCAGGCAGTCACAAAGATCCATGCCACTGAAGATCAGGAGACCTTGGCTGTCATAGACCTTACTCTTTGCTGGAATAACTTGTCTGCCAAATAAAATACAAGCACCCATAAGGTTGACTATTTAACTGACACATAAGGTAATAGAACAACCAAGGAAAAAATTTTTGCCAAAGGGGTACATTGTTTCTCAGCTTTAAGCCTGATAATCTGCATGGGATGAGGTAACCCAATTCTAAGTGTTGCAATTCAAGAAGCATGAAAAAATTTGCTGAAATTCATTTAAAACTCATGCCAACAAAATGTCAAAAAATTCCTTTAAAAAAACATAATGGTTAGTTAATCATATTTCATATTCCCTCCCCCTTTTACTTATGAGGGAGGGAGGGAAGGAAGGAGGGAGAGGAAGGAGGAAGAGAAGAAAGAAGGGAGGCAAGGAGGGACAAAGAGAGAGAGAGAGAGAGAGAATACACACATGTGCCATGGTACATGGGCGGAGGTCATAGGACACCTTTTGGAAGTCAGTTCCCTCCTTCTGGGACTGAAATCAGACTACCAGGTTTGCAAATAGGCACCATACCCACTCAGCCATCTCACCCTGTCCAAGCTTCCAAAATCTTTATGATCTTCAGGCTTGTACTGTAATCAATCTGTTTTTTTCATTTAATGAACAATTTAAACAGATGGAAAAAGCAACATATGTAGAAACATCAATTGTACTTAAATATAGTTCTGACTGATTATAGTGAATTTCTCAAGCTTTTTTTTTAAAGAAATGCTTGATTTAAGAATGTATTTTAAATAACTCAGTTCTCCTATTCATCCGTTGATTGTATCAGAATTGTGTTTCTACTTCAGACGTAGAAAGCTAGTTTAGTTTACCTTTTAGCTAGTTTAATTACCTTTTAGCTGCCACCATAAAGAGACATATCAATATTACATTGGCATCGTATTTTTCAAGGAGTAAATTACCTTAACTGTCAGGTATACATTTAATTCTTTTAACTTTGATGCCAAAATAATACCTTGTTTTCTTCATTGTTCCATTTTTAGAAGTAAGTTCTTAAGTTAACAATGATTCCTTAATTTTACATGAATAAAAATAAGGCCTTTGGAGATTTTTACTAACTCCACATTCAATTGAAAATGTTTGCTTAGAAAATTTAATTAAGGAAGAAAAATTAAGGAAAACAGATGTGAGCCAGCAAATTAACATACAATGTAAGTTACTTACCTATCTGAACCAGCATTTGTGCTTTTTGTAAGCCTTCTTTTTTCTCTTTTACCAGTTTCTGGAGCAAATTCAGTTTGTTTTCCCGGGTTTGTAAACTGTAAGGACCTCAAAGCTTTTGCAGTTCTTCCCTAAATGAAGGTAAAACAAATTATAAATTCAAATCTGGAAATCAAACAGTAAATAAACACCTCATTTAGCATTAGCTCACACTAGTCCTTAATCTAAAAAGTAATCTGGTCCAGTGGGGGGGGGATTGCTATGTATATTTGTGATATAAATAAAAACTCAAAGCTTTAAAAAAAAAAAGCAATTTGGAACATATGGAGAATAGAAAAATTTTCACTGTTCTGTTCTACATTCAAATTCCACAGTTAATTTATTAATTATATAGTCTCTGGCATAGCAGATGCAGAAGGACTGGCAGAGAAAAAAACTGTTTCCCACCAGCATAAAACCGAGATTTCTAATAACAATTCTCTGTCCTAAGAGAAGCAGCATGGATTTGCATTCTGAAACAGTATTCATAAAGCTTCATAAAATAAAATTCTAGTGCTTAAAATTTTAACTCTTGTTATTTGAGGAGGTGAAAGTAGTTGGTCTTTCAAAATATTTTCATTTGAAGAGATGGCTCAGGGGTTAAGATTCTGCGTGACAAGCCAAAGGTCCTGAGTTCAGATCCCAGATCCGACATAAAAACACCAGGCAGAAATGACAATGACCTGAACTTCTGACCATGGTGGGTGGAGCATGAAAAAAATCCTAGAATGTAGTAAAAAGGAGGTAGAAGCAATCTGGAATGATTCCTGAAGTCACCTTTGATTCTCCACAGGGACAAATAGACAGATACACACCCACATTAGCTAAATAAATAAAAAATTCAAAATGTTTTCATAATCTAAAGTCAACATTTCAAAAAAAATAAAAACTCCATAGGCACATAAAAATAAAGACAGATGAGGTCTAAAGTACCAATATCAGAGCTTACTTTGGCAGCACATATACTAAAATTGGAATAATACACAAAGATGACACACAAATTCATGAAGAGTTCCAGGTTTTTATGTGAACCCAAGTGAAGCTATTTTAGGAGAGATATTATTTTCAATGTAGTATTTCACAAAGCTAGCATTATGTTACACATCTCTTAAATAAAAGTATTATTTTATGCTATCTATTTTCAGTAGTTGATCATGGTAAAGCTACTATTTTTAACAGAATTTACAGAGAATAGAATTATACACATTTTATGTTTTAGAACTATTCACAGATGTAGCAATATTTTTATTTTCAATGCATTTATCACTGACTCTGAAACTACATGAATTTTTTTATGTACATGTATGGTGTATGCTCCAGAAAATAAATCTGTCAGCAATGAAATTTGCTAATGAACTTTTTCCAAAAGCTTTAAAATGAGGTAAACATTTGAAATTGACTTGAAAAAGATTTTGAATGTGTGACTAGAAATCCTAATTGCTGCATGTAATTTTGTGTAAATTCATTCTCCAGATGCATTTAAAAAGTCTTGTTTTGTGTTCTTCATTAGAATGACTTGTAAAAGTTCTGCCAGATATGTCTAACTTGTGACGTAAAGGCTGAACATGCCACCAGGAAAAAAAAGAAAGTACAATAGTAGCAAGTACCTGTAGCAAACTTCAGATAACAATGTGCCTGAGAGGAAACAATGTCTATAAGCTTTAAATTACTGCTAATTTTATTAATACAATGAAAATTTGAAACCTGAGAAATATTCTAGCAGCAAAAATTATACAAGTGTGGGCCAGCAAGATGGCTCAATGGCTAAAGGCACCTGCATGAAAACCTGAAATCTGAGTTCAATTTCTTGAACCTATATGTTAGACCTGGCATGGCATGTTCTTTTATATAAATAAAAACAATAAAAAGTCATACAATAAAAAAGAGAAATGCTCCTCTGACTTGTGTATCTTTGTTCTCCAATAAAGACAGCTTCATGTAATCTTAAATTGTTCTGATCTGGCTAAATGGCCTGCATTTAGGCACAGTAATAGAGAAGACAGCCATAAAATATTTAATACTTTACAATGTAAAAATATATGCTCTTTGGCAACAGAAGTTCTAAATTTAGACATAACCATATCAAGAATTCAGAGTCATAAGCAAATATTTAAAAGTTCCAAACAAGAATGGGATAGTGTCAAAGAAGAAAGACTGAAAATAAATTTATTTATTGCTGGGCGTGGTGGCTCATGCCAGCAATCCCAGGACTTAGAAGGTTGGCATAGAAGTTTTTGAGGCAAGTCTATTCTACACTGTGCATTCTGGTCAGTGTGTGCAAAGGTAAGATCCATACAAAATAAGCAAACAAATAAATAGATAAATAAGTAATCAATTACTGCAAGTCACTTCTGTAGTACTCTTTAAAGCAGTGTTCAAAGTTCTGCATAAAAAGAGGCATCCTACCTAGTATACTGTCCCATGGTGGACAGGCATTACTTCAACTGTAAACTCACTGCCTGCTAATGAGTACAACATAATATAAATATGATTCCTTGAAATTATTCCTTATAGCCAGAATTCCACACTGTAAAAAACACACCATCTATACATACATCTGATTCAGGTTTCCTTCTTTGGCGATCTTCAGAATCAACATCCACACTTCCATTGATGATCTGGGTACATTTTGGACAAAGTTTCCAACCAGGTACAAGCTGTCTTCCAAATTTTGCACTCAGAAAAGTGGCATCATCTAAGTCAATTACATGTAAATTTTTTTTGGCTAGCTTTTTGTGTATGTTAAATGGGTCACAGCATGACTTCTGTAAATCCTCAAATCTCTCAATGTAAATTTTCACATGATGAAAGCAAATTGTATTGTTACTAGAAAGTGTCATTCCCGTTCTAAGCTGAAGTAAAAGCATTTCATTTGAGGATAATTCTTGCAAAGTCTTGAAACCTGTATTACGAGTATAGAAGGTTTTATGGCACTCATTTGTGGTACGAAGCTGGACTCCAACTGAACATGGATCCATCATTCTTGAGTTTAGCAAATTTTCCCTGCTTTATTTTGTTGGAAGATCTCTATAGGAGGTCATGAGATGATAAACCTAGAGAAAGCATTAAAGACAGATTTGTATTGTAAACTCTTACTTAAAAAACTAAAAAAGCATTAATAAAATTTTGCACTTCTTTAAAAATAAAGGTCAGTACTTTACCAAAGCCTACAATCAACAAGAATACAAATAATTGCTAGAAACAGAACTAACAAGAATACTTGCTACCACAGCTACAATTTAAGACCACATAAATGGTGATAGAAATATAAGAAACAAGAAACATTATTTGAAGATGATATAAATATCCAAATGAGAAATGTAAGAGGCTCAATAGCCTATTCAGGTGTACTAGTAGAATTACTGGGATGTTAGAAACACATTGCAAGATACTTTATAAATTTTATGAAACATATGCAAGGCCTTTACAGAGAAAATTAACTAAGCTGAAAGACAAAAAAGATATTATAAATGTGGAAATCTGACTAGAGCACATATATCAATTCACAATGAATTCTACAAACTCATTATTATCCCAATCAAAATCAAACCAGAGAGTTTACTCTACTCTGTTGAAAGCTGACAAGCCAGTCTATATCAAAGAATGAAGGTCCAAGAAAACTTTCTCACAAAGATACCTATTTACCAGAAAACTATTACAGCTAAAGCAGTATGATATTGCTAATAGCACAGGCAAATAGGTCCATAAAAAGATGAAGTCTTGGTATTTCAGGCGTGGTACTATGAATAAGCAGGCACTACATACTAATACGGATTACATACTACTAAGGATGTCTATCAGCTAACCATATGGATAAAGACAAAATTAGATCTCTCCTGCAAGAATAAGTATCAGTTATAATTAGGATCACACATCAAGAGATTAAACACTAATATGTTTACAAGAAAATATAAAAGATTGTGCAACTGTCACTGTACAGCCTCTTTGGGCAGAATATGATCATCCCTTTAAACTTCTTGGAGTAAAAATTATCTTGATCTAGTAGCCAAGGCAACTGAACAAGAAAAAAACATACACAGATAGGTCTGTGATAATGTTAAGGGAACTATAAACATATAGGAGGTGAAAGGTTAACTCAAAGAGGGAATCCACCTGGCAGCTTCCAGAGGGCTATCACCCATGATGGGTGGGCTTCGCAGTGATGCAGCTGTTTCAGGGCTACTTATACTCCTGTAAATAACCCTTTGCTATGCTCTGTAAGTAAGCCCAATAAACGCACAGGTTAAATATACTTGGCTTTGGTAGAATCATTACTTAGGTCTGTTATTGTTAACTTAGCTGGGATTAACAGAAATTTGTTCATATTGCCAAAGGGAAAGTTAATGCAATAAATTTGCAACCAATGTGGGACATGATAGAACCAGAGATTTGAGAGAAACCACTGAATGGCCCTTGCTATAGGTAGCAAGGCATGTAACTGAGATTGAATAACCTGTGTGTGAAACATCTCTATGGGCAACTCTAACACAGTCCGCCTTCTCCACTTGGTATGTGGTGGTGTGCCTATGATGGCAAATGATGGGCTTTTTATAGATCGTAAAATATGTATCTAAGGCTAACTCACGAGAAGGCAGAATACCTACAGATAATCTCAAGGTTACAGTCTTCCTCTGTACCATGAAGAGGTGTACTTTCTTAATGAGCAGAGTCTACTGTGAGTACAACGATAATGGTCAAATGAGTAGAGAACACGTGGCATTGCCTGACGGCAGTGTGTATGGAAGGAGATTGTGGGTAAATCATCATGGTGGTTGTATGGCTGCAGCTATGCATAATAATATATGCAACTGTAGCCAAGATGGTTGTTCAGTAGTAACTTGCTTGTGCAACAAAGGACTCAACATGAGAAAAAGACATGTGCTAGTGTTCTTCACAGCAGTGTCTGATTTGGGTAAGCTAAAAGAGAATGAGAGGGAGATCCTGGCTTGCCAAAGTTTACAAGGGAGAACAAAAGACACGCACATATTAGGTCTGTGTTAAAGAGCCTTTCTTGGAATTCCAAAACATAGAAACATGGAGTTCAATAAAGGAGAAAACAAGGTAAAAGTAACAAAAGTATCTCAGCTCTGATTTTCAATACAGAAGGAAAAATCCATGATCCAGCATACAGATGGAGTTCTTTTTCTTTAATGTTTTAAAACTTTATTTCGCCTCCGTGTGTGTGTGTGTGTGTGTGTGTGTGTGTGTGTGTGTGTGTGTATGTGTGCGTTGTGTGTGTGTTGTCAGAAGGCATTGTGTGTCCTGTGGAGGACCAAGGGTGACTTCAGGAATCATCCTGTATTGCTTTTACCTCATTTCTGTTTAGCTTTGGAATTTCCCAGGCTCTGCCCACCAGGGCTGGGGCGCAGGCCGCCATAATAGTTTCTGCCTGGCATTTTTATGTGGGACATGGGATGATCAGAACTCAGGACCTTCTACTTGAGAGGCAGAGTCTCAACCCCTGAGCCATTTCTCCAGCCCCAGATGGAGTTCTTAACAGTAGCCTGATGAAGGAAATTCTCATACTAAGGAATATATTGTCTTTGAACTCCTTTAGCACTGAAGAACTTTGAGGCAAGACTTGAAAGAACCTTTAGTGGTCTGACTTGTGGGACATGGGGGCAAAAGGAATCTGAATGCCTGGGAAAAAACTGAGTAATGTAACCATCTGTCCCTTGTTGACACAAAAAAGGTTGCATAATTTGAGAAAATGCATGGAAAAATCAGTCCCTAATGATAGGCTCGTAAGTTATTAGGGACACTTCGTAATCATAGTCTGTGGTCCTCATGAATATCACTTACTGGGAGACAGCAGAAGAGCCACAGGAGTTAGAGGTAATTAGGCATAAGGTGTTCCCTAGAGAATTTAGATGAGTGGTCTGGAGCTCTGATAGCTTTGCTGAGCCCCTTCATAAGGCAAGAATTTTACCAGGTAGGAGGGGTTTGGGAGGATTTAAGTGACTTACACCAGCATGTAAATTGGGCTCCTAAAAGTGCTAAAACAATCAAGAGGAGATGGAAGGGCAAAGCCTGAGTTCCCAGGGAAAAAAGAAAGGCAAGTGTTGTGCTAGTATTTTTAAAGTCTAAGCAGTTAGTGGAAGACAGACATGACAAAATGATGTCAGTGAAAAAGACCAGCTGCCGTTCAAGCAACCTGTGTACACTTCTCTCCTGCAAAATAGTGTGATGTGGTAATGTGTTCTCCACATTGATATTCCTTACCAAAGCTTTTTTACTTTGCTAATAGTCTTGCACAATACGTAACAGTACCAATGTTGAGTAAATGACCCCAAAAACTGAACTGTAAAACTTTCACCTCAAACCCATAAAATCTGGACATCAGCAAAACATGTTGCTCCAAATGCCACACATTCTAGGTATAATCAAACTTCCCATAAAGTTCTTTTATACTTTGTGCCTTTATAGCATCCTTTCTGCTTGGAAAGCCCCTAGTCATTTCTATGCCAGACAGTAATTATTTATCTTTTAAAATATTAGCATCACCCAGCTTTTGAACTTAATTTTCCAGAAAAAAAGGGGGAGGGGAGAGAAATTGTGCTTACATCAAATATTGTAAAAGATGATTAATCTATTCAAACTTCAACAACTGAGGAAAAAGTTGAAATGTTACAGGTAAGAAACATTTCCTTGGGTTGTCTTAGCGTCTTAAATAGTCATGGACTGCCCACTTCTATACCTCACACTCTTCTCACACTTCTGACCTCACATTCTTTTACAATGTACAAACTGATGCCAAAGCTAAGCAAGTCATCAGATAGCATCTGGGGCCTACCACAGAGATTTCCCCCAACTCTGCAGTAAATGACATACCTGATGATTTCACCAATATATTTTAAAAATGTCTTGGTTTATGACTTTGTGTTGTTACAATAATAACTCACTAAACTGTTGCAATATAATAATCTGTTATTTGGGGTAAGCCTGATAGGAGTTCCTGAACCATAGTCACTCATGTTTGCTCCTGAATAAACCATTTCCTATTTCCTTTGAAGTGAGAGCTGAGGACAACTGTTGAAAGTCCTCCTCCTAATGTTTTAAGGACACTTCTGGTACATGATTTTTTCCCCCTATTACCTCTCACATGGTGAAAGGCAAACACTACATTTTTTTCCCACCACCTAATGTAAAAGTTATTTAAGGTTTTCTTTTTCCCTTTAGTAGTATCACACTTTTATTTGTTAATCTTTCTTAAGCTAGTAAAATTAACCCTTCTTTTTTCTGGAAACTGCAGCTACAGAGCTGTTATTGGTAATATATAGCCTATTATATATTAAGCTCCGGTAAGGAATCTCTTGGGTCCTGTGCACAGTTACTGTATCTCTCATTAGCACAACAGTACAATACTGACACTCAATAACTTGTACGGAAACTCCTAGAATCCCAAACCAATAAGTTTCTTTCCCGAGAAATCAAAGTAACCGGATCTCAGTTTTCTGCAACCATTTCCACCTCAACCCTGTAGCAATCACATGCATAATACTCCTAGTTCACAATAACATCAGACAGTCAGATTTAACGAGCTCCTACTGTATGCATGGTACCAGGACGGAAGGCAAAAACCAACTAACCAACCAGAAGAGCCCCAAACACACTGGACTGCGGGCCCAGAAGAGCCCCAAACACACTGGACTGCGGGCCTCCACCAAATTAAAGAACTAGAGCTGGGAGGACTGTGGCTTTAGGCATACAAGTCAACACAGGAAAGCCAGGCGTGGAGGCTCGGGTTTGCTATCCGGGCTACTCGGGAGGTTGGAGGTTCCTGATGGCAAGTGGGCAGCCCCAGGACCCGCCTCGAAGGGAGGCCCGGCTGCAGGCGGCTCCACGATGCCGGGCCCCCGCTCCTAACCCGCCAACCTTGCGATCCTCGGGCAGGGCGCGGCGCCCTCCCACCGCCGCCCGCTCCCCTTCCACCTTAGCTTTTCGGGCTCCGGAGCAGGCCCGAAAACGTCGCCGGAGACAGTCTCCGCAGCGGACTCCTCTGCTTGCTCCACGCCAACACCGAGACGACGTCGGCGGCGGCGGGCTAGAGAGGCCGCGCGCTACCATCGAGACGAGCCCGGGAGTTGCCTAGAGCGGAGCTCAGCCCGGCCTCCTCCGGAGGCCGAACGGCGAAGTGGGTGGAGCGGGCAAGTGATTCAAGAACTGGCAAGCGTTGCTTCAGCCTCTGGTGCGATCTGATGGCCTCCTTAGGGAGGGCAGAGAATTGGGAGATCCCTGGGGCGGTGATCCCTTAGCCACATCAGGTTTACTTAACTCGGTTTGCCTGCAAAGCTCTGAGACTGCGTAGAATACCTGTTACCTCCTACCACCCTTCCCCCCATACAACCTCAGTCCCGCAAGGGGAGTGGATTTACAGGAATTCGGGAACGGACCCTTTACAGATTTTTCTTTTTGTTTTAGCCGAAATAACAGTATGGTTAAAAAGTCTCTCTTTTATTATGCATTATGAAAATAGCTATTGTTTTGAGTAAAAGGTAGGTTCCAAGAGGAAATACCCTGTAACTTTTAAGAGGAGGGAAGAAATTGTGACTTCCTATTCATTTATTAGTTTTTATTTGTTTTTCTTGATAGGTTCTCCCAAAAGTGGGGCATGGAACTTACTGTGAACCAGGCTAACTTTGAACTCACAATAATCCTCTGCTTTAGTCTCCTAAGTGCCCGGGGTTATAGGCATGGCCCACAGACCTAGAGGAAAAATAGTGTCTTCTAACCCATTTGTCGGCCACCAGTGTATGTGTGCATTGATTTTTTAGGTTGAAGATCTTTGAGGATTCACCTTCACACCCCCACCCTTGCCTTTGAATGAGAGTTGCCCCCCTCCCCTCCAGTCTCATGCGTTGCATTCTTAGTTGATGTTAATGTGGAAAGGTTGTAGCACCTTTAAGAGACAGCCTTGCTGGATGACCTTCTTGGTCCTAATGAGGCAGGATTAGAGCAGCCATGCTGGGATGGATCTCTCAAGGTGTTTGAAGGTCTTTGGAATTCCTGAAGGTCATCCCCCCACTGCTGGGATCACCAAGAAGGAACACTCCTGCTGAGGAACTGACTCTAATCCTCCCAGAGATAAGATGGTCAACTTCTCTATGAAGTGATTATGGAAATGAGCTCTCCTTATCAAACAACTTGACCTCTAGCCCACATGGGCCCTAGAGCAACTGGATTGGGCCCCAGTGGGAATTAACCAATGGGAAAAAGCCAGTTGCCGAGGCTTGTCTAAGTGTATAAATGTACCTGGCCCCAGTCCTCTAGTGCTATGAGTTCTGTTTCTTGCCTGCTTCTCATGGAGCCGCCCTAGTTCCTCATGGCACTCCGGTGCCATGAGTCTGTTTCTTGTTCCTTGCTCCTCATGGATTCCGTGCCTAGGCACCATGAGTTCTCCAGGGCATCCTAGCCTTTCATGGCACTCCACGTCTGGAGTCCATGAGTTCCAACCTTTCTCTCCTCTACTCTGTTTTCTGGTTTCAGTCTTTGACTCTGGAACACAAGAACCCTGCAACGTTGGGACGGTCCTGTCCCTGCAACATTTGGCACCCCAGGTGGGATAGCGAAAAGACCATTTCCCTGCCACACTCACAGGGAAAAGGCTTGATGACCCAGCTTTGCTTCCTCGTGTTCTTGTTTTCTCTGCCTCCATGATATCTGAAGTGACCTGAACCAACTTCCTGCTTCTGCCTCCAAGCCATTCCTTCTACAAAGGACACAATGGACTATGTCCTGAGTGTTGTCTGACAGCAGCAGGAAGAGTAATCACAACAAGTCTTATGACCAATATTCACCTCTGTCTTATCCTCCAACTACTTACTTCCTCTTGATTTGTTCTTTCCAACAAGTCTTTCTTTTACTTCCATGACATTTTTATTTTTTAAGACAGTTTATTCAGTGTTGCTTACATGAGCATGAGGGAATTTGCTCAATGACTATACTACTGAAAAAGAGTGACTTTTACTCCATATATTAGGTTCTCTAGAGATGTGGAATCACACAATGTATATATATATAAAATAGGGAATGTATTGAGTCAGCTTACTACATCAGAAGGAAGAGCGATTCCTAGCACAGCTGCAATAAGCGTCTCTTCTCTTTGGTGGTTCCTTTTTATATGATGTAGTACTGGCAGGGTCCTATGAGGTCTTTGGAGATTCTGACAGGATCTAGAGTATAATCCTTTCAAGTGGTCTCAGTTGATCCTTCCAAATGTGATCTCAGCCTATCTTAGTTAATACCAGGTGTGTCAAGTTGACACCCAGGCCTAACTATCACACTCCAGAAGCCAATAACTCCTTAGCTGAGGGTGGAGCCTCATGAATCACTCCCCCATCCATGGTGGAATGTTTTGGCTTAATCTTGTGCAGATAGCCACAGCTTTAGTGTGTTTAGGAAAACAATAGCCATGTCATGTCCAGGAGACATCATTTCATAGCATCCTTTCTATTTTCCAGCTCTTAGATTCTTCATCTGCTTTTTTGACCTCTGCCTTGTGGGGGTTGTCAGGCCCAAAGCCTGCTCTCTGGAGAATGATACATTAGCATCTGAAACTGGCTGTCAGTAGGGACTCCTTCCCTGGGGAGTTGAGTTCGCCTCTTGTCTGCAAGACAATGGCAGGCCTAACTCCTCCCCTTCGAAGTAGAGTTTACCTCCAGTCTGTTCTTGGATGGCTTGTGTTTCTCTTAGAAACCGACTGTGCTGTTCCTCCCCCAACAGTTCCTTCCTGCTTATCTGAGATATGCTTATGCACAGACCAAGTAACTCTGTTTTGAGGCACACATTGTCATTTCCTTCTAGCGACAGAGTGCCATGCCTGCTTACCTGAAAACATCCTGCCTGGTCCCATGGCAAGTAAGTAGACGTTGCTCCTGACTTTTCTTTGTTAACTGGAATTTATGTTTTACATAATCCTATAAAGAATTTGGTCCTGCTCTTCTCTGATGTTTTCCTGAATTTGGTCTGTTCCTTGACTATTTTCCTATAAATACTATGTATGCTACAATAAAGTTAGCTTGGATGATGGGACATCCTAGGCTCCCTTTGACCCGATGCCTGATCAATTCCTACCGCTCCCACTTCTGTTTCCTGTACATAAGTCTGGGTTTACGCTGGTTCGTGAGCCCAGACACTGCCTCAAGAAGTTTATCTTCCCCTTTTAACATATCTCCCTTCTTCTGGCAGCCACTGAGATCATCCACTTGCCTGTTGTTTTTTTTTTTTAAATCTCAAACTCCCAATAAAAGAGTTTTCAAGTTTCCTTCTGAATCAATTTTTAAATTCTTTTATCTGAGAGGCTGAGATATTATAAAATGATCTTTGTGTTCCCTATGACAGAGTTTCTTTATCTAGAACCATTCAGAGTTCATTATTTATTTATTTTTGACTGAAGTTTTTTGGTGATCGGAGAGATATAAATAACTTGTTTTTAACCAGAAAGTGAAAATAATGGGATAGTCAAAATCAGGTTCACCAAGGCCCATGGATCTGAAAGTTTTCTATAGTAAGATTATTTTTTTTTTTTTTGCCATCGATTTCATACTGCTCCCCCATCAGGCTGAATTTTGACTGTATTATACTTTGCCTTGGAAAAGCAAAAATCATGGATAGCTCCTTTTGTTAGACTTTTGTCACGTTGACAAAAAAAAAATCTGCCATTAACATCGTACAGAGAGGACTTATTCATATTGGGTCCCAGGTTCATTGATTTTTATTCCATGGTCCTTGAGTCTGTGGTCTCTAGGTCCGGAGGCACGTGACCAGGATATTCACCTCACAGTATACAGGAAGCCAAGAAAAAGACACAGGAAGGGCTGGAGAGAAGATTAAAACCCAAGGAATCACCCAGTGACCTACTTCCTCCATCTATACCTACCTCCTAAAGTTATCACCATCTTCCCAAATGTCATAGTTTGAAATGTGAGCTGTTTCCCACAGGCTCATGTGTTTGCATCTTTAGTTGTTTGGAAACTTTATGACATCTGTAGGAGGTGGAGCCTTGCAGAAGGAAGTCTTGTCACAAGGAGTGGGCCTTGAAATTGGTTAGCCCCACTCAGTTTCAGTTAGTTAATCAGCTCTTGCAGCTCGAAGTTTGTATCTCTTGGCTTCCATGATGGCTGTAATCTAAGCCATCTTCAGTTTCTACACAGCAGTCATGCCTTTTCTGCCATAATGGACTGTATCTTGTCTCTAGAACTGTAAGCTGAATAAATCTCCTTTTCTCCCTTAAGTTGCTTGACTTTGAGTGGTATCTCACAGCAGCCAAGAAGAGTAATTACATCAAGTAGAAGCACAAGTTTCAACATACTAGTCTGTGGGGACATTTCATATTCAAACGGTAACCCTCCCTCCATTGTGTGTAAGAGCTTGCCTTTGAGATTTTTTTTTGCTGTTTACGTCATGGTTGGCACTTTGTCAAATAATATGGAGACAAAGAAAATCATTTCTGATTTCCAAGGAGCCAAGGTGAAAGAGACAGGAGTAAACTGTTAACTACAGCATGATAGATACATGGGGATGTAGGGAGCCTTGTGGGGAGAAGAGTAATGCTTGGCTTGAGCTAGAGGTGGAGGGTGTTTTAAGCCAGTGACATGCACTTGTTGTGTGAGAGAGATGGAGGACAGTGTCTGACAGTAGACTGCTGAGCATTTGATTTCATTGTCCTTTTTTTCTTTGCGTTGTTTTGAATAGGAAACATGATCATAATACAGCTCAATTGAGCTTAACAAGTTGTCAATTTTGAGATGTCATGGGCTATTCATAACTTGTCCCATTTTGAGTGCAAGTAACCCTCTTTTCTATCTTATCTTTCTATTTATTTTTATCTTGGTCATGTCTTACAGTTTACTAACTTACTACGTATATTTAACACAACTTTGCCTGCGTTTCACAAAGTATGTGCTTACTCATATTCTAAATTTATAGTATCCTAGGAGCTTTGAATTCATCTCCTAAGCTACTCGCTTACTGTAGAGAGTTAGCACTTCCTATGAATTTCATCCATCTCCATTTAAGCTGTAAAAGAATTCAGTCCTGTTGGTGCAGAAAGCTGGAGGAGGCAAGTAGAAAACTTCATGCCACAGCAAAGATACTTAGTTTTACCCTAACAAAAATGGTAACAGTTTTGAAAAGAGTTTGAATAATGAGGAATAGACTGGACAAGGAATCTCTTGTTTTTATGCAAATGCCTCAACCCTCTAAGGCAGTAAGAGGTAAGAAGGCAAGGGACCTCCATTCTCTTCTCTCCAGTTCCTCACCTGGAGTATCTGAAGGCATTTTTTGATTGTGGCCACTAGAGGGTGCTAACTAGCAAGGACAAGGAAACAGTTAAACATTCTACATTGCATATGATATTGTTGAGCAGTGAAATATTGAGCAGATATCTTCTGTAGAAGATCCCATACAAGGATATCTGCTCGATAAGTCAGAGGTGGTAAGTTTGAAAAACTATAAATTAAAGGAACGAGTGGATTTTGTAACTGGCTAGAGGAAGGAAGGAGGGTGATTTTATCTTATGTCACAGGGCATGCAGAAGGAAGATTGAGCCAGGAAGAGCGACAGCGATGTCACGGTTATGTATGTTGTGTTTGCTGTATCCAAGTCAAGATGCACCATTGGCAGTTGGAAGTAAGATCAGGAGATGAGAGGAATCTGATCTGAAGATGGGTTTTGGGAAATGATATGTGTGTCTTATATGTATTCACTCCTCGGGGGATACAAAAGGTAAAACGAGACATGCCAGGGCTCAAGATTAATGCAAATTTTTGGGACTCCATATTGTCCTCCAGAATCAGAATTTCTGTCTCTGTAGGCAGTCTACAAGATCAGAGTCACTATGTACAAGGTTCAGGAAATATGACCTTTGGCAGTCACCCTGGGTAGTTTTGAAAGATAATAAAGTTTGAGAGCAATAGCTTTAGATTTCAGAACAGAAGTCTGAGAATGAGCCACCAGTGGGATGGCAGGGAAATGAAGGAAACACAGAATTCCACACATCAAGCAAGTGGGGCGGAGGGACGGTTGTCAGTAGAAAAGGTTGCCACGAGCAGAGCTGGTGGGACAGGTGCAATGTCAGCCACACATGGAACTGTGGATTTTCTGGCAGTGACACGAAAAATGTGAAGAGAAGCAAGTGAAATTAAGTTCAGTGAAATATATTGTTTTTCAATGGCTCAAGCAGGAGGATAGTTACAACTTTCGAGCTATCCTGGGCTCAAGTCTATCCTGTCTAAGAAAGAAAACAGAGCAACTGCCCAAATAAAACCAAAAGAAAGAAAAATACCAAAAAGGAAAGAAATTTATCATTTAATTCAGTATGTCTAAAATAGTATTATTTTAGCGTAATTATCACCAAAAACTTGAGAGATATGTTAGATCCTCTTTATATTAAAACTTGGTTATCTGATGTGTTTTATACCTTCAGTGTGTCTCATTTTGTATTAGACACAGCTCAGTGGTTCAGTAGGAACCTGTAGCCGGTAGCTGCTATGTTGGATAGCACAACTGTTTATACACACAGGAGAAAAAAACTACAAAGACAATGAAAATGCTGAGGATGGAGTATAAACTTTAGTTGAAGTAGCTGTGTAGGTAGGTGTCTGCAGCTGTATCAATTGACGGTTGAGGGATGAGCCTTTGAGAGCATCCGTGAAGAATTGGTAGTGAGGGCAAGCTCTGAGCAGGCCTGTGGGAGATTATCTAATTGATGTGGAAAGACTCAATGGCTGGTGAGCGGGACCATTCCTCCAGCAGGTGGACAGAATGGAGACAGCTGCTTCAGTAGCTGCTTTGCTGTACAGGCATGCTGGCAAGAAAGAAAATGTGTTCCTCTAATCGTTTCCCCTGTGGATATGGTGTGGCCAGTTCCCTCAGCTCCTGAGATATGAGTAAAAATTCTAACGTTACTAAAATTGTGACTTTTATCAGCGACAAAGTTATAGGTAACATAGAAAGTACAGCACTGCTCAATAATGTAATTAATTAATCAATTTATTTTTGTGATACCAAAGATCATTGAACCCAGAATCTTGCATATGCTAGGCAATTGCTTTACGATTGGAGTATTTTTTTTTATTGCATTTGTAAGTCAAGAAATGCCAAATTTTGGCTAAAGACAAGGAAAAATAAAGACACGATTAACTGTTGATATAAGAATAACATTTAGGACCTACATGAAGTTAAGAGCAGATATGCACAAAGACTTTGTCTAGGTACATAAAAATTTCTATTTCTCTTCTAACATATACGCAGGCATTGCTGTGTATGAATGGTGAAGATGGATAAGTGGGCCAATTCAAGGTAGAGGAATTGTTAGATATATAAGAAGGATAAAGGACAGTTTTGTCATGGAGGTCAATAGGTGGTAAGAATCATGAGAAAAAACCTGATTATTGTAGTATGCTTAGAACCTAGAATGATTAGCAGTCTGAGTGGAATAACTGAGGAGGTAAATTTTCACACACAAATAAAAGCAAACAAAATGGAGTTATGCTATTGTGAGAATGAAAAGATCTGGGGTCTCAGAATCAAAATAGGAGGTAGGAAGGTGAGCTCAGTGATCAAATTGGAAGGATAAACCGTGGTGATCAGAGAGTATATCCCCCTTCCTCTCTCACCCTTCTCTACCTTCATCAACCCATCTCTCTCTTTACCATCCTTCTACCTGACTGGTTGTGTGGGCCCCAGGGTTCCCTTCAAGTTGTCTTTTCTAGTAGGGACTCAGGGACTCTGTGGCAAACGCACTGATATGGGCACTCCCCTTCACTCGTCCAGCCCTGACCCCTAAAGTTCCCCCTGTGTGTAACTATTTCTCTTGAGTTCCTTGCTTATCTATGGGGGAATATTGATATGTCAGCCATACTGCACATCTGGTGAGGATAAGTCTCATTGCAGTGGGATCCTGGATGCAGCAGGCCTGTCTTGAGTCCTTGCCAGCAATGGACTTTCCCATCTTTGTTCTTTTACAATCTTACTGCTCCCTATTCTGAAAGATTCTGTGAGCCTGAGGATGGGGAGGTATCTGATTGGCCTGATTTCCAGCTGAGTGTTTGAGGGTCGCCAGTACTCTGCACTCCGGTTGCTTGGTGTTGTCCATTTCACTGCTCTTGCATTGCATTAGACTTTGTCTTGTTTGGGGATTGAGATCTTTTCTTATTGAAAGATAAAATGAGAGGCGTTTAGATGGAGATGTTTGTGGTTAGTATTGAGGCATCTGACCCCGTCTACTGTCAGTTTTCTCCCTGTCCACTGTTGCTTAGACTGGCTTACATTGCTATGCATGCATTCCCTTTCATTGAGGTGGGGGTGTGTGTCTCTATTTCTTAACATAGACACAAATGAAAACTGGGGATTTGGAAAGGCAAGGACATTAACATGCAAGGCTTGGGAGCGAGATAGCCAATCCAAATGAGATTGACACTTGGAAAGGGCTATAAGAATTTTTACATGGGACCTGTACACAACTTTTTGAATTTTTATGTCCATCTTTTCCATGTCCCAGAAACTTCCCCTACGTATGCCCCAGCCATCAGCCCCTGCTGGTTACCTGAGGGTAACCTCCCTCTAACATCTTTCACTATAGATCGGTCTGGTAGTTATTTGAACTCTGGTATTGAATCATGTTGCAATTTGCCTGCATGCTGCCGATAAGATCATGACTAAACAGTTTAGGGAAAAAAAGGGGTTTTAGTCTTTCTTAGGATTTTCCATTACAGTTTTTAGTCCAGTTTGGCAGGAGAGTTCTTACCAGCATAAGGAGTCAAGGGAATTGGCCACACTGTTTCTACAGAGATTACTGTGAGGGGGGCAAAGCTCATTTGTCAGACTGAAAACCTATCCAAGTATGCTGAAGTATGTCAAAGTACTAAGCTAACTCCCTCCATCTCATTATCTACCAGCATAGGGAATGATCCCACCATTTGTGAGCTGGGCCTTCCTACATCAATCAATCTCCTGCTAATTCCTCACAGATGTTTCCAGACCTCAGCCTTCAATTGTCAAACTGAGACCATGTCTAAGCGCACAAGTCATGGGCAGTCTTTTGTGTTTGGCTTCTTCTGCTTTACAGTATGTCTGTGAAATCCATCCACATGGTATGCAGCAACAGTTTGCAAATGACAATTGTATTCATATTATATGGAGGCACTAAAGTTTTATTTTACACAGTTCATTGTTGACAATGGAACTCATAGAGAAATTGCTGTGAAATCGCCCCACCCTTGTTTTGGAGACAGGGGCTTGCTGGGTGGTCTAGGCAGTCCTTAAATTGCTATATAGTCTGTACTGGCTAGTTCCAAACTCATGCCCTCTTCCTTCCTCATGAGAGCCCCTGAATGCTAGGAAGACAGAGGTGAGTCATCACACTTCATTCACATGGCATCTTTTGATACACATACATCCATACTTTTGTTCATAGATTTAGTGACAGTAGAGGTATTAGATCATGGCCTGTGAACAACTTTATTTAGTGTAATTATTGATAACCAGTGGTCCAAAGCAGTGATTGAATCAATTTACACAACTTCCAAAACCAATTAACTGTCCTCAGTGCGCTCATGTTGGTGTTAATTTGAAGTTGGTATTGTTTCATATTAGTTATTCCTAAAGGTGTAATTGTTTTCTAAAGCAAAGTTAACTTTGTGTCCAACATAAGATATGAAACGAAAACTCAAAATGGGCTCTGTGTCCAAACTGCTTTGTTCTAATTCTGACTTGACCACTAGTTAGTATGATGACCAAAGGAAAATGAATGTAATTCTGTAAGATCCAAATATTCACCTGCAAAATGAGGATAATAACATTGAGAATGATTGTTTACCTATGTGAGTGTAAAAGAATCCTTTTGCAAAGGGTTTACATAGAGGGCTTGGCTTGATATCTACCACATAAGAAGTTGCCAGATGCTGGGAACTGTGATTATTCCTGCCACTATTTGTGGACCTCACGTAGGTCTGCTTTTTTCCATTGTTGACAGGCTGCATTTCAGTCTTAAGCATTCTATTAAGCAAAAGGTAGAGTTGTTTGAAGCTGTTGTTTGCTGACTTTCCTTTCACACCAGAGTGTTTTACAATCAGCTCAGTAGACCACTTACTTAGCATCCTCAGCACCGTGCAAACAAATGAAAAGGGAGTCAGATGGTTTTAAAACACGTGACTAGTGGTAGGAAGGAATGAAGTCACATTTTTAATATTGAATTTTGTCATTTGAGGGTTTTCAGGCTGCTGTGGGGGTGGCACAGGGAAGGAAATACAGATCTACTCACAGCTGTTACCCAAAATATTATCCATATAACCAGGAGTAGATTTGGCTCAAATTAATATCTTAGGGCTCATCATTGCCACCATAATCATTATTGTACCAATTAAGATTCATCTGGGTGTCCACAGTATGCTTGGCACTTCATCAAGGAAGGAAGTGGATGATTACCAGAGCGCTTTCAACCATTTTGCTTGTGTCGGAGAATGACCCAATAGTGAAAAGGAAAAGCAGAAATAAATCATTAAAATTTTATCATTCAACAGTACTGAAAATTATTAAATATTAGATGCAGAAATGGATCCAACAATTCTGTTGCCTAGTGTCTTCATTTAGAGGTTGATAAAATTTGAAACCAGGAATGCCAATATTATAAAACCAGTCTTTAAGTCACAAGTGATAGGTGTAAATGTTACACACTTGGTTTGTAACAGGGAAAGTCGTGCTTCCCATTCAAGTCATCTAACTTAAAAATGAAGTGTTTTCCTACTGTGCCACAATGCATCTCAGTCTGTAAGGATAATTTTCTCAAAAAGCCAAAATATTATATGTTATATACAGTATTATATCTTCTTTTGAATGTTTGTCTTAGAAATCGTTAAGCCTAGAGATTCAGCTTCTGTCTTTCCCATGTTTAACCATCATTAGTGGCAGTGGAAGAAGGTGCTGATGGTTTTGGTGGGAGTGCTTTAGCTTAGGTTGAGCTCATCTAGCTGAAAGACATGAACGATTCCCAGGATTTCTGGTATTCCATGCAAGAATATTTTTATGGGCCTTCTGGCAGATCTTTGACGAGCTATACTGTACAGGAGCCAGTAGAGGGAGAACAGAACATTGTTTTCTCAGTTTTACCAACGTTCTATTCTGCTATATATTTTGCTTACTTTCTCTCAAGTATTTAGTAAAGTACTTTACAATCGTGAAGAAAAATCATATCCTTTTCTGCACTTTGGGGGAACAGAAATACTCCTATCACTGCAGTTTTATCTCCACACTGGTTAATAGACAATTAAGTGAACTAGACTGGATAGTCCTTTAGCATAGTGGAAGTCTGTGTGCTTTCACATGCATTTGTTTGTAATGTTGTGTCAATCAAATGATTTGAGGACCAAAGATGTACGTTAGTGGTAGAGAACTGCCTTGCTTGCACCCACAAAGTGCTTGATTTGATCTTCAACTAAATAAATAAATAGGCTTTCAGTACTATCATTCATCCATTGCATTCCTTATTGTTTGTTTGTTTTTTTTTTATGCATCCCTTCTGGTTGAGGTACAAAGCTGTGTCTGACAACGTACTGGTACCCAGTCAGTCCATAAGGGACAGAAACAGGAGTAAATCATCACTAGACATGTTCACGGACAGTAAAAGCATGTGCAAGCAGGCACCCAATACAAGAAAGGATTGTAGAAGGATTCTGAACTGAGTTGTTAAGGGTTATCAGAGACATCTTCTGTTTGGTGTGCTCTTCTGCCTTCCTTGTTCTCCTCTACATTTCAGTGTTTCCCTCCCCAGTTCATGTAAAAATGCCTCACGGAAATGGTGGTGGTTTGTAATTCTGGCTCTGGAAGGTGAAGCCTGGGAATCCCAAAGCAAAGCAATGAGGAGGAAGAGCAATCAAGGATAATTCCTTATGTTACCCTTGTATCTCCACAGGCACAACCACTCAAGCATCCTCTTCTCACATGTCCACATGTACATGTACACACATACACATGCAAAAAATTTAAATGGGATGAGTTTATTAAGTAGATCTACTAAGCACTTTTGTGTTAAAAGGGGTCTGGATAATTTACATGTTTCACTTATTTGATTTTGCAACACTTCTCTGTGCACTGCTTTGCATAAGTGCGCATGACATTTATTCTCATTTAGCTCGAAAAGATTAAGCTTTGGGCTGAGTCATGAAATTGTACTTACTATACGGTGATCTGAATTTCTGAGTGAAGACTGTATAGTTTGTGGCTCCAGTAACTATATAAACCAACTGCAAATGTACTGAGAAACACTTGAGGCTTGAGAAGTATATTTTCAGTGTCATAAAGACCTTCCATTCTAAAGGCATGGTAGGGAAAAAAAGCCAAAGTTGGATCCGGTGACTCATGCTCACCCATGAGCTGGTTACATTAGCAAGAGTGTCTTTTGAAAGGCAGCTATGAGGCCTAGATTGAGCAGGCAAGAAACAAAGCCGGAATCAGTGACACAAAGAAAGGGAAGGAAACCAATGAGTGGAGTTATTAAACTCTTGGGAAAAGTCCATATGAGTGAACTAAAGAATTTTTACTATATTTATATTCTCATTATGTTTGTGATAGCATTACAGAAAAATTTCATGTTTTTCAGATTTTTTTTTTGTGTGTGTGGAAGGTTTTTAACCCAGTTCCTGGCACATGCTATGCATGTGATCTATTATTTAAGTATTCTCCAAGTCCCCTTGTAGTTCTTTATCTTTGTAATAAAATTCATTTATGCATTAACATGAATTAATCCATTCAACACATATAAAGTGTTAGTATACTGCAAAGCATTCAAGCCCAGTAGGGAATAAGCTAAACACAGCTTTGCCCTCCTCACATTCATAGTGTAGTAGGAAAGGGAGGCATTTAAATGGTTTTATTCTTAATTATATCTCTGGAAGATAGCATGTTCTTATTAAAAGCTTATAAATATTTGTTGAATGAAAAGACACGTTTTGTAGTGCATGTGTTTGTGTACATGTGTGTATGTGAATGTCAACACAATCCTTAAAGCCACAGAGACTTGTCTTCTCAGTTGTTTATGGATTAATCATAATCTTTTAAATTAAAATCTTCCTTGCAAAGTTTGATTTTGCATATTCACTTGGAATTTTCCCCCGGGAGTGGGCAACACAGCTCTTGCTTTGGGGAAGGAGGAGAATCAGCTTTCCAGGCAGACTCAGAAAGAAGACATGTGCTAGCATGAAGCTCCTGGGAAGGTCAGAGCCCAGGCAGTCTTGAGAGTAACCAGGAAGAGTGCTGGAACTGCCAGAGAGCAGTGCACACATCAATTAGCTTCTCTCACCACTGTAGCACCGGGACTTCAGAATGTCTTGGAAGATAGAGCTATGATCATGCTGATTACTATAAGGTAATGTGGAGTCTAGATCTGAAGTGGCTAGGTAGTAAGCTGACCCTGGTAATTTCAGGAGTAGAAGCTGATTAAAAAGCACGGTATAGATATCATGGGACCAGTTCCCATGATATGAATGTGGTGGGCAATTCTCACAATATCTATAATAGCATAGAAATTAAGGACAAAAATAGCAAAAAATGTTGTGCTAAATGAGAGCTGTCACTGGGTGCAAGGAAGGAAAGCTAAAGCCAGAGCAGAGTTCTTACCAGCTGCTGCTGCTGTGTTCTGAGGTGGGAGGGTTAGACTGAATACCAGTCCCCAGGAACTGTTGGGCTATCATTTGGAAGTTTTCCTAGGAATAGAGGACATGGGTTTGACTCATGCTAGGCCCAAAGTTGGGCCTGCTATCTCTAAATGACAAGGCAATTAGGAAACTGAAGCACTAATACTAAATGTAAAACAAAAGTTCTCTGAGAAATCAGATATCTAAAGTTTTTTTTTATATTCAATTGGGAAGTCTTTGTTAACATTTTTTTAGGATTCTGAGCTAGACACAGATCTTTCACGCTAGTAGAAGCAAAAGACTCTACAGCCATGTTTGCAAAGTCCAGGATGATATGGCACTCCCAAACCTGATTAAAGTTTATAAGTCACAGTTAAAAATGATTTACCACAGCATAGCATAAATAACATAATAAACAGGAATATTAGAACATCAAGAGCTTGAAGAAACTAGAGTAATCTGGGAGATACTAAGGAATAACTTCATGTAGTGCAATTACAGTGACAAAAGAAGTAAAGACTATAAGGAAGGAGTTGGATATTATATAAAAATATTCACATTTGGAAAAAACATGGAAAAGAATTCTTTGAAATGGAATCACTCTGAGTTTAAATAGCCAATGTCTGAGGATCATATCTCAAATGAGAGTTGCTGAACTGGAAAAACAAAAGCTAGCAAACATAATGAAATGAAAAGCAGAGGGAAACAGGTACCTAAATAGAGGTAGACTGAATGGTTGAACATTCATCTAATGTAAGAAACGTTCTAGAAGATGAAAAATGAAAGAGCAGAGAGAGACAACATTTGGAGACATTTCTATAATTCAATGTGTGGTGGTTGTAAGCAGCATGGAGTATATTTCTTTTTCCAGTCTGACAAACATTGTTTTAATATATACATTAAAAATTCATAACAAATATATGTATAATTCATATATACATATATTTATAATGAATTAAATCACTAACATGCTTGTGTATAGATTGAATATTATGCTTTTTCTTATTTCATATGTTCTACATTGCCTTTCTTCTCCTTTGACAGGTTAATCACATGAGAATTATGCTTTCTATTAGTAGCTGAACTCTGTTGTTCACAGGAGATTGTAGGTCTATGTGCCTCTTTAAATTTGAATCTAAGTTTAATAAAATAGAAAATTTGGTTTTTATGTCAATAGCCACTACCATTGTGAAGTTACTATAGTGGGTTATAAATATACAAATGTTTGCAGAATTACTGTTCTGCGTTATATATTTAAAGATCTTTGCAGACGCTACTATATTATATTGTAAATATACAGAGCATATCTGTGATTGTATAAAAGCTCCTGTAGGCAATGCTGATTTAGATAGTCTGATAGTCTGTTTATATCACAGGGGATCTGTTTTTGTGTTTTCTTTTTGTAGGAAATAAAAGGTTTCTTACCTTGTGAGGACAAGGTTCATATCTGAGGCATCATGATAAAAGATTACTAAGACCAAAGTGAACACAGATATTTAACACAAGTTTTAGAGGGAGAATTGTGCATCCTTAGCTTTGGGTAAGTGAAGAGATGATAAACAGAACTATGACTCAGCAGAAGGAAGCATCACATGATGATAATGAATGAGGATGGGGGACATCACCAGTCTTGCTAGTACAGGTTATTTTCCCTTGGCAAACTTCAGAGAGTTATATTAATAGGGACCATTTATCAATCACCTATTAAATGGGTTGTATCTTAGATATATGTTGCCTGTACTTATTAGCAATTCTGCAATACACTTGATTGGAGCAATACTATATACATGATATCATTATAATATTTACATTGTTTCATTGTTTAAAGATTAATATTTTAAACCAATGCTTGAGAGTGATAATGTAACTTCTCTTTGGATAATCCAGGTCTGACTGACTTAAATGGATTCATAGTCATTTCCCGCCTATTTCTGAGAATGGAGCAAAAGGTTATGAAGACCCAGTCCTCAAGGTCCCTGAAGCTCAAATACACAGCCCTTGCTGTAGTCTGTTCCTGATTTTATTGGTGATATCCCAAAGAGATTAAAAACAGAAACGATGACAGCAGAGCGTGTTTACTGTAGTAAAATGCTCTAAAATCATTTTAATGAGCAAAACCCAGTAATACTGTAATAGTCTGGCGACCATCAGTGTGTTCTCTGCTTCAGGCAATGTTTAGCGGCTGAACAAGAATGGGAAAATCACAGATGAGAATCTTTTCATTTAAATAAATTGGCCTTACCATGATGCTCATTATCCACAGCAACTATCTTTTGCTTAGAGAACCATGCAGAGCCCAGTGGAAGATGCAAACTAGAATTTTTACTTCTTGTTTCTCCATAGTCTCCTTCTACAGTCCCCCACATATATATTCCCTTCTTTGTCAAGCTTTATAGTTTTGTTCTAATATCAGCTGGAATGATGAGAAATTAAATTATAGTTTGGATACTCTGTAGAGCATAAGATTGATACTAGCAAAGTTGAGGAATGATTCTAATTCATTGTGAATTAGAACTCAGTGGTGTTTTTGATGATAATTCTATCTAGAAACACTGGCAAGAAAGAACCCACATATTGCAAGAGGATCCAAAAATGACAAGTTACAAATGTATTTATCATTTAAATTATGATACAAGATACTTCCTTCTTTTTGCTATTACTCTTTGTTAGCCCACCTATAGTAATCATCAGAAAGATATCCTTTCTTCTTCTTTAGTGCTCAGTCTTTTTATTGCCCTTTCCTGTATTTTCATCTAGTTCTGATAGATTTTGCTGTCTTGGGAAACCTATTCCACAGTCCATGTTTGGATGACTGTGGTGAATCCTTATTTTCTTAAATGAACAACTCTAAAGCAAATGGATTTTTCTTTTATATGGAAAGTTACTTTAGCACAGTAGCATAGTTGTATTTTTATGGGGGAAGTTCCTGTATGCATAAGAAATGAAAATGAAAAGTGATGAGGTACAGGAAGCAGTGCCTCTGTGCTGGGGTTCTATTGAAGTAGGATAGCACCATTAATGGGGGATTTTTAAGAAATGTGGAATCCTATGCTCTGACTATAACAGACATTATCAACTTTATCAGAGAAGCTGTGGTCACCTGGAAGAGACTGTCAATAAGGTCAGGACTGTTGTCATTCTTCATAAAAGGAGGTGGGCTTAAGACACTCATCTGTAATTCCATCTACTCCTGTGAGCTGTACACTCCCCCCTTCCCAGCTATATGTAGTTTTTCCCTGGCTACCCACTAGCTTAGGAAGCATTAGAAGATGCAGAGGGTGGAACGTTAACTGAAGGAGAACTCCGCCTGGGGAAGTCATCATTCGTGCTGGGGGACTTACAAAGTCATGTAAGGCAGCTTTTTGGAGACTAATCTCTCTAATATCACAAATTGCTTCCATCTTACCAGGTTTAACCAGAGGAGCCTTCAATTTGACTTCTGGGACTTCTCACCTATCGTGGCCTCAACCATCCAAATGACCCTAGACTTGAAGCCAGAAGACTTACTTAAAAGTTATCTTTAATCATAGTGGGTCCTTCCAGACAACTGTTCCAGATCTGAAAGGCAGCATATCATTTTATTCTTTCTTAGTGCTTAAGAAGTGCCTGAGCCTTACATATCAGAAATAGAGATAAATTAAATTCATTTTTTGTGCGTTCAGAATAGCTAGAAACTGAACAAAATTATTATTTCAGTAATTCTAAGTGCTTTTTAAAGTAAGGTTAAGTTTAGATACACAGTTAATGGCTTTTGGGAGTGGGAACTAGTGCGGTATTTCTAGAAATTATACTAATAGTCTGTTCTGGTAGTTTTTCATGGAAAACTTACTCTAAGTACATCTATAAGAATAGTTGTCGATGTTGGAATTCAGGGGCAGTATAATCACCACTAAAATGGAATGGGGACACTACATCCAGGAACTCAGTGTAGCTGTGTTTAACTGCACAAGACATGATTTGGCTTATCAACATTATATCACAGGTTTTAATCACATTTAAATTTACTGCCGAGCCTTAAGTGTCAGAGTCGTATTATACAATGGTTTATTTAGAGATATGTGTTAGAAGACTTTTTAAAATCAACTTTTTTGAGATAAGATTTATGTGTACTGTTTCATCAATTTTGAGCTCAATGAACTTTCACAATTTTATTTATCCTTCCCATCAACCCCAGATAATGATCTAGAGGTGTGTGTGTGTGTGTGTGTGTGTGTGTGTGTGTGTGTGCATATGTATGTACAAAAGGGCATTTGAGTGTGTATGCTGCAGAGACCCAAGGATGACATCAGGAATCATCCTAGATTGCTCTACATCCTTATTGCTTTGCCTTTTCGGGCTGGAACTTCAGATCACTACCATATCCACCTGGCATTTTTACATGGGATCTGTGGATCTGAACTCAGGTCCTTTTGCTTATTAGTCAAATGCTTTGACCCCTGAGCCATCTTTCCATCCCCTTTGAGATTCTTTTCATACAATCTTTCACTCCAGTTGATAGCTTGGAAAATTAAAAATATGATATTTTTTGCTGTGTATTAGTTTTCCTATCTTAGCATTTCTTATGATAAAATAACAGTTTATACATCTTTCTGACCTCCTTAAGTTAGTATAATTCTTTTGAAATTCAGAAATGTCATAGACATCAATAATTCATTATCTTTTAACTGTTAATATGCTATTGAATGGGAATGTCAGTTTATCAGTCCATTTATTTGATCATACACATTCCATTTGTTTATAGGTTTTTAACTGCTGTAAATAGAACTCTAAAAATGTTTCTCTGGACTCTATTGTCACACTATGAAAATCAATGATCCAAATGGATCAAAGATCTCAATGTTAAATCAGAGACTTTAAAACTCCTAGAAAAAAATAGGGAAAACACTCAATATTTCCTTAATAGGACCCCAAATGCACAGGAAATAAGTTCAACATTCAACAAATGGGACTATATGAAATTAAAAAGCCTTTATTCACAAAAATTGTTAATCGAGCAAAAAGGCGACATACAGAATGGGAGAATATCTTTGCTAACCATGTATCCAGTAGAGGCCTAATATACAGAGTATACAAAGAACTCAAAAATTAAATACCAAGAAAGTAAACAAGCCTATTAAAAATGGGCGATAGAACTAAAAAAGAAACTTCTCACAAGATGAAACTCAAATGTCTTAAAAAGTATTCCACCTTCCTAATCATTAGGGAAATGCAAACTAAAATTACCTTATGATAGCATTTCACTCCAGTCAGAAAGGCTGAGGTCCAAAATACAAACAACAGCAAATGCTGGCATGGATGTGGGGAAAAGGGGACTCTCACATATTGCTGGTGGGAGTATAAACTCATACAACCCCTTGTGGAGATCAGTTTGGAGATTCCTAAAATGCTTAAATTTTAAATACCATATGACCCAGCTACATAGCTCATGGGAATATTCCCAAAGAGTCACATGTACTACCATGTTCATAGCAGCTCTTTTCACAATAGCAAAGAAATGGAACCAACCTAGATGTCCAACAATTGATAAATGGTTAATGAAAATATGGTACATATATACAGTGGAATACTATTCAGTTGTCAGGAAAAATGCACTAGTGGAATTTGCTGGGAAATGGATGGAGTTGGAAGAAATTATACTGAGTGAAGCATCTCAGATGCAGAAAGACAGACACCACATGTTCTCCTTTCTAAGTGGATCCTAGCCTTAAACTTTCAGATGGATGGAATCAAACAGAAACTTTTACAACACCCACAAATGCAAGGGAACATAAGCCAGGGGGTTGGAAATCTATTCTGGAAGAGCAGAGACAACAGAAGATGGACAAAACAGATAAATAAGGCATTGATGAAAGAAAAGTTTTAGCAAGAAGGTAAAAACAGGGATAAGACACAGTAAAGAGTGGAGTTAGACTTCAGATAACCGATTGCCTGTTCATTAGTTTCTAATCCCTCAACCCCAATGCCAGAGAACACATGCCTAGTAATGTAAATCAATCTAAACCACAGGGAACAGGGAGAAAATAGACACTAGATAGGATCAGCTGTCTTAGTACTAATCATAAACACCTGGTAGTAAACCACCATACAAACACCTCTCATATTTTCAGATAAGAAGAGATCTCAACACCCGAACAAGACAGCCTATTGCAATGGAAGAGCAGTGAGATAGACGACCACAGTCATCCAGAGTGCAGAATATTGGTGACTTTATAATGTTCAGCCCAAATCAGGCCAACTGAATCTCCTCCCATCTGAAGGCTCAGGGAATCTTGGATTAACATTGTGTTGAATCTGGAGATCTGGAGGAAAGTTACTTGGTATGCTTGTTTATGTACATGTCTGTTAATTTTCTCAACATTGTTTTGTAGTTGTTGGTGTACAAAAGTTGTGTATACTGCTGTCATTACCTAAGTAATTCATGTTTATTCGTTTATATTTTCTGAGAGAGGGGAGAGAGGAGAGGCTAGTGTGAATGTGTCGTAGCACACATGCTGAGGTCAGGGGACAATCTTCAGAAGTTAGTTCTCTCCTCCCAGTATGTGGGCTTCTAGGGCTGGAACTATGATTGCCAAATTTGCACATAGGTGCTTTTATCTTCAGAGCTATATGGCTTGTCCATCGAGAATTCCCATTTTTTTTCTGATTTTTCAGAAGGTAATGACTTGGTTGAATTTCTCACTTTCTAGTTAGTTTGTAGTTTAGCATCTGGAAATATGATTATATATTGACTTTGTATTCTATACTCTTGATAAATTATTTTCAGTAGGTTTCTATGTTCTATAAATTTATGTAATAATGTCTATCCTTCACTGAGGACAGTTTACTTTCTTCATAGTCTTTTTTTTTTTTTTACCAGGTACACTGCTAAGATATTTATGATGAGGTGCAGAGCAGGTAACTTAGTTACATTCTGATCTTGTGAGAAGAGTGATTATTTATTTTCTTTCCCATTGAGAATTAAGTAGCAATATGATTTGTTCTTCTTTTGGCTGGCTGTTTCTTTTAGTTTCTAGTTTTCTGAGACATTTTAAAATTAAATATGGATTTTGATCTCTCTGAAAATATCTCTAACCATCTATTGTGGTGATCAGACTACAATTCTTTTTATTAAGATAACATAGAAAATTACTTTCATTGGTTTAAAAATGTTAAAAACATTTATATTCCTTAAAAGACTAGATATAATATTTTCCTATGGTATATTGTACTTTCTTTCTTTAGATTTATTATCTGTGTATGCAAGTTTTAGATACTTTGTTGACAACCTTGTATCTATTTTGAAGACTGTTAATCTGCTGTGTTTTTCTTCTTATGATAGTTTTGCAAACATTGATGTGTTATATTGGCTTCATGAAATGACTTGGAAAGTATCCTACTCTACTCTGATCCCCAAGAGAATTAGCATAAGATTGATGATATATTTCTTCTTCAATGCACGAGTGAATTCTCTGTCTGGATGAAGCTAGAAAATCAGGTTGCTATTTTCTTTTTTGGGGTAGGGTTTTCAATTACAATTTAAATTTCTGTAATAGATGTCAATCTAGTGAGATTTTTTTAGTGTGTTGGCTGTGGAATTTAAATCATTCAAACTTCATTAATCTTATTTAAGTGTGGAAAAATTCTTCCAGTAGAAAGTTGCTTGTTTTTTTGTGGAGGAAATGCCAAGACTTTTTAGGCAGCAATTGGGCTGGAGGAGTATTAGCGGAAGCTAAGAAACACCTGCTCATGTATAGCTTTCTAGAGTTTCTGTTACATGCCAAAGGTGTTCCTGAGATGTAAGTGCTCATGTTTCTAACATTCCCAGCAGATAAATCAATTCATCTTATAGTGACTTGATGTTTATTCTTTGCACTGTGACTATTCTTTGACTGGCCACATACCAGTCTAAGAACTAGCCAAATTTGATGTAGAATTCTATAGTTCTGCTTAGTATGGCCTTTTCTCTCTGGGATTCAGCTTCAGAGATTGTAGTTGTTTGATCTTTTAACTCTGACTTGCATCTTTCCAGTTTCCAAGTGAAAGCCTTGATGTCTCTGACTTATTCCTGTTAGTTTTGCTGCCCCATGTTCCCTCTAAGCAGAAATTGAAAATCAACCAAGGGACCATAGTCTAACTCTACTTGTGGCTTAAACTTTGAAAACAGTTCTTTAGTACATGTTGTCTAGTTTCTGTTTATAGTAAGATGCTGAATTCAACATAAACCATTTCATTAGAAACAGAAGACATATTTATTTTTTTATATTACCTAAAAATCTATAGCACCATTTTAGGTCTGAATCAGAAGATTTTTCCTTTGTTCCCGAGCCAATGAGAACAAGGAATGTGGGGCTGCCATTTTTTGGTGCTGTCAGATCAGAAGCCACACCTGGATTTGAGGATGGTAGGTTTTCTCAAACCCACATATTAAAAAGAATGTATATTAAAAAATAATGGAGGATGCTTTTTGTTTATTTTTGAGTGTGTGAAAGGTTTTTTGTCTTGATATTATATTGGGTGGGACTTAATACCTTCAAAACTCATAAAATTGGATTGGGGTTAGAGCTCAGGGGTAGAGTCATGGCCTAACATTTGCAAAGCCCTGCATTTGATCTTCAGCACTGCGAAGCAAAAAACTCAAGCAAGGAAGCAAATAAATCAAATAGGGGCTGGAAATGCAGCTCAATTGGTAGAGTACTTGTCCAAAGGAGGACCATGGATTCTGTCTGAAGCACCACATAAAACCAGCTACGGTGGCACACACCTCCAGTCCTAGCAGGCAATGCATGCAGGAACAACAGAAGCTCAGAGTCACCTGTTATTACGTAGCAGCTGAAGACCAGCTTGGTATATGAGACCCTGTCTCAAAAGCAAAGCAAAACATAAAAAAGCAAAAAACTAAATAGAACCTCCCTGAGTGTTTAAACTTGATACATTTTAAATATTTTATTTATGTGTGTATGTATGATTGATATATATGTGTGTGTGTATATATATATATATATATATATAGAGAGAGAGAGAGAGAGAAGGAATGGTATCATGTGGATTTCTGAGACTCAGACTCACGCTACCAGGTTTGCAAGCTGTCTCCTGACCTGTTGAGTTATCTAACCAGTCCCCAAATTGATATTTTTGATATATTTGATCACACTTGAGTTTTGTTTTAAGGAAGCCATTTAATAAAAGAACGACTACTAGTGTTTTTTCCTCACATTATGTAGGAAGCCATCTTTAAAAAGTACAAATAGCACAAGGAAAGTGAAATTATAATAAAATTGAAAATGTATGGCTATCAGTAGACAGCCCTGCTGTCACCTCCAGTCTGTGTTTTATGAGGTAGCATTTTCATTATAGAGTTGCTTGCTGCTCCAAGGAGTGGCTTCCTATGTTGGGAGCCTAGAAAGGTTTTTCTTCCTTTCCATTTCTTTAAATCACTGTCACTCATCAGCCAGATTCTTCTGTCTCTGAAACCACTTGAAGTGAAAGGGGTTTCTTCTGTTCTTCTTAAAAGCTCGGCGTCATTTTCCTTGTAGGAGGCCATCCTCCTTAGTCTCTCTTAATAGCCTGCATTCTTAACTGCACTTCAGTATCTTCCTAGAGAAACGGTCTTTTCTTTAGTATCAGCAGCATCTTTTCTTGATTTCATTTGGGGTTGTTCATTGGTGAAAACTGTCCATATAACTTTGAAGTTGTTGTCCTGTGACAGACACTGTGATTTGTCTAGTGAACTTCCATTCTCCTTTTTCCTGTTTAGAATCTGCTGCACTTCATGTGGTCCAAGTGACCCTCAAGGACATCGTGTTCTATTTCCATATAACATGGACTCAGTAAATCTGTGTTCAGTGATTATACTCATCAAACTTCATTTGAACTCTTCACTGGAACATCTATTTCCCTGATAGATTTAGGGTGGTTTTATTCATTAGATTACATGTGGATCTAGTGTCTCAGGACCACTTAAAGGACTGCTGATCACATAGGAAATCTGGAAAAGAAAAGCAACAATCAATAACATAGAGCAAAGTCCTGTCTTTTCAGCATCTATTAGATTGGGGGACAAAAATAATTATTTCCCAGTCTCAGTGGCTTAATACCACAAGCTTTGTGCCGGCTTATGTTAGCTGCAGGCTGATAATGAGATAATGAGAGAGTGAGGTTCTGGTCTCCGCAGAGTTGCTCAAGACCCATGCTGACATGTCAGAGGGTCCTCTGCCATCTTTCTGCAATACCATCTGGAAAACAGCCCTTCTTACTGCCAGGGCAGCAGAAGAGAAACTGCAGAAGTAAGCATGGCTGTTCCCTGAGTCACCATCCAACGTTCATTGAACAGGACTGAGCAGATGATGTCCCCCAAGTTCAGGCACCAAGACACATAGCTTTCTGATGGCTCAGGAAGGAGGAGGGACAGACATTGGTGAATATTATTATGCATGCCTATTAAAAACACAGAGGTCATGCTGATAATCCAAATTAGCAAGGAATTCTAAAGGAAAAATGAATGAAATTCAAATTGATATTAGTTTAACAATGCTTTATTGTTAAATTAGTTAGTAATAACTATTTCTGCATTCAAAAAGTTTTTTTTTAAATTTCAAAGCCTTCAACTGCAAATGTCACTGTATTCAAAGAGTTCAAGGCTTAAAATTTTTCTTTCATTTTATTGTATTAATATATTCTTATATTCATTGTGCAAAATAATGAATTTCATTGAGACGTTTCTGCACACGCTTGTCATGTTTTGATCATATTCAGCCACCATTCTCTTCCCTTGTCCCATTCTCACCACCTTGCAATGGTCCCTTTATCTTCCCATGTATTTCCCTTCATTATGTATATAAAATTTCTTCCCCACATGAAAATATAATATGCAGTGTTTGTACTTCTGTTCTCCAGTTCCATCTATGTTCCATCAAATGACATAATTACATTTTTTATGGCTGAATAGTCCTACATTGGGTTCATACACACATCATATTTTCGCCATCCATTTTCCTGCTGAAGGAAAACTAGGCTTGATTTCATAATTTGACTATTGCAGACTGTGCTACTGTAAACTTGGATGTGCAATTATCTCTGTCGTATGCTGACTTGTATTCTTTCTGGTATATAATTAAGGATGACACAGCTGGAAAAGTTTGTTTAATTTCAAAACCTTCCTAATTTTAATAAAAATCATAAAAACTCATGTGTTACTAACCTACTTTAACCTACTAATATAAAACACAAAGTTGTAGATTCCTTTCTTTTTGACTATCTTTATTAGTATAGGCTAATTATACACAATAGATTTAGTACTATGTTTTTATGTATGTACATAATGTATTCCAATCTTAATTATCAGGTTTTTCCCTTCACTCTTCCTCTTGTTAATCCTCTCTTCTCATAAATTTTCTGAGTCATATAAAGAAAGGTGTAAAAGCTTATTCCAGGGAAAGGAAATAATATTTCATAAGGTGGGGTGAAAAGGTTTAAAGTGATGGAGAAAGGGGAATAGGCAGGGTAGGAAGGTTCTGGGATGGGGTAGAGGAAGAGAGAGAAGCAGGTAGCAGTTATACTGTGAGAGGTCCTTCTAGTTGAGATGCTCTCCCCTGGGAATGTTTTTTTTTGACTAATTATGAAACCAAATACTCCAAAACATTCCTTGAAGACAGACACTGCTCTCTAGGGAGACAGAGATGTAGCCACAGGGGCTGCTGTTGAGAGATTCACATGTTAGCTTTTGCCCTTCCCTTCAAACTATGGCTTTAAAGTGTACTTCACCATTCCAATTTCAAAGATTCTCTCCACAGTAATTACGACAGAGGGTCAAGAACATATCTGAAGAAAGTCCTTGCATTGTGCAGTCAGAAGAATATCTGGGTTGAGGGTAGGCAGGAAGGAATCTGTCTGAAGATGATTGTGGAAGAGACTGAGAGATGGTTCTCGAGTCCCTGAGCCTGTTCTGCAGCCAGAAAGGCAATTACTCAAATGATTGTGTTTATTTGCCAGAGAAAAGCCTATTCCAGGGAAAGGAAATAATATTTCATAAGGTGGTCCTGGTCCTGGTGCAAAGCTCTCACTCAGTCATTAGGTACTGCCAGGTGGGCTTCCCAAGGAATGCTGTGGATCAGCTGTGGCTTTTGCTCCAGCCAGGTGCAGACAATTTTCAGCTCCATTTGCAGATGCAAAAGCAACCATGGGGTGTTTGCTACTTTGCTCCCTAGGGTCTATCTGAAGGACAGGAAGCTGAACCAGCCGCTTTAGATATGACTGGCTAACAGGTGAGTAGACGCATAGATGAATTTACTTGCTATTACTCCTTGCTGTTCCTTCAGACTTCAGCTCCTGCAATCAGTGTTGGTCTTACATTCTTGGACCATCCATCTTATCATGTTCAGGCATCTCTCTCAGAGTTTTCTTATTCTGCTGGTTTGCTACCTAGCTGATTTCTAACTCCTTAACTCTCCAACTCTTAGTTTGATAGCTACCTTGGAAGTTGTTGGTTCTGCTAAATTATCATAGGTCACACTAAATTATCATAGGTCACACACATAAGCCTCCTGTAGAAAGACAGATCAGAAAAAGTAACATGCCAGTATAGAAATCCCTCTAGCAGCATTAGTCCTTGTGGCAACCCATACTGTCACATAGGGTAAGATAGCTATCCACTATTCCCACTCCAGGTTTCTGTTCAGTTATTAGCAAAGGAGAATCATTTGGGCAATTACACTATACAACTTGGCTAGAAAGGAGCTCTGTGTCTTAGGGCTTCATGTTTCAATTTCAGGTACTACCTGTCAGGTTTATGCAAGGAACATGTTCAGTTAGAGTTTCCATTTTCAGAGTTTTAAGCTGTGGGTTCCAACCAGACATTTATAGCTCATATCCAAGCTTCCAATTCTGATGCTGCTGTATATGGGTCAAGCTTCCCCTACCCAAAGCACCGTTGCTTGGTAACAGAGATGCTCTTCCACCTTTATTAGGTTTCCAGAGGAACAATGTTAAAGTGTAAGCTCAAGGTCAAGATAGTGGGAAAGGAGTGAAAGTACTGTTAGCTTTATCCATAGATGGCTTGATTGAGACGTTTTCCTTTAGGAAAGTCTAGAAGGAGATGGGGAGACAGCCGTGGGTCATCCAAGGGAAGCTTTCTAGACAGAGATAACAATCAAGACAAACATCCAAAGTGGATTTATGTCTGGATTGAGTAAGGAACATCGGGAGTGTCTCTGCGGTGGTGTGAAAAGAGACAGGGGTTGTTCAGAAGTGAGTAGTGATGATAGAGTTGATGGAGTGCACTTCAGGAATATTGTAAAGAACATGGTTATTCCTGGGAATGAAATCTGGGATGTACTGGAGAACGTGAAAAGGGCGCACTTGGCGTGAAAGAGGGAGCACAGTGACTGGTTAGGAAGCTGTTGCAGTAGCTCAGACTCATGTGTTAGCCACTGAAGTGAGCAGGGCAGATTTCTAGCTTCCAAAGCATTCCGCTTAGCTTTGCAATCTCCACCAACAGAACAGCCAAGCTCGCACAAAGATGTGTGAATGCATACAGTACATAAAGCACTCCAGCAGGTGTGTGGAGAAGTTGGACAATAGATGTTCTGCAACTGAAACAAGGGAAAGGTAATGACAGACTCCTGAAGGCTTCACTGCAGCGGCATAGGCCAGTGCTGGCATTCCTTGCTTCTCGAATGAGAATTATACTAAGATGGGGAATAGGTAGGTCAGTGGTAGAGAACTGGCCTAGTGTTCAAGAAGGCCCAGGTTTAATCTCCTGTGCTGCTAGAAAAAAAGGAAAGAAAGAAAACAAACAAGCAACTTTGAGGGAGGCAGTGAGACGATTAACTGGGCAAAACAAAACAAAAAAAAAAAACAACAACAAAAAACAAAAAAACCGCTATCACTTGCAAAGTCCAAAGTCACTTATCTGTGAGCTTCTACAAAATGAGAAACAAATCACATACTTTTGGCATGCAACAACATAGAGTAAGCATTCCTGTTTGAAAATGCAGGAGTCTAAGTGTGACAAAGTATGACCAAACTCAGAACCCAAATCTTGTATGGAAAATACCAAATCCACAGCCCCAGTGTCTAGTTTCGGGGATTGTACTTGTAGTGTCCACTCACCCCCGGCGAGGCAAGTCTGCACCCACTCACACACTCATTCACACGATTGCACAGCTCCTGGCTGTGAGGACAAAGAAAGGCAGGTTCCAGCCATCCCGGCCTCTGCACTCAATTTCCCAGAGACTTGACCATGGGACGGGGAGTTTGTCAGAAGCAAATCTCGGTTTATTGGGGGAAACAAAGGGGCTTATATAGACAAAAGACCAAAGGGCGCCTAAAGGGCGCCAATTGTGTCAAAGGTTAAAACAACCTACAGGTACCACAGGTGAAGTCCAATGTCACTCAACACAGAGGGCAGGCCAATACCTGAAAACCAATTAAGGATCTCGGTAATGTGATCAGGGTAACGCCCAGGACACTAGCCCTCAGTGCCATCTTTAGTCCCATGTGCTCGGCCATGCCCTGGGGCAAATCCTGGGCGGGCCCAACAGTCCCTTGACAGTCTTGCTCCTGCAGCTCTGTCACCCAAAGTACACGCAGCTGCCCCTGCATTGGTCCAGCTCCGCTGTGCATCTCCAGCCTCCCTGGTGGATGTCTTGTGGTTCCAGCTTCTCTGAAATCCTAGAGTCTCCATGGCAATGTAGGTTTTGCCTTCAGAGCTTCACACAGCAGCTCATCGAGGTCTCTCTATGGGAACTTCAACCCTGCCACAGGTAGCCTGGCCTCAGCTGCTTTCCACGGCCTCCTCAGTCTTTCTTGCATTCAACTCGCACTACAGCAATTTACCCTCCCTAATGTGCTCAAAACCTGTCTGATCAGCTGAACATCTGAACTGAAGAAAATGAAAGACTGCACACAAGTGAGAAGGGACCACCTCTTGTCTGACTGCTTGCACCAGGGCATGTTTTCTCCTGCCCTTGGACTTAAGGCCAGTCCCCCCTTTAGTGTCAATTCTGCCACTTCCCAACCAGAACTGTAACATTAGCTCTCCTGGCTCTGCAGCTGCTGACTTAGGGATTAGGAAACTTCTTAACCACTGATATGGCCTGAGACAATTCTTGGGGGAAAATCTACATACACACACACACACACACACACACACACACACACGTGTGTGTGCGCTAAATAAAAAAAATAAAAAATAAAGTATATCTGATGACATCAGCTCCCCACTGAAGTGACTTTCCATCCATCTTGGAATAAAGCCCTTAGATATTTTTAGGGAGGAAGAAGAAGGAGAAGAAGAGGAAGAGGGACACCAGTGTCCTTATTAACAGAAAGCCCCATCTGTGTTCCTTTTCCCTTCCTAGTCAGCTGAAAATAGGAACTGGAGCATGCAGTGTGATTAGCTGCAAGTGGGTGACCTATCCTGAACTCTGGATAATTGGCTTATACTTTTTAAATGTTAAATACCATACTTTTGTTAGATATAGAAAGGTATATTTTAGGAAATGGCCAATAATGTCCATGATATAAAAAAAGTGACATACTCGGGCTCCACAGAAATGATCCAAATGACCCAGTCTCATCCTGAGGTTCCTACTATCATTAGTGTCTGTGCTTCTTTTCGGGCAATAAATTACCTGTGTCTTAGTGCATCAAGGTACTTTTATTTTCCTTAGGTCTAAAGAGGCATGTACTTTATACTTTATTCTACACTCAATTAGCAACTCAGCCATGTGAGCTGACCGTGGTTCCATTATAACCTGATACAATCAGCCTTCCTTCCCTCTTGGGCTGTGTGGTATCCTATAATATAGGCATATAGGTGTGTCCTATCTGTTTGAATAAGAAATACAGTGTTTCAAGCTTTAACACTTCCAATTTTAGACACAAGGAACACCCTGAACAGATATTCTAGTGAACTTCTGCAAGTGTGGACATAGGTAAATGACCTGAAATGAATTTCTTGGTCAAAGAGGGCATGCACATTAAATATTGAAAAGTGCGAATAAATTGCCTTTGAAGTGCTGCACAAGTTTTTGCTTCTACCAATAGCAACAGCACCAGCACTTGCTATTATTAAACTTTGGAAAGTTGCCATTTTGTAGATGAAATTAATACATGATGTACGTTTATATGTCTTTAACATTTCAACCTATTGACCATTTGAATTATTTTCTATGAGATGATATTCTATGTCTCTTTTTTATTATTGCAATCTTGATTCATATAACTTTTGTGTATGTTAAGATTTTTTTCCTTTCTAATGAAGTATCATAAATTTATTACCGTAAGTTGACTGCAATTCTTTAAAATTCCTTGAGGAGGGGGAGAATGCATGTCATGATGCGCTGCTTGTGGAGGTCAGCAAACAGCTTTCTAAAGAAGCCTCTGCTTGTTTGAATCTATGTCTTCACATGTGACCATAGCAGCTACATGAGCTTACTTGGTTGGAATGTAGACCTTTTAAATATAAGCCATTTGTACACTTGCATGACAGGTGGTGGAAATGAGGACATTTGGTTTCTATATTCATGGCTCCACATGAGAAATAGTGAAATCATGCAGATGTAATTTGAGTGCTTGCAGGTTTGCATGTAGGCTGTCAAACATCTTATGATTCTTGTTTTTATAATGTTAAAATCAACTAACAATGAGAAACATGAAAGAGCCAGTAAATATATAAGAATTAATTCTGATTTACCCACAAGATAATTTCCTGCCTTTTTTTCTATCTCCCAAAGCTCACTATGTACAATCAGTTTAAAAACAATTTTTTTTTTGTTTTCCATATGATATTTTCCCAACTCTTTTGGATTCTTTCTACTGTGCTGACTGAACTTAAAATGGTTTCTTGGGACTCTCTCGCCCTTTCCATTCACTTCTTTAAAATTCTCAAATATTGACAACCAGAGTGAAACACCTAAAATCTCTTCTTTCCCCATGGATTTTTTTCTCCAAGATTTCATTTTGATTCTTATTTGCACTTTCCAATATGAAGGAAGTGATAGAATGTATTGCGATGGCTAATATTGCTTATCCACTAGACACACTGTAGAATCACCTAAGCAAGTCTCTGACATGCCTGTAGGAATGAGCTTGATTAGGTGAATTGAGGTGGGGAGACCCATCCTAAAAGCAGGTGACAGCAACTTCCTGTGCTTTGGTCCATGAATCCCAGCATACATGACTCTCTGCTTCCTACCTGTGAATGTGATGTGAGCGGTTTCTCTAGTTTCTACTGCCTTGACTTCCCATCTCTTAGGGGACCTTACCCTCAAACTGTGAGCCAAAATAAATCTTTTCTCTTTTAAGCTGTTTCATGAGAGTATTTCTGTCCCAGCATCAGGAAAAGTAGCTAATGCATGTAGATTGCCTTTTTAAAATCTACTCTCTCCATTTAAAAAAACCTAAGTTGGTTTTTTAAAAAAAGCATTTTAGTGGTTCAGCCCGAGGAGATTTTGGAACCAAGGAGCATTTTTTTTTCAGAACTTTTGTTAGAAATCTTAATCTCAGTAATCATCTGAGATATGTGTCATAAACTCTATTTTACAGAAGAGTTTGAGAACTTTTTTTTCTTTAACATTTTTTATTATTATTTCTGCTCATACAAACTTAATAGGTACACCAGTTCCCTCCAACCCTCCTCCTCCCCCCGACCCCCTGAGTTTGAGAACTCTTGAGAGAAGGGATAAGAAAAATTAGCATAAGTCATGAATTGCATAAGAAATTTTGGTGAGTGATGGATCATGTATTGGACATGCCACCACACACTTGCAGTAGAACTGAGGGATTCCTTTCAGCGGATGCTGCACGTGGTTGCCTTCAAGATGGACTGTGCGGCACATACTCGTGTGCTTGTGGTGATGTATGTAGAAATAACTGATTCTGCTGCTAGTCATTTGAAATTACAGCACACACCTATATACAGTATTTAATGGTTGATGCTGATAATGAATGATTCTGTTTCTAGCTTATGTGTTTACTCTAATATACAGGTATTTGTGTTCACAGTGGCAGCGGCTTCACACTGTTGTGTTTACTATATTTCTTGGTCAGATCTTTATCACCAGTCTTTATTTAGTCTTGTGCTTTTTGCTAATCATGGTCCTAGAACAATGAAGCGTGTGTGCACATGTATATGTGTGTGTGAGCATGTGTCAGGATGCTCAAGCATGCATGTGTGTGCACCTGTGTGCAAGAAATGTGCCATTTATCTATCCTGTATACTACGTAGACGGTTCCATATTGATCAGTATAAGCTGTTAGATTTGTGCAATAACAAAGCCATCTGAAAACACACCCCTCAGAATGTAGCAAGCAGCGCACTACTGTATATTCGTGTATATTTACTATGTGTTCCTGGTGTTTCTCATTTAGTAACTCTGTTTGCCTTGTTTAACAATCTAGTCTTAGTATTTATTATGATTATAAGGAATAAGGTAGAGAATGGTAGGGAAGGCAATTTTCTCCTCTAGTCTCCCTTAACGTACACAGATAAACACACCCACATATACCCCATACCTGTGCAAGTATCCCCCCACATGCACACATATGTACACACATGCACATACATACACATACATATAAACACACATAAAGATGCACATGTATGCATGCATACACATGTACACACATATATGTACATACACAGACCTTCCCACACACGTACACACACACAGAAACACACACACTTACACATATAAACCCCATATACACAAATACATATACACCCATGCATGTGAATACAGACACACACACAAAACTTGAAGGAGCAAAAATATAAAATGGCTGATTTCAAGCCCATTGACAGTGCATTGTATGTGGGCATATGTGTGTATGAACATGAGTCATGTATTTATATCTACAAATTTGAGTTACTTGAATATATTTTATCATATATATCTATTCTCAGTGGCTCTGGGAAATGGCAGACGTTTATTTTCCAACTAGTGTATTTTCGTGTCTTCAGGTTTTAGTTTTCACCATTGGGGCTGGGGGTGAGTATTAAGAACAGTCTATAGAGACACAGTTCTTACCCTGGAAGGCAGTACCCAGAATGCATTTCTCCTTGTCAAGTGTTTCTCTAGCATTTTTTAAGCTTGCAAAGCTACAGTGTAAAGCACTATTCTTCTGAAAAATAGCTTTGGGGTTGCGTTACAGGCTCATGCCCACAGATGCCATTTCTCTGTGTGTGGATGGAAAACATGTTTCATATGCTAAAATTTCAACCTATAGTGTTAATGGCATCTCAGACTTGATTTTGAGTTGGTGTTTAATAGTGTTTGTACTGTTCACAATGCTCTTTTACATTAGCAGAATTAATCAAGAGTTGTTTATGTCTCCTCCCTGAAGCCACTCTCTTTTGCAGGTTTTTCCTTTTCCATGGTTCCTGTGTTGCATACAGCTCATGAAGAATCACTCTCTTTAAATATTTTGGACAATGGGACTGCTGTTTTCTTCCTCCTTGAAAAACTTGGGGAAGGCTGCTATCCCTTTTTGCACACATGAAAAGTTACCTCATAGTGGCCTCAAGGTTTATGACAATGCCGAGTGATTTTTCACCAAAATGCATTTTACAATTCGAGAGCAGTCGCTTGCTTTTCTTCTCAATTACAGAGTGACTTAATGTGCTTTTAATGTGAGAAGCCATTTGCATTGTCCTGAAGCTTTGCAGCTTTCAAACCCATCACCAGATTGCACCAGGCTCCATTTGCTCCCAGATCTCGTGTTCTATAGTGGCAGTGAGGGAAAAATCAGACTTGGCTTTCAACGGTTGGCTGTTTATGTTGCTACTAATGCAAAGCTTTGGTTTTTAATTTGTTGTTGGTTTCTGCAAAACACAAATCACATTATTGGTTTTAAATGACGAGATATGCTATTACTTGAGCTATGTGAAGAAACAAAACAAAGCGTGTGTGAAAATTCAATTTTAAATGGCTTGATTAATTTATTTGGGTGGTGCATAGCAAAGGGTATTTTTTATTATGCTGGAATAAGCCAATTTACTGTAAATCAGTCTAACAAATGAAATGCCTGGAGGTGCCTTGTAAATTGCAGTGCTGTGTCTGTTGTGTAGAATATAAATGAATTCAAATGCAAATTCCTGAGACAGTTTAAAAATGTTTCCAACAACATTTGTATATAAATCATCCATTCGACTTTCATAGTTGATTATATCCCACAAAGCTTTTGTTTGTTTAGGCCTTTCTTCTTAATTGTGACAGAAATCTGAAGTTGTCAACCATTTTGAATGATAGATTTCCTTTCAGTTGGTTAGTGAGAAAGTTTTACCACATTTATTTCTTACTGAATAAAAGATAGCTATAATAAGAGGGTGGCAAAAACTTCATAAGGAATTGACACATTATGCATTCAATGAAATATAAATTAATGTCATAGCAGAGATGCAGATGTTCCATAGATCACTTTTAATGAAAAGAGTAAAATATTTAAAAATATTTTTGCTTACTTATGAGATAGATAGATAGATAGATAGATAGATAGATAGATAGATAGAGGTCTTCAGCCATGTGGGCTTCTGGGGATTGAAACTTAGTAGCCAAGTTAGTGAGTGGGCATCTTATCCGCTGCACTATATCACTGAATCACTGACCTGGAAAGTAAGACATTGAATGCATACAAAGAGCATTTTACATGTAAATATGCATGTGAGGGTATACCTATATGTCTCAACATTTAAAATTTTTTATTATTATTTATTCAATTGTGGGTGTGTGCATATGTATGTGCACGCGCGCGTGTGTGTGTGTGTGTGTGTGTGTGTATGTCTGTGTGTGTGGAGAACCACCACGGACCCCTCCACCTCCTCCTTGTTTACTCTGCCCCGGGATTCACAGGCTTCGCCCTACCAGGACTAGAAGCGCAGGCCGCCCCCGCTTCCGCCTGGCGTCTATACGTGGGATCTGGGATCCGAACTCAGGACCTTCCGCCTGCAAGGCAGAGGCTCAACCCCTGAACCATCTCTCTAGTCCCTATATGTCTCAACATTTAAAGACAGATTATAATTATTTATGCAAATATATTGCCTGCTAACCTGATTTCTTTCCTAAACAGTGGAGAAGTATAAAGAAAGTTGAGACAACAAAACATAGCATGCTGACCAGAAAAACTGTTTATATTTGCAAAAATGGACATATTTCCTCTATTAGCTTATTGTTTCTGAGGTGAGAGAAGTAATGTACAGGGGAAGCTCCTCTGTATTTGAAGAGCAATGAGAAACATTGTTTTAACATAGCCTCAGACTCTTCACCAACCCTCTCGGATGCTACCACATGTCTTCACTCACAGTCAGAATTAGGCTCTGTCTTGTTGAAAATGTTTCTCCTGCATTCTACATTCCTGCATCCTGCATTCCAGAAGCTAAAGAACCAAGATATTTATCTCTCCTTTGTGCTGTATAGCTTGTCTTTGAGCTTTCTTAAGTTTCCTATTTGATTCTGGTCAAAGTAATTTTTTTAAAACTCTTTTTTGGGGGCCAGATTGATTAAAGCTTTTCTTTTTTTTTGGTCTTTTCTTTCAGTTTTGACATAATAGTTGGACTTAGTGATGAATTTTAGGTTGAAATTTTTCATTTGAAATTTCGAAAGATCTTATCATTCTGCCTAACTTGTAATATCGAAGCTGGGTCCATTTACATTAGAATTTTCCTTCTCAACAAGTTAGGTGACTTTTCCTTCATTCCAGTATTCTGAAATTACATCATTACAGGTGTGCGGGTACATGTATTTCTAGGATGTTTCTTTTCTCTACAGCCTTCTTATTCTTCTCTCCTGAATCTTTTATATTAGAAATTTTCCTTAGATAAAGGTGCGCTCATCTATGGGTTTACTTTGGATCTCAAGAGGAAAGGACTAAATATCTAATTGAAAATATGAGAGCATAAAGACAGCTTGTTGACTTGCAGCTGCATTCTAGATTACTGTGATAGACCTTGTGGTAGGGGGATTCTGATGTCTGTGTTTCCAAAGCAGTCAGAGTCTGTAGGAGATTCAGTTTCCTTCTGGCAGGTAAGGGTTAGGTATTGCCATTCTGTTTTTCTGGTTGACTATAGATTTCTGAGTTTCTGACTGTGTTTGCTGAGGTGTTCTTTGAGGTCAATTATTCTCAGTGACCTTAGATCAGAAGAGAGGTGCTTCTATCTCGCCTTCTCTGAAGAAATGCCTTCTTTTCTTTTAAAAAAATTGCTGAAAAATACTGTTTAATTTAATGCAGAGAAATGAAAACAATCTTACATATCCTATTAGAAGTTACCAGAAATGAATAATTTTGTAAATGATTCCACAATGCTTGTCACTCCCCACCTGAAATGAATGGGATACTAAACAAAAGTCTAAGTTGTGATTCATGGATAGGATATATTACTCACCTTAGCATTCTTTAAAAAAAATTTTATTATTTATTCAATTGTGCGTGCGTGTGTGCGTGTATGTGCGTGTGTGTAGAACCACGGGCGAATTCGTGAACCACCATGGACGCCTCCACCTCCTCCTAGTTTACTCTGCCCCGGGATTCACAGGCTCCACCCTACCAGGACTAGAAGCGCAGGCCGCCCCCGCTTCCACCTGGCGTCTTCGTGGGGTCTAGAATCCGAACTCAGGACCCTCTGCCTGCAAGGCAGAGTCTTAACCCCTGAGCACCTCTCCAGCCCCTTGCCTTAGCATTTATGGTGCTCAAAAAGACAACATTCACAGCAAATGCTACAACATTATCTTTCACTGTAAATATTGCAATATAATCTTTTTTTTTCCTTGCTGATGCAACTGTCCCGATGATATGAAATGCTTAGTTGGGCATGTAAGACTTGCATATTTTCATAAATCTTCATGTCAATCCTGTCCCCTTTTAATCTCTTTAGTTGACCATTCATTCATCCATTTATTCGTTCATTGTACGTGTGCACGTGCAGACTAGAGTACATGTGGAAATCAAAGGATGGCATTCATTTCTTTTCCTTCTGCTTTGTCTTCCCTCAGTTTATTTTTGTTTCTTCTCATGCTTTCCATGTTCTTTGGAGACTGTGCTTTAAAATCTCCCTCCAGTATTTTAGTGGGTTTTTGATAGATGGTTATTTTGACTTGAACCTAAAATATTTTTTTAAAATATTTTGAAAGCTTGGTTCCCAGCTTTTGGTACTGTGTTGAAGAGAGTGGAGCCTTTAGGATCATGGAGCCTCTATGTGGAGGTAGGTCACCGGAAGATGAGGGAGCCACATGGACTCTAAAGATTACGCCTGATTCTTCCTGTAGTCTCTGTTTCTTGGCACACAGTGATGTGAGCATTTGCTGCCACATGCTAGAGCCATGGGCTGAGGCATTCAGCCATACTTCCCTGTGATGATGAACTGAGACCCTCCAAAACCATGGTCATAGGAAAGAAAAATTAATGGACATGCTAAAGAATATATTATAATATATATGTTAAATTTTCTTTCTCTAGTAATCCAGAAGATTATAAAAAAACCCTACTCCAAACAAATAAACTTATTTGTGGGTCATTTATGATTCTATTGTAACTCTGATTCTTTTAAATTAAGGCTACTATATCTTGTGGTATCCTCTGTGGAGATGAAGAACCACTAGTTAGCATATTCTCGTGTAATGGACTAGAACAAACCTGTTTTATTTTTGTCTCAGCCACCAGCTTGTTCTGTGATTGGAGTCAAATCTCTAACACTCTGCTCTGTCTAGTTCTCTATAAAATAGAAATTAGCCCCCATGCACATAGGTTACTGTGAAGACCAAGTTAGAGGAGTCAAAGTGTTTTATAAAATGGTTTCAGTGTGCTCTATAGTAGTAAACTCATCTACATGTGAAAACATGGTCTGTTCCTTATAGTATGTAGAAAGCCAACCCCACTGAGGAAAGCATCTTCCCATCCCTACCCCCTATCAGCATTAAACCTCAGCAGAGTCTCAAGCTAGTGTAAGGTCTCTGGAGATCTTTTCCTTTCCATGGTGAAGTTTTGAGAGGTCAAAGTCCATGCAGGTCACAGCTGCAGTGAACTCATGGGTTCAACAGATACTTTCCTTAATGGCAGGTCCACGATATAGGATTCATGCTCCAGCAAGTGCTCAGGCATATTTCATTAACGACAACCCAGAAGAAACTCAGCAAACCATGCATGCGAAAGGACATGAAAACAGGAGAAATACTAAATAGGGAAGAAGAAGAGTTGCAATGGGATAAGGGGAGGGGATGGAATTTGGGATTAAGGGTGTGCGAAAAATCAGAAATTCACTGCAGTCATGTATGAAGCTCTAAATGTGGAGATCTCGTCTCCACAGATTTGTTGTCTTTTTGCCAAATTATTTTTTGCTGTTCTCCTCTGAAGCTTCTTTCCCTTTTCCAAGATCCACCAGCTGCCTTACCCTCTACTGGGAGAGGAGAAATGCTTAACACTAGAAATTCCATGTCAGACTTCTGCCAATACCTCTCATGACATCTCTTTACTATGACATACACATTACATGGATTACTTTATCTTTGATTCATTACATCACCTCTTTCCCTCTTGACTTGGAATATTCCATCTGGTTACTCTAGATGGATGATTTTTCTCTTCTGCTGTCACCAAAGTTACAACCTGATGACAGTGCCCGACAACCTGCTTCATCTGCCAAATTGTGGAAACTACTTTCTCTACTAACTGAAGAAGAAATACTGACAAGAAAGACCTGGATTCAGTGACCTATGCCAAAAATAGTTACAGGCAGAGAAAAAAAATCAATCATCTGTGATTTTCAGCAGGCAGCAAAGAACTCCAAAATAGCTGTTCTCCCAAACTTTCTCTGAAAGTCTATTTGTCTCATGCTTTTATGGCATCAAATCCTGAATTTCAAATGCCAGAGATGTGATTCTGTGTTTTTCCTAAGAAGTTTCACTCAAGGCAATTGATGGCTGGAGATTCTAGCTTTTGCACTAAAAGAAAATGAAATGAATTTTGACTTCCAGACTTGGCAGTCATTGGGGTTAGTCCAGCCTTCCAACATTAAACATTTACAACATTGAACAAAATATGTTGGAATTTTTTATGACTTTGAATAATAGCCATCCCAGAAACCAGACCTCTGAGAAGGGAAACAAATAAGGACAGTCTTAGCATCGTTTTATTTTATTTTTTCTGTCAGAGGAAACAGGAATGGAATTCCCAGGACAAGCAGGTGCTCCCAGTGATTGAGAGACAGAGGTCAGCTATGTCGAAGAGATGAGGAAGCAGGAATTTGTAAGGCAGGGAATAAAGAGCTATGTAGAGAAAGAACTCTGGAAATCAGCAGTTGAAGGTCTATAGGTTTGGACCCAAACACAAATCCACAGATTTAAGAATGAAGCTGGAAAAGATTTCTGGGCCGAAAAGTTGAAAGGTAAAAAGTTCCCATTGCTCACACAGGGCCGGGAGATGTGGGCATCCTGACAAGCCAGATTTCTGTCTCTTTAGTACCCATGGACGTTCCTTAGGCACTTACACATATGGTTAAACTAGTCATGAAAGGCCACTACTCTAGAACTTCTATAGTGATACTGAAAAAGCAGCTTTGAAAAGATCAAGGTTATTGATGGTAAATTAGCTGCCTGTTAGTACCATCTCCAGTCACACTAAAGGCCGAAACATAATTCAGGATTCAAAAATGCATATTAACAAGAGCCACCTCTTAGCAAAAGATACTAAACCAGTAGGACTTCAAAATATTATTATAGTTGTTACTATTATTATTTTGACACTGTCGATTAAATCTAGGACTTTGCTCTTGCTAAGCTAGTGTTCCATTATCGAGCCACATCTATAACCAGACTGTCTTGGTTTGAATGCGAGTTGTTCCCCACAGGCTTGTGTGTTTACATCCGTAGCTAATGCTGATGTTTGGGAAGGTTGTTGCACCTTTAGGAGGTAGAGTCTTGCTGGAGGAAGGCATGTTACAGTGGGGAGACTCTGAGGTTAGGTAGCTCTGCCCCACTCTTTTTTTTTTATATTTATTTATTTTTTTATTTCCACTCATACAAACTTAACAGGTACACCGGTCCCTTCCCTTCCTCCACCCTCCCACCCCCCTGTGCCCCTTCCCCTCCCTCTTCCCTCCCCATCCCCCAGTGCCTGCCCCTCCCATCCCCGGAGCATCTTTTAATGTGCATGCCAAACTCTCCTCTGGGTCCTCCTCTCCGATGAGGTGCAAGGACCCAGTGGCATTTCCCAGAACCGTTTCCTGTGTTCCCCTTAAGCATAGGAACACTACTGTGGCTGTCAATCCCTTGCCGCCAAGGATCCTAGTGCCTTTAGCAAATGCTAGACTTTGCTGCCCCACTCTTCTCTGTTACTAATCTGCTTTGGTATTATAAGCCAAATAAATGGAATTATAAGCCAAATAAATCTCCTTTTCTCCCCTTAAGTTATTTATGAGAATTATATTACAGCCCAGAAAGAGTAACTGCAGCACAGTACCATTTATACTTTTCTGTTTTTAACTATTTTGAGACATGGATGGACTCATCAAGTTCCCCAGGCTGGTCTTGAACTCACTCTGTACCTCAGATTGGCCTTGAACATGTGATCTTCCTACCTCAGTCTCCTGAATGTTTGAGATTACAAACCTGTACCACTAGGCCCAGTTAAAATGGCATTATTAGTGATGCTTAAAAATATAATACTCTTTATAATGTACGAAAGGAACTCAAAGTAGATATATATAATATTAATACTTACAAGATGAGATTAGTAGCATTTATTGCAAAATATAAATATCAGCAAACTTCAAGGCATATCAACAGGATCTTCTCAGGCTGAAAGTTAAAGAGAAACAGGAACAAAGGAGGAGGAGGAGGAGGAGAAGGAAGGAGTTGCTGCTGCCCCAGTAATCTATAGAAAATATTTTATTTGATCCCCCAAATAATTTAAGCATAGCTGAAAAATGTTCACATTTGACAAAATTTATCAACATCCAGCCCAGATCCATGAAGGTTAGATACAAAGACAACCAAAACTGCTAAAATTTAGCGATTGTAATTTTTTTTCTTACAAAGAGTCAGAAAGGGAAAAAACTTGTTATGGTCAGAGGAAAGGAGATAAGAAAAACTAAAGACTTGTTCATAAATAGAATAAATGATATATCCTAAAATACTGGAAGAAAAACAGAACACATCAATCTAAAATTTTATATTACTTGAAGTCATGCTTCAAAAATGAAGACAAAGTGGAATTTTTGATAGGCAAATTGCGAAATTTGTCACTAGATACCATAAAATATAAAAATATGCTACATATTGCAGGACCATACTGCTAGATGAAAAATTTTTTTCCTAATTAAAAATTTAATACAGAGGGCGGAGAGATGACTCAGGTATTAAACCTCTGTCTTGCAAGCAGCTGGACCTGAGTTCAGATTTCCAGATCCCATATAAAAAAAATACCTGCCTGTACTTTGCTTTGGAAGGTGAAGCTTGTGGACTGCAAAGCAAAGCAATAAAGAAGAATAGCAATCCGGAGTGTTTCTGAAGTTACCCCTGGGCCTTCACAGGTACACACAAGTGCCTTCTGGTACATGCACACCTATATACAGAGAGAGAGAGAGAGAGAGAGAGAGAGAGAGAGAGAGAGAGAGAGAGAGAATAAGAATAAAATAAAATTTAATACACATATATAATGCATTTTGATCATATCTACCTTACCCCTTTTGTTTCCCCTAAATGTCTCACAAATATTTTCCCCTTCCATCTTCATGCTCTCTACACCCCCCCAATTGGAGATAGGTAGTTGTTATAATTGACTTTTCAGCTCCATAAAGTTAAACACTTATGCTCATGTCAAAGAGCAACAGTTTTTTTAGTCTCCTGAGGGGCTAAATGAGCCCATAGTGTGGTCTACGGGAGGCTCTCCATGGTATTAGCACACACAGCCCCCATCATGGGAAACTGCCCATGCTGTGAGCCAGTGGACATTGGAATTCTGAGGAATGGCAGACAATCATTCAAATGTCCACAGGTCAGAACACTGCATAAACATAGCCTCTCTCATCTTTGCCCTCTACTAGCACACATAAAGCACACAGAACCATGTGTAATACCTAGAGAGGCAATTGGGTGAAAATTGTTATACAACTAAAAACAAAATGCCAGAGGAGGAAATAAGAGATTGAAAATGCAAATTATTTGAAAGTTTATTAAAATCCTTGATAATAAATTGTTACTACAAAGTTACATATAGTATATTTGCCGAATACTATTAATATGTTTAATTACTATATGTTAATAAAAGTACATTGGTGCCTAAAGATGGGGAGGACCAATGACATGCAAGATACTCCACACAAGTTAGGGCTGCAGTAGCCATAATTGGACTTTGCATGACCTGCACAATGGCTGACATGTCAACAACCCCCCAAACTCCAGCATGGATTACAGGGGAGAAGGCTCCAGGCAGTAGAATCCTTAGAGGCAAGGGATTAACAGACATAATAGAGTTCCCATACTAAAGGGGAGCCCAAGAAAGGGCTCCAGGCTATGTCACTGAGTCCTTATCCCTTACTAAGGTGGAGGACTCTGAGGGAGGTTTGGCATTCACACAAAAGGATGCTCTATGGGATGGGAGGGGGAAAGAGGGAGGCACTGGGAAAGGGGGAGGGAAGGGCAGGAGTGAAAGGGAGGAAAAAAGGGGAGGGTAGAGTGCAAGGGGGGACTGGGGAGGGGAAGAGGAAGGGAGAGGACAGGGGTACCTACTGACCTTGTATGATTGGGAAAAAAATTAAATATGGGAGAAAAAAAAAAGTAGGCTGGAAATGCAGGTCAGTTGAAAGAATGCTTTCCTGCATGAGGATACATGTTCAGTACTAGATAAACTGAGTGCGGTGGCCCATGTCTATAATCCCAGCACTTGGGCAATGGAGATACAAGGATCAGATGTTGATGATCATCATTGGCCACACAGGGAATTCAATGTAAGGCTAGAGACCCTGTCTCAAGAGTAAATAAATACAAAGAAAACATACAAAAATATCAAAATCAATGTATTATGCTTATGAAACGTATAAGGATAGTGTGATATATAAGCAAGGTGATACATTTTTGAAATAGATTGATAATTTGAATATGCATAACTTTAACACAAAAATTAAACCAAATAAAATCACAAAGACTCATAAAGCAAGAAAATCCAACAGTGAATGTAAAATGACACTGAATATAGTCAGTAATTCAGAAGAATAAAGATAGAGGTGAGGCGAAAAAAACTCATAATAGTGTGTTTAATAGATGCAGGGGTCACTTTGATGATTGGACTGAGCTCCGTCTCAGCACATCTGTGAAGAATTAGAAGTTAAAATGAGCTTTGAGCAAGCCTGCGGGAGACTGGTTGATGTAGGAAGACCCGACCCACAGTGGGTAGGACTATTATCTGGGCAGGTAGATAAGACAGAAGGAGTTGGTTAAGTACTTTGCAATACTTCAGCAAACTTCTGGTAAGTAAGTTTGCTCCTCTCCCAGCAATTCCTGTGAATATGTGGACAATTCTCTTGGCTCTTGTTGGAATTAAATCTTTCACCAAGTTGGCTTATGAGTTGTCATAGAGAATCATCAGCCACATGAAACATTTTGTTTCCCCAAATTGCTTGATCATGAATTTTTATCAGCAATATGCAGACAGCTGCAGCTCATGGGAAATTAGAATACAGCTGAAAGTACAGCAACATAAACTTAGCAACAGTTAAGATAGTGCTTAGAGGAAGATTTTTAGTTAGCTCTAATTGTTTAAATGTGAAAGCAAAGAAGTTTTAAACTAATAATATCTTTCTCCAACATAAGAAATTAGAAAAAGATTGCAATTAAATGAAAATAACGACAGAGATTTGAATCACCAAGATGAAAAAAGAAAACAACATAGTGAAGGGAAAGCAATAGAGAAAAATCAATGTTACCAAAAGATAGATTTGTATGTGTATATGTGGGGGTATAGGTTAGTAAATAATAAAATTGACAGACATCTAGCTAGACTGATCAGAAACAAGAGGAATGACAATAACTACATTCTAAAACTGTAAAGAATAGCAAGGCAATTTTATGAAAAATTTTGAACCATTCAAAAATATACAAATAGGCCTTTTATCTTGGGTTAGGAGGTGACCTTCAATACCAATCAGGATGGAGCCAAGGGCAGTGCAGGAACAGCAAAACTGAAAACAACAACAAACCATAATTCAGAACACCAAAGACCGTACATTAATCATCTGGAACCAGACCTGCCAAATCTCTCCCCATCCTAAAGTTCAGGGAACCTTGCGGAAGAGGGGGCGGCAAGACTGTAAGAGCCTAAAGATGGAAGGACCAAGGATATGCAAGATACTCCACACGAATTAGGACTGCAGTAGCCATAACTGGATTTTGCATGACCCCCCCAAGTCTAGCATGGATCACTGGCAGTAGGATCCTTAGAGGCAAGGGATTAACAGTCATAATAGAGTTCCCATACTAAAGGGGAGCAAGAAAGTGCTCTGGGCTATGCCACTGAGTCCTTACACCTCACTAAAGTGGAGGACTCAGAGGGAGGTTTGGCATTCACACAAAAGGATGTTCCAGGGGATGGGAGGGGGAAAGAGGGAGACACTGGGAAAGGGGGAAGAAGGGGGTGAAAGGAAGGAGAAAAGGGGGGAGAGTGCAAGGGGGGACTGGGGAGGTGGAGGGAGGTAGAATACAGGAGTACCAATTGAGCTTGTATGACTGGGAAAAAAAATAAAATGTGGGAGAAAAAAATATACAAATGGGGTGGGAGAGATGGCTCAGGGATCAAAGCCTTTGCCTGGAAAACAAGAGAACCTGAGTTTGATCCCAGATCCCATGTAAAAACACCAGGTAGAAATGGAAATGGTCTGTAATTCCAGCCCTGGAAGGTGGAGTCTGGAAAACACCAGAACAAAGCATTAAGGATGTAAAGTAATCCAGGATGATTGCCAATGATCCCCTCCACAGGCATGCACACTTGCGTGACCTCTTGCACACATATTCACACACACACACACACCAAAAATTTAACAAACAAATGCATTTAATTTTATGTAAATTATACCTCTTTAAAGTTAGTAGAAAAAAGGGGCCAGTCATGATACTGAAATTGCTCTGTTCATTGAGCTGTTTTCTGGGTGCTTGCCACAGTGGTGTAACAGTTCATGAGACCGTATTTTCCACACAAGAACCCTTTTAAACATCTATCAGTTACTGAGTGCATGACTAGGGAGTGCCGTGCTCCTATCCAACTAATCTGGTAAAATATGTCTCAGTTTGGAAAAGGTGGATTCAGAGTAACATGTTTTGGGATAAGGACATGGCTTTATTTTAGAGAAATAAGGAAAAATATGGGAATTGTCAGGTCTTGGTGTTTCTTCCCAGTTCAGGCCTAAAGCCTATTCCCTGGGAAGGTCACAGTAACCCCTTGGGCAAGTGCTAGGAATTTCTCGGTATGTCACAATAAAGCCCATGGACAGGTGCTAAGCATTCTTACCTAGGTTTTGTTTGGGATAATTCAAGTTTTGCCTCTGGCAGGAAGAATTCTTCTGGGATTTAGGAGTGCCCTTTCTTAGAGTTTTTTTGGAACTAGCTTTCTGCTCTCTGTTCTAGAGAAGAAGCCTGCTTTTTAAGTTTCAGTCAAATACTAAATAGAAATTTCATGTCTAGTCATTTACAATAAGTAGACTTGTTAGCCAGAATGTGTGCACCGATTTTAAGGAAATTAGAGAATAACTTCTAGAGTCTTAAAACATAGGTTGGGTAAGATTCCCACCTATGTACTAACTCAGAAATTCCAGTCCACCAGAACCTTAAAAGAAACTGTGATACCCTCTTACCCTGGCTGAAGGCCAAGGAAGAGACCTCATGCCAGAAAGTCTAGATGCCAAGACTGCCCCTGGAGATGGTATTTGCAATCCAAACTGGGAGAATCCATGTCAGAAGCAAAGGGGGACGTGTCTTTCCTATCCCAAACAGCACTCTTATGAGAAATCACAGAGATGGACCATCTGAGTGCACTCCCACCAATGATCGCCTCCCCCCGAAAGAGACACCCTCAGCATATGGGGCCTGACTGGACCCCAGGTTTGGAGTATGCATGGTTCACAGATGGGTCATCTAACTGGCAATATGCTTCTGGAATTCCTCAAAGGAAGACATAAGCAACCTTACTATTAAAGGAATAGAAGGATGCTATTATAGAAGTTATTCATTTAATAATTATATTGCTTAAGTGTTTTCTTCAGTGCATACCAGCTATAGCTTATGGGCCTTGAGTATCCAAGTCAAGGCCCCCTTAGAGATGTGGTTTAAGCTTGGATAGTAGCAACTACATGAGCTGCATATATTTTCCTAAGTTAGAACCTGCTGCCATGCCTGGTGCCTATGTCGACCTGCCTGACTGAGAGTATCAACCTGGAGAGGACAATAGCAAAAGTTCACGCTGGGACTTATGGGGTGTTGAGGACTCCTATAGTTAATTGTAAAATATATTCCTTGCTAAAATCAAAAGGAGAACATTCTGCCTCTGTATTTTAAAAAAGCAGTCTCTTTTAAAATGTGGGCTCAGCCCCATAGCTATCTAGTGAAGCATTATAGATTAGATAAGTTTGGAAACACTGAGAGAATGTTTCTGTTAAGTGCCTTTGCCCTGAAGCAATGGGTTAGGTTCTTGAAAAAATGTCCACCCTGAAGGTGATTTTTGCTGACTAGAAAATTATATGTCTGTTGTAGGTGCAACATTCTTTACCCCAAAATTTTCTGTATAAAAGTTGTCATGAAAGTTTCAATAAACGGGTTCAGGATTCACTCGGACAAGAGGGAGCCGCGTGTGTTCTGTTCTCCGCCTGGTCCTGGGGAGCCCTGGTCTCGAGGCCACGACTCTGGTCTGCAGCAAGGGAGGTTATATAAATCACCAGAATATGAGCTAAAACATGAGTGGGGAATTTCTAGAACAGTTGGCACTTGGTAGGTACCTAGCAAATGTTTTGCTAAATTCAGATTGACAGATGAGGATGTTATGGCAAAGCAGAGATTTAGTGATTGTTGTGGTTTGACTCTATTGTCCCCATAGGCATATGTATTTAAAAGTTGGTCCCAGTTGGTGGTTTAGGGACCCTTTAGGAGATAAGAGCCTGGTTGGAGGAAGTACATCCCTGGGGCAGGTCCGGAGTTCCGTAAATCCTCTTCTCTCTCTCACTCTCTGCCTCCTGATGTTGCAAGATAGCAACTGGACTTTTGCCCCAGCCATTGTGCCTTCTGCTATGTGTTTTCCGCCCTAATGAACACCATCCCCTGTGGAACCATAGGCAAAATAATAAACCTTTTCTCCTTTAAGTTGCTTGGGTCAGAGTATTTTCTCATAGCAACAGAAGAGTGGCTTGCTTCTGCTCTCAGGAAGGGATTCAGTTCTGTGAGACACCAACTCTAGAGTTTTCCCTCTCTTGCACAGCAGGCAAACCAGACACCTTGGAGTGCAAGAGTGCCCAGTGGGTGACAAGGCACATTCCTTTTAATCTTCTTATAAAAAGTGAAAATTATGCTTCATTTCATTATCAAATTGATTCTTAGCACTGTTCTTCTTTGCCTTTTAATGGCAGAAGGAAAGGAAAGCAGGGTTTTTGCTTTTCTTTTAAAGCTGATACTGGGAATTGAAACAAGGGCCCCGGGCATGCCAGCCAAGAGCACTACCAGTGAACTACAGTCCCAGCCTTCATTCCTATTTTCTTAATACTCCCGTTGGATGCCCTGGTCAACTGTGGCGATAACTCACAACACAAGCACTCTGTACCAGGATTTTTGGAAGGAAAATGAAGCTCCAGGCAAGTTTTGGTTTTCTGAAGAGGACTCTATCTTGACCTACTTTAGATTCATTTAAAATAGGCTGTCAAAGCAATATGACATGAGAACTTCTCTCCAGATGAGTTCAAAACTGTGAAACAAATCCCGTTGACTGGTGAGGCCTTGGGATGAGATGAAACAGGGAACGATGTATCTCACCTCTGTGTGCACACACCCACTATGGTTTGATTTGCAATCTTTAGAACCATGAACACTTTAGACTTCACAACTACAAATCCCTTTCTAAACAAATAGCACATAATATAATCGTGTAGACATCTGAGCCTAGTAAATAATACATGTGTGGCTTTATTTTAAGATTGCTAACTCTCATCAGGATAGGGGTGGAATGTTTAGGTTATTTTTTTCTTCTTATCAAATGACTCATTTGCAGCCTGACTCACTAGGAATAAATTTGAAGCATAAATATCATCAGCTATATTTCTCCAGCTCTTAGTTTCTTCATGTTATAAATGTTATCTTAAACTTTATTATAAAAATGTTCAGATGCCCAAAAGGCAAGGTTAGTACAACTCCCCAGGCGGCCATCCTTCATTCCCAATAAAAAATCAACTGGTAGTCAACATTGTTCCATCAGTGATACAGAAGACTCCTCTTACATTCCCCATTAGTCACTTTCTTCAGTAACACTTGCTTTATATATTTCTTAAGATAGAGAAACAATAAAAAGCATTTATACTGCCACTGCTGAACTTAAGAAACTGATATGTAAATAAATAACATAAGCGCTATAGAATACTTCTTCTACCCTTATATAACAATGGCTAAAGTTAATGATAGACATAATTATTATTATTTTTTAAATTTTTTTATTTTTTTTATTAAAAATTTAATTATACATTTTAAAATTTTTTACCAGTTCCCTCCCTCCCCCCTCCTCCCCCTCCCCTTCCCCCAGTGCCTCCCCCCCAATTCCCAGAGAGTCCTTTATTGTGTACGCCTAACTCTCCATTGGGTCCTCCTCTCCGATGACATATAAGGACCCAGTGGCATTTCCATAAGCCCTTTCTCTTGTTCCCCTTAAGCATAAGATCACTACTATGGCTGTCAATCCCTTGCCTCCAGGGGTCTCGGTGCCCTTAACAGATGCTAGACTTTATGAGGGCAACAGTGCGCTGGACATTGCGCAGGGCATGCAAAGTCCCATTACGATTGCTTTGGTCCCAACTATTGTTGAGAATCTTGCAAATCGTTGCTCCTCCCATCCTTTTGCTCTTACAATCTTACCGCCCCCTCTTCCGCAAATGTCCCTGAGCTCCAGGATGGGGAGAGATTAGGCTGTCCTAGTTCTATGTTCTGGATTGTGGTTTGTTGATTTTCTTTTGCAGTTTTGCTGCTCCTGCAATTCCCTTCACTCCATTCTGCTGGGCACTGTATGTCACCCCCTGGCCAGAGGCAAAAAGCTGTTAAACTGGAGTCTTGTTGTAATAGCACATTCAAGGGTAGATGTAATAAGAGTAGGAAACCTCCCTGAGGGAGGGGTCCATCACCCATTTGCAAAATGATTACTTTTTATCTGCTAGACTATATGCCCTCCCCTTCTGGTGAGATCAGGAAAGAACGTCTGTGAACTTAACCAGGTTTCTCATTACTTACTTGCAGACCTTGATGGAGGCCTATTTTCTCTGCTGTAACATGGTCTCCTCTCTCCTTGTTTCTGGTGTGGCCCTCCTAACCCATCTCTCTTGTTCATAATCCTTGCAATTACTGTGTTTCATAGGTTTACTTTTGAGTGTCTCAATGTGGGCTGGGTGAGTTTGGTACTAGGAGCCACCTATTAGGGAGTACATACGGCGCTTAATTTTCTGGGTTTGGGATACTTCACTTAATATAATTCTTTCTAATGACATCCATTTCCCAGCAAATTCCAGTAATTCATCATTTTTGATGGCTGAGTAGTACTCCATTGTATAGATGTACCACAGTTTCCTTATCCACTCGTCAACTGTTGGACATTTAGGTTGATTCCATGACTTTGCTATTGTAAACAGTGCTGCTATGAACATGGTCGAGCTTGTGCTATCGAGGCGAACCTCTGCTGCATGGGGGGTTATTCCCAAAAGTGGGATAGCAGGGTCATATGGCATTTCAATCTTTAATTTCTTTAAGAATCTCCAGACGACTCGCCAGAGTGGCTGTATGAGCCTGCATTCCCACCAACAATGTAGGAGAGTTCCCCTCTCTCCACATCCTCTCCAGCATTTGTCGTTGTTTGTATTATGGATTTTTGCCATCCTGACCGGGGTGAGATGATATCTCAGGGAAGTTTTGATTTGCATTTCCCTGATGGCGAAAGAAGTGGAGCATTTTTTAAGATAATTGTTAGACATTTTAATTTCATCCCTGGTAAAGTTTCTTTGAAGTTCCAGGGCCCATTTTTTAATTGGGCCAGTGTTTTCCTTGGAGTTTAATTTTCTAAGTTCTTTGTGCACTCTGGACAGTAGAGCTCTGTCAGATATGTGGTTAGTGAAGATTTTCTCCCATTCTGTGGGTTGCCTTTGAGCTCGTGTGACAATCTCTTTATCTGAACAGAAGCTCTTTAATTTCACAAGATCCCAACTGTTGAGAGTTGGTAGGAAGTGTTGGCCTAGCCCAATCAGCTCGAGGGAGTTCCCTATCCTTTCAACTATGGTTTTTAAAGTCTCTGGCCTGATATCAAGGTCCTTGATCCATTTGGAATTAAGTCTTGTACATAGTGACAAGTACGGGTCCAGCTTTAATCTTCTGCATGTGGAGATCCAGTTTTGCCAGCACCATTTGTTGAAGATGCTGTTCTTTTTCCATTGGATTCTTTGGGCCCCTTTGTCAAAGACCAAATGGCTGTAACTTTGTGGGCTTATATCTGGGTCTTCAATCCTTATCCATTGATCTGTGTGTCTATTTTGGAGCCAGTACCAGGCTGTCTTTATAACTATGGATTTGTAGTATAGACTTAGGTTTGGTATGGTAATACCTCCAGCTGTGTTTTTGTTACTCAGGATTGTTTTTGCTATCCTGGGTCTTTTGTGTCTCCATATGAACTTTGAGATTATTTGGTCAACTTCTTTGAAGAATTGCTTTGGGATTTTGATTGGTATAGCATTGAATCTGTATATTGCCTTTGTAGGATGGTCATTTTTACAATATTGATTCTGCCAATCCAGGAACAAGGGAGGTCTTTCCACCTTCTGGTGTCTTCTGCTATTTCTTTCTTTAGGGTTTTAAAGTTTTCATTGTAAAGGTCTTTTACCTCCTTAGTTAGGTTTATACCAAGGTATTTCATTTTTTTAGGGGCTATAGTAAATGGTATTGTTTCTCTCAAGGCTTTTTCACTTCTTTCATTCTGGGCATATAGGAAGGCCTCTGATTTTTGCACATTTATTTTGTATCCTGCCACCCTGCTGAACTTCTCAATTAGTTCCAGGAGCTTCCTGGTGGAGTTTTTGGGATCACTCAGGTATAAGATCATGTCATCTGCAAATAGGGATAGCTTGACTTCTTCCTTGCCTGATTTGAATCCCTCTTATGTCCCTTTCTTGTCTTATGGCTTCAGCTAAGACTTCAAGTACAATATTGAATAGAAGTGGTGAGAGTGGACAGCCTTGTCTAGTTCCTGATCGAAGTGGGAATGCTTCCAATTGTTCCCCATTGAGCATAATCCTTGCTGTGGGCTTGTTGTATACAGCTTTTATTATATTGATAAAGGTTCCTTCCATTCCTACTGTCTCTAGCGTTTTGATCATAAAAGGCTGTTGGATCTTGTCAAAAGCTTTTTCTGCATCTATCGAGAGTATCATGTGGTCTTGGACTTTGGACTGGTTTACATGATGAATTACATTTATTGATTTGCGTATGTTGAACCAAGCTTGTGTTCCGGGGATGAAGCCTACTTGGTCCCCATGAATGATCTTTTTAATATGTTTTTGAATCCGATTTGCTAAGACTTTGTTGAGAATCTTTGCCTCTGTGTTCATCAGGGAGATCGGCCTATAGTTTTCTTTTTTAAGTGAATCTTTATTAGGTTTTGGGATTAAGACGATATTAGCTTCATAGAAGGAATTTGGTAGTGTTCCTTCCTTTGCTATTTGATGGAACAGTTTAAGGAGTATTGGTGTTATTAACTCCTTAAATGTCTGGTAGAACTCTGTGCTGAATCCATCTGGTCCAGGACATTTTTTGGTGGGAAGATTCGAGATTACTTCCTCAATTTCCTTATATGTTATAGGACTATTTAAATAATTCACAACTTCCTGATTCAATTTAGGTAAGTTGTGTTTACTTAGAAATTCATCCATCTCTTTTGTGTTGTCAAACTTCACAGAGTATAAGTTTTTGAAATATGATGTTATAATTCTCTGGATTTCTTGGGTATCAGTAGTGATAACTCCATGTTCATTTCTAATTTTGTTAATTTGGGTTTTCTCTCTCTCACTTTTGGTTAGTTTAGCTAGGGGTGTATCAATCTTATTGATTTTTTCAAAGAACCAGCTTTTTGATTGGTTGATTTTTTCTATCGTTTTCTTAGTCTCGATTTCATATATTTCTCCCCTTATTTTGCTAATCTCTTCTCTTCTACTGCTTTTGGGATCAGATTGCTCTAGTTTCTCTAAAGCTTTAAGCTGCATTGTTAAGTTGTTTATTTCTGATGTTTCCATTTTTTTGACGTGGGCATTAAGAGCTATGAACATACCTCTTAGAACAGCTTTCATTGTGTCCCAGAGATTTTGGTAAGTTGTATTTTCGTTATCATTCACTTTCAGGAAATCTTGAATTTCCTTTTTAATTTCTTCCTGAATCCAGTTCTCATTCAGCATCATAGTGTTAAGTTTCCAGGAGTTAGTGTATTTTCTCTTGTTTGATGTGTTGTGGATGTCCAGCTTTAGGCCGTGGTGGTCTGATAGGGCACAGGTTAGAATTTCAACTTTCTTGTATATGTGTAGATTCATTTTGTGGCCCAGTATGTGATCTATTTTGGAGAAAGTTCCGTGTGCTGCTGAGAAAAATGTGTATTCTTTGGTGCGTGGGTGAAAAGTTCGATAGAGATCTGTGAGGTCCATTCTTTCAGGGTTTGATTAAGTTCCAAAGTGACTCTGTTAAGCTTTTGACCTGTTGATCTATCCCATGTAGAGAGGGCGGTGTTGAAGTCCCCAAGAATTATCGTTTGGGGGTTGATTTCATGCTTTAGACGCTGTAGGGTTTTCTTAATGAATGTGGAGGGGCCCGTATTGGGTGCACATATGTTCAGTATTGTGAAATCTTCCTGGTGAATTGTACCTGTGACTAAAATGTAGTATCCATCCGTGTCTCTTATAATTTTTTTTGGTTTGAAATCCACTTTGTCTGATAGCATAATGGCTACCCCTGCCTGTTTTCTGCTTCCATTTGCTTGTAGAATTGTTGACCAGCCTTTTATTTTTAGAGCGTGCCTATCTTTTGTGGTGAGATGGGTTTCCTGCAGGCAACAGATTGATGGATTGTGATTTTTAATCCAAGTTTGTAATCTGTGTCTCTTGATCGGTGAATTAAGTCCATTAACATTTAGTGTTATAATGGAGAAACTATTTTTAATTCCAGACATTTATTATGTTTAGTAGCTTTTATAAGTATATTGCTTCGCTTTTAATGGTGTTATATTTGCCTTCTGTTCTCCTGGATATGCCTGTTTTTTTCTTCACGCTTGAGTATCATTTCTAGCAGTTTTTGAAGGCCTGGTTTGGTGGCCATGTATCCCTTAAAGTTGTCTTTGTGCTGGAAAATTTTTCTTTCTCCCTCGATCATGACTGATAGTTTTGCAGGGTAAATCAGCCTGGGTTGACATTTTTGCTCATTCAATACTTGAAGTATGTCTCTCCAAGCTCTTCTTGCTTTTACTGTTTTGACTGAGAAGTCATTTGTTATTTTAATAGGTTTGCCTTTAAAAGTGACTTGTTTTTTCTCCCTTGAAGCTCTCAGCACCAGTTCTTTATCTTGAATGTGGAGTGTTTTAACTATTATTTGCCGCGGTGTGCTTCTATTTTGGTCGTATCTGTTTGGGGTGCGGAATGCCTCTTGTCTATGAATGGGCCTCTCTTTTTTTAGATGAGGAAAGTTTTCCTTGATGATCGTTTGAAAAATTTCCTCAGGGGTGGTATTTTGAGATTCTTGCTCCGGTATTCCATGAATACGCATGTTAGGCTTCTTCAGGGTGTCCCATATCTCTTGGATATTTCTCTCAAGTATCTTTTTGGCTTTAACAACCTCTTCCATTGAGCTGGTTAGTACTCCCACTTTATCTTCAAGGTCTGAAATTCTGTTTTCTGCTTCATTAGTTCTGTTGATAAGACTCTCTGTGGCGTTCTGGGTTGAAGATAACTTGTCTTTTAGCTCAGTTTTAAACTCTGCTTGAGTTTGTTTTAACTGCTCTATGCCACTTTTTGTTTCTTGCACTGTTTTTCTCAACTCCTCCAGATGTCTGTTGTGTTCCTCTTCAAAGAGATTGATTCGATTATGTAATTCCTCCCTGATTTCCTCTTTCATAGTATTGAACATGGTAATGATCATATTTTGAAAGTCGTTATCCTGGGTCAGGCTTTCTTGGCCTTTTTCCGCGGGTTTGTTCTTGTTGGAATCTAACATTATGGGATTAATTTCTTCAGTGGGAAATTTGTTTACTTGAGTGTTGCTTCTCATGGATTTGCACTTTGACTTTGGCATTGTCATTTTAACTCTTAAGATCTCTCAGTTTCACTAAACTGAATTATTTGGCCTGGGGTACTGGTGGGCGGGGCCTGAACGGGGACTCACCTAGGGCGTGGGGTGAGGCCCGAGTGGACCTTGCGTGTATCCCGACAGGGGGAGCGGGGTGGGGTGAAAAGGGACGATGGGCGCGTCGGCGTGGAGCTATTTAACCCGAGGGCAGCTGGGGCGGGGCCCGGGCGCAGGGGGAGGTGCTCCTTGTCCCTCGGTCCCCGCGCGGCTCAGGCTGGATGGCGGGAGTCGGAGCCGGGTCCCTGTGGGCTGACCTGGGGTCCTAGAGCGCGCGGTGAGAGCCCGGCTGGATCTACGCGTACGCGTCCCGACCGGCGGAGCGGGGGGTGGGGCGAAAGGGGACTAGACATAATTATTTTTATTTGATTTTGTTATTTATCAGGAAGGGAGAGAGAGAAAGAGAGAGAGAGAGAAAGAGAGAGAGAGAGAGAGAGAGAGAGAGAGAGAGAGAGAGAGAATAGGTGAGCACATGCCACAGCACAACTTTTGGACCTTGATTCTACTTCCACTGTGTGGGCTCCAGGGATCAAACTCGGGTTGCCATACATTCCTGCAGGCACCTTTACCTACTGAGCCATCTCACCAGTTTGATAAATGTAAAATTACTAAGGCCCCAAACTCTAAAGCTTCATAAGACACTGTAGAAGACAATGTTCCCAAGATGTATACACAATAAAGAAATTCAGGATATTGAAGCTTTTCAACTAGGTAGTGCAACAATTTTAAAGATGAGCTAAGATTCAGTAAGTAATTTGCCAAAGATGCATAGGTGGTAAACAAACATCTGAGAAACGCTTTTTATCAGTCATTACCATGGAATTTGCAAAGATGCCACAAGGTGCCCAGGATAAAGATGATAAAGAGTAAGATGCAATGAGCATTGGCGATGATGAGGAGCAGCTGGACCATTCATACTTCACTTCTGGAGCTGTAAAGTGACACAACAGCCATCTAGGAAACAGTTTAACAGTTTCTGAGGAATTCAAAACCACACTAGCATAGTCCACAGGAATCCTCCTTCTAGGTGTTCATAAAAAACTAAAACAAGCAAATACTGTCCACACAAGACTGCGCGCAAATATTAATAGCAACATTACTTATAAAGTCCAGAACCAGAATTCAATTATCCAGTTGGTGAATCAGTAAAACAAATTGTGATATTTCTATAGATTGGAATGTTATTCAGCCATGAAAAGAAACACGAATTTTCAGAGCAATGAATTTTTACAATGTCAAAAGTCTAATGAAGGAAATCAAATAATGGAAGTTAATATTCTGCACAATTCCTCTTGTAGGGAGTTATAAAAAAGGCAAAAGTATAGAGAAAACAGATGAGACATTATCAAGAACTGGAACTGAAACAGGAGGAAGTTGACTGGGTAGGCACATGAAGGAGCTTTTCAGGACATTGGAATATTATCAAGATTGCTGTGATTTTATAAGACTGTAGCTTTTTTATTATTCATTGCATTATACACCTATAATGAAACTATCATAGTCAGTAATGTAGTTGACCATTCTTCTGTTATGAAGTTTACATTCCCCTCACTGCATTTAAAAACATATGGTCTCTAATAGAGAAAAATTTAATAACTTATGCCCAAATGACTTGTCAACAGTCTATTTCTTGGCTGACAGATCCATTGACTGCAGGAAATGTCTGTCGTTGCTACCATCGTGTGTGAGTTGATGGGGCCGCCATAAATTAGTAGAAATGTATTCCCTTATAGTCATGTAGCCTGGAGTCCAAGGTTAAGATATTCCTGGTTTTGTTTCTTCTTAGTTATGTCTCATGAATGTGCAGATGGATAGCTTCCTCATATCCTCCTATGGTCTTTTCTTTGTGCACGAACTCAGAACCTCTGTGTAGCCAAATATCCTCTTAGTGTAAGACAACAGAATGAATTGGAGTCCACCCCTACAATTTTCTTGTGTGTGTGTGTGTGTGTGTGTGTGTGTGTGTGTGTGCGCGCACGCGCGTGTGCCAGAGATTGTTGTTGGGTCTTTCCCTCAGTTGTTTCCCCACCTTCATTTTTGAGTCAGGGTCTGTCACTGAACTGGAGTTCACCAGTTTGGTTAGGTTTGTCTGACTGGTTTGCTCCAGGGACCTGCCTGTCTTCACCCCACACATACACTGGGCTGGCATGTGTGTCCCATTGTCTGGCTTTTTTTTTTTTTCAGTGCTGTGGATCCAGACTCAAGTCCTCATTCTTCAGTGACAGGCACTTTCCTGACTGAGCCGAGGCTCCAATCCCTAAAGTAGTTTAAGTTAATTACTTTACAGATCTTACCTCTAAATGCAGTCGTATTCTGAGGTGCTAGAGATTCAATGTATGAATTTGGAAGGCTACAACTGCAACTTATTTTGTCCACATAGCCTAATGCTCCTTCAGGGCTGTCTGCTTTGTGACTCTGAGCATTGAGACAGTCTACCGGAAAGTCCTGAAAAATGAGCTCCAGAAAAAATTCTGGAAATATCTCTTCACCCTTTAGATTTGCCATGGTCAGAAATGACAAAGAAACACCCGTCTGTATTTCCAGCTTTTAGTTAGAGTTCCCTGTTGTGGATCTCATGGTGCCCTCGCTTTGGGATTCCATGTGGTCTTTTCCTTGTGTGGTGTGGTCTTTAAGAGGAGAAAAGTGTAGCAGGAAACCTCGGAGAACTTGCTGTTGATTTCCTCTACTCTCTTTCTCTCTCAAGTAGCATTCAGTTTTTTTTTTTTAACATTTTTTATTATTATTTCGAATCATACAAACTTAATAGGTACACCGGTTCCCTCCCTCCCTCCTCCTCTACTCTCTTTCTCTCTCAAGTAGCATTCAGTTTTCTTTTTCTTTTTTTTAACATTTTTTATTATTTTGAATCATACAAACTTAATAGGTACACCGGTTCCCTTCCTCCCTCCTCCTCCCCCCGACCCCCCTGCTCCCCCTCCCCTCACCCCTCTCTCCCCATCCCTCAGTGCCCGCCCCCCCCAAACCCCAGAGAATCTTTTAATGTGCATGCCAAACTCTCCTCTGGGCCCTCCTCTCCAATGACGTACAAGGACCCAGTGGCATTTCCCTGAACCCTTTCCTGTGTTCCCCATAAGCATAGGAACACTACTATGGCTGTCAATTCCTTGCCTCCAAGGATCTTGGTGCCTTTAGCAAATGCTGGACTTTGTGGGGTCAATAGTGTGTGGGACATTGTGCAGGGCATGCAAAGTCCAATTATGATTGCTTCAGCTCTAACTTGTGTGGAGTATCTTGCATATAATTGCTCCTCCCATTCTGTGCTCTTACAATCTTACTGCCCCCTCTTCCACAAATTTCCCTGAGCTTCCGGATGGGGAGAGATTAGGCTGGCCTAGTTCTAGGTGGTTGATATAGATCTGGATTATGGTTTGTTGATTTTCTTTTGCATTTTTGCTGCTCCTGCAATGCCCTTCACTCCATCCTGATGGGTATTGGATTTCACCCCTTGCAGTCCTTGATGGAGGCCTATTTTCTCTGCTGTAACATGGTCCCCTCTCTCCATTTTTCTGGTGTGGCACTTCTACCCCATTTCTCCTGTTCATAATCCTAGCAATTACTGTAGGTATTACAGAGATTTATCTTTGAGTGTTTCTAGGTGGACTGAGTGGGTTTGGTACTAGGAGCCACCTATTAAGGAGTACATACAGCACTTAATTTTCTGGGTCTGGGATACTTCGCTTAATATAATTATTTCTAATGACATCCATTTCCCGACAAATTCCAGTAATTCATCATTTTTGATGGCTGAGTAGTACTCCATTGTATAGATGTACCACTTTTCCTTATCCACTCGTCAACTGTTGGACATGTGGGTTGATTCAGTGCTGCTATGAACATGGTTGTGCTTCTGCTATTGAGGTGAATTTTTGCTTATGTAGGGTTATTCCCAAAAGTGGAATAGCAGGGTCAAATGGCATTTCAATCTTTAATTTCTTTAAGAATCTCCAGACAGCTCGCCAGAGTGGTTGTATGAGCCTGCATTCCCACCAGCAATGTAGGAGAGTTCCCCTCTCTCCACATCCTCTCCAGCATTTATTGTTGTTTGTATTGTGGATTTTTGCCATCCTGACCGGGGTGAGATGATATCTCAGGGAAGTTTTGATTTGCATTTCCCTGATGGCTAAGGAAGTGGAAGATTTTTTAAGATATTTATTGGACATTTTAATTTCATCCCTGGTAAAGTTTCTTTTAAGTGCCAGCTTTTTAATTGGGCCATTAGTTTCCTTGGTGTTTAGTTTTCTAAGTTCTTTGTGCACTCTGGATAATAGAGCTCTATCAGATATGTGATTAGTGAAGATTTTTTTTCCATTCTGAGGGTTGCCTTTGAGCTCATGTTACAATCTCTTTATCTGAACAGAAGCTCTTTAATTTCACCAGATCCCAACTGTTGAGAGTTGGTAGTAGTGACTGTGCCATTGTATGTCTGTTTAGGAACTGTTGGCCTAGCCCGATCAGCTCGAGGGAGTTCCCTACCCTTTCACCTATGGTTTTTATAGTCTCTGGCCTTATATCAATGTACTTGATCCATTTGGAATTAAGTCTTGTACATGGTGACAAGTACGGGTCCAGTTTTAATCTTCTGCATGTGGAGATCCAGTTTTGCCAGCACCATTTGTTGAAGATACTGTTCTTTTTCCATTGGATTTTTTGGGCCCCTTTGTCAAAGATCAAATGACTGTAATTTTGTGGGCTTATATCTGGGTCTTCAATCCTTATCCATTGATCTGTGTGTCTATTTTGGAGCCAGTACCAGGCTGTCTTTATAACTATGGATTTGTAGTATAGACTAAGGTTCGGTATGGTGATACCTCCAGCAGTGTTTTTGTTACTCAGGATTGTTTTTGCTATCCTGGGTCTTTTGTACCTCCATATGAACGTTGAGATTGTTTGGTCAACTTCTTTAAAGAATTGCTTTGGGATTTTAATTGGTATAGCTTTGAATCTGTATATTGCCTTTGGTAGGATGGTCATTTTTACGATGTTGATTCTGCCAATCCAGGAACAAGGGAGGTCTTTCCACCTTCTGGTGTCTTCTGCTATTTCTTTCTTTAGGGTTTTAAAGTTTTCATTGTAAAGGTCTTTTACCTCCTTAGTTAGGTTTATACCAAGGTATTTCATTTTTTTAGGGGCTATAGTAAATGGTATTGTTTCTCTCAAGGCTTTTTCACTTCTTTCATTCTGGGCATATAGGAAGGCCTCTGATTTTTGCACATTTATTTTGTATCCTGCCACCCTGCTGAACTTCTCAATTAGTTCCAGGAGCTTCCTGGTGGAGTTTTTGGGATCACTCAGGTATAAGATCATGTCATCTGCAAATAGGGATAGCTTGACTTCTTCCTTGCCGATTTGAATCCCTCTTATGTCCCTTTCTTGTCTTATGGCTTCAGCTAAGACTTCAAGTACAATATTGAATAGAAGTGGTGAGAGTGGACAGCCTTGTCTAGTTCCTGATCGAAGTGAGAATGCTTCCAATTGTTCCCCATTGAGCATAATCCTTGCTGAGGCCTTGTTGTATACAGCTTTTATTATATTGATAAAGGTTCCTTCCATTCCTACTGTCTCTATTGTTTCGATCATAAAAGGCTGTTGGATCTTGTCAAAAGCTTTTTCTGCATCTATCGAGAGTATCATGTGGTCTTGGACTTTGGACTGGTTTACATGATGAATTACATTTATTGATTTGCGTATGTTGAACCAACCTTGTGTGCCTGGGATAAAGCCTACTTGGTCCCCGTGAATGATCTTTTTGATATGTTTTTGAATCCGATTTGCTAAGACTTTGTTGAGAATCTTTGCATCTGTGTTCATCAGAGAGATCGGCCTATAGTTTTCTTTTTTAAGTGAATCTTTATTAGGTTTTGGGATTAAGACGATATTAGCTTCATAGAAGGAATTTGGTAGTGTTCCTTCCTTTGCTATTTGATGGAACAGTTTAAGGAGTATTGGTGTTATTAACTCCTTAAATGTCTGGTAGAACTCTGTGCTGAATCCATCTGGTCCAGGACATTTTTTGGTGGGAAGATTCGAGATTACTTCCTCAATTTCCTTATATGTTATAGGACTATTTAAATAATTCACAACTTCCTGATTCAATTTAGGTAAGTTGTGTTTACTTAGAAATTCATCCATCTCTTTTGTGTTGTCAAACTTCACAGAGTATAAGTTTTTGAAATATGATGTTATAATTCTCTGGATTTCTTGGGTATCAGTAGTGATAACTCCATATTCATTTCTGATTTTGTTAATTTGGGTTTTCTCTCTCCTGCTCTTGGTTAATTTAGCTAGGGGTGTATCAATCTTATTGATTTTTTTCAAAGAACCAGCTTTTTGACTGGTTGATTTTTTCTATCGTTTTCTTAGTCTTGATTTCAGATATTTCTCCCCTTATTTTGCTAATCTCCTCTCTTCTATTACTTTTGGGATCAGATTGCTCTAGTTTCTCTAAAGCTTTAAGCTGCATTGTTAAGTTGTTTATTTCTGATGTTCCATTTTTTTGATGTAGGCATTAAGAGCTATGAACTTACCTTTTAGAACAGCTTTCATTGTGTCCCAGAGATTTTGGTAAGTTGTATTTTTGTTATCATTCATTTTCAGGAAATCTTGAATTTTCTTTTTAATTTCTTCCTGAATCCAGTTCTCATTCAGCATCATAGTGTTAAGTTTCCAGGAGTTAGTGTATTTTCTCTTGTTTCATGTGTTGTGGATGTCCAGCTTTAGGCCGTGGTGGTCTGATAGGGCACAGGTTAGAATTTCAACTTTTTAGTATATGTGTAGATTCATTTTGTGGCCCAATATGTGATCTATTTTGGAGAAAGTTCCATGTGCTGCTGAGAAAAATGTGTATTCTTTGGTGCGTGGTGAAAAGTTTGATAGAGATCTGTAAGGTCCATTTCTTTCAGGGTTTGATTAAGTTCCAAAGCGTCTCTGTTAAGCTTTTTTTTTTTTTTTTTTTCTTTTTTTTATATATATAATACATTTTTTATTATTATTTCAGCTCATACAAACTTAATAGGTACACCAGTTCCCTCCCTCCCTCCTCCCCCAAATGTCTAGCCAATAATTAAAAATGTTCCATTTCTGTTAAGCTTTTGACCTGTTGATCTATCCCATGTTGAGAGGGCGATGTTGAAGTCCCCAAGAATTATCGTTTGGGGGTTGATTTCTTGCTTTAGATGCTGTAGGGTTTTCTTAATGAATGTGGAGGGGCCTGTATTGGGTGCATATATGTTCAGTATTGTGAAGTCTTCCTGGTGAATTGTACCTGTGACTAAAATGTAGTATCCATCCGTGTCTCTTATAATTTTCTTGGGTTTGAAGTCCACTTTGTCTGATAGCATAATGGCTACCCCTGCCTGTTTTCTGCTTCCATTTGCTTGTAGAATTGTTGACCAGCCTTTTATTTTTAGAGCGTGCCTATCTTTTGTGGTGAGATGGGTTTCCTGCAGGCAGCAGATTGATGGATTGTGATTTTTAATCCAAGTTTGTAATCTGTGTCTCTTGATCAGTGAATTAATTCTATTAACATTTAGTGTTATAATGGAGAAACTATTTTTAATTCCAGACATTTATTATGTTTAGTAGTTTTTATAAGTATATTGCTTCGCTTTTAATGGTGTTATATTTGCCTTCTGTTCTCCCGGATATGCCTGTTTTTTTCTTCACGCTTGAGTATCATTTCTAGCAATTTTTGAAGGCCTGGTTTGGTGGACATGTATCCCTTAAGTTGTCTTTGTGCTGGAAAATTTTTCTTTTTCCCTCGATCATGACTGATAGTTTTGCATGGTAAATCAGCCTGGGTTGACATTTTTGCTCATTCAATACTTGAAGTATATCTCTCCAAGCTCTTCTTGCTTTTACTGTTTCGACTGAGAAATCATTTGTTATTTTAATAGGTTTACCTTTCAAAGTGACTTGTTTTTTCTCCCTTGAAGCTCTCAGCACCAGTTCTTTATCTTGAATGTGGAGTGTTTTAACTATTATTTGACGTGGCGTGCTTCTGTTTTGGTCGTATCTGTTTGGGATGTGGAATGCCTCTTGTATATGGATGGGCCTCTCTTTTTTTAGATGAGGAAAGTTTTCCTTGATGATCATTTGAGAAATTTCCTCAGGGGTGGTATTTTGAGATTCTTGCTCTGGTATTCCATGAATACGCATGTTAGGCTTCTTCAGGGTGTCCCATATCTCTTGGATATTTCTCTCAAGTATCTTTTTGGCTTTAACAACCTCTTCCATTGAGCTGGTTAGTACTCCCACTTTATCTTCAAGGTCTGAAATTCTGTTTTCTTCTTTGTTAGTTCTGTTGATAAGACTCTCTGTGGCATTCTAGGTTGAAGATAACTTGTCTTTTAGCTCAGTTTTAAACTCTGCTTGAGTCTGTTTTAACTGCTCTATGACAGTTTTTGTTTCATGCACTGTTTTTCTCAACTCCTCCAAGTGTCTGTTGTGTTCCTCTTCAAAGAGATTGATTCGATTATGTAATTCCTCCCTGATTTCCTCTTTCATAGTATTGAACATGGTAATGATCATATTTTGAAAGTCGTTATCCTGGGTCAGGCTTTCTTGGCCTTTTTCCGTGGGTTTGTTCTTGTTGGAGTCTAACATTATGGGATTAATTCCTTCAGTGGGAAATTTGTTTACTTGAGTGTTGCTTCTCATGGATTTGCACTTTGACTTTGGCATTGTCATTTTAACTCTTAAGATCTTTCAATTACACTAAACTGAATTATTTGGCCTGGGGTTCTGGGAGTGGCAGGGACGGAGCTTACCTAGGTTGCGGTGAGTCCCAGCTGGACCTCGTGCGTCACGTCACGGGTGGCGGAATGGGGAAAGGGAGGATGGGGCAGTGGCGGGGCGCTATTTAACCTGGGGGAGCCGGGGTGGGGCCCGGTCGCAGGGGGTGCTCCTCGGCCCTGCGGGGCTCCGGCTCCGGCTGGCTAGTGGGAGGAGCTGGGTCCCTCTGGCTGCCTGGGGTTCTGGGGGTGGGTGGGGGCGGAGCTTATCTAGGTCGAGGTGAGTCCTGGCTGGACCGCAGGTGCGTCCCAGGCGGTGGGAATAGGGGAAAGGGCGCATTCAGTTTTCAAAGCATGAACTATGATGAGCATTGAATAGACCATGGAGTCTTTTTTATTCTGTTTTTTAGGCCAACATCCAGTTAGTTTGAATTCTTTGAAAGCCATAATCATTCCTGTTGCACGTTCTTAGTACCTTTCACATTACCACGTTTTCGGCTATCTGTAGATTTCTGCCTAATGAACATTTTCCAGATGGAGTTAAGAGACATTCTAAGGCAGGTAGTGCACTGTGTACAGCCCTTTATCATATTGTTCTCGGCAAGCGTCCGTGTGGGTGGATGTGAAGGAGATGGTCTGAGGATGGTTTCAGGCTGACCTCTGAGTGACCACAGCTTTAAGCTTCATTCAATAAGCCACTTGGGAACCATCACTTTGGTTCTGAGATTGAGCAGGTTGATTGTAGCCTCTATGATGGTCTTAAGATCAGTAGTAGCTTTCAGGAAACTCTTGAGATAGCCCCCACCCATCATCTTCATAGGCAGAAAGAGGAGGGAGGAGATCCAGCCAATGAGTAGCAGTGCTGGCTTCACCTCTAGACAGCCATCCTGCTTGGTGCTTTATCTGGAATAGTTAGCAGATGCCTGACTTTTGTAAGTCAGTTCTTCCAACTTTAGTCAAGCTAATTCTCTTGCTAACAGGCTACACATATAGAACACTGAAGTGACTGTAGTTTTCCTCTTTAAGTGCAGCTGATCTGTAAGGTCACCGTCATAGTTAGGTACAGGTGTCAACTTTACATTTGAGTGCTTGAGCTCTGGGCACACTTGTAGAGAATTAGTGGTTAAGCCCAGAGCAAATCTGAAGGAGATTGTCTGGCTGGTGGGGAAGGTTCTGCCCATGGTGGGTGGGATTAGGGCAATACAATACAAAGAGCTAGTTGAGAAAGTTGGCATCCTTGTGTACACTTGGCCAGACATGCTGGCCTGGCAAGTAAGGATTGTCCCTCTCTCAGCCATTGTGTAGAGACAGTGTGGCCAGTTCCCTTGACTCTGGTGCTGGTGTGTGCTCTACTGTCAAGTTGGACTGAGAACCATATATGGACAATCGTAAGGGAAAAGAAACCTCTTGTTCCCTTAAGTCGTTTGATGGTGATTTATCAACAGTGCAGACTGACTGCAACAGTTGCCAACTAAATATAATATAAACTGTCCTTGAGTTTGCAGAGAAGGCCTGGGCTATGCCAACCACAGTAGTACAGGTCTGTAATCCCAGCTACTAATGATGCTGAGGAGAAAAATTGCAAATTCAAGGCCAACTTGGGCAATTCTATCTCAAAACTGAAAGTTAAAAAGAGATCTAGAGATACATTGTTCACGAACCTAGGTTTAAATCTTAATATCAAACACAAGGGCATGCATGCAACATACACATGCCTACACAGTGCACACATGATGTATTCATGTACACACATATGTAGTCACATATATACACAGACATATGCATGCACATATACTCGCACATTTATACACATGCATGTACACATGCATACACACCACAACCATGCCTGCACACATATTTGCATACCTGTATACATATGCAGACATACACATGTACACATACACACATATGCACACAGGCTACATTTGGAAGAGTGCTAAGATCTCTATTGAAATTTCTTAATTATGAATGAGGAAATCAGATCCCAGCAGAGTACTGATGTTTACAAGAAAGGCAGATGTGCTTTAAGGATCTAATTTCAATTCAAGGCTCATCTACCTTTTTCATCATATATTTACCTATAAAAATGCACAAAATAAAAAGAATTGCTTTGTTCAGGAAAGTACTTACTGATTTTTGAGATGTGAGGTATCCATATCCTTCAGCCCCTCAATATTGGAGAGAAGCAGAAAGTATTTTCTGGGACTGGAAGTTAAAAATGAGTTCAGGGTTCAGGGCAACAATCAGGTAAAGGCAAGGACCCAGGCAATGACCACATTAAATGAACGCCTTTAAGTGCAGAACAAATCTGAACAATGACAAACGAACAGAGGTGGGAGAAAGCATCATGAAATGTACCTGATAAGGACGGAAAAGAAGAAATTACAAAATGCACTTTATTAGGAGCTATGTACAACTTAACTGTCTACTAGGACAGACACATTTAGGGCACTTGTTGGATGAGTTAGACAATGAGTTTTTCATAATATGAGAGGGTTTTTGACATGGTGATTTCTGCACACAGAATGGAATCAGCTGAATGAGACCCCTTGGCTCTGCCTGGACAGAAAGGGTGTGTAGTCACGGGGAAAAGACGTCAAGTGCTGGCCTCAGCTGGCGTCTTTCGTAGCACTTAGCACATCACAGCAGCGAGTGCAGGTCCCAAGCAGGGAGGTGCAGAAGCAGGTGGCGCCCTCTAGTGTTCCAACTCTTACAGGGCATTTCAACTTCTGGCAAGCCTTCCAATCAAAATTCCTTCTGGAGGGCAGCCTTTACTCAATGTCTTGGAATTCTTGGTCTTAGAGGAGTAGCAACTTGCTGGAATTGTTCCAATGATCAGGAACAGTCTTTTCAGCTTCAGGTCTTGGTCACCCTCTACCATTCCTCTGTGGGGGGAGGGGGAGAAAGAGAGAGAGAGAGAGAGAGAGAGAGAGAGAGAGAGAGAGAGAGAGAGAAACGTAATGTTGAAAGGCTGCAAAGTTATCTCAGAAGAGTGTATCCCCCAGCCAACTGGCCAGGTGACTCAAACAGCTTTCTTCCACAACCAGACAAGGGACATTTGCACACGAAAGTGGATCTTGCATAAAAATGAACGTTCAGGTTTATACTAGTCACAGCACAGCTGACATGCAACTAGGACTTCTGTTTGTACTGGTCACCACACTGTCCCTTTAGCTCCAGTGACAGAGTCACAGAGAGGGCAAGGGCTCCCTCTCTGGCTTATGTGTGATTGGTTCACTGAGGCTGGCGAGAGCAGAAAGTCAAGCGTGAACTAGTTGAAAGTGCATCAACTGAGATTGGGCTTTCAGGAGCCACAGGAAATCATGGTCAGCTCACAGTTTCCTTGAGGTATCCATCGAGTGTTCTAAATCACCAATACTAACAAGGGACAGTCTTCTGACTGTTCGACTGACAGTCCTTTTGCTCAAAGCAGCCAGGAGAGCAAGGGAACATCCAACATTGTCAAATTGTCCCATCTCCAGTGATCTTTGCTTGTTTACAGGAAAATGAATGTCAGAAGGATTATTTATAATAAGAATTGATGTAAAGCACCATTAACACTAATAGTGATTTTAATAGTTCTTTAAAAATGCTTAATACCTGCCCAGGACTTATAGAGAGTAGGTACCTGTTGCAGTTTGCCTGCATGGTTGCTGATAAATGACCATCAAATGGCTTAAGGGAACAAAGGTTTATTATCTCTTATGATTACTAGTTACAGTTCATAGTCCAGCTTGATGGGAGAGCATATACCAATAACACAGTCAAGGGAAATGGCCACATCATCACCACATAACAGCTGAGAGAGGGACAATCCTACTCGCCAGACCAGCATGTCTAGCCAAGTATACACAAGGATGCCATCTTTCTCAACCAGCTCTCAGTATTTTATTCATCTGTTCAGAGCCTAGTCCCACCCACCATAGGCTGGACCTTCCCCATCAGCTAGACAATCTCCTGCAGGTTCTCTCTGGGCTTAACTCAACTACTAATTCTCTACAAATGTTCCCAGAGCTCAAACCCTCAACCGTCAAGTTGACACCTGTGTCAAGTTGACAATACTTCTGTTTTGGTGGGATTATAGAAAGCTGTTTTTTATTTTCATGTGTTCATACTCTTTTGGCCAAGATTTTCAAATTGTCTGTAGCAAGCATGTTCACTTTGTGATCAGAATGAAAAACATAGGACAAACACTGGTGTGGTGGGGCCTGGCTGCAATGCCAACACTTGGCAGTCAGAGAGGCAGGAGGATGTGTAAGCTCGAGGCCAGCCAGGGCGCTTAGCAAGACTCTGTCTCAAGGGCAATGGCAAAAATAAGGGAGAAATCCCATGATTTCAAGAAAACAAGCAAGCAAATAAATAAGACAGTTAACTGAAAATGAGGGGAAGTGCTTCCCAAGAAAATTTCAGTGACATTTCCCCCCTGCCTGTGCTGCTGCCTGTTTCTAGCAGAATATTCACGATAAAACACAAATGCCTGCTTATCCAGTGATTGGCACATTGGAAGAGGCTCTGTCTTTCTTCCTGTGGGACATGGGAGGCTGTTTTCTTAAAATTTTCTGGAATAGGTTTAGCTTTTAAGTTTTTTTTTTCTGTTCCTTAAATCAAACTAGGACTTTTAATATATACCTTGGGAAATCCTTAGCATACTCACACTGACTAACACAGTCCCTCTCTTGGAAGAACACATTTTGTTTACTTGCCCCAGCTCCCTTTTAACTCCACAGATACTTATGACTGATATGCAAGCATCTCTTCACAGGGTGAAATCAGCAAACCGTCTCTTTACAGATTCATAAATCTCTGGAGTCGGTGCTTGGTTTTGATTCATGTTGTAGAAATGCTCCACAGGACAGAGACAGCACCTTTCATTTCTCATATTATATGGCTTGTTGACATTTGAATCTTCAAAATATCAAGGATTTCTCTAAAGTGATTCATCGGAGTCAAGTGCCTTTATTTCCCCCATTTGGTGCTGACTGCTGACTCAGAGTTAAATGATGAAATTAGAAGTAGCAATATTTTGCATTCAGCCCATGTTAAGAAATCTGTCCTTTTCATTTTGGGCTTTTCAATCTGCAAATTAACTTAATAATTGCATTCAGAAGAGAAGGGTTATTTATATTTTAATTGTATTCTTCTGAACAAATCAGCCCGAAGTACACGCATCAAATGAATGTGGGGATGTGACGGAAGTCTAAGGTTCTTGGTTTCCAGATACCACATCATAGTGTTGTCTCTGTCATTAACTTCCTGAGTAGTCTGAGTGTTAGCCCATCTGGTTCTTAGCTTTGCAGTAGAAAGACTGTTTGAGTTGTATATGTCAATCATGACAAACTCAGTTATGCCAAAGTTATGAGGAGCTCCCATCTACCATTCGAAATTATAGCATTTCTATCTTGCTTATTTCATATATATGGATATGATATAGCATATGTATAGATCAAGTGGGGTTGCTATTTGTCCTCCTTCACATTCTGAGACTCAACTTGGCTGAGGAGCAACTACCTGACAGTCAGCTAGTGTTGGAACCACTGATGATTGCCATGGTGAGGTGGGAGTGGGGAAGTGAATGTATACATCAGCTTTTTAAGCTTTTTTTCCCCAGAAGTGATACGTTCTTCTTATTCAATTACTACACTTACCAAAGCTAGTCTTACAGCTGAACCTGAGTATGGGGTAGGGAATTAGATACTGGTAAAACTTAAAATGGTTAACAAATAATCAAAAAAGTTTCTTTAAATTATAGAAGCCAGTGCTTCTTAAGTTCATTGAGAGTGGTTATGGAAAGCATCTGCCTCTAGGAAAAACATAAGGCTTGACTTACTTGACTCTGCTGGCCCCAAAGGAGAGAATTGCTCTTCTTACATCAAACTGATGTACAGTCAGTATGTGTGGCAGTATGTGTGTTTTTTTTTTTTTTTTTTTTTTGGAGTCAAGGTTCTTCTTGGCAACCATGCTTACTTGCTTAATCTGCATTTCTAGCATAGCAACTTCCACAGGTCTCCTTACTGGGTACTTTGTATGTTGCTTTTAAAATAAGTTCCATTTATATCTGAATCTATGTTTCATTTTGAGTTAATGCTTGTATGAGTGCGTGGGCTAGGAGGGGATTTATTTTTGTTTACGGCTGTACAATTGAATGAAGATCATCAGTTGAAAGGACCATTCTTCTTCCATTGCATTTCTTTTGAATCTTTGGGAAAAATCAATTGAAAACATTTGCATTTTCTACTTTGGGGAGAGGATGGGTTTCCCATTTTTTGTCCTATCAGTAGTCTTTCATATCCAACTACGAATGCTTCCTTTTTTCCCTAGCAATGCATTTAGTCTGAAATCTATCAGGTTATCAATATAATAATTATATCTTACCCTGTTTTTATTATCATTACAGGTAGTGTCTCTTTACCTGCAACACACTTAGGTTCTTTAATATTAAACCATACATAATTTTATCATATTTCAATGTGTCTTACATGGATGGGAGAGACTGTTGGAAGAAGGAGTGAGGTAGCCCCTTTTTGTTGACCAGAAAACAAGATGCATCCCCAGTCAATATGGTGGTGTTGTACTTGTCTGATATCAGAGGGAGCTGGGTTTGATCATGGGGAGGGATAAATCTGCTTTGGTTGATGTTCCTTAGTATGTACCTGGGTTTCCTTCACCTATTGGGTGAAATGATGTAATATTCTCTGCAGTTGCCTCTAGTCCTAGGGGTTCACATTAGCTCATCCTTTTTACCATCCCTCAGAGTTTTGTTCTGGAAGGACAAGAGAGCAAGGGAGAAATGAAATTATATCACCTTATCTAGGTTGGAAGTGATTATATTTCATTAGTTCAATTATTGGATCTTAAATTCTCTGAACATAGGGTTTCTCATACTTCCTAGTGTCTTTCACAGCTTGTAGGACAGTTTCTAGTATATTGTAGCTTTCCAGACACTATTTGCAATTTAAATAGAGATATCTATATTTGTGAACTTTTGGCTATTTCTACCTCATATAACCATGGATTTAACTGTCTGCTTAATTGTTTTTCTTACTGAGTGACTCTTATGTAGATACTTCTGTGTCATTTTGCCAAACATTAATGCGCTTTAACCATCATCCTACCATTTCTAGAATAAGACTCCTTTATTTAAGTGTATTACATATTGGTAATACTGCCTTCAACTTAAAGGATTTTTCAGATTTATCATAGTTCTTTAAGCAAAGATCATGAATGTGAATTGTTAATGTGAATTCAAGATACCCTTAAAACTACATTTGACTTTCTGAAATATGTGAGACAGTTATTTAAAAGGAAGCTACAGAAGGTAGAATAAAAATATCTGAAGATTTTGAAAGTAGTAGGGATTAGTTTTAAAAACACTGATTTCATCTCAAAGTGCGTTCACCATGTGAATTAGTTTGACATCGTTCACACGATTTGTTCTCTGCTGGATCTGAGAGCTTGCTCTTCTGGCCTTACCTCGCAAATTACATCTTGTCACAAGTAATTATCTTTCCCGTAACAATTTCAATGGTTCATTTGCTTGTCATGTTTCAGGTAATTCTAAGACTGGCTAATGTAATGTGTAAATGGGCCCGAATGCTCATCTCTCATCTCTCTCTGGCAGTTCTTTTGGAACAAACTGGTTACTTGTTGGCATTGGTGACTGTGTATTCCATTTATCCTGTTTCTTCACCAAGAACTTTCCTTCTGATTTGCTGACATTATTGTTTTTGGATGACTTCATTCCAGCAAATAGGGTAGAAGTCCATCCTCAGTGATTATCATTGGAAAGAGGGAGGATAAATCAGGTTCCTATAGCTTAATGAGTACATCAGTTCTTGAGCAGGTCTGTATGCTTTGATGAGTGACTTTGAGAGGAGAAAATGTGCAGAAATGGTAAAGACTCAACCAAGGGTGACTGTCAAACATCAAAGAAACCATCTGGCCATTTTTGTTTTGTTGCTATTTACTACTTTTTCTAGTTAGGTATTATTTTACTTACCATAAGTGTCTTATAGATTTGGCTGTATTTTTTTGTACTGCTTATTTTTTCTCTGGTATGTATCACTTTACTTATTATTAATTTCTTAAAAGTCAGAAAGAGTTTTATATTCCATCTGATTTCTCCTCAATCTATTCAAATCTCATTTTTAAATAAATTTTTAAATAAATTTTGAGTAAACTGTTGGTTGGTTAGAAGATGCATTCATTCTACTCTATTCAGTACCTCAAGTGCTTGGTTATATTGTAGAATCCTAGAGGATAGAACATTTATATTATATTTCATGTATTTTCCATTGTTTCTAAAGCCCGGGGAAGTGGGACAAAGGGGGCTGAGTCCACCCACAGTGTACTTAAATTTATATTTTAATGACCTACCTGAAATAAATTTCTATTGTCTGCAGATTTTAGGTGTGGAAAATGAGTATCTATTAGAGTAGATATGACAAAATCCACTCAGTGAGTGCATTTTTGGAGAAATCTTCCAGATGTGTGGGTGACAGCACATTTTATTTTTGCTTTTCTTGGGCGAGTGAGTGATATTCTCTTATGAAACAAAGAGGTATTATAATGGGCAGAAATCACCAAGATTATCTAGTTTCCTAATGTGGGTCTTTAATTTTCAATTGCAGTTGTGTGAAATTTCTTAAGCAAGGAAGAAAATCTAAAGGACCTAGTGTGAACACCTGAAGAAAAGGTGGAAGTGTCACTCATCATGCTGATTATTCTTAAGTATGTGTATAATTTTCTCATTTGTGTTTTGGTGTCTATACTTGTAAACAGGAGAAAAAAATCTCTGACAAATACTGTAGCATTACTTGTAACAACAAAACAAAGTTGAGAGTGAAAATCGTATGGCTTGTGTGTCAGTTAGATACCAGTGTTATCTTGACAGCTGAGAACTTATTTTAGCATGAACTTTACTGTAACCTAGATAGTCACAAGTTGAAATAAAATCCCCTGTTCCATCTAAGTTATTTGGATCCTGCATTCATTCAGCAATTAAAATATGATATCTACATGCCTGGTACCAGAAGAATGGGGTGATGTTATGGAACTAACACATTTGCTATCGGAGGAGAGGGACCTCGCTGCTTCATTTCAAAAGTGAGTTTTCTGCCTTTCAAGTTCTAATTTATTTATTTTTGAATGAAAATGGAAGACTTTGAAATTTTGGAGGCATAACTGAATGAGTTTTTTGGAGAATAGTAAGTAATGAGAAAAGCAAACTATTTAGGCCTTTCTCCATGATGTTTTACAAGGGAAGAAGAACTTGGGTGAAATTGAATGTAAAGACATTGAACTGAATTGGTTAATGGAGGACAGCTGTATTGTAAATTTGAAGCTTTGGATGAAGAAAGAAGAGCAACTGTGGCTATTGGAAAAAAATTATTGTAACTGGAGAAAAACCTAGTGCTTTTCCACTGGGATAGTGGGAGACAATCCCACCCTGCAGATATACCATTTTTTTGAAATTTTATGAGGACAAGGGATGAAAGATTATGAAAGGCCTTGACCACGATTGTGGATTATCTAATTGATGAGAAGATGAAGCTTATGGTAGCTGGGACCAGACTCTGAGCAGATACATAATTAATGAGATTTGGCAGACTGGCAATTTGGAAAGCATGTCCCTCTCTACTTCTTACTGTGGATATGGTGTGGATATTGGTATGAATTCTTCTGCACCCCATGTCCTCCTAGATTGCTTCAGCAACAGGAAGATGAAACTAGAGCAACTTATCTCAGCAAATTTCTATAACAGCCTGTGATAGTTACTTCACTAAATATCCAACAGGAGTTTCTTAGACACGTATAGCTGATGACCTACATTAAGAACTAGTATCTTCTGGTGAGATCACTCCCCCTCAGTAGTAAATGATCAGGAACAAAAGTCCAGAAGAGGAGGGCATATAGTCTGGCAGATAAAAAGTAACAATTTTGCAAATGGGTGATAGACCCCTCCCTCACTGTGGTTTCCCACTTTTATTACATCTACCTTTGAATGTGCTTTTATCACAAGACTCTAACAGCTTTTTGTCTCTGGCCAGGGGGTAACATACAATGCCCACCAGGATGGAGTGAAGGGCATTGCAGGAGCAGCAAAACTGCAAAAGAAAATCAACAAACCACAATCCAGAACTTCAGAGACTCTATATCAACCACCTAGAACTAGGCCAGCTTAGTCTCTCCCCATCTTGAAGCTCAGGGAAATTTGCGGAAGAGGGGGCGGTAAGAGTGTAAGAGCATAAGGATGGGAGGAGCAATGATATGTAAGATACTCTATACTAGTTAGGGCTGAAGCAATCATAATTGGACTTTGCATGCCCTGCACATTGTCCAACACACTGTTGACCTCACAAAGTCTAGCATCTGCTAAAGGCACCAAGATCCTTGGAGGCAAAGGATTGGCAGCCACAGCAGTGTTCCTATACCTAAGGGGAACACGGGAAAGGGTTCGGGAAAGGCCACTGGGTCCTTGTACGTCATCGGAGAGGAGGGCCCAGAGGAAAATCAGTCATGCACAAGAAAGGACTCTCTGGGAAATGGGGTGGGAGGCACTGGGGGATGGGGAGGGAGAGGGATGGGGAGGGGGAACAGGGGGTACGGGGGGAGGAGGGAGGGAGGGAGGGAACTGGTGTACCTAAGAAGTTTGTATGAGCTGAAATAAAAAAAAAAAAAAGAACTAGTATCTTGTCTGATGGAGTGCTCAGAGTCCACAGGACTTAGTATCAGAGATGAGCATCAAGCTATATCTTGGATGTAGTAGGTGGGGGGTGCTTGTCTGCCACAAAAGAGGCTTTGTGTGATCCCAGCACCTCATCTTTTCTAGGAACATCTTTATCTTTTCAGTTTTTGCTCTCAGAAGTCCTTTTCTGCTGTATGTGTCATCACAAAATTGTGTACCCATCAGCAGACCTGGATGACGGGCCTGTTAGTGGCAGTGGGGTATTTGGATGCACATACTATGCATGGCAGATATTTGGACTATGGATCTAAACTAGAAGAACTCAGGTCACTCTTTTGGGAGGAGGATTTAACTTTGTTAATATTTGGGAGGAGGATTTAACTTTGATAATTTGGAGGAGGATTTAGCTTTGATAATATTAATTTTCTATTAATGCTTTTATGAATATTTAAAACCTTGGTGGCTTAAAGCACCTCCAATTTATTATCTTACTCTTCTGTCGAAGGCCAACACAGGTTTCATGCACTAAACTCACATCAGTTAGGTTGTGTTTCTTTCTGGAGGTGTAGGAAAGAAGAATCAACTTTTTTTTCCTTTTCCAACTTCTAGGGAGGCCACCCAATTTCTGGATTCATGGCCCCCTTCTTCCATCTTCAAAGCCTCAGTAGAGAGTTGTGATCGTTAGATGATGGTGCAAACTTGGTGATGAAAGGCTAGAGCTCTGAGCATATTTGCAAAGAATTTGTAATTGAATAAATCCTGCAGGAGATTGTGTAATTAATGTGTGAAGGCCCAGTCCATGGTGAGTAGGACTATTCCCTAGATAAGATGGCAGAAATGACTTAATAAAGTTTGGCTATCTTTAGCAATAGATTGGAGATTCTCAACTCTTGATTGAGCTAGTAAAACCAGTGAATTCCATGAGCATGAGCCCACTTCTAGGTCTGGTTCAGTTAGTTGGCATTCTTTGACATACTTGGACAGATATGCTGTCTGTCAAGTGAGGTTTGCCCATCTCTGCAATCCTGTGGATATGGCGTGGCAGATTCCCTTGGCTCTTGGTATTGGTGTGAGTTCTCCTGCCAAGCTGGACAAGAACTTAAACCAAGAACCTTAAGAGAGAATAGAACCTGTTGTTCCCCTTTGGTGTTGAGTTAATTGGTAACATGCAGGCAGACAGTAACAGGGTCAAGTTGTCACTTCCCATCACTCTGATCATTTCCCATTGTTACTTCTCAGGATAATCTCCTTACCTCAAGTTCCTTAACATTAATTGCGAAAATCTCTTTCACTAAGTGATAAAATAAAATCACAGGTTTCAGTGTTCAGAAACTGGGAGCATTTAGGGATCCATATTATGCTGAATACAACATGTTATATAAACTATTTTGAGGACCATTTCACAATTAGCTAGAAGTCATACAGTGCAATCTCAATGCTTAGGCATATCCACCACGGAGACTGCTGTTCTGATCACATCATGTTAAACTGGCCCATGCGATAATAACTCCATAATGAGCTCAATGCTTACGTTCTCCCGAAATTCAGTCTTGAAGCCCTAGTCCCAGAGTCCTCCCGCTGCTCCATTCCTATCATGTAAGGACGGGGAGGGGGTCATGCTGAGAACTGAACCATCACCAGCAACTGACTCAGTTGATACTTTGATTTTGGACTTTCAAACTCCAGAGCTGTGAAAAAATAAACTGTTGTTTAAGTCTTGTCATTTTTGATATTTTGCCAGGGCAGACTGAGTAAGACAATTCCTCAAACTACGTTTTCCTCTTCTTCCTTTTCCACTCTTTATGTACTGCTTCCTTGTAGCTTCTGTTCATTTGTCTTTTTTTTTTTTTTTTTTTATTTCACAAACTAAAAAAAAAAAAAGACGGGAAGAATGCTCAAGGCTGAATGAGAATGTAACATTTCGCCCAGAGGAAAATTAAATTCTGAGATAGCATTCTGAAGGTGATGCTTTGTGAAGTGGTGGAGGAAAGTGTAATTTGGGAGAAGGTGAAATTGCACTCGAGTAGAGAGGCTGTCATCTTATGGGTCTGTGTCTATCAAGAGGTCATTTCCACTTTAGTTTCCTGTAGGTGTCACTCCTTATGGCCCACATCTCATCTGGAACCATCAGAAACACAGAACTTAAGAAAGATCTGTTTGTTGCAAGGTTTAAGCACCAATAAAAAAATGAATAAGCAAGCATGAAAGATATAAAAATGTTTCTTTTCATTTTTGACCAGTTGATTTAAACAATTTAAATAAAATTTTCTATTTATCCTTCCTACATGTATGCAATGAATCTTATTATTTGCTGAGAGTTTTATAGATGAACACAATGAAAGTAAATCATTTTACCCCATATTACTTGATCTTATTTCCTCTTCTTCTCCCATTGACAATCTTTTTCTTCCCAGCCAGTCTCTCTCCTACTTTGATGCCTTTTTGTGTGGGAGAAGCCCATTCAGTTCCTTCAGGGTCTCATGTCTTGGCATGTACTTGAACACTTGTGGGAGTATGGGTTATATATCAATGGTCATACCATTGCCTTTCAGTTAAATGTTAATTTATTAAAATATCTAAGATACAAGGTACTCATAGACTTGAGATATGAAAACACACATTATAATAGTTATCTTTCAGAAATTCCAGAGTAGATGATGAAAACTTTTCTTAAGGTAAACTCTCCTAAAGGGACTAAAATGTGTAGATGTTTGGGAAAGAAGATGTTTTGAGGAAGAATACTTTGAATATTCTTGTATTAAATCTCACCTAACTCTCTGCTCTTAAGGAAACAAAATAGAAAGACACAGTCCTTTTGTCAAATTTAAATTCAGGCAGACCTTTCAGTAATCCCTACACATCCCTAAAATTGTAGAATACAATGATTTAAGGTCCGACTTGCCCCCAAAATCTAAAAGCCAGGAAGTTAGTTGAAACTCTCTGAGGGATTTCATATATATATGAATATCATATATATATATATATATATATATATATATATATATGAATGGGTGTGGTATATATGCTTCTTTGCATGTATGTGGGTACACATATATGCACATGTGTATGCATCTGCACATGCATGTAAAAGCCAGAAGTTGACGCTGGGTGTCTTACTCTATGGCTCTCTACCTTATATGCTGAGGCAGAGTGTTCACTGAACCCAGAGCTTTCCAAATGGGAGTGGGCTGGCTAGGCAGTGTCATAGTTAAGCACAGGTGTCAACTTGACTCTTGAGGGTTTGAGCTCTGGGCACAGGTGTAGAGAGTTGATGGTTGAGTTAAGCCCAGAGCAAACCTGAAGGAGATTGTCTAGCTGATGGGGAAGACCCAGCCCATGGGGGGTGGGACTAGGCCCTGGATAAATCAGAGAGAGCTGGTTGAGAGAGTTGGCATCCTTCTGTTCACTTGGCCAGACATGCTGGTCTGGCAAGTAAGGATTGTCCATCTCTCAGCTGTTATGGTGGCCAGTTCCCTCGGCCCTGGCGTTGGTGTGTGCTCTCCCGTCAAGCTGGACTATGAACTGTAACCGGACTATCGTAAGAAAGTAAACTCCTTGTTCCCTTAAGCTGTGTGATGGTCATTTATCAGCAGCCATGCAGGCTGACTGCAACAGGCAGCTTGTTCTGTGGTTTTGTCTTTTTCTTTTACTCACTGTGAATGCTCACCTGACATTTACGTGGGCTCTGGGGATCTGGGCCCACATTCACATGACAAGCACTTTAACCACTGAGCCATCTGCTAGGCCAGTACCTAGCCCTCCATGAAGCTTTAAAGCAGAGAAATCAATCTAGAAAGTAACTGCTCTTCTCTCCAATGCTGGTTCCCTGTTGCAAGAATTCTGGGGTCCAAGTGGAAAACCAACTTAAACATGTCTATGAAATAGAGGCTCCTCATCAAAAAATGAATTAATGAAATTTTCCAGTGAATGGATGGAATTAGAAGAAATTATACTAGCTAAGTATATCCCATGTTCTGCCTTGTAAGTGGATCCTAGTTCCAAACCCTTTTAATGACATACTTAAAGTTAAATCTCTGTAACACCCATCATAACTGCAAAGGTTTATAACTAGGAGGGAAGAGGAAAGAAACCCTCAAGAGAAAGGAGACAAAAGAGCATAATTCAATAGAGAAATTAGGCCATGGTCATGAAAGGCTGGTAAGTAGCAGACATCTGGTACAGCTCACTCTCACTTCCCTTCCTGTTTACTTGGGATTAGATGGTTTTGAAGAGCTGGGCTTATCTCCCCAATCATGGAGGGGAAAGGGGTTGACCCTATTCGCTACTGTGTCCTACTATTCTTCCCTCTACCTTTAAGCCTCTTCTTATTATTAAGACCTTCTTTTAAACAGCCTTTTATCTTTGCTTAGCAGAAGACCTCAACACCCAAACAGGATGCATCCAAGAGCAGCAACTGTAAAACTGAGTATATCCTAAGTATATCCCATGTTCTGCCTTGTAAATGGATCCTAGTTCCAAACCCTTTTAATGACATATTTAAAGTTAAATCTCTGTAACACCCATCATAACTGCAAAGGTTTATAACTAGGAGGGAAGGGGAAAGAAACCCTCAAGAGAAAGGAGACAAAAGAGCATAATTCAATAGAGAAATTAGGCCATGGTCATGAATGGCTGGTAAGTAGCAGACATCTGGTACAGCTCACTCTCACTACTGTGTCCTACTATTCTTCCCTCTACCTTTAAGCCTCTTCTTATATTAAGACCTTCTTTTAAACAGCCTTTTATCTTTGCTTAGCAGAAGACCTCAACACCCAAACAGGATGCAGCCAAGAGCAGCAACTGTAAAACTGAAAACAACAACCAACCTTAATTCAGAACACCAATGACTCTAAAATGTTCACTCAGAACCAGACCAGCCAAATCTCTCCCCATTCTAAAGCTCAGGGAACCTTGCAGGAAGAGGAGGCAGCAAGACTGTAAGAGTCTAGTGATGGGAAGTCCACCGATGGACAAGATACTCCATACAAGTCTGGGCTGCAGCAGACAGGATCTGACTGCAATGTGATTGGACCTTACCTGACCTGCACAATGGCTGTCATGTCAACAAGCCACCATAGACTAGCTCGGATCTCAGGGGAGATGGCTTCAGGCAGTAGATTCTTAGAGGCAAGGGGTTAGAAAGATATAACAGGGTTCCCACATTAGTGGGCAGCCCAGGAAGGGAAACCAAGGTATGCCACAGAGTCCTGAACTCTCAGTAGTGCAGATGACCCAGATTCAGAGAGAACTTCAGAGCCCATTTAAGCTGAAATTCTGGAGGGTGGGAGGGAGAAGAAGGGAAACACCAAGGAGGGGAAGAAGTGAGGAAAAGGGGAAGGAAGAGAAGGAAGTATGGGAGAGAGAACAGGATGAGAGGATAGAAGGTGGAAGGGAAGAGAGAAGGAGGGGGTCAAGGGTACCTACCTACTGAGCTTGTAAAACTACATAAAAAATAAAATAAAAAAATAAAGGCTCCTGCTTAAGAAGATTCTTGAAAGAGGCTTCAGGTAAACAGCTAGATAAAGAAGCTGAAGAGGATCTGGAGGAACATGTTAGGCCATTCCTCTCAAGACACTGAAATTGGGTTGAGAGTGTCCCAGCAGTGGTACTTTGTCAGAATACAGGCTCTGGGAGCTCAGCTTCAACCATTAGATATGAAGATCATGTTCTATCTTCTTTCCTCATTCTTTGTTCTGACCTAGAGGATCCAGAAAGGGTAAGGGAAGAAACTTTCAGATGACCAAAATTAGCCTCGTGTCTTCACTTCTTCAAATTGTGGAACCAATTTGATTAACATAGGGCTGAAGTTCTTCCTATGAGTTGGGATTAGAGGTTTTGGTTACTGCTGTGTTTGGAAAATCATCAAAAAATGCTAATGCCAAGAATGACCATTGAGGCTCTATAGCCCGATAGTTTCAGCCAGTGGAAGGGCCAAAGTCAAAGGGATCATGGGACAATAAAAATAACATTGCTTTTGTGATCAGTCTCTTGAGTTCTGTGTTTCAGGGTACTGATGATCATGGTATATGATACTCACATGATAGAGGAGTGTAGTGGTATGTATTGGACGATTCTCCTTGTGAACGAATCACCCCTGATCTTTCTTTCCTAAACTAAAACCACTTATTAGAGATTTCCAATTCCATTAACAGTGTTAGATGTAGGTCAGGAGAAACAGCTCTATTGGTAAAGTGCTTGCTGTGCAAGCATAAGGACCTGAGTTCAGATCTCCCAGAACCCATGTAAAAAATTGGGTATGGATGTGATGTCCCATGTCTACGTCTCTAGTTCTGGACAGGGACAGAGACAAACAGATCCTTGGAACTCGTTGGTTAGACAGCCCAGCTGAATCCATGAGCTCTGGGTTGTCGAAAGACCCTGTCTCAGGAAAATAAGTTTGGGGAGTGGTGAAATGACTCAAAGGTTCAGGTGCTTGCCATGTGAGCCTTACAGCCAGAATTCATAAAAAGAGGGATTTGGAGATCTAAATCTATTATCCTAGAACTCTAAAGAGAAGGGAGGCAGAGACAGAAGAACAGGCCCAGAGCGCACATATGTAGTTCAGAATAAGAAATAGAAAGATCTTGACTCAAAAACTACATAGAAGAAAGAACCTCTGTCATGCTTACACTCACACATCATTCTCATACAAATAATAATACTAATAGTAATAAGTAAATTTTTTTTTAGTAATAAGTAAAATTTAAAAAATCAATTACTTGAAAAAAATAAGGGGGAAGAGCTATTGGGGAATACATGCAGTGTTGACCTTGACCCATACACATTCATGTACAAACCCATGTGTACATGCACCCATGCATGAATACACACACACACACACACACACACACACACACACACACACACACACACACTTGTCCATTCTGACTTTCAGTAAATATTTGTTCTCAATATTGCACTCATTCTGCCTGCCATTCTTCTGGATCACATTTCCTTCCCACACCCACTTCACCCCATTTTTACCACACATACACTCAAAATCAAAACAAAATAGAGCTCATTTGTTTTTGGTTTATGATGTTCTTGGTTTGAGGGAGGTGACTGAAGGGACAAAGCTTTGTGTCTTGCTTCTAAAGGCAAGTGTAACTCTTAGAGACCTTTAGCAACAATAATTGTACCCAGAGTTTCTGTCAGGCCTTTTGAGAATGGATTTTTCCAAACAGCCACAAGAGCATTTCAGTCACTCATATCTTTTCTCATATAGGAATTTAAACTATAAGACTCATAAAAGAACTTAAAATTGGAGTTCCATGTTTCTATTATTGAAAGGGTCCTGTAATCAGTAGTAGCTCTAATCTTTCCTGTTAATTATCAATTATATCTAAATCTAGGAGGTAGTCTACCATGCATACCTGAGAAGGATTCTCTAGATTAAGGATAGCTTCTCAGCATGACTGTGAGGGATTATTTTGATTATGTAGATCGATTTATGAGAACCTCGAGTAAAAGTGGGCAGAACTGTTCTCTGGGTTTGGGACCCTGGACTGATTAAAAGCAGAAAGCTAGCTGAACACATGCATTCAAGCTTTCTGCTTTCTGAATGTCACCAGCTGTTGCTGCCTTGACTTTCTCACCATGATGGATCGTGCTTTGAATTGTGAACTCTAGTTGCCTTTTGTACTAGTCAGGATTCTCTAGAGCCACAGAACCAACAGAATTAATATATAAAAAGGGGATTTTTTGGGTTGGCTTATGACATACAACAAAGGTAGACCAGCAATGGTTGCCAGTAGCTGCTCAATCCAGAAGTCCAGTGAGTGGCAGCTGAAGGCTGGAGGATTCCTGGAGTCCTTTTGACGGTGAAAGATTGGAGGGCTGGAAGGCTGGAGGGTCCAAGAAGCTGGGCAGCAGGAGGGAAGAAGAGTTTGCCAGCACAGGGCAAGAGAGTCTCTCCTAGCTCTTTTGTGTTATGGTTCTTTCATCTGGTCGGCTACTGGGAGGTTTCATCCAGGTTTAAGGCTGGTCTTTGTACTACAGATGTATTGATCCAGATAAGCTCTTCAGGTGGTCTGACAGCTGATCTCTTAGTTAATGCCAAGTATGATCAAGTCAACAACCAGGATTAACTATCACACCTCTGTTAGAGTACCTGATTTCAGTGACAGCCATGGCCATTCTGAATAGACTGGACTTGTGCAGAGCAAGGAGAAATGACAAGTGTAACTCTTAGAGGCCTTTAGCAACAATAGTTTCCTGCATATCTTTTGATATCTATTGTAATTTCACTTCCATGTTAAGGGAATCTTGATATTCTCTGCCATGAGAACAATTCCCATTGGAAGTTTGACTCAGTAGTGCTTAGTTTTAGGGCAACTAACTTGCTACATGCAATATCTACTATTAGCTCAGTTTCTTCTGTATGGTTATTTCCTATGTTCATTATTTAATTTTAGCTGGTACTTTTTAAAATGCCTGTGCATTCATATGCGCAAACAGGCCCTATTATAACAGACTTTATATAATTATTCTGTACAGTTTGAAAAATAACACACTGGTTTGCTATTGCTGGGATCATTTGCTGACTTTTTCCAGTATCTGCATTTGGGATTGAGAAAAAAACTACAATGTAAAGTATTTTTGCTCTAGATTTTAAAGTTATACTAATATAGAAATGAATTGACTATACATAAAGGAATTTTTGAAATTTATTGTGTAATAACTCTCATTTTTAATGCCTTTGTACTTTCTGTAGTCTCCATGGATGAGATATCTGTGTGTGGGTCACACATTATTACCTATTGTCTTCTGTTTTCACATGGGGGTTGAAGCTTTGCAGTAGTCCCATTTGGAGCAGTACTGTTTCATCCTAGGATGATATCAGTTCCTGACTCCATTGAAACCTTATTAATGAACTTGTTACTAGTGGTAAAGTTTTGGAGGTGGAACAAATCCAACTTTGTGCCCAGCATTTCCAGGCTTTTGTCATTGTCAAAGAATTTAGAGAAGCAAAGCAAAGTGAGGAACTGGAAGAAAGCTTTATACAGCAAAAATACACATTTTGCTGATGTGTGTGGGCTTCTGTAGAGTTATGATCCACTCAGTATTTCAGAGACTTTCTCTAACTCTCTCTCTCTCTCTCTCTCTCTCTGTCTCATTTGCACACACAGCCCACATATCAAAATCAAGGTACTTACAGATCTATTATTTTTTTGCTTAAATAAAAGCTTGTTGTCTGGGTGTATATATGAATATTAGATGACTAATTTTGTACTTGGGTTTTGTACTTGGTTGATTCAGGTTAACATAAAATATGGTGTTTAAGCATCTTCAACACTGTGATCCCTGAGTTAGTTAAGGTAGAACTACAAGCTGTAACAGACAAATCCCCAATGAGTCAGTGGCTTAGCAGAAGACAACTATAAAGACCTCTTGTAGGGGGCCGGAGAGGTGGCTCAGAGGTTAAGCCTCCGCCTTGCAGGCGGAAGGTCCTGAGTTCAGATCCCAGATCCCACGTATAGACGCCAGGCAGAAGCGGGAGCAGCCTGTGCTTCCGGTCCTGGTAGGGCGGAGCCTGTGAATCCCGGGGCAGAAGGAGGTGGAGGCGTCCATGGTGGTTCACGAATTCGTCTGTGGTTCTACAGACACACACACACACAGACACACACACACACAGACACACGCGCGCACATACACACGCACATGCGCACAGTTGAATAAATAATAATAATAAAAATTAAAAAAAAAGACCTCTTGTAGGGAACAGGTGTGTGTGGATTCTTCAGTCATTATGACATTTAGGTTGATAGAGGCTTTTCTACCATAATATATAATGCCTTCCTCAAATGCCCCACTAGGAAGAGAGTTTGCTTTACCTGCAGGAGCATTTTATGAACTATATCTAGAAGTAGCTCATGTAATTTCTGATAACCTGTCACTAATAGAACTCAGTGAGCTCATGAACTCTTCCTACAAGTGAGGGTGAGAAATGTAGATTAATAATGTTCCAGGCAGGGAAACAAAAAAGAGTTTTGGTGAATATATAACAATCTCTGTCTCAATCTGAATGTCTGAGACAAATATCAGTTTCGTCTTTCCCTGGCCAGTAGAAGCAATTCATCTCCTCCTTGAATCTAGATCCATGACCTTGCTCATCAGATGGTATGCAGCTTCTCCTGTAATATCTGCATGTGTCACTTCATAGTCTGGAAACTTTCCTCTCTCTGCCCAACATTCCATAATGAAGCAGGGAGACTTCCATCCACAGTAACACATCCATTCAGAAAAAAAGCACAGCTCTCTGATAACACTGCGGAGAACCATCCAGAGCAAGCTTTAAGAAATTCTGCTACCTCACACATGGAGGAATTTTCTTAACAAGATGTAATTCTTACTTTGGGAAGAGCTTTCTTTTCCCTTATTTATTGATTTCCATGGCTTTAGGCTCCAGCATCAGGTAGATTCCTTCGTATCCATTATCCTCCATGGCTACATTGAGACTGGGTATTGGGAAACTGTCTGCGTTGAAATTGTACAGGCTCAGTAGTCTTTTCTATTCATTAAGTTTATTCCAACAACTTTCAATATGGTCTTCTGGTTTCTTTGACATTTGGTTCCTTCAAAGACATTCATTCAATTCAAGTGCCTACTAACATGGCCCAAATTTACTCCAAATATAATTCTTGTGTTATTATATTTTATCAGTTTAATATCTAAGATAAAAGACCTGGGTGGGAAGGGCCATCAGAGTAAAACTTCCTTTCCCTAGGAATGAGTTCTTATGGGCCATGGGTTCTCCAAATGCATACTATTCTTACTATTTGGGATCAAGATTCAATGGGCTTTTACTTATCATCTAGCTTACAAATTATGGATGGTTTATTGTCCTACATGCAATTAATCCATCTCCTTAATATCTAGAAACAAAAATCAACTCTATTAACATTGCAACTCTGGGACTCTTTCCCTTAGATCAGGACTGGAAAACTTTTTCTGTAAAGTTTCAGAATATGAAAATTTGACTTATATTAAATGCCATACAAACTTTGTTACAAAGTACTTAATTCAGTTTGTAGTATAAACATTTTTTGTAGGCATTTTGGTAGCAAATGGTCACAAGTACATTCCAATCAACTTTATTAAAAATTATGGACATGGCTTAGTCTTCTGACCTTTGTATTAGAGTAGAAGGCCAATAATTAATTTGTTGGCATTCATATTTTTACAAGTGAAAGTTTTTCTGGGATGACCATTTCTTTTCTCTGGTTGCACAATCACTAAGCAATAGCACATAGGCTGCATTTTTTCCCAATGCTCTAATTCCACTACCAATATATATATATTCATTGCAAAACTCACAGTAACTCTGTAAAACCAACACAAATCTATCAATCTCACCTTGAATGTCATTGACATCTGCTTATCAAGGAGTAGTAGTTGGTTATAACTTATGGGAGGATATTATGGGTTAGGTAAGAAAAAATAATCCTTCTCAAATTCTGTTGACTGGAGCTTGACTGTAAACAAACCTGGGAAATGTAGTTCAGTTTCACAGCCAAGAAGTAGGCACATAGCTTGGTGAGTAGACTGTTCTCTGGCTGTCACTAAATGTATGTAAATGAAGCTGTGGAAACTAGCTAGGTGACTTTGGTCTAAACTCCATTTCACTTTTGTTATCCTAGGCATAAAACTGGGCTGTAGATAAAAGTGACTTATCAGTTATTGACCAGTAAGCAATTAATATACCTAAAAGAATATAATAAGCCCTGTATAGTCAGTTTTATATGTACTGATCTTATTTAATATTTGTACACAGACTGTGTCATGAAGATACACACACAAACACACACACGTACGCATATTCCATCTCACCACATTGTCTATTTCTGGGGATAACTGCCCAAATATATTGGGACATTGGTTTGTGCTGCTGTAAGCATAAAAGATTCATGATGAAAGTAGCATTGAAGAGCTTTTTAAAATGAGGTCAAGAGGCCACTTAAGGAGCAAGACTTATCCACATTTCAAATGACTGTCTGGAGTGAAGTTTGATCATTTACTAATCCTACAAACATCTGCTGATCATGTCCAAACTTTTTGATATTGTAACATGATATTGTCATCTACAATATTGTCATCTATAACGTTCATGCCCAACTTGAGAACTACATAATTGAATTACAAAAATAAAATCACAAGAAAAATCTTGTAATACTTTTTGGATACTTCTGTTTGTTGTATCCATTCCTTTATTTTGTTATAGTCATGCACCCTTCTCAAGTAGCTCTTGAAGTCCCCTGTACTCTCAATAAGAATTTCTTTTTTTTTTTTTTTGGTTCATCTTTACATTCTTTTTTTTTAATACATTTTTTATTATTATTTCAGCTCATACCAACTTAATAGGTACACCAGTTCCCTCCCTCCCTCCTCCTCCCCCCCAACCCCTGCCTTCCCTCCCCTCACCCCTTCCGTCCTTCCCCCCCTGCCTCCCGCCTCAATTCCCAGAGTCCTTTCTTGTGCATGCCTGACTCTCCTCTGGGCCCTCCTCTCTGATGATGTACAAGGACCCAGTGGCATTTCCCTGAACCCTTTCCTGTGTTCCCCTTAAGCATAGGAACACTACTGTGGCTGTCAATCCCTTGCTTCCAAGGATCTTGGTGCCTTTAGCAGATGCTAGACTTTGTGAGGTCAATAGTGTGTTGGACATTGCGCCGGGCATGCAATGTCCAATTATGATTGCTTTGGCCCTAACTTGTGTGGAGTATCTTGCAAATCATTGCTCCTCCCATCCTTTTGCTCTTACACTCTTACCGCCCCCTCTTCCGCAAATGTCCCTGAGCTTCAGGATGGGGAGAGATTAGTCTGGCCTAGTTCTAGGTGGTTGATATAGAGTCTCTGAAGTTCTGGATAGTGGTTTGTTGATTTTGTTTTGCAGTTTTGTTGCTCCTGCAATGCCCTTCACTCCATCGTGATGGGCACTGTATGTCACCCCCTGGCCAGAGACAGAAAGCTGTTAAACTGGAGTCTTATTATAAGAGCACATTCAAGGGTAGATGTAATACTTATACCCAAAAGTGGAATCGCAGGGTCATATGGCATTTGGCAATGAGAGGGGTCAATCACCCATTTGCAAAATGGTTACTTTTTAATCTGCCGGACTATATGCCCTCCCCTTCTGGTGAGTTCATACCCCCTTAGTTGTAAATGATCAGGAACAAATGTCTGTGAACTTAACTAGGTGTCACATTACTTTCTTGCAGTCCTTGATGGAGGCCTATTTTCTCTACTGTAACCTGGTCACTTCTCTCCTTGTTTCTGGTGTGGCCCTCCAACCCCATTCCTCCTGTTCATAATCCTTGCAATTACTGTAGGTAATACATAGATTTACTTATGAGTGTCTCAAGATGGGCTGGGTGGGTTTGGTATTAGGAGCCACCTATTAGGGAGTACATACGGCGCTTAGTTTTCTGGGTCTGGGATACTTCACTTAATATAATTGTTTCTAATGACATCCATTTCCCAGCAAATTCCAGTAATTCATCATTTTTGATGGCTGAGTAGTACTCCATTGTATAGATGTACCACTGTTTCCTTATCCACTCGTCAACTGTTGGACATTTGGGTTGATTCCATGACTTTGCTATTGTAAACAGTGCTGCTATGAGCATGGTCGTGCTTGTGCCATCGAGGTGAACCTCTGCTGTATGGGGGGTTATACCCAAAAGTGGAATCGCAGGGTCATATGGCATTTCAATCTTTAATTTCTTTAAGAATCTCCAGACGGCTCGCCAGAGTGGCTGTATGAGCCTGCACTCCCACCAGCAATGTAGGAGAGTTCCCCTCTCTCCACATCCTCTCCAGCAGTTGGTGTTGTTTGTATTGTGGATTTTTGCCATCCTGACCGGGGTGAGATGATATCTCAGGGAAGTTTTGATTTGCATTTCCCTGATGGCTAAAGAAGTGGAACATTTTTTAAGATATTTGTTAGACATTTTAGTTTCATCCCTGGTAAAATTTCTTTTAAGTTCCAGGGCCCATTTTTTAATTATCAAGCTACTTTAATTATCCTGTAATTACATTTAAGGGCATTTTTTCTTATGTGAACTTAAACTTTCCCTCTTTGGACCACTGATTCTGACATATATGAATTTTTGTATCCCACAATGACATTTGAAGACCACAGCTAAAGCTCTTACGGTTTTTAAGTTTGAATTGATTGACAGTATGAAGTACTTTTTAAAGTATTCATGTGTGTTCTTCTCTTTCCTCATCAGCATGATGTCTCTGAAGCAGAACATCTAAAAATCACTTTATAGTTGAGGAAACCCAAACCAGAGATTTTAAGTGACTTTTTCAAGGTGACATTTGCAAAAGACAACTCTGATGGCTGATGGTTTCAATTTCTAGAACTGTAACTGGCTTTGTTATCATTTACAACATTTTATTAAACTTTCTAAATCTAGTCTGACTTTCAGTGTACCAAAATATTACAGGCAATACAGCTATAAATCACACATAATTTCAGATCTGAATGGATGCGATTGATTTTCAGTACCTGTAGCTTTTGTTTCAATCCTTACCAAAAATGAGTTACTATGTAGTGGAACAATTAAAGGAGGCCTAGACCCAGGACCTAGGAGGAGAGAGGTCTGATCCTGATTCTGTAATGGGCAATCTGGTACCCTAAAATTCAGTCTAACCCTCACTATGGTGTTATTGACAGGTGAGGCATAACCAGGGGTGATTCCATCATGGCAGTTGACCTCTTACGGATGACAACAATGTCCTTACCAAAGCTGCTGGAGAGAACCCCTTGTTGTTCCCATCCTGTGAATACTAAGCAAGAACCCACCATCTTTGAAGCAGAGAGAGGGTGTGCACTTGACATTGAACCTGCTGGTACCTTGGCGATAGATTTCACAGCATCTAGAACTGTGAGCAGCAAATTTCTACTGTTTATAAACTTGATATCTAGACAATAGTCTTGGGCAGATCACTAAACATTCCCGAGCTTCAATTCATCCGTCTCCAAAGTTCTTAGGCTACAAAAATCTCCAATGTCTTTTGCTGCTCTGCAGCTTCTGTTTTTTCTTTTGTTATATCAAAACTGATTTCAAAAACTGACAAGAAACTTAAAGAACACATTTTTAGAAATACAAAAACATTATGTTTTTTGAATTGATTTTTTGTGTGTTTTGTGTGTGTATATGTGTTTATGTGTGTGTTTGTATGTTTGTGAAACACTGTTTAATAAATCCAAATATAATGATAGCTAATGCTTATAAAAACACTAGAAATTATATTTAAAGATTTGTACTAATGTCCTACACATATCAACAGGTAAGTTTTCTGTTTGCACATGAAATAATCCAAACATGACTCTTTGTATAGTATTTTATTAAAAAAATAATATTTAAATAAATTAGTTAAATATTACAAGTATGAAATCAGTACATAAAGAGTTAGTCAATTCATGAAGTAATACAATATATTTCTCTTGAAAGATACAATACTTTTAGGAGGACATAGACAAAAGAAAAGACTGTTAAAGGATCCTAGAATAATTGTCTTGTGGTTAGTTCTTCTAACCATTCATTAATATAAAGTGTTCATAAGTAAGTTAAAAATATTTATTCAATTGTGGAAATTGTTTTTGAACATACTTTCAAATATTCTCTTGCTGCAAATGAGGGAATACCTGGGAGATTAATTATCAATAATTTTCTGTCAAACTATTTTTCTTCATCCCCAAAGGATAATATTCACAGTCCCAAATATATTAGAGATATTTTTTGTTTTTAAGTAAAGAGCTTGCTTGGAAACCCTGAGCTCTGTAATCTTTTCCTCCCTTACCTGTTTTGAGAAATCCAGAGAGAGAAATTCTGTCTCCATACTTCACATGCCCCAGAATAGTTAAAGTAGGACTGGTATTGCTGGGAGTAGCTTTCATCGCTGAGTTTCAGATAGCCTCTTTCAGAATTTTCTACCCTTCCGCCAGTCTGACCAAACTTTCTTTAAGGAAGTTTTAAGTTTCTTAATAAATTCTATGTAGAGCTCTGGGTGTTTGAGCTGTAATCATGACAAGGGTATCTGCTTCAGAGGGTCGGAAAGTCTAGCTGAAGGACACCGCACTTAGTTCTTTTATCCAATCCCATCCCACAACCATTCCTTCCCTAGAGGATCCTTAAGCTTACTGAAGAGGAAAGCCCCCACAGATCAGTGAGTTGTGACTGGTTAAAACTTAAGAACCACATCTATGGATACAGAAGTAATGGGGCCCTGGCCCTGGTGCTCCCCATCCTGAGCTCCTCCTCCCCCCACTGCCTAGACAGTAGGAACCAATGAGCTGGTGGTCCACTAGCTCACGGCCTGCAGCCTGGCGGGCACCATGCCAACATACAGATGCTGTGAGTATCTTGGTCCTTCAGGACAAGGGTGAGTGAACTGAAATGTCCCCTGTTTTTTATTCTTTCATTTCGCCGAAGGAGCAGTAGCTGGGCCCCAGGCCTCTCACGGTGCAATCAGTGTTGTCGCTGTTGCACTTGCCACAGTGGCATTCAGTGGCCACTGGGTATGTGTACAGGGAGTCAGCGTGGTGGGCACAGCCAGGAACTCTCACGGTCTCGTACACCAGTTCCTTGAACGTGCACGTTTTCTGGGTGTTGGGCCTGATTGGGTCTTTATACACCAGATCCTGAGGAATTCAGAAAGCAGAAAGTTAGGGCACAAGAACCTGAAGCTTCTGTTGTAAAAATAGTGATTTATACTTCAGAGTCTCACATGTACCTCCTTAAAACCCATATGGGCTCATAAGTGACCTGAGTGTGATACCTATTTCTCGATTATTCTGGAAAAGCCTTGTGGAAAATATAATTCATTTCTTACCTAATCTCAAGGGCCATATCAAAATATTAATTGTCAAAATGTAAAGGAGCTTTGAATTTCAATAGAGAATAACGAAAAGGTAAGTATAACTTGGAACTTCAAGTTGCCTTTGTGTACTTAAGTAAAAGCTTAGGTCGTGAATTCTAAAGTTTAACTTTCAAGAAAATATATTTTCAGGATGTCATCATTTATATGTATAAAGGAGTTACTATATATAATGTAAAGTTAATGTTTAACTTAACATATTTGTAAAGACTCATTGGATTCCTAAATATTCCACTCCCTTGTAGACTTTTTTCTATCTTAAATATTCTCGTAAAGCTCTTAGCTTCGAAGGGCATGTATTTGTAAAATATTTTAAAACACAAAAATTATCTATTCTAACATTTTCCAGTGGAAATTTTATTTATACTGAGAGGAGAAATTGATGCTGCTTACTTTATTCCAATGTTATACTACCAAATCTGTATCCCAAAAGGCACAACAAATTGTGCATTAGTGGAGTTTGATCAAAACTCTTGTATCATCAAATAAAGTATATTTCATTAACATTTCTCCTTTTCAATTTCAGTTTGTAGGATGAAATTCTCTACAGCTAAGTAAGTAATATGGGTTAAGAAGAATGCAAGAGGGAGCTGTCGCTGTGTTCTAATGAATGCAAAGAAGCTGTGGGAATCCAGGCTAGCGACTTAATGCCTCTGTCTAGATTTTCTCAAAGGTGTATAAAAATGGACTGGATTTGCAGAGTTATTTCCATCTAACAGTCTGCAAGGACTGACTCTCAGCGCTTGCACTTAAGCAGTTCTAATGACAATTTTTCTAAGGAACTGTTTGCATTTTTATACAAGCTTAGAAAAAATATTTGTTATTATCTCTATCTCAATGATAAGACCTTCATGTTAGAAACCACCTTTTGAGGAGTTTTTTTAGTTCCTTTATAATTAGGAATATGTATGTTTTTCAGCTTGTCCATCTATACCTAAAATCTCACTTAGAAACTTTTGGAAACAGAGTTTGACATACTATCAAGTTTTTCAGATCAAGTCTAAAGCTTTCCCAAGTTCACACAAATGAAATCCAAGCTCCTAAACTAACATCATGATTTTTAACTCCAACCACAAACAATGTAGCTGACAGAACTCTTGGCTGATATGTAGGAAATTTGAAATATGGATAGACCTTGCTTCATGTAGCCCTCGACATTCCCTTTGAGCAGAGCTCACAACTTACCCTGGTAAAGCAGTAGCCAGCACACCAAGTGGTATTGATGCTTATGCAGAAACGACACTCTTCTTTCTCTATGGCAATGGTGATGTTGGTCAACTCGCAGCTATTGCAGCACATTGTTCTCCAGCAACAGAAAAGGATGCAAACCACGACGGACTTCATCTTGGACTGAGAGCTAATGATGTGTCCTGCTAGTAACAGAGAAATTAAAGAAATGCAAGGAAATCTACTCATTCTCCCTTGTAACACTTTGCTGCAGTAAGAGTTTGCTCTGCTTTGTTTTTTGTTTCTAGAAACAATCCTTTTTTTTTGTTTACTTTGAGATAATGATAAGCATAGAAACACAGAGACCAAAATTCAATACAGTGATTTAACAAGAGCAGTACTTAAAGATGATTATTACTACCATTTTAAAGTGATTTGTGTAAATTAACAGTCATCATTTTGTCTGCATTTTGTTAGCATTTTTAAAGACTAATTTTATTTAAAAAGAAGAAAATTATTCATAACATAATTAAGTTTTAATTGTAACGACCTTGTGAACATTTTTTTTTGTATTTGTTTCATGTGTTGAAAATTATAAAGTATTTCAGAAGCTAGGTAAGCTTATCTATCAAGTTGTTGTAAGGATGAAATGGTAGCTCTATTTAAGAAGCCAAGATGACAAGCACATTTCTTCTATACATTCTCAAGCTTTCCTTTGCTAACTCCTAAAATGTGTAATTTCAAAAGCAGTTCTCTCTGTTGCAATAAGTGCTGAGACTCACCTGGTATCAGTTGTCTTTCTGGAGAAAGCAGTAGATTGAATCAAGCTTCACCGCCTTTTTATACCAAATCATGCACCACCAACACTCTGTGGATTAGGTGGGTGTTAATTTGACCAATGCTAACACAAAGCCTGCTGTAAATGAATCAGTGTTTAGACAGACAGGGAGATCAAGTCTTGCCAAAGTAGTCTAAACGCTGCAGACTGCAAAATGCTATCAGAATTGGTTACTTGGTACAAAGTAAATTTGATATGGTAGCATGCCCACTCTTTGGCCTTGTCTAATTAAATGGGACTCTGGAGTTTAGACTGCTCTTGATATTTAACTTGGAGAAATCATAATCCGTTCCAAGTATTGCTTTGACTCCATCGAGAAGGTACATCTAGAGGCTAATAAATTGTTCTAAGAACACATTGAAAGCTGTGAGTGAAGAAATAAACAGGAAATATTCTAGAACTGACTCCAGAGTAAACTGTGAGCTGGGTCTTCGTTTACTTCAACATTTGGGTTTCCCAGTCTCAAACATGCTTTAGAAAGAGTGTTCCGTCCGTGAGTGTGGTGATGCTAGTTTGCAGAAACAAAGAGACCGAAAATAAAAAATAAAATGACTAAAAATAATGTGCTCGACTACATTTGTCATTCCGTATATATACTACCAATCCCTTCTTCCAGATATTTGCATGTGATGTTCTTTCTCTTTTTAGTGCCCTTGCTTCCTCTCTATGTGCCCCAACCTTTACCTCCTGGAGTTTAAGACAGAAGGCAAGGAGAGCTTTAATCTCAGTGCTTTGCTTGTATTCATTTGTGTACCTGTTTTTCACAGTATACTACGAACTATATGAGGTTGATTGTTTAACAAATACTCATTTATTGATGGTGACTGGAGTTCTGGCAACATGGTTCAGTGGGTAAAGGCATTTGTGGGAAAACATGGAGCCTTAAGTTTGCTCTCTATGGCCTGCCTGGTGGGAAGAGTCACCAAAAGGACTGGGTGACCGGGTGGTGTGGAAATAGGGTAAAATAATTTCTCTTCAATTTCAAGATGGGGAAATAAGTGCAAATGTATGTGGAGAAGAGATTGTTTACATAGAAGACTGAAAATGATGTCAGATCATTTCTTTAATGCTCATACACTAAAAAGAAGAAGTTCAGGCTTCTAGACATATGTCTAGATAGGATGCTACGAGTACTTATATCTTGATAAATTACCTGCTTTTCTACAGTGTGGTATTATTTTCCTCATTCTTTTGTTTATACGACATATATTTTGAAAGGTAAGCACTGTATTTTGCTTTTTCTAAAATTGTTTCATTTATTCTTGAGACACATAGTGATGGTTCTAGACGCCAACTTGACAAGTGAGGACTGAGTCCTTTCTTCACATCTGTGAAGAGTTACTTAGTGAAGGTACACCTGTGGGAGATTATCTAATTGATGTGAACTCAGTCCATAGAGGGTGGGATCATCCCCTGGGAAGGATAAAGATAGAGCTGGTTTAACATTTTGGAAGACTGGCAAGAGAGAAAGCGTGTCCCTCTCAGCTCTTCTGGTGAACCAGATGTGGCCAGATCCCTCAGTTTCTGATGTTGGCATTAACTGTAATCAGAAACCGCAAGCAAGAACAAGCTAGAATAAGCTTCTTGTTTCTCTAAAAAATTGAATCGAAAACAGTTCTTATTTTATTTCTGATGGACAAAGCTGGTGCACAACTTGGTCACCAACATGTGGATTTTCAGCAGTTGCTGGGTTCACTTGCTTATCTAAAGCCTGTCCACATGCAGTGCACATCACCAGGCTGGTCAGCCAATAGAAGCTTCACAGCAACAAAAGGAAAAACCCACTGGTTGCCAATGCTTGTTAATATAAAGACGCACCAATGTAGTTGATATGTTCCTGGGAAGAGGTCAGGAGGCTCAGTCTCCATACTCACAGGTAAACTGCTTGTTCTTCTACACGGGAGCTGCCAGCTAGAACTTTATGAGACACTGGAACAGCAGAATGAAATGTGGTGCTTACCTCTGCGATATTTTCTCTTCTCAGAGCAAGGTAGATCAAAATGGCATAGAGTGCTCCCAATAGGAGAGTCCTTAAAAGCAGTAATAGCACACTCTGAATGTTCCATGAAGGCGTTCCAGCAAGAAGTCAGTGCACTTGCTGTCAGTCAACTGATAATGCTTAAAGCTAAAAATATCCAGGCTTTCTGGCAGTTGCATCTAGCATACAGTAAGCATGCAGCAGATAGTTCTATTTGATATTTGTTTTGTTGTTGGTTGACAGGTTTCTAGAAACGGAAGCCCACGACACTCAGAATGCTGTGTCCATTCAAATAACTAACAATATATTGATGATTAACAGAGCTATGCTGAAAGGACAGCAGCACATTGGTGGATAGCAGTTATCTCTGGAATCTGATACAAGTGCCAGCTAGCTGTTTTTGAAATCATTTTGCTTTAGCAAATTGCATCTCACACACACACACACATCACACCACACACCACACACACACACACACACACTCAGATGTACATGCCATACACTGCAACAATCATCTATAGTATTTTTCGACCTTCTAGCTAATGCATGGCTTTTGAGGAAGGTATTACTGTCCTTGTTTTACAAAGTGCAGACATTTATCGAGCACTTGCTGTATGCAGTCAGAGTGCTGAATGTTTATATGTGTCATACTGCTGGATGTTCACATCAAATGTATGAAGTAGATTTTATCATTACATTTCAAATAAAAAAATGTTGGAAATATATGTAAAGGTGTCATACATCACAGTAATTGGTAAAACTTTAATTCCAGGCTGTAAAACTTTAATTCCAGCACTCGGAGCATGCCTTCCATCATGTTAATAAATGTAACGTTCCAGTACATGAAAAGCACTGTAAGCCTGGGATGCACCATCACCATCGTCACCATTCAACTTCGTTGCCTAAATTTCCTAGAAATCCTATGTCATTCTTTCAAGAGAGAACCAAGTGAGGAGATGAGAGAAATGAATCTCAGGAAGCAGATGGAAGATAAATGAAAGGGGAATGTACAAGGACTCATGAATTCCATAGACTTTTTTAAAAGTTTGACATTAAAGTATCATTTTCCATCGAACACATGTGTGCAAAACAATGCTAAGGTACCATTTTCATGAATTTAGTCTTTGCTACTGTGAAACAAGTAGTATGACCACCTGCATTTTAGCAGTGGGGAAATTGCCGCCCTGACAGGTCAGCTGTCTCTTCAATGTCCCTGTTGCAGGTCATTGCAGGAGCCGAAACTCTTATTACCCATTTGTCTGGTTCTGGAACCTTAAATTTACCCTCCACACTCTTCTGTCACAAAGAATAAGATTGAGTCCATTTGAAATAAGTCTCTCTATCTCTCCTCCACGTGCTTCAGGAGGGATAGAGAGACTTATCCCTAACTCCCACACTGTATGCATAACTGGTGTGCACACAGGGTACGGCTGTGGTTTGGATCTATCACAGTGTTTCTGAACTGACCTCTAGGGTATCATTGTTATCAATATTAATTGAGGGAGTGAAACAATTAGGAAGTGCTTCTGTTATTTTACCCACAGAAGGTTTTTAGTCCTTAGGGTGCAGTTTTTAGAAGGGATTCATGCTGTTTTTTTCCAGGAAGTCCGTCTGCTTTTCCACAACTATAGAGCAAACAGGGTCAGTGGAAGAAAACAGTCTAAAAGTCACAATGAAGCAAACAAACAAAGCTACCTGCTAATCTTATAACTATTCTGCTTGTCCTAAAAAATCAGGATCACAGATTTGAGACACAGAATTGAGAGAATCTAGAATTTTGTCCAAAGTAAAGTAGCTTTTCCAACGTCACATCCACTATTAATGATTATACATCAGCAAAAATAGGTATCAGGTTTATGATGCATTTGTGCATATTGTTATTTGGTATGTAATTCCCTTTTTCCTTTCTTGTAATTTTCCTGTGGTTTCTTTGCCTTCCTGAATCAACCAAGGCTGTCTACCATTTTCTCTTGTTCTATAACCATTTACCTGTCCCATTTCATTACATGAAGCCCAGAAGTAGAATGAGAGTTTACAGGAGATAAAAAGATGATTTATTGTTTTAATTCTACTTTGCATGAGAGTTATTTATACTGCATTCCAAAAATTGCTTTCACCTTTGTTATCTCACTTTATTCTGAAGCAATCCTGGGGACAATCTGTAAAGATAGAAGATGGACGCTCCTGTCACAATAATGCCAGCAGTTAAACACTGTGCAACTTGCCAATGGTTACGCTGAGTGGCAGAATTTTGACTCACAGCTCAACTCCTTATAAAAAGAAAACCATGTAATTTGAATCATTCTATTATAGGTAGCTTCAGAGTTTATTTTTAACACAGGGAAAAATAGCAACTTCAGGAGCACAGTGCGACAGAGACGGATGGCTTTCCTCTTAGACCTGCTGTCCCTCTTCTCTGCACGAATAGGACTCGGAGCTAGGCGCATGGCTGCTTAGAACAGAGAATAAAGGCCTCACCTGTACATCCAGGCGTGACCGTGGTTTGAATGCAAAGTTGCACACAAAATGCTGAGTGATGGATCTCAGGCATTTAAATTTTTGTTTTCTGAGACTGCGTCTCATTGTACAGCCCAGACTACCCCGGAGCGTGTAACTCCCTCCCTCAGCTCCCTGAGTGCTGGAATTACAAGCACACACCTGATGTCAAGCTTTCAGAATCTTCAGAGACCTTTGAAAAGACTCTTCTCTTTCTTTTCTCCTCCTTCTTCTTCCTCAGCCTGACTTAATCCTGCCTCTTGAGATGCAGATGTGTCTGGTTGGGCAGTGACCTGGAGTCACCAGAACCACGCAGGGTTCTTCAGAGCAGACCCACCAGTCTGGCCTAGACTGTATAAGTTTAGAATTTTACTTTAGTAGGAAAATGATTTTATTTTATGTAGGCCACTATTATTTTGGGTCTGTTACATCTGTGTGTGTGTGTATGAGAGAAAGGAGAGAGAGAGAGAGAAAGAGAGAGAGAGAGAGAGAAAAAATATATGCCACAGGGTGGACATGTGGAGACAGAAGAACAAATTGCAGGAAGAAATTGTTTCTCTCCTACCATGTGGGTTCTGGGAGCATCGGGCTTGGTGGGAAGCACTTTTACCAGCGAAGTCGTTTTGACAGGTGGAGCCTCTGTTAGTGTAGTTGATCAAATCGGCCACGTGTGAGCAATATCACTCTCTCAGGGCAGAGCCTCCATTCCTAAAATCGAATGCTTCTGCACACATTTTAGCCACACAGACATACATGTGACACAAGGGACTTTTGGCTTTTGTCATAGGCACAGGTGTCAACTCGATGGTTGAGGGTTTGAGCTCTGGGCACATTTGTGGAGAATTGGTGGTTGGGTTAAGCCCAGAGTAAACCTGCAGGAGATTGTCTAACTGATAGGGAAGGCCCAGCCTATGGTGGGTGGGACTAAGCCCTGAACAGGTGAATAAAATACTGAGAGCTGGTTGAGGAAAGCGGCATCCTTCTGTTCACTTGGCCAGACATGCTGGTCTGGCGAGTAAGGATGTCCATATCTCAGCTGTTATGTAGTGATGGTGTGGCCAGTTCCCTCGGCCTTGGTGTTGGTGCGTGCTCTCCCGTCAAGGTGGACTGAAATTGTAACCAGGAATCACAAGAGAGAATTAACCCTTGTTCCCTTAAGCTTTTTGATGGTCATTTATCAGCAACCATGCAGACAAACTGCACAGCTTTCATTTCTTTCCTATTCTGTATCCTACCCAGTGATGGGAGAGGAATAGTTATTGAGCATACCTTGTTGATGTGATGCTGTTAGAGACAAGAAAGTAACATTTGGGCCTTATGTTTTCAACTCCAAGGAGTTTTCAAAACTCAATTAACAACTATGAACCAGCTAAAAATAAAGCATGTATGGCTTTGGTGTGGGAGAGACTGGGGATATTGGCAAGCTGGGAGCAGATGGGCAGAAAAGGGTATCTGGAAAGACATTAAAGTGCACAGATTCCTGTAGGCTTATCTCAGGTACTCTGGGTCAAAAGTGATAAGAAAAGGGAGGAGGAGATATTTGGGTGACTTTCTATGGGTACTGCTGAAAGACTGACAAAAGCTATCTTATCAGCATGAGGTGTCCCCCCCCCCCCCCCCCCCCCCCGTCTCTGCTGGAGTTACTCACAGGAAAGGCCCACACCAGCAAAGCTGATGTAAAATGGGCACATTGGGAAGGGAAGTAACCTGTAGGTTGAGTGAGAACTGGGAAATACACATGTAAATCACTGTATCTCATTGTTTTGAAAAGGGACCAGGGCTTATCAGGGAAAGATGAGTGGGTTCTGGTTTTGGAGACTTTCATCTTGCAGATGAAAGAAAGATTTCCTTGGGGAACCATGTGATAAGATATGTCATGGCCAGAGGGAAAGGAACAGTTTCTCCTTAGGTGAACAACTTCCCTTCTCACCATAGCAGCTCCAGCTTCAGTATCCTGGGTAAGGATGTTTCCATGTACAGAGTTGGTCTCAGTGGGAAAGACTACAGTTTCTGTGTGAAGGACCACGGGAAGCACATGTGTGTGTGGCAATTTTGAATAGTTTCAGCTGGCTCTGAAGCTCCTTGTCTGGTATCGGGCCAGTGTGATTAGGGCCTACGTAGAGTGGCCCAATGTATGCGAGTCCCATAAAGGATGGTATTGAGTGGGTTCATATGGGCACTATGCCTCTAAGAAAAGGGAGCAGAGATGGGACTGAGAGAAATAGGAAACAAAAGCAAGTTGACTGTGACATACTATCTTTCACAGCAAGATGTGTTCCATTTACTCATTTAAATTAGATATGAAAGAACAGGTTTACAGAAGTTAGAAGCATGGTTAATATTCCCTGAGGGCTGAGAGTGTCCCCTCTTCATCAAAATACTTCTGAAGACAAGAATCCCAGAGGAATTGCAAGAGGCTTGGGTGCTTTAAGAGGCCATAGTGTAGAGAATCTCAAAAGTGAGGTGGTTTCTCTCCATCTTCAATCTCCAAAGCTCTGAGGGATCTGAGGAGTTCAAAACCCCAGAGGATCCACAAGATGCAATACAGATTGACAAGAGGCTGAGGATTCACAGATTGACGAGAGGCTGGGAGTCACATTCCAGAACCACATAGAGACACATCCTGTAGTTCCAAACTGCCAGTCACCTGAGCAGTTCCTTTCTCAGCAGTGGAAGGGAGAAAGAGAGATATCCTGAATGTGACTGGATCCTCAAAGGAGAAATACAAGCACACGACATATCTAGCAATTTGGGACTCTAGTTGGTTTCACTGATGCACAAACCGTTCTCATGGAACCCTTACCTGTACATACCACATACAGAAAGCATTCTCCAAATAATTCACTTAACATCTGCTAGCAACATAGGACACACCCCAACATTGAACCATATGCAACCTTCTTTGAACAGGGAATAAGTTTCTCCTCTTCTTAATGGCAATCAAATTTGAATGGTTTCCACCCACATTTATCCCCAATGTATCCAAGTAAGAAGGAAAGATGACTGTCTTCCTTGCACTAGGTGTGGGTGCAAGTGCAATAAGACAAACTGTCTTCTAAGTGAACATTTAGGGAGAACTGCTAGTCACCATCTTACACCTACATATGATTGGACCCACAGGATTAAAATCAGATGCATTGTAGGAAAGGACATTCATAGTGAGCAGAGACTTACATTACCCACAGCAGTCTATCAAAACAGAGAACAACCAAACTTATGCCCCCACTAACCAATCTCCTCCTCCCTTTAAGTCCCATTAAAAGAATCCCTGGACAATAAGCCAGAGCCTGTGAGTACTCTTACACTCAAGTGGTCTGCCCTCACTATCCACAGTGTATTGAACTTCTTCTATTGCCTTTCCTTGAATAAAGTTGCCTTGTTATTTTGGCAAATCTGTGTGAGACTTTATTTCAATTCTTTAAATAAAAAAAAAAAGTGTGAGCCTAGGAACATTTGATCTAGATCCCAACTACAGACACCAGAGATCAGATTTGAAGAATGTAGAAGTGAAAGACAGAAAAAGAAAAGAATTAGCACAAAAAAACAAAACAAAAAACAAAACAAAAATACAGAGTTGGTCTCATCTGTTCCTCTGCAGTGAGGACTTGAAGTAAAGAATCAGAACAGCAGGACGCTGTCCCTGGTCACTGGGACAGGTAACAGCCTTGCCTGTATCTCCTAATAGACAAGGGGTTGGATTTCTCACTGAGATGATGGTAAAAATGAGGGCGAGGGGAGAGGTAGGGAGCTAAAGTCATCAGGGTCTAAGCATTACATGAACCGTGAGATAGTACAAGAGGAATTCATCCAAGTAGTGTACATGAGGGACTGGAGAGATAGCTCAGGGGTTAAGCCTCTGCCTCACAATCAGAATGACCTGAGTTTGGATTCTGGATTTTACATAAAAATGCCAGGCAGATATGATGGTGTCCTGCACTTTTGGTCCTGGAAGGCAGAGCCTGGGAAACCCTAGAAAAAAGCAAAAAGGAGGTAGAGCAATCTAGGATGTTTCCTGAAGTCCCCCTGCAACCTCCACAGGCACACAGAATGCCCTCTGACAGACAGACAGACAGACAGACACCCCCCCCACATTGGTGTATATGAAATTTTCCAGAAGAAAAGAAGAGTGAGGAAGATGTCAGAAGAGCAAGAGTTCATTGTCTTTAAGAGTTTGTTGTGTGCAGAGTACATGTGGCATCTGGAAAGAACTCATCTCTGCGTCTGAGACCAGATGCTGAAATGGTTCACCTGTTTAAAAACATCTTCTTATTTAGACTTTGAAATATAAGGTAGGATTTTTATAGCCTCAAACCCTTTGGGCACCACAGTGTTTCATTCAGTCTCAGGCTTTTTGCCATTCTCAAACCTGTACACGTCCTCTGGTGTGCTAATAAAAGCAGCTTCAGTTAAGTTTAACCTCTTCCTTTGAGGAATGGTTTTTGATGTGACATTTCTCCAGCTCTGACTATTTTCAAAGGCATGGACCAGAAAAAATAGTTAAATAAAGAAAATAAAAAAGATACAGTGCTTTTATGTGGGTTGGCACATTTAAGGATTTAAAAATGGGTCTTAGGGCTTTTGAAGCAGGTGCCAGAGTCACAATTACAGTGGTGTGTGCCATCCTGGACTGTGACAAGCAGCTTAATTTCAATAAACTTAAACTGACCCCAGAATATGATAAATGACATAATATACCACATTGATCAGTAACTTAAGATGATAAACTGTGAAATAATAAAGAGCATGTGGCCTTAGGAACTACATGGTTTTTCCTCCTGTCTTTCTGTATATATGAAGCATCCCAACTTACATATAAACCATTCTCTGGAAAGTCTTTTTTCTTTATCTATACATTCTTTGAGGGCAGTATACATTTATCCATGTCACTCTATTACCCAATCCTAATCTCCCATTTTTCTCCCTCTGCATACTTTCTTCTTCTCTACCTGTCTCTTTTCTGTCTCATGACCTTCTGTACATGTACAGCTTACTAAGTCTCATACTGTTAATGAAATGTGTCTGAGCACTTTCTGGAGCAAAGACAATACAGTGGTGGGAAGTGTTGTTCCCATTCTCTCTTCTTAGATCTTAATCTTTGTTATTCTCTGAGGGGCATATGATGTCTCTTGAGGTCTTTTCCTCCTTCCACAGTGAAATGTCAATAAGCCAAATTTTGTGCAAGTCTTATGAAAACAAACTCAGCTTCAGTGAATATGTTTTGCAGAGGTCCTGTCTGTCATGTATGAAAGGTACCATCTGGCTATAACCTCCCCACATCCAGGCTCTTACATTCTCTGTGCTGTCTTTTCCATGATCCTCCCTGAGCCCAGGGTTGGGGAGGATCTTGGATGTTTTGTTTAGGACCAAACAGTCCACAGTCTCTTATTCTCTATACTTTGGTTAGTGGTGATTCTCTGTATTGAACCCTTTCCATTGCAAATGAGAAACTTTTAGGTTGAGTACTTGGAGTTCCTCTGCACACTGGGTAAAATGATGAAGGCAATTTAATATCAGGTCTTCACAACTAAACCTTAGCAGCATAAGGCTTCCTTGAGACTATGATTTTCCATTCTAAAAATTTTTGATCTGGTTACAGAATGGTTTCCCGCTGAAGAGCAGTTCTTAAATACAATCAGAAAGCAGTTGGTTACCACCATAACGTTCACACCACTATTGCACTGCTGGTCACCTCTTGCCAGAGTGATTGCCACCGTAGCTTGGAGCTTTCATAGCTGGGTGAAACTGATGATCGTTGTTCTCCCCCAGCAGCTTACATAGTACTTTCTGGAACCACGAAAGCTGGCCGGTAAGGAGGAAGCTTCCAATCAGTTCCCCAATTGTGTTTCTCTGGAAATTCTTATTGTTTCCTAAGAATCTTTTCCAGTTCCATGCATGGGAAGTTTTGTAATTAATAAAAAAATGCATTGTAATAGTAAACACTTCCTTGAAGAGATATCTGTACTCTCATGTTTACTACAGTGGTATTTACAGTAGCTAAGATATAGAAGCACTCCAAAATGTTCATCGCCAATTGAATTGGAAAAGAAAATGGGATTTATATATACATATCCACACAATAAGGTATTTTTGCAGGCTTAAGAAAGAGGGAAATACTTTCATTTGTGAAGACATGAATGAGCCTGGAAGTCATTATGCTAGACACAGAAATAAGCCAGACACAGAAAGACAAGTGCTTGCATAATCTCACTTATAAGTAGACTTGAAAAAGCCAAACTCAAAGTAAGAGTGAGAAGGATTACAGGGTTCATGGGGAAAACTATGAGAAGTGGAAAGATGCTTGTCAAAAGGCATGGACTTTTATTTGCAAAGTGAATCCATTCTTGAGACTATGAATATAATATGGTGATTATGAGTAATGTATACAGCAGTTGAAATTTGCCAGATGAGTGGACTGTAAGTATTCTTTACCACATACATAGCAGAAGAACTATGTGAAGTGATGGCTATACTGATTAGCTTGGGTGTGTCCATCATTTTACAATTGATGCATATATCAGACATTGGTCTGTTCATCTTGAAGATATATGGTTTGACCACATTTCAGCAAAGCAGAAAATATGAAAATTGAAATGCGGCCTTATTAGATTTAAAGTAGTAATTACTTTTAGTCAAAGAAGGCAAGCTCAATGATTTTCTTATGTTTGTGGCATATTTTAATGCAACGATCAATGTCTATCCTGAAATAAGTCAGTGATCTGAAGGAAAGCAAAGCTGGAAGGCATGAAAAGCCCAATTTCCTGATCAAAATTTGGCCTGAGGCCCATCTGGTGTTTCTGTAGAAGGTGCTTGAATAGTTCTGCCTGTTCTTTACTCCTCTCTTGAACTTGGCTATGTGAAGAGCTCTCTCAAGTAAGTGAGAGAAGTCAGACTTTACCTGCTAAGCCTGGGGAGTCAGGTGTCCTTGTGCTGGCTGTTGCGGGTGAGTCACGGAGATTTCCTGGCACTTTGTTGTCTGGGCATGGGGAAGGAGTCCCTGGCCATGACTGTGGCATTTTGAAAAACCCAATTAACAGCTTAGTTAGAAGTGGCTCAAAGCTCACCTCCAGGTTGCTTACATTCTTGACTTTTGCAATGAGTTGTGACCTAAATTTTCAAGGTGAGACAAAAGATGGGCAGCCCCCAAGGGCCTTGATGGGCATCTGTGTTTTGAGGAGGTTATTGTTGCAAGCTGGGAGGGTTGGGGGTGGGGATGTGAAAGGCCATAGTCCTGAAGAGCTTGAGAGAAAAAGTTGATAGTGGTTTAGAGAGGTGGGATGTGAGGAAGAGGGAGCTGACCAAGTAGCATCCATGATTCACAGCTCTCAAGAGGACGTCATTAAGACAGTCACAATACATGAAGGTTGCTGATCTCACACTCAATACAGCCTCTTCATGATGTTGAAGGACAGAAGGCTCATTTGCCTTGTTATTTCTTGAATAATCAAAAAGCATTCATGGAAAAAAAGGGGGAATTATTGAAACCAAGGAACCAGCTCTACTCTCGATACGGCTGATCGCCACAAGAGTTATTCTTCATGAAGGAATGGTCTTGAAATAGAATCTGATTTTTGAAGTCATATATATATTCAGGCATCAGTGTTGGAGGCTGCTCTGTTTCCTTTGTGCTTTCAGAGTTCTGAGCTCTACGACTTCAAAATTGCAGCTGAGACTTTTAGCTTGTTGCTGGGAGATTTACCTCCCTACAGGTGGCTGCCGCCAGGTAAGAGTTGGAACTAGATATTACCGTCAGATGCTCAGCCTTCCCGCTCCCCGGGGCAGGTGCATTGGAGCACGCAGCTGCTGCAGCCTGGATCCTCACTGTGCTAACCTACAAATGAAATATGTTGGGCAGCAGAAATGAGCCCTATTACTAAATCACAGGTTCCCACTGCTGGAAGCACAGCTGTGCAACAACAAGAAAGTATAAAAGTGCTAAATGATCCATGGCCCTTAGAGATGATGACCCTGGTTTTATTCTCTGATAACATTTTACTTTAGCCTGAGGCTGTTCTGTTGTAGAAACTTCTCATATTTTTGAACCATCCCTATTTCGTTAGCTTTCCACACTTGCATCATTTTTTTTTTTTTTTTGGTATATGGTGTGTGTGTGTGTGTGTGTGTGTGTGTGTGTGTGTGTGTGTAAGGATAAGGCAGTGATGAGTAAGACATCAGGTAATCATCTTCTTCAGTTGCTCTCCACTTCTTTTATTAAGGTCTCACCTCTGACCTTACTGATTAGTTAGTCTGGTAGCCACTTTGCTTTTGTATCCTATCCCCTGTCACTGCCTCCCAAGTGTTGGGATTATAGGCCACTACAGTAGGCCTATTGGGGATCTGGAATCTAGTCCTCACATTGTATAGAAAGTGCCTTATTCACTGAACTATCTCCCTGGCCTGCCATTTATATATTCTTAATTTAGATATATTAGGAAGATTAGCCAGTTTACATTGTTATCAAAGATCTTGTAAAACCCATGCTGGTGTTCTCTCTAAGTCCACCTCTTCTAGGCTTGGACTGATGCTTTGAATGGAACCAGCACTCAAGCTCTAGTAAGCGAGGTTTAGGGCAGAAGGTATAGGGACGAGGTTGCGGGTGACTATGAGCAGCGTTCCCATTCTGTGAATCTGGAGTTTCTGGACAGTTAGCAGCTCTCTATTCTCCCTCACAGAAGAGAGCCTTGTTCAGGGCACAGCTCGTTCCCAAGGTCTTGGTTCCCCTGCCAGTGCTTCGATCTGAAAGAGACTTGAAGGAGCAATGAAAAAGTGACCATGTCAGAGGTTCAGGAGCCTTTTAAACTGATCTATCCTACAGAACGCATTCCTGCCTGGTAGCATTCTTCTGTTTGCTCGAGGGCAAACCATGGCCAAAACCTTAATGCGGAATGGCATTTCTGCTTGACTTTAATCCAAAGAACCCAGCCCGCACAACCACTGTATCCAACGCGGAGCTTCCTTTTGAGAGAGGATTTGAGGTCTTGCTGCCAAAAGTACGGGGTGCTAGTTGCCTGACCCGCTAGATCCCTCAGGGTCTGCCTCAGCTTGACAGAAGCTGTCTTCTTTATATGGGTCCTTCCCAGTGCCTGAGCAGGCTATGGAGAGGGCTGGCACAGTGCCTTACTCAGCTCTGGGTGGCGTTGTATAAACACAGAGACACGCCCAAGTGGTAGACTGGTAGTGTATATGCGGGAGAAATCAGGGCCCTTTATTTTTGTTTTATCCTAGTATTTCTAGGCCATACATAGTGCCTGGCACAAAAATAGAAATATAATGAAGTTTTGCAGAAGAATAAAAAGTCTTAAACATTCTAGCATTACAACTGAGATAAAAGATGATTAAAAACGATGTATTATTATGCATTGGTTGAAGTTTGGTGAAGAGTTGGCATGGAAGGAAGGAATCTGTAGATTATATAACTCTGTGTGGCTTATACTTTTGAACTTGCTTTTGTTTTAACATAGCTTCAGCCTTCATTAGTTTGGCTCATGCATTAATGTGTGAGGGAGTATAAAGCAATTAACTACAGTGTGTTTGATTCTAGGACCTAGTCATTTGTATCTGTGCTTTCCTTCAAGCAAGACAGAATAGTGTCTCTTAAAATTCAACAGGGATGGGGGGTGGGAGGGCAAGGGGACTAGACAGTGGCTCAGTGGGTAAAGTACTTACTGCATAAGCATGAGTACTGGAATTTAGATCCCCAATAAATGCCAGACAGGGGTATTTGTCTACCAGTAATCTTAGCATCCCAGATATGGGTTTCCTCAGAATAAGCCAGCAAGTTATATTAGATAAGTTGGTGATCTCTGAATTCAAGTGAGAGACTCAATGTATAAGGTAGGAACAATCAGGAAAGACATCTGATGTCTAACTATGGCCTACACTTGCATGGACATACACATGCATGCACATCCCTCCCCACACACACCACAATTTCAGACCAGCATGTTGGATCTGCATAGGTATTTACAGAAAGGATGCCAACCTTGTGTTTTAGAATGCAGGTTATGATCATTCAATTACGTCTTTTCTCATCTTCCTTCTGACTGCAACCCCTTTCACCCCCCTCCCTTCCATTCTGTAAGTACTAAGTTAGGATTCACATATGATCCTGGGGATCAGCCCTGGCTGTCTTGTGAGAGATGATATCACTCTAGTCTGGCTCATGATATTACACTTTCAAGTACTCTTAGTTTCAGGCTTTCAAATCAGTATGGTGCTATAGACTGGCTTTGAAAATGCAGCCTACCTGTAAGGAGAGACCAGGTCTACACTAGAGGCTCCTCTTCTGTGCTTCCTTCTACATTGTGGGCAGTTTTATCTGTCTGTCTTTCAGGACTGCAACTTCTCAGAGGGAAGGACAGTGGGCAGTTTTATCTGTCTGTCATTCAGGACTGCAGTCCTTCAGAGGGACAACATCTCGATCACTTCTATCTTGAGTTAGCTTCTAATCACTATAAAAGAAAGTATGCCTTTCACACAAAAGGATGCTCCAGAGGATGGGAGGAAGGAAGGTGGGAGACACTGGGAGAGGGGGAGGGAAGGAAGAGGGTGAAAGGAAGAGGGGAAGGGGGGAGAGTGCAAGGGGAGACGACTGAGGAGGGAAGGAGAGAGGGAGAGGATTAAGCTTGCATGATTAGGAAAAAGAATAACGTGGGAGGAAAAAAAAAGAATTTGGAAGGGCACAGAACAAAAACAATAGCAACAAAAAAAGAAAGCATGCCTATAAACAATTGTTGCATAAAGGGTAAGGAAGAGCCTGAGGTAGCTTGAATGATTCCAGGCATCCCACTTCTGAGTCTCTGAACTATTTTCAGTTGGTAAAACATAATACTCTGTTTTAAATTAAGCTGTATAAAGGTTAATTGATAATATATGCATTTACATTAGCTCATGACAGTGGCTTAATATTAATTTCTTAGATATTTCATGAAACACAGTCTTAAAGCTTTATTTAATAATAATCTGAAAAGGCAAAATTGACATTACTGTCTAAAAAAATCACACACACAAAAAAACCTCTGCAACCTTGGCCATCTTGTTTTCCTTTCTGATGACTTGTCGATGTCTACACTCACAATGAAGCTTTTGTGTTGAAACTCTTCTTCCTGCACATAGCAGGAATTTATTGCAGTCAAATCCAATGGGAGCTGAACTAAAAGAGAAGCTTTCTAATTTGGGATGTGATTCCCATTTTAGCTGAGTTGGAGGTTTGGTAAATATTTGCACAGATTTCATTGCTTCAAAGTGCTTCTGAATTTTACAAGGAAAGATCAAAGCCCTTAGGTTTAGGTTCCAATTCTATTTATTCCCTATTTACAATGTGGTAGAACCCTGTGAACCTTTTTCTCCTGTGGGAAAGTTTCAATAAATCTGTTCAATAAATCATTTACTGTAGGTAATTTGTCTTTATTATAATAAGAACACTAGACATTTCAATTCTTACAGTTAAATCACAGTTCTAGAGCATCAAAATGTCCCATCTATGAGAAATGAATGCTCAATTAATTACAATTATTTCATGATCCTCATTTATATTAAGTTCATATAAGAATAATGCCTGACTAATGTAATTTTAATCACCCTAGAATATTGTTCTGAAAATATAAATATGTCCTAGATATAATATTATCATCAGAATTAATTATAACATCAAATATCATTTATTTAGTATATTTCAGGTGCTTCACTAAGTATTTTATTCCAATTTACAGATGGGAAAACTGAAATCCAAAATATTGTCTAACTTTCTCACCATCAGATTTTAATTGACTGAACTAGAATATTATGATTCTGATTTACTTCAGAGCCTAGGTTCTTAACCATGATAGCTAATCAAAATTAAAGCTGTCACATGATCTAAGATTCACGGAATCTTAAAAGTGATCTTGAAGTTCATCTAAGCTAATCTAATTATTCGTGAGGTGAATGCCATAGTCACTACTCTAAGGAAACTGTAGTCCATTTTTTGTGAAATAACTCAGTTTATATCTTCTAAGTTAAGTACCAAGAGTTAAGGAAAAGAGATTATGTTTAGGATCTGAAAATATCTTCTTAAATAGTGTCTTTGTGCCCTATTTTCTTTGAAATGTATTTTTTAGTGTTACATAAACATAGCGAATTTATGATCTTTTCACCCCTTAAGCATCAATTCCATCCCACCCTCCCCCACCTTTTCCTCTTACAGCCCTTTATCTCCTTTGCCAGACTCCCTTCTGTTTTCAAGTCTTTTCATTTCTATGGCCCACTGTGTCTCATCTAATTTGCCAATGATGACATGTGCCTGTGTGTCTTAGTTTCTAAAAGTAAAGCAGTAATAATAACAATAACCAAACTATCTCAAAGCACTGTCTTCTTAGTTAATGGGTAAAGTATCACATAAAGGGCCTGAGAGATAGCTCAGTAGGTAAGACATCTGCTAGAAAACCTGAGGACCTAAATTCAGTCCTCAGAAGCCCATGTGGAGGAAGGAGAGATTTGATTTCTTTTAACTTCCATCTATGGACCATGGAATACATGTACATTCTTCCTCTCTTTTTCTCTCTCTCTCTCATAAAAATAAAATATTCTAAGAGAATTTAAGAAGTATCATATCAAGGTCTTACAGAAATAAAGTAGCATCCTATCCCACATTAAAATTCCAATTTGATTTTGATGATCATCTTATCTATACATGTAATTATTATAAAAACATAATATAACAAATTTTATGCACATCAATGATTTCATATATATGTCTTACTCAGAGATGTTAAATAGAATAATTTGTTAAATAGAATGTTTATATGTTGAGACAATCAAAGTAAGTGATAATTATTGAATATTAATATATCTGGAAAGCATGTAGAGTATCAAAAATCAATCAAGTTATTCCTAAAGCTTCAAAAAAAAGAAGGAAGATTAAATTCACCAGTGTTAATCTAATCCTCCTTCTAAATGGCTAGATTGGACAAAAATAGAGAAGGGTGGTTACATTTCTACTGACCCTGAAATAAATATCACAGGACAGAACAATATTAAATTCCAGACATAATAATCTGTCTGTACAAAAATACTTGATTCCTGAGTGACTGTCTCTCCTGGTAATGAGCTGCCACATTAACGCAGAGACAGCACATCTGACAGATATGAAATCCATGAAATCATCAAGGAAAATTCATCCATTCCTCCGACAGGTGAGTCAGTACCATCGACATTTTCAAATGCCAGCTTCCTGTACCTCCTTCAATTGTTTGGCATAAACCAGCATTCATTCATTTACTCCCAAAGCCATTTCTTAAATAACTGCTACACATTAGGCACCATGGAAGGCTCCAAAGGTTTTCCAGTATAATGCTACATCAGATTTTCCTTCAAGGACTCAAAGCCCTATACAACAGATATCATGGAAGACTCCAAAGATTTATCGAGCATCAATGTTACTTCAGATTTTCTTGAAGGATTCACAGCCCTGTGCAGCAGATACACAGACTTCATATTAGAAAATTGCTAAAGGTGATATAGCCTTTAAAGGATTCAGAATGAATGAGAAAACATTCTGACACGAGAGGGAAACCCATATAAAGGAAAGAGCCCAGTGGACTTTGGGCATGCATGTGGGACAGTGCTATGTCATAAAGGCTGAGAAGTTTTGAAAGTCACTGGAATAGCTACATAAGGTGTCAGCCTGAGGGTTTGAGCTCTAGACATATTTCTAGAGAGTTACTAGTCGAGTTAAGCCCAGAGCAAACCTGCAAGACATTGTCTTGTTGATGGGAAGGCCTAACCCATGTGTGGGAGATTAGATCCTAGATAGATGAATAAGATGCAGAGAACTGTTTGAGATGTTGGCATCCTTCTGTGTACTTTGCCAGACATGAGGGTTGTCCTCTCTCAGCTGGTACATAGATATGGTAAGACCAGTTCCCTTGGCGTTTGGTGATGGTATGTGCTCTCCTGCCAAGCTGCACAATGAACTATAACTGACTATGGCAAGAATGAATAAACACCTTGTTCCCTTAAGCTATTTTGGCATGCATTTATCACCAACAATGTAGATAACTGTCACAGTCACTTAAAGTGACAGAAAGTTTGAAGTTACTCATTTTATGGAGATCCATGGTTAAGAAGGTAACCACGAGTTTCATTTCATTCATATTTTTGTTTCATTCTGTGGTAACTGAGCAATTAGAGGGAGCCTTTGAGCATAATGGTATGTGTGGAGGATCTGTCGGTTGACAGATTGACCATCTTCCTTGAAACCTGAATGTCCTGTTCTCAGGTAGTTGTCCTGTTTCTTGGACTACACTTTTCCTATCTGTTTCTCAGACTCTCTCCTTCTGCTTCTCTTTGCTATTAAGCCATCCTCATAGTACAATTCTGCGAAGGTGAACTCATTCATATTTATATGTGAAAGACTTCCCAAACCAGAAAGATTTCCTTCAAAACCAGTGTGCTTAACTACACGACGGGGAGATTTTTCTACTGTCCTCTGATAACCTTTCTCTAGGTGGACTTCGTTATGAGATTAATTTTCCTTCCCACATCCTCCATATTCATATACGAAAAACCAAGTCTTCACTACTTCAGCATTGCTTATGTTGTGTAGCTGTGCCTTCCAACTTGAAACTCTTTCCCTGAGGGAGATGTGAGGTTCATAGAACTTAGGATGCCGTCACAACTTAAAAGTTTCAGGAAGCTCCTGAAAGTTAGAGGATTCACAAAGCTCTTCCTAAGGTTATGAAAGCAGTAAGCAGCTTAGATAGGATTTTCTCCAGTGGTACTGCCTGGAGGTGGGGCAGGGAGTTCCAGAGGTACAAGTAGGAGTGGACCTTGCAGTGATACAGTGGCCTTTTGCCACCCATGTTCCCATAAGTAATCCCAATAAAGTCATTGCTTCACCGAGCTACACCTGAATTGCTTCTTTGGTTTGTTCACCAGTAGGAAATGGGATGAATGGTATGTATTCATGTTTGCCCAGGAGAAATCACACAACAGTTTGGATTTGGAGGAAGGCTGCTTAAAGAGGCATTAGGTTAAAGTGATGTCATTAGGATGGTCATAAACCCATGTGGTTGTTAGTGCACACGAGAAAGAAATTAGGACCTAGATGATGAGTCAGGGAAGATCAAGTTAAAACAGGAAAAAAGTTGCAGAAAGAGCTTGCGGCACAGCTGTGAAGAACTGACAGCTAGGGCAAGCCCTTGAACAAGTCTGCCAGTGATTGTTTAACTGATATGGAAGACTCGGCTCACAGTGTGTAGTGCTTTTTAGTGGTGGACCAGAGGAAAGGAGTGCAAGGGGGAGGGACTTGCCCGCTCTTTTGCCTTGTGTGTCTTGCTGTGTTGAGTCAGCTACTGGTCTGCTATTGCCTTTCTCCTCTCGTCACTGCTTCTGCTGCTACTGTTCTTGCTGGCTTCAGAGCTCGACCCCTTTGGCTTTGACCTTGTCCTCAGCTGCCAATGGAGTCCGGCCTTGTGGGCCTTGCTGCTGTTCCATGCTGACATCAGAGCCTAGCATCTTCCACTCAGCTGCTGTTCATCACTGATGTCAGAACCTAAGTTCTTCAGCCTTCCTGTGTGATGGAGGGTCAAGACTTTCCAGGATTCCTTTGGTCTTCTGAGATATTCGGCTAAAACACTGAGCAGCCACAGGTAGTTATCATTGGACTCCACTGATTTTAGTTTGTGAGTCAATTTAATAAATCTCTACACAACCATATATATTGGTTTTGGTCTTCTAGAGAACCCTACCAACATCCCTTCAGAATATTGACATAATTAACTTGTGTTGTTTAGATCACTGTATTTGTGTTATCTTGTCATGTAGCCCCAGTAATCTAACATTCTAGCACCCTACTATTCATTACTTCATTGTTAAGCCCTGAGAATCACTTACATGGGATCAGTTCCCAAAGTTAATAGGTACCCCAGTCTCCTCCCTCCCTCCACCCCTCCCTGGACCCCCTTGCTCCCTCCCCCTTTTCTCCTTCCTTTCCCCCCTCCCTCCCTATCTCTCAGTGCCTCCTTCCCCCCATCCCTGGAGCGTCCTTTAATGTGTATGCCAAACTTTCCTCTGGGTCCTCCTCTCTGATGAGGTGTTAGGACTCAGTGGCATTTCTTAGAACTCTTTCTTGTATTTCCCTAAGTATAGGAACACTGTTGTGGCTGTTATTTCTTAGCTTCTAAGGATCCTAGTGCCTTTAGTCCATGCTAGACTTTGAGGGGTCAATAATATGTTGGTCATTGCGCAGGTCATGCAAAGTCCTATTATGATTGCTTTGGCCCTAACTTGTGTGGAGTATCTTGCATATTGTTGCTCCTCCCCACCTTTAGGCTCTTACAGTCTTACCGCCCCCTCTTCTGCAAATTTCCCTGAGATTCAGGATGGGGAGAGATTAGGCTGGCCTAGTTCCAGGTGGTTCATGTAGAGTCTCTGATGTTCTGAATTATGGTTTGTTGATTTTTTTCAGTTTTGCTGCTCCTGCAATGCCCTTGGTTCCATCCTGATGGGTATTGGATGTCACCCCCTGCCCAGAGATAAAAACCTGTTAAATTAGAGTCTTATTATAAGAGTATATTCAAAGGTAGATGGAATAGAAGTAGGAGACCGCGGTGAGAAAGGGGTCAATCGCCCATTTGCAAAATGGTTACCTTCTATCTGGCAGCCTATATGCCTTCCGCTTCTAGTAAGATCGTACCCCATCAGTTGGAAATGATCAGGAAGGAAAGTCTGTGAACTTAATCTGATGTCTCATTACTTACTTGCAGTCCTTGATGGTGGCCTATTTTCTCTGCTGTAACTTGGTCCCCTCTGTTTCTGGTGGGGCCCTCCTTCCCCATCTCTCCTGTTTATAATCTTTACAATTACTGTAGGTATTATAGAGATTTGTCTTTGAGTGTCTCTAAGTGGGTTTGGTACTAGGATCCACCTATTAGGGAGTACATACAGTGCTTAATTTTCCATGTCTGGGATACTTCACTCAATATAATTGTTTCTAATTCCATCTATTTCCTGGCAAATTGCATTAATTCATCATTTTTGATGGCTGAGTAGTATTCCATTGTATAAATGTACTGCATTTTCCTTATCCACTCGTCAACTGTTGGACATTTGGGCTGATTCCATGACATTGCTATTGTAAACAGTGCTGCTATGAACATGGTCGTGCTTGTGCTATCGAGGTGAATTTTTAAACTTGCCAAAAATTTTATCAGAAATTGTTGCAGAGATAATTTGCATTTTGACAGATGTGCTGCTACTAATATGTTTGCTAACCTGCCCTTTTCATTTGTCAATTCATTGTGGAACAATATATGTATATAATGTCACATACAAATATACATTTCGCTGTGTGTAATATAATCACAGTATTATACACACATAGATGGCAATCTGATAATATGTTAGATTAGCTGTTTCCCTTCCTTTAAACCATCTCTATTGCATGCCAAGTGGAATCAGCGCTTTATGCCTCATCTATAGAATCAACATGCCTACTGTAAGACCACTTCACTCTCTACCATGCTTGCTTTTTCTGAACACTATTCTCTGTTCTCAGTTCTTGGAATGTCATGAAGTCTCAGGGCCTTGCCATTTGCTGATTGTTCTTCATGGGCTAATTCCTGTCTCTTAAGTAACTTGTTTTTCTCCTTCATATGTCAGATCAAATGCCACAACAGTGATGGTTCTTGTTTGCCTTAGGGAAAACAAAATTTCCTGGGTCACTCTTTGTCCCTCTCCCATGCTTTATTCCATCAGAGCAATTAACATTTTCAAATGACCTTTCACTTCTCCTTTGCCTTGATGATCCACTTAACCTTCAAGAATGCAGAGACTCTATAGGGCCATTAACATCTGGAAGAGCACCTACGGCATAGTTGATACTTTCACTAGAGAGAAAGGGAAATTTATTTTCCACTGTAGAGTTAAGATTCTTGGTCATTTACACATATATTGGAATAATGAGATATCTGAGTATGTAGATCAGAAAAGTGTATGATAAGAAATGTCTCATTAGTTAAGTAAATATGTATTTGTCAGCATCATGGCTTTTTTTAAAATTCAGAACTTTTATTTCTCTAAAAGTTGAAACATTACTTTTTAAAAATTTGTGCTTTTGTGTGTGTGTGTGTGTATGTGTGTGTGTGTGTGCACGTGTGTGTATCAGACTGTGTGTACCTATGGAGGACCAAAGTTTACTTTGGGGATCACCTTGGGTTGCTTCTATTTCTTTTTTTCTTTGTTCTGGGATTTCCCAGACTTGCTGGAAGTACAGACTGCCCCCCCTTTCCATCTGGCTTGTGTAAGTGGGACTTGGGATCTGAACTCAGGACCTTCTGCTTGTGAGGCAGTCTTAACTCCTGAGCTATCTCTCAAGCTTGAAACATTGCAGTTTTAAGTGACACTTGTAACAAATTTCTTGGTCACCTATTGCTTTTCCTTCTTTCTCAGAAGTAACTACTAAGAATTGATAGTGATTGTTTATGAAAATTGGCTCTCGGGATTATGGGAGCTGAAAAGTGTCATGATGTGTTGAAGAAACAAAAAGCCAAGGCAAGTTGAATTTGAGCTTGAAGACCTGAGGACTAGGGAATCTGCTGGTGTAAAACTCTGATCCTAAGGTCCCAGAATTGTGAGCTCTGCCTTCCAAGGACTGGAGACAATGGATGTCCCAGCCTAGGATGAATGTGAATCTCCCCTTTTCTCCTCTGTGTTTTGTTCTGATGGTTCTCAAAGGATTGGATAAGTGCATAGGTGAAGTTGGGTCTTTACTCAGCATATAGCATACTTATTTACATGATAGTCTCTTGGGGAACATCCCTTACAAAACCAGACCAATCTGAGCCTCCCTGAATCCTGTCAGATTGACATATAAAATTAGCCACTGAAGCAGAGAAAGACTCAATTTTTAATGACCATGAATATTGGTAGCCCTCTCCTCTGGAGAATTTCTTGTGAAAGAAATCTTAATACCTTGTATTAAGAGTTCCAGAGAGAAGTAGGTAAAAGTCTTATGCCCTTTCCTTTGGTGGCTATGGTAATGCCAGCCTGGCTGAATCTTTCTTATACCTTCCATACTGGTCTGGGAGTTCCCCACTGCTAGTATCCAGCAGCATGAATCACCCACTTACTCTGTAAGCAGGAGTGATCAAGGGCAAAATTTGAATTTATCTTTTTGCTCATTAGGATGGGTTTGAGTGCATCAATTTAACCTCTCTTCACCCAAGAGATGGCTTCTTTATTTATTGTGTGGTAATGGTGACTTTTTAACCCTCTCAATTTAGAGTAATAAGTTTTAAATTTTTAATCTATAAGTTTTACATTAAACTTTTAGTTGATAAATAAAACATGAAATATACTTATTTGTGGGTTGCCATGCTGTGTTTTGATATATGCATACCTTGAAATGTTTAAATCTAGTTAAAAAATCTCTATATCCTTCGTTGTCTCTCTTTTCTTCATGGTGAAAGTATTCTTATATGTGCTTGCTTAGTACTCTTTTCTTCTATCTTTATATGCTGAGTATTTCTAATTGGGCTTCTAGCTGCAAGTGTCATATGTGGACTCTTAGAGCTTATAAAAACAAGTAATTGCCCAAACACCCTTGTAAAATGATCAGAATAAGATGTAATTGGTTCTGTCTTTCTCAGAGATTATTTACTACCCCAAACTCATCTGCTTGCATCTTTGATATTTGTTTTAGGTTAACAAGATCCCTAGCCCAAAATAGCAAATCATGATTGGACTTATCCAATCTTAACAATGATGTTACTCTTTCTTAAATGCTAGATTTATCATCTTTCCATCACAGTTGAGTATTGTACAACTCTGCTTGGAACAATAAGACACAAAGACTAATTGGCAGACCAGTGATTGGAAGAGGAAGAGAAGGAGGAGAAGGAGGAGGAGAAGGAGGAGGAGGAGGGAAGGGAGGAGGAGGAGAAGAAGGAGGAGGAGGAGAAGGAAGAGGAGGAGGAGAGGGAAGAGGAGGAGGAGGAGAGGAAGGAGGAGGAAAGGGAGGAGGAGGAGGAGGAGAAGGGAGAGAGGGAGGAGGTGAAAGAGGAGAGGAAGGAGGAGAAGGATGAGGAAGAGGAGGAGGAGGAGGAGGAGGAGGAGGAAGAGGAAGAGGAGGAGGAGGAGTGGGGGGAAGGAAGACGGGGGGGGGGGAGAGGAGGTTGTTTTAGAAGTGGGATCCTGAGTCTTGTATGACCTGACTGAATAGCTGAAGTGCTCTGCCACTGCTAACTCCATGCTTGGTTTTGAAAGCTATAAGCCCACATTTATTCTAGCACTGCTTCCTTTTTTTATTTGAAGCTAAAAGTATTTCTCCCTGAAACAAAGTTTACACTAGACATTGTTCCCTGGTGTTATTTATGTTCATTTCCTATTGCTGTGGTAACAAAACACGACAAGGTTATTGCCTTTTATATTATTTTTACTTTTTATAATTTATTTATCTTTTCTCTCTCTCCTTAGTACCCATTCCCATCCCCCTTCTCTTTCTCTTGACAACCCTTCATCTCCCGATCACACTCCCTCCTGTTTGCAAGTCTTTTATAAATAATACAGCTTTACTTTTTGGAGGTTGGAAGGCCAGAACTGGTCTCAGCAGATAAAATTATGGTTTTGGCAGGGCCATGTTCCTTTTGGGAGGCTGCATGGAAGGTGTTTTCTTTCATTGTAATATTTGCAGAAGTCACTCATTTCTGAACTCTTTTGCCCTTCTTGCTCCTTCAAAACCAGCAACAACACTTTCCCTGTGGTTCTCTGCACTATCCCTTCTTCCTCTAACTAGCTTTCTAGTCTGTACTTTCCCATCCACTTTACGGACACTGTGATTGCACCTGACTTAGGTAGCTCATTCGGGATAACCTCTTTGTCTTGTAGCCAGCTGATGACTAGCCCCAATTTCACTTGAACCCTCTGATTCCTTGATTGTGCAATTTAGAACATTCACCAGTTCCAGAGATTAAGATAAGGGATTATCCATGAAGGGACATTACTAAGCATCCTGCAATGAAGCAGAGGAGAGGTATCTGGTGTCCCGATGCTCAAGAGTTCTACAGTCCATAGTTAAATTGAGTCATTTAATTTTTAGATCTGGATTTCACTTACTTCATCTCTTAGAGAAAAAAAACCCTGCCAGTTTCAATATTTTATTTTTTCAGCAACATATCGCTTTATGTAACATAGAAAAATACCAAATCTTTGTGACTAAGGTGACAGTGGGGTTTACGCAGAAGTACCAAATTCTTTATTCTTCCCTGGACCTGTTTCTCTTTCTAATTTATTCAGGAGCCAAATAGTATCTCTTCAATATTCATGTCTACTTGTAAACTCCACATGAGACCTTATTTAGAAGTAGGGTGTCTGTAAATACAGTAAGCGTGGACTCCAAAGCAGTGACTGGTTACCTGATAAGATGATAAAAGAAAAAAAGTAGACTCATAGGGAGAAAACCATGGGACAACAGAGGCAAGGATCAGAGTGATATGTACACAGACAGGTGGCCCCAAGGATTCCCAGGAACCACTGTGGTCTGGGCAGGAGACTGACTCCTCAGAAGGAACCACTTCTAACAGCATGATTTTGGACTTCTGGCCTCCAGAAATGTGAGAGAAAACATTTTTGTTTACTTAAATCACCCAGAATGTGGTGCTTGTTACAACAGAACATGGAAACAATTTAGCCACGGGAAGTTGGTGTTCTTATACAGCCTCTAGTCTAGACTCTGCATTGTGACTAACCTTAGGCTCACTGGATGTTAGCAACTGTGATACAAGCAGGTAGGAGGAGGGGGAGATCGTGTGACTGATTGTATGTTTCTTGTTGAAAGATATTCCCAGGCTGGTGTGCAGAAGGATAAGAGACCCAGGAACATACACAGTTGCCTGATTGCCCTCACTCACTTGAGCTGTCCTAAATGAACTAACGACCATCCCTTTCTAAAAAATCTGAACATATTTAGCCGGCAACTTACCCAGTCAACAGCCAGTTGATTTCAGACTTGAGACCACAAAAGCTTATTTCCTTCCTGTCACTGAAACTTTTGATACCCTGCTGCTACTCAGTGCTTTTGTGACAATAAATTCCTGATGTAAGGAATGTGAATTACTCAGAGCTACTGAAATGCCTCCATGAACTAGGGTTGCCAACTCCATACTAAACAGTTTTGAGCTTTTGCCAGTTTTGACTTTTCACAACCTAGGGTAATATAATACACTTCGAATGGTATCTTTTTGCGAATAGCATGCTTCTAAGAATCAAAGCTTTGTACCCAGACAATCAGACTAGTATCATGACAGTCTCTACATGACAGACTATACCATTTACTGCAGGCTGTAAATTATAACCAAGTGATTTGATCTACCAAGTCTCCACTTATTCATTCCAAACAGGAGAAATGATACCCAAACTACAGATCTATTATGGAGCTAAATGCAATGACAAATCTGCATTTAGCCCATACTCTAACCCAAAGGCAGGAAAACATGATTCTTTGAACAGAGTAATACCATGAAGAAAAGATGGTTAATATTCATTCTTTTTAACAATACATTGAGGGTATTATTCAAATTCCATTTATTGTAAAACATAGTACACATGTAAATGTACATAAATTTGTAGACATATATATATACCAATATATTTGTGTGCATATGTATATTTATATTTGTTCATGCATATGTTTCCAAGGTATTACAGGACTTCTCCACTAAATGATATATCTCCAATTCTAAATGAACAGAACCTGTGACAAAATGATACACTTTGCATAGACTTACCCATTTTCTCAAACTCATGTCTATTTCAACAAAGTCCGGAAGCTTTCTGACTTATACATGGTCTTTGGTTTTTAAATGGAAGCCAATCCAGAGGTGATACCTACTTGTATGCACTGGAAATAAAGGTGTCTCTAGCCCGCGCTGCCTTTCTTGACATGGAAAATTTCGGCTTCTTAAACCTGTGATCAGAACTCAGCTTTCAAAAAGGAAAAAAACCGAATAGAGTGAATTTCTGGCATTCGGCCACTAGGTGACAGTGGCGCACACCCACACGCATAGTCAGACAAACTGTGGTCATGTGCTAGCTAGCCCCTAGCCCGGCATAGTGGGTAACCCTGCGCTCCAGCCTGCTTTCCATGAACATTTAATCACAGGGAAAGAACAAGGATGTGGCGTTTTGGTGCAGAACATTAATAACATAAGTGGATGGAAAGCTAAAGAACTGAAAGTGACGCTGAATGTGAGACCTAGTGTAGCCTGTGCATAAGAAGATTAAGCATTCTGGGAGACCTTGGGATCTCTTTCCTGTACTGTCTTGTGGTTCCCTTTTAACTCCAAATGAAAATGGGCTGTAGAGACAAACAAAGGCTTTCACCATTTGGAAATGGAGCCTTTCCTGGTCTCTCTTCTTTCTTTCCCTTGACTTCAAACCCATCCCTCCTTGCCATGTTCCTGTCAGTGCAGCTGAAAGAGGGCTCTGCACACTTATACAGGAAGATGTGAGTGCCTTGCCAAGTGCCTTCCCTTCTGCCTCCTCTTAGCTCCACTGTCTCTTGTAAGGACCTCAGCAGATAGGCATCCTGCCTGGCTGGAGTCGGCCATGCCTGACTTTTTACATGGGTGTTGGAGATTTGAACTCAGGTCCTCATGCTTGTCAGCAAGCTTTCTTTTCCACTGAGTCTTCTGTTTCGTGTCAGTTTTTAAAAAGTGTTATCGTATGAGTGAAGCAAAATTGTTATCCCTGCCTCTGCGCTCATTTCTTTTCCTAAGAAAACTTGATGAAATTTCCTGGGATTCCAGGTTTCTCTGGTAGGAGTGGGATACTGTAGGATAGTAGTCCACCTGACTTTAATGTTTTTCTGTTGCTGCAAATATACACCCCTGAGTCAACTATCGCAAAAGAACCATCATTGTATCACTTGAAAGATTCTCTGGAGCAGAAAATTCAAAAGGATGACTTTATGCTTTATGGTTCTCGCTGAAGACTGCTGCTCTCCTCTGTTCAGGGCCTTAGCGACAAAAATAACTGGTCAGCACTCGGGATGGTGTGGTGTGCTGAGTTTAAATTACTATAGCACAACATTTCTGGCCATTACATGAGCAGTAGTTTCCTCGGGGAATGCTTTGTGGATTAGAGCAAAAGGATTCTTTTATCAGATACAGTGGGAGGATGCTGGCTGATAGCATCAGGTCGTTCATGTTGCTGCTGTTACTTCTCAACATCATTAATTTGTTCTTCTATTCAGTGTCATGTATGTGTGGGCATTGGTACGTGAATGTATGTACAGTGTGTATGTATGTGGGTGTGCTAAGGTATGAGCAGAAGACAGAGGGTCCAGCATGTCTCCTATTCTGTTTTTCACCACTTTATTCCCTTGAGACAGGATCTCTCACAGCACCTGAAGATAGGCTGATGGGCAGCAATTCAAGCAATCTTCTCTCCACTTCCCACAGTATCGGGGAAAGTGTCCTTTCCTCAAGTGTCTGCAGGGGTCTGAGCCTGAGCAGGAGTTGCTGGCTGGACACCTGTGTGAGGTGTTTCCATAGAGATGCTCGACTCTGACTCGGTGTGGCAGCTGTGCTTGACAGCGAGCATCTGCAGAGGCCAGGCGGAAGATTTTGCCTCATATAGCACCTATATCCTTCTCCCTTGACCACAAGTGCACAAAGGGGAGAGACACAACAGGCAAAGTGTCAGTAAGAGGATGGCATGGGATGAGAGTCATTGTAGCCATATACGGAAGATGCAATCTTTTCTACATTTATCAACATTTCATCATCAGAAAGCCCTTGCTGAGCAATTGGAGGGAGGGATGAGATGTCCTATAATTCCCGAAATTGCCTACATGGAGTTAAGTCTTGAAGTTTATAGCGCCATGAAAAAATCAGAGATAGAAGGGAGGTTATGAGTTCTACTGGCCATAAAACATTGCTTTCATTTCTGAAAGGAGGCTGTTCAGCCCTGAGGACAGCAGAACATAAAGTTCTAAGGTTGTTTTTGAGAAGTACAGAGACTATCAGGGGAGGTAGAGTTGTCAAAAAACCAAATACAAGCAGAGGAGAAGCACTTTAGAGTTAGGCAAAGAATGATCCAGAGACACAGTGAAGTGCAAACTGGGGATTTGAAAGATGAAAGAGGCTCAGGGGACAGCAAGGTGCTGAGATTATGGGACAGAAATAGACCCAGGTGACTGCTAAATATACAGGAGGAGGAAGGTGGAAGAACTGAGAAATATCTATCCACTCTTCTATCATCTGCGTATCTATTTATCTATTATCTATCTCTTTTCTATCTACTAGTACCTCTCTCCTCTATATTATCTATGTATTGTCTATTTGTCATCATCATCTCATCAATCTAGTATCACACTCTCATATGTATAGATCATTTGCCATCTATCATACATCTATTTTAATTTCTATCTATCAATTATCTGTATCATATCTATCATCTATTTATTTCTATTTACCTATCATCTATCTGTATAATCTGCCATCTTTTATCTACATATCTATGTACCTAGCATCTGTATAATTTTCTACCATCTGCATGTCTACCTATCTATCATTATATATCATTTTCCTCTATCTGCAGTGCTGGAGATCATACATAAATCTTTATGAATAGTAAGAAATGTTTTACCACTGGCCCATTAATAATAGTTTAAAAGCATATTTTAGCATTTCTTTAAAAATATGATAACATTATTTAGAAAACAAACCTTGGTATGATTCTAACCTTAATAAGATTAACTGGAAATGCCATATATGCAGTTGCATTTTGTTCCACAGAATTTGATTGCTTAAGAAAAAGCAAAAGATATCCTTCACTCAATTTTTTTATTTTTGTTATTATCATTATTATTTTGAGGAAGGATCTTAGGTATATCCTATGAGGGCATTGAATTTGCTGTATGGCTGAGGGTGACTTTGAACTTACATAATCTTCCTGCCTCTACTTCTTTTCTTTTTTTTTTTTTTGTGCATGTGTGTATGTTTACATATGTGTGCAGGAAGTTGAGTGTGTATTGCTGTGGAGGTCCAAAGGGTGATTTGAGAATCCTCCTGTATTATGCCACCTCCTTATTGCTTTGCTCTGTCTTCCAGGGCTGGATACCAGGCTGTCACCATTTCTGCCTGCTGTTTTTTTTTTTTTTACATGTGAGCTAGGGATTCAAACTCAGATTCTTTTGCTTATGAGGCAGAGTTTAACCCCTGAGTTATCTCCCCAACCCCTGCCTCCACTTCTTAAGTGCTAATATTACAGACCTGCACTATCATGCCCAGTTTATATGGGGCTTTTGTTTTGTTTTGTCTGTCTAACTTCCCTTCCCTTCTCTCCCTTCCTCTTCTCTCTCCTTCCCTTCTCTCCAGCCTTCTGCTCTCTTCTTCCTCCTTTCCTCCTCCTCTTTCTCCTCTTCTTCCTCCTCTTCTATCCTTCCTGCCTCTCTCTCTCTCTCTCTCTCTCTCTCTCTCTCTCTCTCTCTCACTCAGAAGGTGTACAAGGCCTCTCCTGGCCAGGTAGAAGGAAGGAAATGGATATATTTTATGCTTTATATATGTTCTTCCAAAGTTATGTGTCAGAAGCAATCTCATTGCAGCAATGTTGCAAGTTGGGGGCTAATAAGAGATATCAAATCAATATTATTATAGCAGTAGTTATTCTAATAGTGAATTTGTTATAAAAATGAGTACAGCCTTCATTGTTCTCCTTCCCCCCCCTTCCTTCTCTGTAGTGGGAAGACACAGAACACAGCATAACGCCTCTGACACCACAACCTAAATGAGTCTCTTCTTCATAAATTACCTCATCTTAAGCATTATGTTGTAGCAGCAAACACATAAATAAAGCCTGCCTAAAAGCATGTACCTAGTAGATACAACTGATCAATAGCAGGTCCTCATAACAAAAACAATATTCCATCCCATCAAACCTTTCGAAGATGATATCTTTGAAGGTTTCTTATTAAGGCATCAGGGTAAATATTTTACCTAACATTTGTCTTCACATGTACATGAGGAGAATATTTCAGGGTTCCCACAGATCACTGACACAGACCACAGAAGCCATCAGGACAGCATGTGCAACCTTGAACCTATTTCCTGCCATCTCTTTGCCAGGTGCTTGGCGATAGACACAATACAATCAGACTAATCACTTGTCTAGCAAATGATCCTGAAATGCACATTGAATCATAAGATGCTCTCTAAATCTGATAAGCTGAAATAAAGGAATAGAACTAACTAGATATGCAAGAATTCCATGGGATCTGTTGCAACATTTCACCATGAAAGCAGAAAGATTTCAGAAAGATCTACCCCTCTCTCAGAGACTGATGAGGACTAATTTTGATGGGGATAATAAAGGAAGATGCTTTCCCCAATGATCTACTCACTGATCTATGATACTTGTTGAAGCATGAGTCATGTCAGGCATACGACATCAGAGACAAGCTAGATGAAGCACAGTGGGCTGCAGAAGTAAAAAGATTTGAAAATAGGAAGGAGATGAAGGATTGTGAGGGGGAAAATGAGGGGAGATGGGACTTGGGGCTAAGGGAGGAAAACTGAAAATACTCAAATTCAGTATATTCATGATTAAAAGAATGGAAGAAAAAATAAAAATTAAAAAAATTAAAATAATGCAAAAAAGAAAAGTTACATAATTTTTAAACATCATTGTACAAGTTTGGTTTGCTGGAGGGAGCTTAACTGTTGTCACTGAAGTAAAGCATAGCTTGTAGTTTATTTCAGTCTTCATAACTGGTGTTTTTAAAGGCATGGTTAGGCAGCTGAGGATGCATTTCAGTTGGAAGGAGTGCTTGCCTAGTATGCCTAAAGCCCTATTTGATTCTCAGCACCACACTAAAAACAACAACTGGAGTGTAGTAAAGTTCAAGGGCATCTGCTGCTATGTGCTGAGGTTGAGGTCAACATGAAGTACATGAGAACTTATTCCATAAAAAAGATAGTAGAAGGCAGCACTGCCTAAAGTCAGTTCTGAACACGGCGAGTCCTTACTTGTAAATTCTGGGAAACACCTAAATAAAATTTAACAGATTTCTTTATTCTGGGGCCTCAGAGAGCCCTAAATACACCAGGATGCTCTGGCAGTGGAGCAGAATGTTCCAAACTTACTTAATCACAATCAATTGTCCCCACATTGACATGCACCATCGTTGTGAACCAGTCTTGCAACAGTGATGTAGATCTTTGGGTTGACTTGCATTCACTTTCAATAATATAGTAAACTCATATACTAGACTATACTTGTTTACTCATCTCACTAAAGGCACATTCTTCATGTGTTGATAAATACAGAATATAATTCCATGTATTATATATTGATTAGGTAGGTTGGAGGACACAGGTTGCAAACTGTACACTAGATATGTAATAATAAGGGTCTTCATGATCTTCTTTTATTCATGAGGAAACTGACCCAAGAATGGCTTTGTAAAGTGACAGAAGTCATACAGAAATGAATGGAAGAAATAGGACCCACAGCTGAAAGTCTTTTTGCAGGGTCTGTCTGCTTCCCTGCCATATTTGAGAAAGTGCTTCCCGTATTGACAGCCTTCATTAGCTTCCCCAATGAGCCCCAGTGGTGACAGTATCCGGCATGGTGTTAGGGATAGGTCGAGCAGAGAATGAAGATCTGTCAAATGGAAAACAAACTGGTAGCTAACCTGGAGTTTGATAACAACTTGGCAGTCATAAAAGTTTTAGCCACTTATAGCAGGACCACAATGTCTCACAGTAAAAGAAAGCAAGAGATATTCCTGGATCGTGAAGAAAAAGAGCAGCAACTTCTAAAAGGCCTGTTTGTAAGACTGCAATACACAAGCTGCAGAAATCTTAGGTTTATTAACTAGCAGCTAGTATTTCAGTGTTTTTGTTTGTCCCAGTTTTCTGCCATTTTGAATCTGAATCATACATTCACACTGTAGCCAAGGAGAGCCGATCATGTGTTTCAATTCAGTGGACTCTTTTTAACTGGCCACATCTTTCACCCCAGGCATTTAAGACATTGTGAATATGCTCAAGAAGTGTCAATGTATTTTGGGCTATGATGAAAAAAGTTTGGGGAAAATAGGCTACATTCAAACTTTGCTTATAAACATTGTACATTCTTCATGCTCATTTGTATGTTCAAGTTTGTCATAGTTGGGCACAGGCATCAACTTGACAGTTGAGGGTTTGAGCTCTGGGCACATTTGTAGAGAATTAATGGTTGAGTTCAGCCCAGAGCGAACCTGCAGAAGATTGTCCAGCTGATGGGGAAGGCCCAGCTCATGGTGGGTGGGACTAGGCCCTGAACAGATGAATAAAATCTGTGGGTTGGTTGAGGAAGAGGCCATCCTTCTGTACACTTGGCCTGACATGCTGGTTTGACAAATAGGGATTGTCCATATTTCAGCCATTATGTGTTGACAGTGTGGCCAGTTTCCTGGGCCCTGGTGTTGGTGTGAGCTCTCCCATCAAGCTGGACTGAGAACTGTAACTAGATAATCCTAAGAGACAATAAACCCCTTGTTCCCTTATGCTGTTTGTTGGTGATTTATCAACAACCATGCAGGTGAACTGCAACAATGTTCATGTGCATATATGTACACATGGAAGCCAGAGGACAACCTTGGTGCCATTCCTCAGGCACCAAATAGGTTGCTTTTGAGGCAAGGTCTCTCGTTGCCTGGAGCTTGCAAAGTATTCTTGATTGGCTGGAGAGTGAACTCCACATATCCTCCTGTCTCTGCCTCTCAGAGGTAGAATTACAATCACACACCACTCTACCTGGCTCTATCACATGGCTTCTGGGATCAGATTCAGGTCCTCATATTTGTAAAGCAAGCAGTTTAGTGACTGCATGATTTTCCAATCTCTTAAATACTGTAGTTTCTTGATAGAGAAAATATTTTGAAGTTACCAAGAGTGACATTATAAAAAAGATATGTGAGAGATTTGAATAGTTGGGTTGAGCAAAGAGCTACCATATTGGATCACACAGTTCTAAAGGATAGAAGAAATTTTATTACATCTACCTTTGAATGTGCTTTTATCACAAGACTCTAACAGCTTTTTGTCTCTGGCCAGGGGGTAACATACAATGCCCACCAGGATGGAGTGAAGGGCATTGCAGGAGCAGCAAAACTGCAAAAGAAAATCAACAAACCACAATCCAGAATTTCAGAGACTCTATATCAACCACCTAGAACTAGGCCAGCTTAGTCTCTCCCCATCTTGAAGCTCAGGGAAATTTGCGGAAGAGGGGGCGGTAAGAGTGTAAGAGCAAAAGGATGGGAGGAGCAATGATATATAAGATACTCTATACTAGTTAGGGCTGAAGCAATCGTAATTGGACTTTGCATGCCCTGCGCATTGTCCAACCCACTGTGGACCTCACAAAGTCTAGCATCTGCTAAAGGCACCAAGAGCCCTGGAGGTAAAGGATTGGCAGCCACAGTAGTGTTCCTATACCTAAGGGGAACACGGGAAAGGGTTTAGGGAAAGGCCACTGGGTCCTTTTACGTCATCGGAGAGGAGGGCCCAGAGGAAAATCAGACATGCACAAGAAAGGACTCTCTGGGAATTGGGGCGGGAGGCACTGGGGGATGGGGAGGGAGAGGGGTGGGGAGGGAGAGCAGGGGGTACGGGGGGGAGGAGGAGGAAGGGAGGGAACTGGTGTACCTAATAAGTTTGTATGAGCTGAAATAAAAAAAAAATAAAAATAAAAGAAGAATAATTGCTGGTAGTCAATACTCACTCTTTTTGTATTTTTATGTCTTCTTATAGCCTAAAATTTTAAAATAACCTTTAAGCATAAAATTTCACTGTGTATCAAAATGAAGCCTCTAGTGAAAATAGGAAGAGAGAATTTACAAGGCCACAGGAACAGAGTTAGTAAACCCATAGAATATGACTGGAAAAACCAAAATAAAAAAACAAAGCCCAACCTTCCTTCCTTCCTTCCTCCCTTCCTCCCTTCCTCCCTTCCTCCCTTCCTTCCTCCCTTCCTCCCTTCCTCCCTTCCTCCCTCCCTCCCTCCCTCCCTCCCTCTCCTTTCTTCCTTCCTTCCTTCCTTCCTTCCTTCCTTCCTTCCTTCCTTCCTTCCTTCCTTCCTTCCTTCCTTCCTTCCTTCCTTCTTCCTTTCTCTCTCTCTTTCTTTCTTTTTCTTTCTCTCTTCTTTCTATTCTTTAAGAGTTTCATATATGAATACAATGAATTTATGTCATTTTCACCCCTTATTACCAATATTACTCACTTTTTTTTAACCAGTGCAAACCTTCTACCTGCCAGTCTCCTTGTTACTCTCATGGTTTTCTTTTGTTGTTGATAATGCTGATTATTTTTTTAGCATATGTGATCCACTGGGTTCCTTATGCTGGCACATGCTTTAACATTTACTGGAGCATAGATGATAAATCAGTGGGTATACCACTAAACAAAGTTGCTATTCTCCCATCACACCCATGCAACATTAATCTTCAATAGTATCTCAGGAAGTGTGGTCTCTTGAGATCCTGCCTCTTCCATGGTGGAGTGTTGCTAGACCAATCTCATGCAAGTCTTGTGGGAGAAGACAGCTGCAATGAGTTCACAAGTGGAGAGTCCTGGAAAGTGCAGACCTGGAGGACCAAGGATGACTTCAGGAATCACCCTGGATTGCTTCTCCTCTTTTTTGCTTAGCTCTGGGATTTCCCAGGCTCTGCCCACCAGGGCCAGAAGTGCAGCCCACTGCTTTTTTCCACCTGGCCTTTTTATATGGGATCTGGGATCCAAACTCAGAACTTTCTGCTTGTGAGGCAGAATCTTAACTACTGAGCCATCTCTCCAGCCCTCACATGAATTTCACAGCTCACTTATGGCCAAATTGTTACAGTCCGGTTTTGACTCTGATGAAATGAAAAGTAGATATGTCTCTCATTTTGCAAAGACTACCTGTGATGTCATTGAGCTATGAAATAGACTTTAGTATATTAAATTTAGGATCCTTAAAATAAGCAATAACGCTCTCAAATATTACCTAGTAAAGTGAAATGCTGGCAAACAAATGGACAATAGATCCAAATATTAGAGATTAAGTAGGTAACCTTGTGTAATAAAAGACAATAGAATTTTTTGTGAAGTTAAGTGAAGATTTTATATAGAAATTGGGATCTTACCAAAATGAAAAATGTTTTCTCTTTAAAGAGTCTATAAGGGAAATTAAAAATGAAAGTTGCAGATCAGAGGAAAATATTGAATACACATTGGATATAAGACATGTATTCAAGTATCCCAAACCCAGAAAATTAAGCACCGTATGTACTCCCTAATAGGTGTCTCCTAGTACCAAACCCACCCAGCCTACCTTGAGACACTCAAAGATAAATCTATGTAACACCTACAGTAATTGCAAGGATTATGAACAGGAGGGATGAGGTTGGAGGGCCACACCAGAAACAAGGAGAGAGGGGACCATGTTACAGCAGAGAAAATAGGCCTCCATCAAGGACTGCAAGTAAGCAATGAGACACCTGGTTAAGTTCACAGACTTTAGTTCCTGATCATTTACAACTGAGGGGGTATGATTTCACCAGAAGGGGAGGGCATAGAGTCCGGCAGATAAAAAGTAACCATTTTGCAAATGGGTGATTGACCCCTCCCTCACTGTGGTTTCCTACTTTTATTACATCTACCCTTGAATGTGCTCTTGTAACAAGACTCCAGTTTAACAGGTTTTTGTCTCTGGCCAGGGGGTGACAGACAATGCCCATCAGGATGGAGCGAAGGGCATTGCAGGAGCAGCAAAACTGCAAAAGAAAATCAACAAACCACAATCCAGATCTTCAGAGACACTGTATCAACCACCTAGAACTAGGCCAGACTAATCTCTCCCCATCCTGAAGCTCAGGGACATTCTTCTCCTTCTCTTTATTTCAACTTCATTCATCTGGGAGCTTACGGAGACTTCCTATGGACAATAGTGTCTTGTTTGGCAGGACCTCCCTCCCTCTCTCTCTCTCTCTCTCTCTCTCTCTCTCTCTCTCTCTGTCTCTCTGAGTTTGGTTTCAGCTTCTTTACAGCATGTCAGCTGGGTTCCAGGCCAAAGAGGCTTCTCTGAAGACTTGGTTGGCAGATCCTAGGAGGTCCTCTCTGTTGAATTCTATTGGTCAAAGTAACCTGAGACCTGTCCAAATACAAAGGGAGGAAGACAGTGATACCTACTCAGAGGAACAAGATGCATAGATAGGTATGTGAGGGGATTATGTGATCCTGAGTCTCAAGCAATTCATCAGGATCTCTGTGGTCCTTTTTGTCTTTAGTACGCATCTTACATGGCATGGTATTGTAAGATTTTATGTTCCATGTGCTGCTATCACCTTCTCCCCCTAGACTGTAAACTCCATGAGAACTTAGTTTTTGTCTGTTTTGCTCGCCGTTATATTGCTAGCCTTAAACACATTGATGATGCACCTTTGGTGCTTGGGGGAGGAGCCAGTCGTTATTATGCTTTCTTTTGCAGGGAGAGGTACCCATTTTGAGCACTGCCCTTGTTTTTCTACTTCTTACATTTCCTCATGAGAAATTAAAGTGCTTTTCTGATGAGCATTTTGTGAAAAGGATGTGGCCATGCTGATCATAGATCTTTTCCTCTCATCTCAGAGCTGGCAAGTCCTCTGCCTTCTAGTCTTCCTGAATGACTGCGTGGTCAACTTCATCTCCCTGTGACGGCTGGAATGTGTCATCGTCACATGAGGACACCTGTAAGCAATGTGTAGACAAATGTGTATTGACTGTGTGTTAAAAAAACATTGTTTTTAGAAACAGATAGAAGGTCAGGTTTGGTCTCTGGGATGGGGTTTATTGATCTGTGGTTCGGATTGTGAAAGATGGAGATGAAAACTCTTGGTGAGATTACACAGTTAACAGAGAGTCAAATGATTTGATCCTTGCTCTTCCAGTTGGTTTTAATTCAGTGGTCATTTACTACAGGGACAGACAGACTCTGGCCTGTGGCATCTCTCCAGCAGATTTCTGACTTCTGCAGCAGATCCTTCTATGAATGCTGATTCAATCTTGAAATCCCAGGCTGTTGCTATCAATGGACTGGAATCACAGTGTTGGCGAGACAGTCTTGCAATTCTATGTCAGTTGCCGTCGGGGTGAGCATCATCTTGAGATTCGGCTCTGTTCTTATTCTGCTGGAACTCAGAATCCAATGCAATTTAACTCCTTTGCAATCCTTAAATAGAAGTGTAGAGTCCTGCCCAGTATTTCTTTGTGGATTATTACAAAGATAAAATGCAGTGCCACGGAGGAAGACATCGTATGCCCTGAGAAACACTCATGGGTAATTTACTCCAAAGACTTCAATGCTTGGCTTATAAACAAAGCATCAGAGGTTTCTATCAACTTTCATCATGTTCCTTAGAATTTGGACAGCAACTAGTATGAGGGTAAAACCGATAAAAATGCTGCAAACTTTCAAGATTTACACGATACCATTCAGGAACTGGGACACAAGGAAATTATCCACCCATAAAAATGACTTTATTTTGAGAAATTAGGACAAACATTTCACTTCTACAAAACTGATGTGTGAATTGTGCTGCCTAAGGTGTCCTGTGTTCTCAAGTCTTCCAGACGCCAGGTGTCAAAGCTTTCTGAAATAGTTCCTAAAGGACAGGAATCCAAACACACTGATGCGTAGCAAACATTTTTTAGAGGAGCCAGAGGTGGGTGGGAGACTTTAGGGGAAGCTCTTCATGAGACCTCAGGGGACTGGAATGCCCTTCTGTTTCAAGTAACAGGAGCGGACTTGGTCTCACCTAGGGAAAGATAAAGAATTTATATTAAAGAGGCAAGATTGCTCCTGGGAACTCAAGGGCAATAATGCCACTAACATTCAAATAGTAACTTGAAGCAGATAAAAGTCATTGAGGCCTCGGTAGGTATCATTTTATCCTTTTTCTGTGACTGCTTCATTGGTTGCTTGCTTCTTCATTTGCCCGGTTCTCTCTGCAGCTCTAATTCACGTTAGGAAAACATCAAGCATCGCTTTCAAAATTTTTTATTATTTATTTATTTATTGTGTGTGTGTGTGTGTGTGTGTGTGTGTGTGTGTGTGTGTGTGTGTGCGCTCATCCTCTTCCTCTTTATTGGTTTGCTCTAGAGCTTCCCAGGCTCTGCCTTCCACATCTGAAAGTGCAGGCTGCTGTCATATCTACCAACAATTTTATGTGGGATTCGGGGAATTTGAACTCAGGTCCCCTTGCTTCTGAGGCAAAAGCTTTCACTCTCGAGCCATCTCCTCCAGGCCAGTTCCTAAAATTTTATGTTAGTGAGTGGTCTTAACATCCTTGACCTGTGGGTCTGTAGCAGAGATAGAATGGGTGCATCCAGTGCTTCCTTCTGATCAATCAAATGTCACCGCAGTCTCACAGAGATGGCAAGAATGCATATTGGTGAGCTAAGAGGAAAGAGGCTTCTGTGAGAAAGTGGAAAACTGCATCATGTGTGATTCCAGTACTCCGGAAGATGTTCACATGCCAAGTGTCCAGTGAAAAGATGATTTTCATGCTTAATATTTATATGATCTCTGTAGTATGTGGGTATAAAGCTGTGTTTAGGGATCTTGACTCTGTTAACACAGAAGTTTCAGTTGGAGGGTTGACCTTACTGTTTCTCCTCCCCCCACTCCCCGGGCCTGTGTCTTCTCCCCATGGTGAATAGTTGAGAGGGAGAAGTCACAGTGATGACTCATCACTGCTTTCTCATATGTCAGCGAATAGCTAATGTGATAGATACTTGTGTCATGTTTTCCTGCCCCAAAAGGAGGGGCATCCTAGTCCCTGCCTCCAGAGCTGATGAAAATCTTTCTAGCGTGCCATGTTTTCAGACTGTACTTGTACCTCCTGTGAATTCTTATTCTTTGATTGATTTGTGGAAAAGCTTTGCAGTAAAGGACACATTTGCTGTTTTACAATCAGCCCTTCCCTCCATTACTAACACATCACTGGACACTTAACAGCTGCCTCATAAATAGGTATTGATAGATTCTCTCATAGGTGGTCAAGGTGATAGCATCATCAGAGCTGCTGGTGTGGCTGGGAGTGAGCAGGGAGAGAATGCATTCATGCACAGCTGAGGGAGCTTTGCTTTCAGTGTCCCACAGTACTAAATGTTATCAATTGATTCATCGTTTTCTGTGCTTGTTGAAGATGCGATGTGGCTAAACTCCAAGTTCCTGCTTCTATAACTTCCCTAATTGATGCACTGTAACTTGGAATTATCACGTCAATTAAATCATTTCTCCTCTATGTTGCTTGGGTCTGGTAGTTTATTACAGTACCATGTAATGAAACCAAAGTAGCTCCTACTGTATGTTAATCAAATGGGAACCTAATAAGGACTTTACTGTTTTTTAAACGTTTCAGAAAATCTTAAATTGTTTGAGATGAATTTTTGTCATTAAAAATGAAACTGGGGGCTGGAGAGGTGGCTCAGGGGTTAAGCCTCTGCCTTGCAGGCGGAAGGTCCTGAGTTCGGATCCTAGACCCCACGTATAGACGCTGTGCGGAAGCAGGGGCGGCCTGCGTTTCCGGTCCTGGTAGGGTGGAGCCTGTGAATCCCGGGGCACAGTAAACCAGGAGGAGGTGGAGGCGTCCATGGTGGTTCCCAACTTCGTCCATGGTTCTACACACACATACATACATACCCACACATACATACACATACACGCACAATTGAATAAATAATAAATAAAAAAATGAAACTAATCACGCATCTTTATGAAAATGGAGGCTCCCGTGTATTAAATATGCAAACAGTGTTTTCTGTGGCAAGGAGTTCCCAGCATCTGTTTTACTCATTGTATTACCCTCTGGACTATTCCTAAGCAAGTATTCACAACTTCCAGACAGAGCTGTTTTAGAGATGAGAATTCTAAGATCCAGAGAGAAGTAAAAATTATGCCTGGGGTCAAAGTACTACTTAGGAAGCAACTGTCAATGTGATGTGGGGCCTCCTGATTCCTAGTCTTTCCTTTTTCTTCTTTCCGCCTGCCATCAGGACTAATGGAGAAAGTAAAGTTTGCATCCTGCAGTGCTTTGGAAATCCCATTTACCTGTCCAGAGTCCTGTTTGAAAAGGGAAGCAGCACGTCAGAGTTGCCTGCTTGCTTTGTGCTTTTTATTTTTTACTTTCCTCATTTATATTTCATACCTGGTGCCCAGGGAAAACATTTGACATTTGTCCAAATACCAAATGTATTTTGGATTTCATTACTTACATATTAGCCAACTCCAGCTATGCACCTGAATGCTTCCTCTGAAAGTCAGAAGGTTCCAGAGAGTTGGACCCAAGGCCTTCTGTGAGAGACAGGAGGAGCTGTGACTGGGCTCAATCCCTTGTTGATGCTACTGGGTAAGGGCGGAGGCAGGCTCTCCTGTGTCTTGCTGAGGAGCAAGGATTAAAAGACTATATGGATTTAAGAGGTTATGACTGCTTCCAGAACGCTGCCTCCATACCTTGGGTCTAAAAGACCTTGATGTGTCTGGTTCAAAGATGGCCAGAAACGCCAAGGCCAGGCTGCTGGGAGACTAAACAGGCTCAGAAATGCACTGTTGCTAGCTTTCCCCTGTTCTTTTCTCTTCAAGGCTGTTTCTATACTAGCAGCTTGCTCTCAGAACTAAAGTAAGATGCAGGTATCACAAGTACAGTTTTTCATTTTTCCTAGTAATTAAAAACACTGCAGGTCCCAGAGATAGTAAAGAGATAGTAAGGAGAGGTATATGTCATGGTAGAGTTAGCTACCATTGGTTGTGTATTTCTTGTGCACACATGTTTTTCATGCATTCCCATCAGAAGCACATCCTTTCTGTTCATTCCCCTGTTCTGGGCCTTTTTGAGCATGAAATGCTGACATCTGGAAATGATTGATTTATATAGGAGAATTCAGAGATTCAAAGAGATAATACAACTTGGCCAGAGTCACAGAGGTCTTCAGGGAAGGAACATAAAATGAAACCCAGAACCCTTCTATAAGAGTGTTCTTTTTTTTCCTTGTGCTGAAGGGAATTGTGACAGCAGGGAACGTTCTGGAATCCATGACATGGCTAGGCTATGTGACCTTTTGACTACACACATATACTTCAGAACAGATTGCCTGGATTTCAATCTCAATTCCACCGGTTAAAAGCCATGTGTATGTGTACTAGTTAACCTACCTCAACCTCTGATTCATCTTCATAGAATGAAAACAATAATAAGGCTTGCATCAAGGATACTACATTCAGTGAATTAAATGAGTAGTAAATAATTAGCATTTGTTTCACTTATGTTAGCCACTGTATAAATGTGAGCTCTTGCTGAAAAATAGCAACAGATATTATGACTGTTTTGAAAATGGGGACACCAGTTGCGAGGTTATATAGCTGCCCAGTAGGGCAAACAGGGAAAAAACTGGGATGGGTTTCATTGAACCAGCACATCTTTTTTTTTTAATTTTTTTATATTATTATTATTTCTGCTCATACAAACTTAATAGGTAGACCGGTTCCCTCCCTCCCTCCTCCTCCCCCCCGAACCTCCTGCTCCCCCTGCCCTTACCCCTCCCCTCACCCCTTCCTCCCCATCCCTCAGTGCCTCCCGCCCCAATTCCCAGAGACTCCTTTAATGTGCATCCCTGACTCTTCTCTGGGCCCTCCTCTCCGATGATGTACAAGGACCCAGTGGCATTTCTCTGAACCCTTTCCCGTGTTCCCCTTAAGCATAGGAACACTACTGTGACTACCAATCCCTTGCCTCCAAGGATCTTGGTGCCTTTAGCAGATGCTAGACTTTGTGAGGTCAATAGTGTGTTGGACATTGCGCAGGGCATGGAAAGTCCAATTATGATTGCTTCGGCCCTAACTTGTGTAGAGTATCTTGCAAATCATTGCTCCTCCCATCCTTTTGCTCTTACACTCTTACCGCTCCCTCTTCCGCAAATTTTCCTGAGCTTCAGGATGGGGAGAAATTAGGCTGGCCTAGTTCTAGGTGGTTGATATAGAGTCTCTGAAGTTCTGGATTGTGGTTTGTTGATTTTCTTTTGCAGTTTTGCTGCTCCTGCAATTCCCTTCACTCTATTCTGCTGGGCACTGTATGTCACCCCCTGGCCAGAGACAAAAAGCTGTTAAACTGGAGTCTTGTATTGTGGATTTTTGCCATCCTGACCGGGGTGAGATGATATCTCAGGGAAGTTTTGATTTGCATTTCTCTGATGGCTAAAGAAGTGGAGCATTTTTTCAGATATTTGTTAGACATTTTAATTTCATCCCTGGTAAAATTTCTTTTAATGAACCAGCACTCTATGAATAACAAATCTGTCCTATATCAACACAGTTTCTATTGGTAAGGTTGAGTTTCTATGGGTCTCAGATCTTTTACTCCCTCCTGTTAAGATCATACTTTGTATATCTTTTTCCTATTGTTCTAATCAGAAAGGAAGAGGAATAATCATAAAAATTGAATGCTGACCCAGAGGCAAGAAGAGTACTTAGAGTTTTAACTATCCTGGACTATGAAGTGAGGTTTTAGGCTGACCTCAGGAAGTTATCTCCATGGTAACATAAAATTCCCCAAACAAACAAACAAACAAACAAGCAAACAAGCAAGCAAGCAAGCAAGCAAACATCCACTCCCAAAAGTTAGCTGAATTATGTTAGCAGGTGGTACTGCTGTGTTTAAAAAAGGAATGTTATCTTTGAAATTGGCAAAATATTCTTGCCTTGATGATTTCAAATCCAAATACATCAAAGTAACTAAGTTTGTGTGCAAAGGAACATTATTTGACATCAGGTTGGTAGTACAGGTCAGCCATGGTGAGATAGCAAGTTAGATAGTGTTCAGTTCCAGCTATTTAGTCATGGTCACCAGAGCTCAGATGTTGCAGGAACTGGACCAGGCATTGGGGGCACAATTGAAGAACTCTGCTTTCAACGCATCTTACCCCCATGTGTTGTCTGCAGTTACCAAGTCTGCAATGGCCTGTAGGAGCCTGTATATTTTTGCATAGGTTCTTAGATACAAGAGGACTTACCAAGATTATGGAAGAAGTTGTTTGGAAATTGGATAATTTAAAGAACTGTCTAGTGAATCACTACTTCTCAGCTGTAGCCAAGACCATAGTGGCTGTTCAAGATCCAGCGGTTTACTGGAATGGTGTTCAATCAGACAAAATGATTGATCTTGTTTTGGGTGGCTTCATAAGACAAACCTGGGTGGAGATTTCAGGGAAAAAGAATCTCAACTTCATTTGAATCAATCTAATACAATTAGCCCATTAATGTTATATACTGTGTGCCAAGGATTTACCCAGGGGTAAATAAAGCCTATAAAACTCTGTATCCACAGAACCACTACCTTTCCCCCCCCACTATCTTTTTAATTATTGTTATCACCAGAGTGACTGCCTACTCTTGTTATAAACATGTTAAAAAAGGGTAGTCATAGGTAATAGTCTGTATTTTGTAAAAAGCTATATTCAGATGCATTAGTTTGATCAGCAAAATATTTCTATGGCATGGTTCAAGGGAGACCAAAGAAAGGCTCAAAATAAGGTGAGCAGGGTTCTTATTTGATATTATTAACAAGGAGCCTAAGTGATCTTAGATGTCAGTGTTAAAGTCCAGTAAAGACAGATATTGAAATTATGACCTCAACTTTCTAGTTCATGACTTTGGCCAACTGTCATTTGCTCTTCTGACCTAAACAATTGAAATATATATCATTGATGTTCTTGAAGGGCTGAGAGGATGATTATTCTGAGGTTACTAATTCAGTATGCCCCCCATGATCCAAATTTGTTGGAAACAAGAAAGTTGGAGGGATAGAATTCTCCTTAATATCTGTGTACCAGAAAATATATTAGCTTCAGTGCTTAACTAGATTCCCAAGGTCATAAGGGATATTTCCCATTGAGTCTGAGATGGAGCAAAGATTTGTTACATGCTTCCTGAGAATAAATCATTTTTCATGCAGAACATGGGGTAAGAAGCAACAGGCATAAATCATACAAGTGATGACTTCAAGTAATCACAGAGAGTTTTGCTGAAGCGAGTTTTGGCAGTTATATTTATGGAATAAAATGAAGTCAGGAAAATCTAGGAATTAAAGCTTTCAAGTAAACAAGGGGAACAGACAATATTTACAGAGTAATTTAAAACATAGTTCTCCACCTAACCAAAGATAAAAGGCTGCTTAAATGAAGATCTTATTATAAGAGGAAACTCAAAGGTAGATGGAAGAATAGGAGTAGGACACAGCAGTGGAGGGGGGGTCAATGTCCCATTAAAAGGGGACATTGAGGGGGCACCCAGGATACAGCCAAGGGCAGTGTAGGGAAAACAAAACTGAAAACAACAAACTATAATTCAGAATCCAAAGACTTTACATTAATCACTTGGAACCAGCCAAATCTCTCCCCATCCTAAAGCTCAGGGAACCTCGCAGAAGAGCGGGTGGCAAGATTGTAAGAGCCTAAAGATGGGGAGGACCAACAATATGCAAGATACTCCACAAGTTAGGGTTGCAGTAGCCATAATGGGACTTTGCCTGACCTGCATAGTGGCTAACAGTTCAATGACTCCCCCAAAGTATAGCATGGATCACAGGGGAATAGGCTTTAGGCAGTAGTAACCTTAGAGGCAAGGAATTAAGTTCCCATACTAATGGGGAGCCCAAGAAAGGACTCCAGGCTCTGCTACTGAGTCCTTACCTCTCACTAGGGTGGAGGACTCAGAGGGAGGTTTGGCATTCACACAAAAGGATGCTGTAGGGGATGGGAGGGAGGAAGGAAGAGGCACTAGGAGAGGAGGAGGGAAGGAGGGGGGTGAAAGAAAAGGGAAAAGGTGGGGGGAGAGTGCAAGGACAGAATGGGAAGGGGAGGAGAGAGAGAGAGGACGGGGGTACCTATTGAGCTGATATAATTGGGAAAAAAATGTGGGAGAGAAAAAAAAAAAGGAAAAAATAGTTCTCCAGTAATGTTTCTAGTGGAATTATGAAAGTGTGTGTGTGTGTGTGTGTGTGTGTGTGTGTGTGTGTGTGTGTGTGTGTGCATGTGTGCATGATGTGCAAATACCTCAAGAGTGTGGAGAAATCTAAAGATGTGGCCTGGGAGATAATGTTTGATTTTCAAGAATGTTGCAATGCATACATGAAAAAGAGTCAACATCTTCAGAAGCAATGTATACAACATCTTCAATGTGTACTCTGTTGAAAGAAATTATATTTGGGATAAAGTGCAGTCAAGCAGTCAAAAAAGTTCAGTGATACTTTCATGCCCTCAAACTCCTTTTAAGAGAAAGAGTTCATGACAAAATTGATTGGAAAATAAATTAGGGCTGAGGAGATAACTCAATGGGTAAAGTGCCTACTGTATTGGCATAAGGACTTGGGCATTTGGGTCCTCAGATGCCACATAGAGTTGGCTACAGTGGCACTTTTTCTGTAACCCACTGCTCCCATGGTGGAATAGGGGTGAAGACAGGAGAATCTCTGGAAGCTCACTGGGCAGCTAGCCTGGTGTACACACCAGTAAACAAAAAGGCTGACCATATCTCAACAAGGTGGAAAGTGAGAACTGATACCCAAAGTTGTCCTTTGACATCCACATGAATGTATGTGTGCGCACATGAACACACACACACACACACACACACACACACACACAGAGAGAGAGAGAGAGAGAGAGAGAGAGAGAGAGAGAGAGAGAGAGAGAGAGAGAGAATAAAAATTACTGGATTACCGGATGTGCTGTCTCATGGAACTTGAAGTTTTGCATCCCACCTTGTAGAGGGAGAGCCCCCTTTTCAGATGCAGCAGGTGATGCCCCCCAAGGGGGGAGCTTCACGGAAGGCTGGAGGTGCTTAGGGACTAACTAACACATGAGGTAAAGTAATACGTCGGGACCAGAGATGTTACACAGGGCACAAGTTCTGATTGGCAGTGAGCAAGGAGTGGTTTTCTTTAGGGAACAGTTCTAATGGAAAACGTGGGACTAGATAGAATTGAAAATATTCAAGACACCTCAGCTGCACAATTGAGATGTCCAACTGTCATACAGAACACTTTGTATTGCAGGATAGAAAACTGAATCCACTGTGGAATGTTGCACTGATACCAAGATCGTCACATAGCCTACCTCGAGATTCAGTATTCCACTATTTTCTGACACCAACCCCCCCCAACAAAAAATGATTTTTTTTTAAAAAAAACAAACAAACATTTACACTTAAAAAAATGGGATGAGGTGGTATTCCCTCCTCTTTAAAAATGTTTCTAGAGCTACTAAAAAACTCTCATTTATAAAATAGTTGATAGAAATATTCCTCTGGATTGTACAAGAAGGGAACAGGGACTACGGATAGACATGGTGCATGATTAGTCAGACTTAGCTTCTTTCTCTTCCACTTCATCAGAAGCCACGCTCACCTCGGTTTTAGCCTCTCTGTTTTTTGCAGGCAGATCTGCATTAGTTTCTTGGTTAGTGACCTCAGCCTCTTTTCCCTTATGCTCCTCCCCCCCCCTTTTTTTAAACATTTTTTATTATTATTTCCGCTCATACAAACTTAATAGGTACACCGGTTCCCTCCCTCCCTCCTCCTCTCCCCCACTCCCCTGCTCCCCCTCCCCTCACCCCTCCCTCCCCATCCCCCAGTGCCTCCCCCCCCCCATTCCCCAGAGAATCCTTTTTGTCTGAAGATTTATCCTTTCCTGCAGCCTTTTTAGGCTTCGCTTCCATCATTGCAGGCGCGAGTTTTGTTGACGACTTCACGGATCTTGCACATGGACTGTGTGAAAGAAAAAGCACGGTCAGCTTCAATTGCAATATAAACATTTTTGATTTATGTGGAGCTAAAAGTTGTAAACAGAAAGGGACAAAGTAGATGAGATTTCTAGAATTGTTCAGTGCTCAATAACCTGAGCTACATTAATAGAAGGTAGAAACAGATGACACTGGTTTTATTTGTTTAGTAAAAATGGTTTTGGGGAGACAGCTTGGTGGAAGAGCACTTGTCTGGCATGCGTAAGGTCCTGAACATAAATTATAACCCCACAAAAATTAAGTTTTAATTAGCACGTGATGCTTAACATGTATCTTTTTATTGAGGTAAAATATGATAATTTGATACTGTGTATTCACCAACTCAGGGTGATTGAAATTTCCAGGTCTTTGAACGATTACCTTCCTTTGGATCAAGAATGTTAGGTTTCTTCTTTCCTAGATCTTTATAAATGCAGAATACTTTATCTTAAATGGCTGTCAGCTTACTTTGCTTTAGAAGTTTAGAAATTATTTCAGGAAGTTATTGCTAAACACTTTTCCACTTATACCAAAGAGATGAATCATAAGCTTAATTATTGATACTCTTTTCCAAATGTTTGTGAATCTTAGATTCTGAATTTTCCATTGCTGTTTTTATTTTCTCTTTGTCTTTGCCAGGTTCTTAATCCAAAAGCACATGATGCAACTCCAATATCAGAACACTTAAGTGAGACCATTTTTTTCCCCAGTCTTCTCCTTGTTCAATGAGGGAAAAAAAGTTGACTTTCAAGAAGAAATGGCATCATTTATTAACTCATTCCATATCTGGCCATCAGGTCTGTTTCCCACTAAAAGTTACAGCATACTGTGCTGGAAGATGAATTTATCGATCAAAATCAGTTAATGTCAGTTGACTTATATTCATTGAAATGCAGCTGCTTTCATTTTTAATTTGTAGAACTCCAACCCAGTCTTCCAGATGTGATAGAAAAATGGTAAGAAAGAGCATCTTCCTCTTTAACAGATCTACTACAAAGAAGCCACCAGGAAGCAGACATGATGTAATGTCCCTACATCTGGTTTTTCAATATCATCAAAAAGGAAGTGGGCTTGCTCATCCATTTTAGTTCTAAAATTCTACAGGAACTGACCTCAGACTCCTGGTAAGAATCTGCATTTGGCTTGGCCAATAGAAGGGTTCCAATAAAATTGACAGCTACCCTTGCTTAGTTTTGAAAAATACTTTAATATTGTCCCCAGTAAAGAGGAATGCCTCTTCATGATTGCGGTTGGCTGTTTGAGACGATTGACTCTACTAGATGATTAAACATAGACATTTAATCTAGCCATGCTTGTGTTTAATCCCTCAATAATAGAATTAGCACAGAAATACTCTTCTTGAATCATTTTATTACATCTCTCTGAGCTGCCCCAAATTTATTTTACCTAAGTCGCATCTAAATCTAAATATCTCAATGATGTCATGGCCATTGATCTCAATCACGACACAGACCAGTGTTGGAAATGGGACTCAAGGCTGTTGCTGGAGACAAAATACTGAAAATGTGGGATTTAGTGAAAGTTGCTCATGCACTTCCTGTAAGCAGAGTCCTGGGTACATGTAGCTGTAGCTGCATACCAAGTGGTGTCAATGCTTAGACAGAACTGTCTCTCTCTTATTTGTTTACTGAGATTGATCAGGTCTAATGGCTACAAATTGTTTTTTAGCTCAGAGGGAAAGAAGTACAGTAATCAGAACGGGAAGCAACGAGTCAGAAACACGAAGCATTATAACTGTTGTAGACTGTTATCTGGTCAAATTCAGCTGCCATTACCTGTCCTCCAAACACCACAATAGAATTTTACTTCAGCGATTCATTTGGCACAAGGGTCAGACCTCTCTCAGAATTCTGGAAGTGCACTTGTGTTTTAAGTATTAAAAATTCCATGGAACATTTTCTTCAAATGAATATGATTAGTGCAGAGCGAAGCAAATATCTTCTTAGTGCCCCTTTCATCCTCGGTTTCAATGGTGCTTGGATTTTAATTTTAAAATTATGTATTTTTAAGCTAAGTTAAATACGGGTATAAATTTTTTCATTTGTTTACAAAGAACATTTAAAACTTAAGGTGATTAGTTTATAAAGCTATATATATATATGTATATATATATTCTTAGTTTTATATCCTTAGATATAAAACTACTTTATATATAAACTCTACTTTGGAAATATAGAAACTGGCATGCCTGAACTCCCTGTAAAATTGCAAAAGAAAACCCTTTCCTAAGAGTCTCAAGATCTTGTAAGTCAGTAACTTTAGAAATAGCTATCCTACTTCACAATTATAAAAGTGAAGAGTTGTGGCTTGGCTAAGAACCCTCTGCATGTAGACAAATGTCAAGTTCATCATATGTGTGAAATCATGTATACCTCACACCTGGTGTATTTTTTTGGGTCTCAACAAACCAATAAATGAATAGGGCGGTCAGGTCCCATAAGCAGATCCTACTGCTCTAGCATGATGTATGAGGGAGGAGAATGCAAGAATGTAGCATCTTTTGGCATTTAACTCAACACAACGGAACATTTTCATCTTACCTTGCCACATAAGCATAAATAGATTTCTCTATGGTACCTTAATTTGGTGAATGCAGACTTCCTTCCACATTCTGCTTTTGACCATGCTTAGATGTGGGGTTGTGAAGATGAAGGGGTGCACTGAAATCTCACTGTGTGGCTCCATTTATAACCCTGGCATTAGAAATTCAGGAACTTGCCTAATTCCAATCCTCTGCCCATTTAGCAGGGGATTGATAGTCTATCTTTACTCTGCCAAGTGTGAAATTGACCTTTTATTCCTCATATTTAATGAAGAACCAAAACCTTCAAAAAGATGGAACAATTTCCCCTGACTATCATTTGTGGCTCTCTGTCAGACATGTGTAACTGAAGCAAGGGAGTCATAAGAAGGACACCCCTCATTTCCTCATCCTTAGACTTTTGACACCTATTCATAGTCCAATCATAATATAGTAAATTTGTTTTCTTGTGTGTCTCTGTGGTAGGTTATGGGACTTAATCACATATTATTCTTGGTATCCAGTAAAGGCTGCATGTAGGAGGTGCCATGTACATATTCATTAATAAATAAAGGTGAAGCTACAAGTGTCTAATTAGTCATTTGTATATAGTCAAAGCTCAATAATGAATGCAGTTACATTTCATAATGTGGTTACAGTTTCTGAAAGAAAAAGCTCCTTCCTGTTTCTCTTATTATCATATCCTGTATCTCTTATTATTATAGCTACTTTTCATTACTAAGCATTATAGCTCTATTAATTTATCTTCTTTGTTCTTTCTGTCATCATCTATTTTTTATCTATCATTTACCTGTCTAGCTATCTATCAACCATCTATCATCTATTTACCATATATCTCTGTTATCTATCTATCTCTCTCTCTCTACCTACCTACCTATCTCTCTGTATATCTTATTGTCTTCTGTCATCATCTATTACTTACCTATCATTCACATTTATCTCTATCTATCATCTATCAATCAATCTATCTATCTATCTATCTAACAAATACCTATTATCTGTTTATTGCCTATCTTTTTCTACTTGTATTTATTTCTATTATCTACCAATCAGGAGTGATTTACAATCTATCAATCATATCTCATCTTCTATTTATTATCTATTTGTATCTAATATTAATTAATCATCTATCATCACATGTACCTATCATTAATCATCTATCCTCAGCCATCTATAAGTCATCTAGCATCCATCTAATCAGTTTGTCTTCTCACAGGTTTAAATAAGAGAGGGAGAGAGGGAGGAAGACAGAGAGAAAGACAGAGAGAAAGAGAAACAGGACCTATTAGAAGTTTCACCTGACTTCTTTTCCTTCCCCTGTAAATCATACTTATGTACTCACCATTGTTTAGTGTCTGAAGATAGTGACTTTTCTATTTTGTCCTGTTCCTAGTTGTTTATTATTAGAGAACAAGACTGGATATTGCTACTCCACAGGGAGTATGCACTCCTGAAAAGCAAGTTCAGAGTTGCTCAGATACTTGAAAAGAGACAAAAATCTCACTGGCAGAGTTCTGAAAAGAAGTATGTACTTGTTCACTGTTACTTATCATTTCCTAGAATACAGACTAAAGAAAACAATTCAATTATCCTTTGGCCTCTGTTTCTTTGTGTTTTGAAATACCTACCTTATGATTTATTTTAAGAAAACTCACAGCAAGGCTTAGAACACAGCAGAAAATCAATCTTGATTTTAGTAGGATCCTAAGACCAACCTGTAATTTTAGGCATAATAATTTTCTTGACTGTTGCTTTGGTTTCACATTCTTGTTGCTGTAATAAACACTTGGCCCAAACCAATTATGGGAACTAGGAGATCTTTATTGCAGTTTACAAGTTCAAGTAATAGTCCATTATATCAGAAGCAGTACCAGCAGGAGCCAAGGGAATCGGCCACAGTATATCCACCGGAAGAGCTAAGATAGGAGTGACATCCCTACATCACTTCTAGTTTGCTGGTTTGCCAAATTCCAGCCAATTCTTTCTCCATCTTATTCACCTGTCTAAGGAATGATCCTAACCCCCACCAGATAGGCCTTCCCACAACAAGATCATTCCCTACTGCTTTCTCAGAAGCTTTTCTTCATCAAATAATTCTTCCTAAGTGTGTTCAAAGCTTCGGTTCTCACTTGTCCAGGTCACATCTGAAACTAACTGCCACAAGCACCTTGTTCCTCTGTTAGACCACATGCTTCAGAGCAGATGACTCGGAACCAAGTTGTTATTCGATATTATTAAATCAAGGAGTGAATAACACAAGGCATGAAGACCCAAAGAACAAGGTGCTTGTGGGTGTTTTTTATAAAAGCCAGAAGGTAACAAATGGGTTGAGAGAGGGAAAGATGACATGTTAGGGAAGGAATTCACAGCATTTAGACAATTTGTCAGCACAGCCTCTACAGTCTCAGTCGATCTCCATCGAGGTCGACACCAAGGCATCCATAAGGTTGGCGGGCTCAGTAGCAGCAATAAATGGTGCCCACCTACACTCAGTGACCCAGTGGAAAGACATAGATAGCTGGAGCCTAATTATATCACTTTGCTCAGGTTGCTGTAACAGAGCGTCTCAAACCAGGTAAGTTGAACAACAGCAGCAACAAATTCTTGTGCCCCAACTCTGGCGACTAGAGGTCCGAAAATCAAGGTGCTGGTCTTTCCTGGGGGTGAGTCATTTATTCTTTTGATGGCTCCTGGTGGTTTGCTGGCCTTCTTTGGCATTCTTTGTTACACAATAACAACATAATCTCTGCCTTTGTTTTGTCAAGGAATTCTCACTGTGTGCAAATCTTTTATTTTCTAATAACACTGGTCATATACAGTTATATACAGACACCCTATTTCTTCTTCACAAACTCATCTTAACTTCCCTAGGTTCATCTGTCGCAACCCCTTGGCTACTTCAGAGCACACTGGAGTTAGGATTTCAATGTGTGAATTTCAGAATGATACAAGCTCAAAGCACCAGCAGGCCAAATTTGAATCCTGTCTTGGTTCCTTATTGACAAGGCACCCTTCTATATCTGAAAATGGAGATAATGGTGATTACTTTGTATGAAGTTGTAAAGATTAAGTGAGACAACTTCTACCTAGAACTTAATTTGAGCCTAACAGGTGGTAGTGCTTAGTATGAGGTGGCTCTCATTATTCTGAGCTAAATGCTTATTGATTTGAAAATATTAAACTCCTAAATATCGTGGGGAAATAAGTTCACTTTTTTTTTTTTTTAACTTGGTTGCCTGTTGGAAATAGATCTGGCCTCTGTGGAATGTTTGCTATTTTCCTTCTTAGATTGCTTTGTGGAGATGCCAGGAAGATAGCTATAGAATTATAAGCACTTCAATAATTAAGCACAAACAAGAGAAACTTGATTACAAAGACATCTCTGTGTATTATAATTGTGGAGCAATATCTCCTAAATAGTTACGCCTGGAGGCTTTATCGATTTAACTAAAACCTAATCGCCTAGCAACTCAGAAATGCTATTGGAACCACTTCTCTGGAGGTACATTGTAATTAGGAGCTAGCCCCCTCTTCCCAGCTGTGTCCTCTCTTTCCTGGCCCCACCTTGCAGATGGTCAAATAGTTTTCAGTTAAGTGAACATCCCAGAGGGTGTCATTTCTATACTATGACTCTGGATTTTGGTAGACACAGCAAATTAACTCCAGCTCTGGCTCTCTGCAGTGTCCATGCCTTTGACTCCCTTCTTTTCAAATGTGAAAGACATGCCTTTGGAAACTTAGATAATTTGAAGGAGCAACATTATCATCTTAACTGCTTCTGAGGGGTCAAGACAAGGCTTCCGTTGCCTGAACTCTTTTTCCTTCATGTAACTGGAGCTAATTTTGACTTATTTTTCACATATTTCTCCCACTATTTTCTGGACGGACGATCATGCATGAGTGAAGGAAGCACAGTTTTCCCATTGTTGGTGTAGTGTGATGGCATTTCTTTCCTGGGTGTCGTCCAGTCTGCTAAAATCTTCACTACTGTGTCCTTGGAGAGGCAGACGGTTTAACTGATTAAAAGCTTTGAAAGAATTTCCAGGTGGGCTTGGCATCCCTGCCCTTTTCTCATTCAGGTTTCACCAAACCCTCCTCGCTTGCTTCCCCTATCTCACAGAGGAGGGGTGTCTCTGTCTCCCTGGGAGAGCAGCTGGCAGAGCTAGATGGCTTATCAGTCTGGGTCCTTAATAATGGGGCTGTGCAGGGTTCTTTCTGATGGACTGTTGATTCTATTTTTCAAAAGTTTTAGAACTTAGGAAATATCATGTGTTATTTTTGGAGGGCGGAGAGGGGATGACACTTATGGGGGATCTATATAGTACCTTCCAAGATCAGCAAGAGTAAAGAGCTCTAATGAAGAATGATGTCCATTCGATTCCCATTATTATCTTAACAAGGGATGAGAGAATCTTTATTTCCAAAGAACAGATTTGACATGGCAGTTGAATACTAGACATCCAACATCCTAGACAAGAGTTTCTAAAAATATCTAGACGTGGCTAGCAATCTCCTCGGAGTCCTGATTCTCCTACCTCTGAAAGCCAAGGGCTGGAATTATAGGCGTGCATCACTAAGGACAGTCAGTTTAAAGGTCTTAATTGGCATTCTCTCTCTCTGTTCTCTCTGTTCTCTCTCTCTCTCTCTCTCTCTCCTCTCTCAATTCTATTTAATACTGAACAACAGGGTCCTGGTGAAAAGTCAGAAGAGGGAGGGTATATTTCTCAGTACATTTTTTCTGATTCATAAAGAAAGGGTGCGAAGCCACTCCACCATTGAAAAAGGACTCCTAACGGATATTCTTATTCTGAATGAGCCAGTTCTGAACACAGAACCCAAGACCATTCCAGTTACTTCTTCAGGTGAATGATTCTTCTATAAACCCTGACCTATGCCTGAGAAATAGCTTATAAGAGATGGAAAGAGCACTTGAGATGGAAACTGGTATTGGATTCATTTTTGTCTGTGCTGGGTGGGGTGAGGAGGCAGGAAGAACGGATCCATGGAGGTTAAAGAATGTGCCCAAGATCACACCACTATCTGGAGGGAGAGCTGGAGAGAGAAAGGTGAAAGCTCTCTTGGTCCCCCCCCCTTGCTCTTATCGACACATTGCCAACAGCACTCAATCAATTCCACACCATGCAGTTGTAAGGTTATCTTTTATCTGTGGAAAAGCAGAAACCAAACAGCACTTTAAAGTGAGTCTTTGTTTGGCAGCAGTTTTTTTTTCTCAGATGCTTATGCCATCCTGACCACCTCTGAGATTTAAACATGGACTCCCTTTCTTTTTAGGACGCCCAGCAGCACCCCGATGGCAGCTACAAGGTGTCGGACAAGACAGATAGCATTTCAGAAGAATTACACTCTGCAGCATCCGTCATACTGACAGGATCTGTGCTAATCAGTGGAAGGCTCACCATGCGCTCCATTACGCTTTTAAGCAGTTCATCGAGATTTGCATTTTCCCTATTATCCTGTCTCCTTGGCAATTGGTTGAAACTCTCCAGTGGTGTAATCATTCCTTAAATGCTTAGCCTCCGGCATCTTTAATGAAATTAGTTGGTGTATATAGTTGCTGAGGTAGCTATTCGGAATGATATGGGATTCTTGTGGGATTAGGGGCTCAGATGAAGTGTTGCCCAGGCGTGGAGAATTAGGGGACTTACATTTTCTTCATTGAAAGTGTCACCTCCTTGTACGGTTGCTGCTTGATTATTGATGAGTATTTCCCCATGACTGTCTGGATAGAATACTCTAAGGTGGGATTTAAGTAATATTTTATTTAGTGAAGAGGGAGAGACAACTTTTGGGAGTTATGGTCTCTCCTTCCATCATGTAGTCTCCAGGGATTGAACTCAGGGTGCCAAGTTTTTACACAGGCACTGTTACCTGTTGAGCCACCTCACCAGCCCTAAGATGGGCTATTTGAATAAAAGGAACTGAAGTTCAAGCTCCAGCCCAGCCATTCAACAATAGCCCATTCTGGGAGGAAATACTTAAGTATATCTAAGTCTCAGCTTATCTGCAAACCGGGCATCAGAATATTCCACTGCAGGATTTTGAGTGTTAAATAGGGATGTATGTCAACTATACAGCAGAGAATTCTACAAGGAAGACCTTCAACAAATCACAACTCTTGTTCATTTTTGTTTTAAAATTGTTTTGTTTTGTTTTGCTGTAACAACTGCCCGTTGAATGCACAGATGACTTCCAGCAGCACAGTTTTCTAGTAGACTGTGTTGTCCATAGCATGGTAGTTTTGTTTTCTTACCTCAGTTGCTTTCCTCACGGAACTTCCAGTCCATGAGGAGAGATGTCAGTTTTGTCCTTGCCAAATACTGAGGTTGGTGTGAGGTAAACAAAGGGACTTTGATGTCTGTTTTGCTGGCCTTGAACCTTCCCTCTTCCCTAAGTCATCCGGATGCCTGTCACAAAGTGTGTGCAAGTACTCCGCATAAGAGGAATTATACAGAAGGGCAAAGCCATGCCAGTGGGGTTGGGCGGGTGTTAGAGCCTGTTTCCTAAGTGAACAGACTGACTCTTCTGAGATGTAACTGGGGTGGTTACGGTAATAACTGATATCCATAAGGCTTCTGGTTAAAACGATTAAAGGCTTACTTTCCAGAATAAGTAGTTCTTTGCTCTCAGCAACCTGAGTGACCATAGGTTTGGGCACACTGGTCCTTAGACTACCTCTCGAGGACCCACGGTCCAGCAACCCAAGCTTCAATGCTGGACTTGGCAGAGGACCTCCAAGATTGCATCTGGTCGATTGGAGCTTGGTTTACTGCTGTTGGTGTATGGAACATCTGCCTGTGAGGGGTAAGCCAGGCTGTACTCTAACTTCTTTTGGAAGTCTGTGGGAGTTTTCTTTTCTTTTCCACATCCTGTCTTGGGTCTGCCTGTTAGAAGTCCATACCCCAAACCATCTTCCCTTTTATTCTCAACCCAGTCATCTGTGGTCTAGATGCAAAATCTCTGCACAATGGTCTTTGGGCAGTGTTGGAGCCTCCTGCCTCATGAATGCTTCTCCCAAATCCAGTACATTCAGCACAATGATTGAAGGAGCAACAAGGAATTTTATTTTGGCTTATGATTATTCAATTACAATTCTTGCTCCAGCTCGGCAGGAGAGGATACACTGAGACCAGGGTCCCAGGGGATGGTCCATACATGTCTGCAGGATTGCTGAGAGAGGGTGCTGGGCTGATTTTCCCAGGCACACACTGTGACGACTCCAGGCCGTCGGGGTGGAGAAAAGCAAACGTGCTGCAGGCTCTTAACCCCCTCACCCAAATCCAGGGGACTCCAGACACAGCAGGGAGTATGTCAAGGCGAGACTCATTCACTCACTCATTCACTCATTCACTCACTCAGTTACACAGTTGCTGGCTGTGATGACGAAGATAAGTAAAGCCTGACTGCCTGCACCTCTGCCTCAGCCCTCCAGAGACTCAGCAATGGATGGGGAGTTTGTCAGAGCAAGATCTCAGTTTATTGGGAGTAACAAATCGGCTTATATAGACAAAGACTCAGAGCGCACGAAACAGGCAGCCAATTACCTTGATGGTCAGTACAGCACACAGGCTGCATAGGTCAGACTAAACATAAATCTATGTTGGCGCCTATAAGCCAATTAGGACTCTCTGTAATGTGATCAGGGTTACGCCTAGGACACCAGCTCCCAGCGCCACCTTTGGTCCCATGTGCTAAGCCATGCCCTGCTCACTCCCTCCCAGACTGTTATTCCTGGGCAGGCCCAACAAGAGGGGAAAACTTCCCTCATCACACAGCATGTCTGGCCAAGTATGCTAGAGAATGCCAACTTCCTTAACCAGCTCCTTCCATCTTACTCACCTTTCCAGGGCCTAGTCCCATCTACCATTGACTGGACCTTCCCCATCAGTTAGACCATCTCCTTGAAGGCTTGAAAGGGCTTAACACTACTATTAATTCTTTACAAATTGATATGCCAGAGCAGAAACTTTCAGTTGCTAAGTTGATACCAGTACTGTCTACCATAGTTGTCTTGAGGAAGATTGCTAAACATTTTGTGTATTCAGGATATACAAATCCTACCTTTAAGATTCTGATTTGCATCTTGTCTTGACTTTTGCCAGAACGTTACAATGTAATGATTTCACTCTCCAAAAAATAGAAAAAGTATAGTAGTTACAGCTATTTCATAATTTTGACAGTGCATCCTATTCTCTCCCAGGCCCCTGATAAGATCTGGTAACTTGACTTTGTAGGAGTATGAATAGTCTCAGTGGTCAACCTGACACAATCTAGATTCATCCAGAAAAGGAGCCTGTGGGCATTTTTGTGGGATATTTTTACCTTGATTACCTTCATTGAAGCAAGAAGACCCATCTTAATTGTGGATGGGACCATTTTCTGGACCATATGCAATGCAGAAAATGGTCTGAATGTATGCAAGTATACATTCATGTACCCATTCCTTGCTTTCTGCTACTGACTGTGGATTTGATGTGCCCAGTTCCCTTAGCACTTGCTGCTGTAACTTTCCTGCCATGATTAAATATAAGCTGGAATTATCAGCTAGAATAAAATACTGTCTCCTTTAAGTTTGCTTTTTGTCACAATATGGAGACAAGAAGCTAAAACATGGTCTTATTAGTTTGTGCTGCCCCAGACTAGGGATTTACCACTTGGTTAAAATGGTAGTGACCTACAAGCTACTGATGGAATACAGCCAATGTTAGTAATGAGTGAATGAATGTACAAAGAAAATACTTTGTTCTGCAGGGTCTTCTTTAGACTTCTATTCAGAATACAATAGGGCCTATTGAGTCTGAGAAACACATTGTCTAATGGAAGCTGAATTCTGCTTTAAGAAAGCCAAATGCTGCCATTCTTTTCTATATTTAATTACCTTTTGTTTCCCCCTAGCAACTAGTAAAGTGCCAGTCTATCTCAGATGTGCTAAGGAGAACCAAGAGAAGATGTTTTTGTCCACACTTGAGCCAAAGTGTTAAGGGAACACTGGGACACTTGGGCTCGGGGACTGGAAGTGTGTGGAAATAAAAAGTAATTAATATTTATTGTGCAACCATCTTGCACATTTTTAGACATGATCTCATTTTATCCTCACAGCCACCCTGCAAAGTCTATTCCAGATAAAGAATCGGGCTTGGCCAGTTCAGGCCCTTGCTGAAGTCTTGGAGTTGGTGAATATCAGAAATTGAAATTTAACCCAATTCTTTCCATGGGCCACCATACTGCCTCTCTTAGAAATACCATAGTGGTGGTCACAGAGATGAGGAACTCAAGGAGAAGGCAATGCTCTGAGACCAAATCAGTACCATTCATTTTATCTTCCCCTTGTTCTCCTTTCTTTTTAATCATTCATTCATTCATTCATTCGCTCGAACATTATTCACTAGTTTAGCACATGGATGGATTTTCAGGCTATTAATGAGCTGATGAATATTATAAATAGATCCCTGCCCTTGTGCAATTATATTCTAGAACAGATTAAGAGATGGAAAAAGTCATCCCAAGCATGATGTAATGGGTGAAGTTAATTTGGGAGCAGATAAGGAGATAATGGAGGGTGGCAGTTGTTGGAGAGGTGGGGATCAGTAAAAGCCTCCTGGAGATAGGAATATGTGGGTTGAAATGTGAGAGATAAGAAGAATTTAGCTCTGCCAACAGTTGGGTAAGTGCTGTTTCAAGCAGGGAAACTGCAAGAGAACAAAGATACAGTACACTCAAGAAGATAATTAAATTGCCTTAGTATTTTTTTCCCCTCTGAAGAAGATGCTGTTTCATTAAGGATGTTAGAATGGGGACAGTCCTGAGTGCTTGAAAAAGGCTATCACCTGGAGAAATATTTGCAGAGCAGGCTGGCCAGCCATGCAGGCGGGTCTGATTATAAGGGTTTGAAGGAGGCAGAGACAGAGGCGGGATAATGACAGGAGCAAATGGAGGGCTGGAAAGGGACATTTAAGGCTGCATCATTTGATAAAGAAAATTTCCAATTGCAGCGGCAGCTCTGACTTTACTGGCTTTGAAATTGCATTTGGAACGAGGAGACAGGAAAATTGTGTAAAACCACTGTGCACTGGCAAAGGAGATACTGAGTGGCAGTTGGGATTGTGATCAAATCCAATCTCCCCCGATTCTGCAATTATAAGCTGTTTTCCAAAAGTGTAGGCAGGTAGGCTGACTAAAGTACAGGCTCTGAACTAGCCAAATGCTTCCTCCGAATGTTTAAAACATCTCAGCTAGGTCCTGCATCATGAAACACTTTCTGCGTTAAATATTAATCGGAATAATTTCATTTCTGAGGTTCAATACTTAAAATATCAATTTAGATGATGAATCATGAGCTCTAATGCTGAGAGAAACATTGATCATGCTTCTGATTTTGTTCTCTGCCCTTGCAGAAAAAGCAGGTGGAATTCAGCGGTTCCCCAAATCAAAAAAATCAGGTATAAATGGTAAGCCAAGCAACAACATTTCCAGGAAAAAAACTGCACAAAAATGATTATCAGGTAGTATAGAGCCTCCAGTCTAATTGACGGTATGTGTATCTTTACTGGTAACTTCCTCTTTCAGCAAATGTTTATTTATTTCCTGGCTTTTGCTTTAGTGAAATCTCCACACTAACAGGATTGATACCAATAGATCTGGTGGATACTTCATTAAAATATGTGGGCAGGGGAGATGGCTTTGTGGACAAGCATAAGGACTTAAGTTCAAATCCTCAGCTATAATATCAATGTGAAAGAGGTAGAGACAGGAGAATTTTTGGCCAGTGTCTCTAGCTGAAACAGCAACTACCAGGTAGAGAGAGACCCTGTTTCAAAAGATAGAAAGCAATTATAACTCTAACTGCTGGCCTCCACACATGGCAAATATAGTCGTGTCCATATGTATATATTATATTACATCACACACACACACACAACACACACACACGCACACACACACACACACACACACACACACACACACACAATGAAAATTCCCTAAAAGGGAGAGCTATATGTGGAGAGGTAGAGGGCTTGTAATTTATCCAAGATTGTAAGATAGCTTGGATTTTGTGTCTTTCTTTTACCATAATAAAATACTTTGTAAGACTCATAGGGAAAGCAGCATGCCCCCCTTTTTTAAAAAAAAAATATTGACTCTATTTCTGCTATTGTTATTTTACCTAGTTATACAAGCTTAATAAGTAAATATCCTTGTCCCCTTCTTTTTTCCTCCCCCCTTCCCTTCCTTTCCCCTTTCTGTTCCACCATCTCCCTTTCTCCCTTTTTTCCTCCCTCCTCTATCTTGGGGTTTCCTAACTGTCTCTCTTATCCTCCTGTCAATCAGCTTATATAGGCTCCAGAATTCCCTCTGAATCTTTTACTCTAGTGGGGGTTCAGGCCTCTGTGGCAGAACTGGGAGCCCCTTCTTGGGCTGCCCACTAATACAAGTACTCCCCTATACCTAAGTATCCTACTGCCTGGCTCTAAGTATCCTACTGCCTGAAATCATCTCCTTCAAGATCCTAGCTAGTCTATGGGGTCAGATTGAGATGTCAGCCATTGTGCGGGTCAGGTAAGATCAGGTCTCATTGCAAGTTCCTGACTGCTGCAGTCCAGTCTTGAGTGGAGTATCTTGTCCAGTGGTGGACCTCCCTATCTTAGGATTCTTATAGTCTTGCTAGCCCATCTTCCACAAGGTTCCCTGATCTTTAGAATGGGGAGAGATTTTGGTCAGTCTAGTTCAGGATGAACATTATAGGGTCACTGATATTCTGTATTATGACTGACTGTTGTTTTCTTTTTTCCTTATTATCGACTCTATTCTCTCTGGTCTCTAGATGCCAAGTGTTGTGGTCATTGGGGTAGAATAGAGACATACTTCCGTGTTGGGAAACTTATTGTGGAGATTATTTTGCTAATGTATAGACAAAGCTGGATATTATGGAATAAATAAAATTGCCAGGAGATCTGGATGCAATGTTTCTATAGGTTTATCCTTGAAACCTGCCAAGAAACACCTGGTATAACTAGAGTCGATTCTTCCACCATTAGGAGGAGGGAGCTGAAAGTTAGGAGCATGAAGCCAAATCAGACGACTCTTCTCAGCCCCCAACTAGAGTGAGAAGAGGATAGAAATGCTAATCTGTGATTTTCCTGACTTGACAATTCTAAATGATTCTGGACATCTGTGTCTCTGTACTAAGGAAGTACTAGTGGCTGAAATTGGTAGGAGATATCAGGTTCATATTCAGGAGATTTTAGGGACTGTTGTCTATTAGTAACTGCCAACAGGCATCACAATAAACCACAGCATTCCTTTTGCTCTAAAACCCAGCATCTTTCTTAATCCCACATTCTACATAAACACTAGTTAAGGAGATATAACTGAGTTCCAATCCTTGTGTTAATTATATTGTACAGTGCCAAAGCACATCTGTGATGAGGAGAGATGGCTTGAGTTGGGTGTTTGAACATGGGGAAAAAGTCCCAGGGCCACTGACTTATAGAAACAATAATGAACATGGCAGCTTGGGGGAGACCGAAGATGGTGATGTGTACAGAAGAAAGATGTGAGGAGCCGGATGAGACATACACAGTTGCACAGGACAAATAGACTGAGCTGGGCCAAACCTTCCGCTGTGGCAGGAAGCAGGGTGACATCACAGAGTCATATAAAAGCCGTGACACAGAGCTTCTGCAGTGAACAAAACGCTGGAGTCTGGGGACACAGGCATTGTGGGAGTGCAGGCAAGAGGTGAAGACAGGCCATTGTGAGGGCCCTGGGTCTAAGACTGGGAGAACTGAAACTATGTATTGAATCCCTAGTGCTCTGAGCAATCATTCAGATGATGGGAATATGGTTCAAACAAGACAGTATTATGACTTAATGATGTTTACGCCATGGTCTGGAAAGAGAGACAAACAGCACTGTGATTTATTTCATATAGCCTTCTCCCCACTATAAGAATGAAGTAGTGACGGCAGAGGGCCAAAGAGGGATGGAGATACCTCAGATGTAGCAATCAAGGAGCAAGGGAGTTGATGGTGCTTACGCTGACTCATGGTAAGAAGGATCCTCTCTCCCTCTGTGCAGGTGGTGGATCCAGATAGTGAGATAGTTCAGAGACAGGGAGAAATGGCCTGATATACAGAGGAGGGGAGAAGGAGGAAAAGAAGGAAGAGAGAGAGAGAATATATCAGGGAAACAGTTAAATGCTTGACAACAAACAGTCAGATCCGTAAATCCTCTTCAAAAAATTTTACTTCCAGGACACCTCCCCATACTTGAAGATTACTGAAGGCTTTCAAGTCACAATCATTAAAAGGGATTAAGCCTCTTGCTATGTGCTAGGTTTGAAGTTAAACCAATGATTATAAAATATTAGCTAATTTTAATTAAAAACCTACACTTTCAACAAACAGAAAACTTACAGTGAAAAGTTCACATTCTCACAGTTTTTGCAAATCTTAATCTTCTTTTGTCTTCTTTTCTTCCTTACTGCCTTCTTCTCTTGTAGGTATTGCAGTGAGGACCCTGTCAAATGCGCTTTGGGTTTTATCCAGCCATTCTGTGTTTACGACAGATTCTTATATATGGAAAAGATAGTCTAGTATTGTTGCTAGCTTTTCTTAGGGTTTCTTATTTCTTCTAGACTCTAAGGACTGACAACTTCTATGAGAAAGAGCGGCAATTTCCAAGTGTTCAGAATCAAAACCTTGGAGTCATTTTTGGTGCAGGGCGGGTTTATAATTTGTGTGTGAAGTTAACATCATTGAAACATTTACAAAAATCCAAATCATCTTTTTCTTCTTTAGGCAAGAAGTCAAGACCAGAAGAAGTAAGCACCAGGAGTACATGGACACACTGAGAACACAGGGAAGCTACTCACATTTTTTTCAGTCTGTCCAATCCATCAATGAATCCTAATAGTCCACCAGAAAAGCAGAAAGAGAACTTCTCGCTGCCCTCGCACCAGATCCTGGCCCCAGCCATCTTCCTGTCTTGCTTGGACTACTGCAATAGCCTCTCCTTCTCTCTCACTTCAGCACTGACGTCCTCCCTTGATTCTGGAGCTGAAGCAACTCCTTTGCAATGTGAGCTATGTCCCTCCCTGTCAACCTTCTGCTTGAAATCCCCTGAGGACTTATGAGAACTAAAGTCAAAGGTCTTAAAGTTATCTATAAACAAGATGCTCATGTGTGTCTGAATCTGAATCTGTCCAGCATATTGATGCCAACCATCCAGAAGCAAACTGAGTGACCCACTTCTGATGCATGATTCCCACTTCTGAGATCATTCCTGTCTTGGACCTGACATCTTGTCTCTTCAGCAGTTTTCTGGGGCACACAGTCCTCCTCAATGAAGTTTCTTGAATATCTTCGTGACAGTTCCTTCCCTTCCTTTGGGTCTCTACTCAAACTTTACTTTATTTCTCATGCCCCCCACAACCCTCACTTCCCAACCCCCTTCCCTGTTTTACTTCCTCCATTGCATTTTTCCTCTTATTGTCTTGCCTAGCCTAGCGTTTTTTTGTCTCTTTCCACCAGAATGGCTGCGCATCTTCTAAGGCAGGAAAAGGGTTTCTGCTCATGGCCTGGCATGTGGTAAATGCTCAACAAACATTTGCTGGACCAATGATGTAGTGTAAGCCAGATTGTGTTCATTTGCTTGGCTGTCTTGGTCATTAGTGATGTCAAACTCGAGTCTCTCATTCTGTTCTTACACCTGTGGAGCCAGTGATTATGTCCCAGGAGGGTGGCAGGTGTACCTTCCGAGCCTTCCTATAATATGTCCATGATCCTCACCAGCAGAAATTTTCTCCTAAGTATAACTGATTGAATGAATATTTCTCTTCCAGCTTTTCAGTGCATGTTGTTTAAGAAGCAGAATTAGCACATCAGACACATTTTTAAAGAATTTTTTTTCAAGTCAGGTATTTCTTAAGAAGCTTAGAGAAACAGGCTGTCACAGTTAGATATAGGTGTCCACTAGACAGTTAAGGGTTGGGCATATTTGTAGAGAATTAGTAGTTAAGTTAAGCCCATTGTGAACCTGCAGGAGATTGTTTAGTTGATGGGGAAGGTCCAGCCCATGGTGGGTGAGACTAATTTCTGGGTAGATGAATAAAATGGAGGGAAATGGTTGAGAATGTTGGTATACTTCTGAATACTTGCTAATCTGGCAAGTAAGGATCATCCCTTTCTCAACTGCTATGTAGATATGGTACAGCCAGTTCCATTAGCCTTGGTGTTGGTATGAGGCTCTTCTGCCATGCTGGATAAGGAGCTGTAACCAGAAATTGCAAGAGAGAATAAACCCTTGTTCCCTTAAGCCATTTGATGGTCATTTTATTGACAAACAGGCAGGCTAACTGCAACAGAATTTGGTACCAGAGAAGTGAGGTGTTGTTGATAAATCTGTCTACATGGATTTTATACATTCTGAATGTTTTTTTTTTGAGAAACTTTGAAATGTTTGAAGCTCTTGAGTGTATGGATTGCAAACACTGTTCTGAAGAGTGTAATTGGCCATTTGGATGATAGAAATGCTCAGAGAGTTGTGGATTGTTTGGACCCAGTTTGTGATGAATGGAACAAGGACTTTGGTAAAAATGAATTTAAAGAGGATGGATTGGTTTGCTTGATAAAGAAGAGCTGTGTTAATAGCTGTGAAGCTTTGGGAGTGGAAAGGGCAGGCAGCAGAGCAGCTGCCACTGTTGGAGAAAACCTAGTGCTTTACACTGGGACAGTGGAAGAAATAAATACTACCATATGGAGACTCCGTGACTTGAAAACCCAGATTAGCTGAGGGGCTGAAAGCCCAAGCTGATGCCACTTCTTGTCCTTCAAAAGTTTTAGTTGCTTAGAAAAGGACTTTTCTAGAATTAGCACTCAAAAGTTGGTACAGCTGTGGTTCAAGTAGACTGACATAGGTTTCAGCCTTACTGCAGAATCTGTCAACATGCCCCAGGTGATACTGGTTTTGGTGCATAATTAAGAAGATCATGGAGAACAACAAAAACTGGTCACCGAGTGGCAGGCTTGGAGTTTCTGCAAGGGAAAGTGAAGTTTTTAACTGCAGAGGCAAACCCAGAGTGTTGCTGGAAATGCCAGAACCACAGGATGCATGGTGAGGACAGCAGCGAGTGGAGGTTCATTCTGGTCCGGAGAAACTCTGCTTGTATTACTTTGAGCTGTAAAATGGGACTAGAATTGTCCAGAATCTTTGAGCCACCGTGACTATGTGATGAGCAACAGAAGATGGAAAGTGAAGTACACGATGAAGTATTTGATTTGCTAGATTTGATTCTAATTTGATATTTTCTTACTGTGTCATGATGCTTCAATTTTGATGTTCCTTAGGAAGTCTCTGAGGTTCAGATTCCTCAACGATAAAACAGATTAGAATAATTCCAGTCACATGAGACAGCACACAGGAACTCAACACGCAGGCCATTCCTTGAATGGCTCCTTCCATTATTTCGTGGAGTAAGGTTATCTTGTTTTAACCTTTTTGAGACAGTGTCTTATGTAGTCTAAGCAGACTTGACCTCTATGTAGCCAAGAATGTCCTTGAACTCCCCATCCTCCTGAGTGCTAGAATTACAGGCATGCACTGCTATGCTCAGCTAATGAGGTGTTGGAGATCAAACTCAGCACTATACCGAATGTGCCATATCCCAAACCATTGCTTTGCTCTTGGGGGCAGCCTCGATCTAGGTAGTCCAGCTGGCCTCAAACTCACTGTTCGTCTCTGTGTCTCTAGGATAGTAGGCACATCCCACCATATCCAGCTTGGGTTGGGTTTTTAAAATATGAATTGAATTTGTTTTCAAATTGTTTTCCTATTGCCTTGTATCCATTGTATATGGTCTTGGGATATATAAGACCTTTGTCATTCAAGTAAATGTATAATATTCATATCATCCAAATCCCCTCCCCTTCCCCTTCCTACCACGTGCTTTTGCTAGTCCTTTTCATTACCCTAGACAGTTAAATTTCTACTTTCATTTAGTATACATACACACACACATACACACACACACTTTTATGTGTCCCATATAAAAGCTCAGGAACCACAAGTGAGAGAAGACATGTGATTCTGAATTTGGTTTTAATGACAAAGAAATAGTCACCTACACAACATTTGGAAAATAATCATGGTAAATAAATGAATTTGGTACTCCAGTGACTTTTTTCTATCCATAGACTTTAATTATTTTTTTTAATTGAGTTCTCCTTTTTTGTCCTTTTCTTGCTCTCTCCTCTTTTTCTTCCTTCCTCCCTTTCTCTTTCTCCCTCCTTCTTTTCACCAATTCATCTCTCTCCTTCCCACCCTCCTGCCTGTCTGCTTGTGTGGGCCGCTGGTTCCTTTTGGGTTGTCTGCTGCAAAAGGAGCTCAGGCCTCCGTGGCAGTTTGAGTGGCCCTTCCTTGGGTAGACCACAGATAAGGACCCTCCCTTTCACCCTTGCCCCTAAGGTTCCCACTGTGTGTAGTTATTTCCCCACTGTTCCATGGGGGAACGTTGATAGGTCAGCCACGGTGCAGTTTGGTAGGTCTCTTGCAGTGAAATCCTAGATGCAGGGCGCCTTCTCCAGGGCTGGGGAGGGGAGGGCGGGGACTTTCGTTGTTAAGCTTACTTTGAGGAAATCAGGGAAGTTCTTCACAACAAACAAAGATGATCTGAGGAGTACTTTAAAGGCTAAGTAGGAATTGACTTACCAGCATAGTTAGGATTTTCCAAGGAATCGATGGGTGGATGGCGATTGATGAGACATCCAGACTTCGTGTAGCATATGGGAACAGAGTTGCTGTAATGATGTCTTTTCCCTGGTGAGGTCATGAAAAGTCAATGAACCAGGCTACAAGACAGAGATCAATGCTCCAAGTACCCGCTTCAGTTTTCCCAGCTCCCTCTGAGCTGAACGCCCTCAAGCTGTGAGGTGTGTGTGTGTGTGTGTGTGTGTGTGTGTGTGTGTGTGTGTGTGTGTGTGCGCGCGCGCGCGCGCGAAAGAAAGAGAGAGAGAGAGAGAGAGAGAGAGAGAGAGAGAGAGAGAGAGAGAAAGAGAGAGGGAAAGAGAGAGGAGAGAGAGAGCAGTTGCTGTAGGGCCCTTCTCTACTGTCTGACCTGGTTACACATGGAATTGACTTGAGCAAATTTTTCTTGTGGCTTAAGGCAATCCTGTGTGAGGATGAGGAACTTTGAACGTATCCTTCAACTCAGAGAGGCAGCAAAGACAAATTGATGCATGTGTTTGGAAAAATACAGCATTTAACTGCTCTTGGCAAGGTTTTGAGGAGCATGAAGGTAGGAAAACATTTCTAAATTTTTTTGTAATGTTGCTACTTAGGAGGTTTATTGACACTGGGTGAGTTCTGACAAAATGACATGCAGGTGTAAGCCACAGTAGGAATGGAGTTACATGCTGTCAGGTGTGAACTGGGATGTATTAACCCTTTTGTGATCCGTTTCCACAGCAATAGTTTCACTGTACCTGCTCACCTCAAGGGAATTTAGCCCTTGCAGTGGCGCTAGGTGACTTGCTCACAGCTCTTAGAATGCTTTGTGGGGGCTGCCTTGGCTTCTCTCTTCCTTGGGTTTCTCCTTCAGAACCTGATCATACATTTTGTCTTAAAAATGTTGATAAGTTTCTTTCCCATGACTCAAAAGCAGCTAATACATCTCACTCATATTCTAGGTGGCACCATCACAGTAACTTCACACATAAACTTTTGAAATAGTGGATAATGTTGCATCTGAGACAAAGAGTTCTTTAACGAGTTGTGTTGCTTGGCCTTTTAAAGATATACTCATCACAGATTTATGATGGACTTCTTTTCTAAGCAAGGGCCACTGTCTTTTGTTCCTGTCATCTTTATGCACACTTCCAAACAGGTCTGGAAGAGGAATGTTGGACCATCTAAAATTATAGAGGTGGATTTGAGTTTTTAAGTTTCTTACTAGGATCCAATAGAAGCATAATTTTCACACTTGTCTGCTGAATTAAGTTCAGATAAGCCACATATTTCCTTCAACTTGGAGTAAAATATGCCCCAGGAGATATTTGCCTGAGAGATATGTTTTGAGGACATAATGAAGAGATACTTGTAAAAATGTTTATTATATGAGGTGTCATGAGGTCCTACATTGGATTATGTCCTAAGTTGAAGAGGAAATAAAGAAACATCTAGATAATCAAAATACATTTGAACAAATTGCTACAGATTATTTTCATTAAGTATGGATTGCTAGAACTAATCCATAATATCAGGCCTGGCAATATAACTCAGTGGTAGAGTAGTTGCCTAGAATATGGTTCAGTCTCAAGTACTGAGACACAATAACAGCAAAATTAATAATAACAGTATCAAAGTCAAATGTTTCTGCAGACAGAATCGGGTAGTGCACCAATTATACTGGTGATCCTTGGTTACATAAATTTGGAAAACACTAAGTTAAAGTCCATGCAGATTCTGTACTTATATCTACCTAGACTATATAGTGTGTTGTTGCTTTTACTGGGAAATTTATAAAATGAAGGTGTGTGTGTGCGTGTGTGTGTGTGTGTGTGTGTGTGTGTGCGCGTGCGCGCGCATGTGTGGTATGTTCATATTTTCTACATATGAGTTTTGAGCATTTCCTTCCATGTTTCCACAGAGTAGCTTAGATCTGGAGTTCCATGCAACACATTTTAGAAAATATTTTGGTGAATGGCTTAAAGGATCCATGCATCCAGCCAGGCCTTTTCTGAGAAGACTATCAAGTTAAAGGTACTATATATGTTTAAGAGGAGATCATGCGTACTCAAGCTTCAGTTTGATTTGCCAAAGGAAGTTGTTATGACTTTCCACAGCCTCAGCCAAATGGGTCCTGAAAAGTAAGTCCAGAGAGGATCAAGCCAAATGTGGACAAGACTGGTTAGGCAACTTATAGGCTCTTCAGTAATAATGACAAAGCAACCATAGACATTGGCCCTGCTAACCATGGTTTTGCTTGACCTTCTCCATCAACATGTCGAAGAGAGAATCCAAGAAGATCCTCTTTAGTGAACCTATTCATGCATATCTGCTCCTTTCATTTTTGCTTTAAAAATTTGCAACCTGCATAGGTTTACAGAAGCCCTAAATCTTGTGTTCTAAATGGTCAAGAATAAAGCTTTGTGAGTTAGGGGAACTTTTCTCCATACAATTCATAGGAAGGAAGTTGCAGTCAGCCTGCATGGTTGCTGATAAATCATCATCAAATGGCTTAAGGGAACAAGGGATTTATTTTCTCTTATGATTATTGGTTACAGTTCTTAATCCAGCTTGATGGGAGGGCACGTACCAACACTAGGGCCAAGAGAACTGGCTATACCATCTCTATGTAATGGCTGAGAGACGGATGATCCTTACTTGCCAGACCAACATGTCCGGCCAAGTGTATAAAAGGATGCCAACTTTCTCAACCAGCTCTCAGTATTTTATTCCATGGCCTAGTCCCACCCACTATGGGCTGGGCCTGCCCCATCAGCTAAACAATCTCTTGCAGGTTTGCTTAACTCAACCACTAATTCTCTACAAATGTGCCCAGAGCCCAAACCCCCAACCATCAAGTTGACACCTGAGCCTAACTATGACGAGAGCTTTACTTCGTACAATTCATAGGAAGGCTTCCATGACAAGATAAATAGAAATCAGTTGTGCCAGTTAAATATAGGCATCAACTTGACAATTGAAGGCTTCAGCCTTGGATACAACTGTGAAGAATTACTTACGGCAATCCCTGTGGGAGATTATGTAATGGAAGCGAGAAGACCCAGCTCATAGGGGGTGGGAACATTTTTGAAGATGGTGGATAAGATGGAAAGATCTGGTTCAGTATTTGAGATAGTTTGGCCTATAGGCATGCTGGCAAGTGAGAATAACGTACGCCCCTATTTCAGTGTGGGGCTATGGTGTGACCACTTCCCGCAGCTTGTGATGTTTGTATGAACTCTCCTGCCATGCTGATAAGTAAGCTCTTTGGGTCCTGTATTCATTCCACAATGGGAAGGTGAAACTAACAAAATTGTAAAAGAAATTTAGAAGGGTCACCTTGTAAAAGAAATTTAGAAGCTGACCAGTTGCACCCAGATTTTACCTGTTTGGACCCCATGGTATTTTTTAAATGAAAGAATTATGAAACAATACACATTTGTGCTTTCTTTTGAAAAAAAAAAAAGCCTAGACTCAGGAACAAGAGCCATATTGCTATCTAAAAAACTTTAGCAAGAGTTGAGTAGTACATGCCTAATATAGATTTGATGTCTGCTCCTGATTTCCCATAGTCTCTACTTCTTCCTATTTTTGGACATGACCTGTTTCACTCATTCTTTTTCTTACCTGCCTGACCTCTGAATTGAAAATATTCTTCTTTGGCGGCATCTAGCATTGATACTTCCTTAGGCAATTTTGTTTCATAATATAAGAACCACAGCCCCAAGCAACTCCCTTAATCTATCAATATGCAGGACTCCCACTGTTCGATTTTAACCTTAAAGTGACAGTCTCTCTCATTCTCTTTCTCTTTCTCCTCTCTTCTCTTTCTTTCTCCTATTGGCTATGTTATATGCATGTAAATGTACACGCATATGTGAATGTATTATGTGTATATCTTTAAATATTTGTCAGATGACTTAAGAGAGGCAAGGTAAGCTAGCAAAAGGAAAAGAATGAAAGAAGCAAATAGAATGACTGAAGGGGAAAAAGCGCTCAAGAAAGAACTAGCACAATATAGGAACACCTGATATTGCTATTAAAACAAAACAATAGCAAAACATTGCTGCCTTGGAATAGAGTCCAAGGGGCAGAGGCTAAGAAATCTCTGTGAGGCAGGCAGTTTAGCTCATTTGTGGTCTTTTGTGTTCTTTTGAATTCCTTAAATCATTTGTAGATATTTTTGCATTTCTTTATGTACATGAAGATTGGAGCTCTTTAATCATAATAATGAATACTAAAAACCAGTGAGTTTTTTTGTGCCTCTCTATCTAACTTCTACCCATACACTCTACTGCTTCTTTTGCATCATAGTTGTGAACTATGATGCAAAAGCATTTCAATTAAACTTTACTAAGATGAATATCAAGAGACTAAAACTAAAACTGTCCAGGGACTCTAGCTGACCATGCCATTTCTCTAGGGCCAGGGAAAAAGAAAATTAGTTTTCACTTTCTATTGTCTAATGGCAGCTGGGAAAAACAATCACAGCAAACTGCGCTGTAAACTACCATGAACTCCACGGAGTCCGTGATGATAAGAAACACCAACATAAAATACTTGAGAGTCCCATTAGTGCTGCGTGACTAAGGAAAACTTGTTGGTGGGTCAGCCGGGAGGCCAGCAAAACAGTTTTCCATTAGCACAGACACTTGCCTATGCCGGATGTGGTCTACTCAGCCCGACCTTCTTGTATATTCAAATTCCAATGTCTGTACTTCTTCATGCTAGATAGCAGTGTGTTTACAAGGGACCTTTTTTGCAAGCAAAGCTGTAGGTATCTCATTAAAGAGGCTACTATGGGAGAGGGTGGCTTGGATTCCTGACTTCCTTTCCAGTTCCTTCTGATACTGGAACCTAAGACTCCTTGATAAGCAGCAGTGTCCCTTCCAGATGTTGAGAATTCAGATCATCATAGTGACTGGAAGGTGTAAAAGCATTTCATCAATATCGTAAAAGCTAAATCATAGCATCATCTGTAACAAAATAATGATGCCTTTTTTCCCCTACCCCAAAGTGTTGAAGATGATTTGGATCTTAGAATTTGAATTGAATTTTAAATTCTTCACTTAGCATAAGATAGCTCTAAGCATTATGCTTTCATCTTTGAAATGTCAATAATTTTTTGTATGAAAAATTATCTAGGTTATTTCAGTGAGCATGATTAGTATCTAGAAAATATAAATTATTTGGTCCGGTAACACTTGTGAGTTTTAATGTTTGCCTTCATAGAAGAATAAATGCATAAATATACATATTTAGGTAGAAATTTTGAAGTGATACCCATGTGTAAACAAACATCTTTCAAAGACTCATGCTTATCAGTACTAAGTCTCATTTCTGACCAAAATGCTATTATAAATGCCTGTCTATATATTTTCATTATAATATAACTATATATACGTGATTAGACCAACACATAAATGTTATATTATTATCCTTAAACAAGTATGTGCAATTTAAAGTACTTAAGAGGAAAATGACTTTATTTTATGCCTGCTGAGATACTTGTTATTTTGGATGCTTTTTATTTCTTAAAAAGAATCTCAGGTTCTTTTCAGCATCCTTCTCTTTCGGTCTGAAGAAGTTTCTTTGCATTTCTTCCTTTTCTTTCCTCTCTTGCCTTCTTTCCTTTCTTTCTTGGCCCTTTAAAGGTATGGTTTCTTTGTCTTCAAATCTGTTTTTATATTAAAATATTATTTATTTAACTGACAAATAAAAGTATCAGTATATTCATTATGTAAGATCTGTTGTTTTTAAAATACTTGTATTTGGTGGAAGGTTATTAGAATGTACATTATAACATACGCTTTGTTTTGTGGTAGGAAATTTTTAAATCTACTTTCTTAATAATTGTGAAAATGTAGTAACTTTTTATTTATCTTTTTTGGCGTTCTTGTTCCCAGTAAATCATGATATCCATAGACTTTTCATCTTATAATCAATAAGATGATTTGGTTCTACAGAAGGACAGGTAATCCAGAGACCCTAGAATAAAATAACCATACTGTAGTCAATAATCTTAGAAGACTGATTTTCATTATAGAGCCTGGCATGGTAGCTCCAGCTCTCAGGAGGATAGCAAGGGGTCACAAGTTTCAGGCCAACCTAAACACACACACACACACTCTCCCTCTCTCTCAAAGAAATGTCCTGCTGTTACATATTTGCCTATATTAAGATATTTATTCTAAATTGTCTAACACACTGAAGATTATTACCATGTTCTGTCCAATATGTAACACTGGAGCAGGGAGTCACTATTATTAAGATATCTTTTATCTAAAGACTTACATACTTATCATAGATGGATGAGTGCATGGACAGATACTTTAAACATATTTTGTTGATTTATTTACTCTGTGTGTGTGTGTGTGTGTGTGTGTGTGTGTGTGTGTGTGTGTGTGTGTGTCCCTGTGGAGGACCAAGGGTGACTTCAGGAATCATTCTGGATAACTTCTACCTCTTTCTTGCTTTACTCTGGGATTTCCTAGGCTCCGTTCACCAGAGAGGGAAGTAATGGCCACCTAGAGTTTTTACATGGGGTCTGGGATCTGAAATCAGGACCTTCTCCTTGTGAGGCAGAGTCTTAACCCCTGAGCCATCTCTCCAGCCAGGTGGATGCTTTATAAGAGCTTTGTGTCAGTCAATTTACATCCTCAAGATGTCAATGCCCATAAATCCTTTCTTACTCTTCTTAAAAAAAGCAGAATTCCTTACATAATAGAATTAGTACTGTCCAATAATAGTAATATTCACAGCTGAGATTTTCCAAAATTCACTCAAGAGATGTGCTCTCAATAGACTGGCAGACACAGAAAAGGGCAGACACATGTCTCATTTGTAAAAAAAAAAAAGGAGGAACCCTAGTGATAAAACTATATGAGGGTGCTGGCATGGTTCTGGTGCTGTGCCAGAAAAACAATCAGAAAATATAAAGGAAATCAGGTAAGGATAAGGTTTGTGTCTGATGAATGTTGTTTATAACAAACACAGGGGAAAAAAATCAAGCAAGGTATTTGGGGGTGACCTAGGGGTTAAAGCCTTTGCTTTGCACCCAAACAGACCTGAATTTGAATGCCTAAATCCCACTTAAAAAATGTTAGGCAGATATGACAGCAACCTATAATATAGTCCTGGAATTGGAACCTGTAAAAACCCCAGAACAAAACAATGAGATAGACCAATCCAGGATGTCACCTTTGTGCCGCCACAGAGACACACACTCAAGTGCCCTCTTTTTTTTTTTTTTTTTTCCCTTGGTAAATGGAATATTCTAATATTAATGCACTTTATTTTTTTTATTTTTTTTTCAAAATAATTTTTTTTATTAAAAATTTAATTATACATTTTAAAATTTTTTACCAGTTCCCTCCCCCCCCCTCCCCTTCCCCCAGTGTCTCCCCCCCAATTCCCAGAGAGTCCTTTATTGTGTGCGCCTAACTCTCCACTGGGTCCTCCTCTCCGATGACATATAAGGACCCAGTGGCATTTCCATAAGCCCTTTCTCTTGTTCCCCTTAAGCACACACACACACACACACACACACACACACACACACCACACAATCCAAGCTAGAGAAGTTTCTGGTTTCTGGATTTCCAATTCTCATATTTAAAGTATACCATAGCTGACAGGACCATGAATGGTATCAACAACAGTGCAACCCCACCACTGCATGCGTCAGTGCTATGTGTGTGTAGATGCAGCAGATCTGGTTCGAATGAAAAACATTCAGATTCTTTTGGGTGCAAGGCAAAGGTTTTAACCCCTAGGTCATCCCCCAATCCCTTCAGCTTGATTCCCCCCAACCTGTATTTATCTTAAACAACTGTTGCTATGGCAGACTATTAGAAATGTTGGCTGTCTTATTAATGCAATGACATAAATTATGTTTTTTTACTTTAAAAATATTTATATTTACCTCAACTTACTGATTGCCATAGTATTTCTGCATCGATAGGCAGTTACATAGTTTATTTTCCCTTCTGATAAACTGGAAAATTTATGTTACATGAAGCTTTCTTATCACTTAGAAATAACCATGAACACTTGACTTCATGTCCATCTGAGCTCATTTCTAGTTTGAGTCATGGTGAAATAATAAACTACAATTTAAATTTTTGGTCATTTCAAGTTATGATACAGTCTTTCATCTCATTAAGTATTCTTTGTTTACAGTTAACATTTGGACAGTCATTAAGTACTCTATTGTTCTTATTTTCAAATTCATGGGTAGAATTTCGAGTGACCATATTTCAGAGCTAAAAAGTTATCATTACTTAAGATTAAGACATTTTTTGAATAAATGAGTTTTTTAACTTAAAAATTCATACATTTATTATCTTTTATTTTCGTTCATGAAGATGGCATAATTTTTATATTTTCATCTGATTTTTATGTGTTGTTCATAAATATGTACCTTATATTTTCCTTCGTATCTTTTCAGAGAAGAAGCAAATTTATTAAATATTCATTTTTTCAAAACAATAAATGAAAGGAACACATTTTTAAATGTTCTTACCTAAATTTTCATGTTTATCTTAAGATTAATCTTGCTCATGAAATATTCATGGCTGTTTTTTTCTCTCCAAAAAGAGATTTTCAAAATCCTCACTGGAATTTAACAAATATTTTTGCTCTTTAGTCTGATTATAATTATATGTTATATAAGATTTTTATATTGTTCTTCTATTTTGTATTCTCAAATTTTGTATCTGTTACAAAACAAAAACAACAGAATGCTTTTTACTTGTCTGATTTAGCGAACTCAAAAAAGAACACTCTTAAAAACATGTTAATGTTGTCTAGAATACCGTTTTTATACTTTAAACAATAATGTAGTTTGAAAGCACATAAACAGCTTATGTCTTTAGGAATTTTGACAGAACCTGTGAAGGTATGTGAGGAACATGAGTCATAGGCTGCATGGTGCAATATAGATTCTTATTGAATGGAAAACACACAGAAGATAAATTAGAATATGTAGAATTGGTAGTTAATTTAACATTATCCTTGCATTGTTAAACAGAAATTTAGGTAAAAGATTTAAATGAAGGCATTTCAATATTGATTGAGCTTTCAGCCACAAAAAAGCCAATAAAAGGAAAACTGAAGATTGAAAGAAAATACAGAATTTAATAAACTCTAATGACTTCTCTTTCACATATCAAGAAATCATGCGGGCTAGGGAGAAGGATTAACTGGTTCCAGGGACTGCAGTGCAAGTATGAGGATCCAAGTTCAAATCCTCAGCATTCAAATGAAAAGCTAGGTGTAGTCACACATCCGTAGCCCCAGCACTGTGGGAGTCTTAGAGATTGGAAGTTCACTGAAGTTTGTTGACCCCCAGCCTAGCTACAGGTTCAGTGAAAGACCCTGTCTTATACTAGGTTAAGGCAGAGAGTGATAGAGCAAGATACCTGATCTCTTAAAGCTGCCTCCAAGCAAAGTATAGAAATGGACTGCACACACACACACACACACACACACACACACACCACACACTTGCTCTAGAAGACTAAGCATAGAGTCTATCCAAAATCCCTAAGGAAACTGATGCAATATATGAGGACGGCCTTCTCAAACTGTGAAATAGTGAAACAGACAAAAACCATGTTCAGAAGGGACCAGATTAGACCCTTAAACACGCTGGAACACTTTAGATGAAAAGGATTCCAATGTATATATGCTCTGTCCATTTTTACTTTCCAGGAGCCACAGGTAGTAGAAGAGTGGTGCACAATGATCCACAATGATGCTTTGTGTCTCCATCCACAGTGACACACGGGTCCTCACGTGTCTGTGAGGACATGGATTTCTGTGAGAGAGATGCTGCGTCCCTTTATTCCCAACCTGGGTGTAGTGGTGTAGCACATGCAAAGTACTTTATCCCAATAGAGAGGCATGGTTCTTTGTTTGTTTGTTTGTTTGTTTGTTTCTTCCTTCCTTCCTTCCTTCCTTCCTTCCTTCCTTCCTTCCTTCCTTCCTTCCTTCCTTCCTTCCTTCCTTCCTTCCTCCTTTCTCTCTCTCCCTCCCCCTCCCTCCCCCCTCCTCCCCCTCCCCCCCCCCCTCCCTCCCCCTCCTCCTCCTTCCCTCCCCCTCCCTCCCTCCCTCCTCCTTCTCCTCCCCCGCTCCCTCCCTCCCCCCCGTCCCCCTCCTCCCCTCTCCCCCCCCCCTCCCTCCTCCTCCCTCCTTCCCCCCCCCTCCCCCTCCCTCCCTTCCCCCTCCCCCCCCTCCCCCCCCCTCCCTCCTCTGTCTTTCCCTCCCTCCCTTCTTCCCTTCCTCCCTCCCTCCCTTCTCTTTCTTTCTTCTTCTTTCTTTCTTTCTTTCTTTCTTTCTTTCTTTTCTTTCTTTTTCTCTCTCTCTCTCTTTCTTTCTTTCTCTCTCTCTTTCTCCCTCCCTCCCTCCCTTTCTCTTTTTCTCTCTCTTTCTCTTTCTCTCTTTTCCTTTTTTAGAAGTGGACAGAAGAAAACTGAGATTCGTGAAGAAACTCATAAAACACAGGGAATCCAAACCCGTCAACTCTGAACCATGGGAACCACGTAGCTACCTGTCTGTTCAACCTCAGACAAAGATGCCACACCTTAACAGAATGCAGCGAAGTGTGACCCCCCACATAAAATAGACCACTGTTCCCCAATTCAGAAGTAAGGAATGAATCAGAGACTTCTGGTATCATGGTGGTTTTGCCAAAGATATTTGCTTGCATTTCAATAGAGAAAAAGGGAAATGGGGAAAAGAAAATCAGAAGAGATGTTTCAATGTACGATAATTTGAAAATGATAAGATCAGTGTGATCACAGGCTGCTTTGCACTCATTTTTATTTTTGATTTATTTGACTTTGGGATATTTCCAATATTAATAATTTGACTTGCAAAGCCATCAGACTGAAAAGATTCATGCTACTCTCTGCTCTTTTCATCACATCAACCCAATATTGCCATTATTTAAATAGATTCCACCTATCTATCCATCCAAATATACAGTGCAGTATTTGAAACAGCTTATAAAAGTTCCTTGCTAAAACTTCTGAAAAAATGCTAATTGTATCTGGATAAATAAGTCATATAGTAGTAAGTCATTTTAAAAAGGAAATATATTAAAAATATTGCTATAAAATATCACTACATATGTGGAAAAATCAAAGAATAATATTTTATTTCTGTTACCACAAAAGCTGTTTGTACAGGGTGCATTTGAGGATAAAAATTATATCCAAAGCTGTTTTTTTTCAATATTCCAGTGGGGAAAATAGTTTATTTTATGCCTCCCTCTTATGTTTTAAGTTTACTAAACTTTATGTAGAAAGTAATTTTGTGGAGTTAGTAGAGAAAATGAATTTAAAACTGAAACCAAAGAGTCTCAGCTCCTGCTTAACACCGACACTAGTGTATGTGTGTTTTCCATATCCAAATGTTTCTACCTCAGAGCAAATGTTTCAGCAAAAGAAACAAAATTTGTTTATTTACTTATCTTTAGGTAGAAAAGGATACAATCTTCTCTGTTGCAACAGCCCACAGCCAAGAGACTACAGAGTGATTAGGTGAAGGCTATCATCTGGAGAAGATAAATAGACTCTAGAATTGTTTTGACCTGAAAAAATCAATTCAGTTGTCTATGGGCTTCATGGAAAGAAAATTACCCTCACTGAGGAAAATATTATCTTTGTCTGTGAGAGGATCAAACCAAATCATGGAGGAAGAAAGGTAGTTTTTTTTTTTTTTTAATAATAGCCCTTATTTCCAGCAAGTTTAAAAATGCTTTTACATTTTTACATACACTGCTTTTTTTCTCAGCATTGAACTGAAAACCTTCTCTTCATTCATTGTTCTCTCAATTACTCTCCTCAATACATAGAATAAAAAGGCAAAAAGCTGTGTCATCTTGCTATGGGAAGCAACTGGTGGTACCCTGGTGAATACAACTGTACTCTTTGCGCGGTAAGTGCAGAAGGGAAGTGTGTTCGGAATGGTCAGCAGAGCACGTTATCTCTTGGACTGAGGGTCAACATCCCTCTGCTCAGTGTTGGTGGCACACGCTGGGAATGAGAAAGTCAGTACCGAATTTCTATATGGCTCAGACAGATGGATGAATACTTTCTAGAATCTCCTGGGAACCACATCTGGTCTGACATGGAAATTCAGATTGAAGCTGATCGACTCTTGGGAATGGAGAGGGTCAGAACTGAGAGCAGTGGCCATAAGAAGATTAGTAAAAATCAAAGTCCCCTTCAACTGGTTAAGAGGAAAAGAATGGACCAAGTCAAAGCTTGGTGGACCAACAGAGAGATGGTAAAGCATGGCCAGAGGCTAAGGCTGTTTCTGTTTCTTCTTAGAAAGCTAAAAATCTCCATGCAACACAGATATGGCTGATATCTTTTTCTAGGTGGGCCACAGGGACAATATCTGTGAATTGTCATTCCACTAGTAAGATACAGCCAACCTTCAACCTTTATTCCAAAGCTGTTACTCACTCCCTACACTATGCAATTGCCCCAAGGAAGCTTACAGCCAGCTTGTCATTATTTACTGTCATTTTTACTCTTTGTAATTTTCAGAATTTTTCTCTCCAACATCTGTATCAATCCAACATTTGTATCAATTTCTATATTCTATGGCTCTCTCTTACCAATAATATTCATTTTTTGAAACTCCGGAGGGTTTGCTGGAATGTGTCTTTTCTTCATTTGCTTGGATTAAGGGTCAGAGTATTGCAAATTTGTCTACCCTCCTTGGAATTCAAAGTGATTTCATATAACGGACCCAAGGGGAACTTTTCATTTGACACTTGTAAGAGACTTACAGTACAATTTAATGGAGAAATGATATTTGATGTTACTTGTTGAAAAAAAAAATCTCATTTTGTGTTGCGTTTGAGGTAGAGCCAAGTCTAGAACCCAGGATCTGCATGACATGCAGTAATTTTAACTTCCACAAGATGGCACTGTGAAAAGTGCCGTCTTGTGGCACTTTGTAAAACTGTGGCTCCTTCAGAAGATCTGTCTTTTGGGTTAGCAAAGTGTTATTCTCAGGAGAATCCTAATGCCCAGTTCTCCTGGGTAGCTAGCGGTCCCAACTTTGCTCAGAACTCCACGTTCTGAAGAATCGCTTTATCTATTGATGTCAGGAAGGAGATCATGAATGATTTATCTCTAATGATGAGTCATTAGTGAAGATTTCTAATGATTAATCTTCAAAGTCTCCCTTTCTTGGGATGTCTGCTTCTACCACAGAGTCTTTACCCAATGAGAAGAACCAAGCTGTCTAAATATTCTCCCTTATCAACCCACAGGGCATACGTACTATACCCATCATCTGGGTTCATTTTAAAAAACAATGTAGGAAATTATCCCACTGTCACTAACAAAATATCTGTTCTGCTTTAATCTATCTGACCTTTGTCCAGGGGTCTTGTTAATGCTGGGAAAGATATGTGGAGGGAAGACCATTAATAATAGACCAGAAAGTGCAGCTGGTCTCCATCAGGGAATTTTTACATGCATGACCCAGGAATTTCTAACTGCTAACCTCATAATTGTTATAACCTGACACCTCAGAACTGCAGTCTGATAGCCAGCAACACATTCTGTTGACCAGGAATAACCTTTTTTGAATGACCCGATTCGCGTGGCTCTTAATTACATGTTAGAGATTGCAAAGTGGCTGGTGCCAACTTCCTGGGAAGGTAAATTGGCTAATCTGGACTGTCCTCCTTCACCCGGAACTAATTGCCTACAGAAAGCCATGATAGTCGCCCTAGCTCTAAAAAGCACTTCTCTCATGGAGGCGACCTCAGCTTGCTGCCATACAGGCAGTATTGCAGCGGATACCAGCTTATTGCCTTCTTACAGTGCACTCAATGAATTGCCTTCCTATTTTGGTTTAAAGAATTACTTTGTTTATCTTTTATTTCTCTCTTTCCTACTACTAGAGTAACTAGTGTCAACTTACTTCTGAGGCCCGGGACCCAATCAAATCTGTTGCCAGCAAGCAAAGGGGCTTGCCATTAGATGCCTGATAGTCTGAATTGGGTCCCTGAAATTCACAGCCATTCAAGTCATGCAGTTGTCTTCTGAGCTTCATCTCTCTCTCTCTCTCTCTCTCCCACACGCACACACACACACACACACACACGCACACGCACACACACACACACACACACACACACACACACACACACAAAGTAATTAAAAATAAAAACCTGTTAACACAGTTGCAGCAATCAATGATGACTTGCTAGTTTCAGTCATGTGTAAAGAAAATTTGCATCAATTTCTATATTCTATGGCTCTCTTATCAATAATATTTGTTTTTTGAAACTCCGGAGGCTTTGCTGGAATGTGTCTTTTCTCCATTTGCTTGGATTAAGGATCAGAGTATTGCAAATTTGTCTACCCTGCTTGGAATTCAAATTAATTTCATAGTTTTCTATAGTTCCATACTAGGTCAAAACCTGCTCTTTGTATTCTCATATACCATTCTGTTACCACTTTCAAAGTCACTTACATGCTAGCTGATTATGTGCAATGTTTAAACATGTCTGTTTACCCCAGATCTGAAAGGCCATATGTACAACAGTCTCTTCTTTCTTGCTCTCCCTTGATTCTTTGGAGCTTAGCATGTACCTTACAGATAGTCAGTACCTTACAGATAGTGGTTAATAAATATGCACCAAAAATGGAAATGAGTATGTGTTTTAAGTTTCTGCTGCTTGGGGAATAAGTATTACTTGACGAGGTTTACAATATGTATTTAAAAAGTATATTTAGATGTAATATAGGCAAACCTGACATGGGAGAGAATAGTTATGTATTCTCCTGGGAGAAGGAGTGAAATTGCTTCCTAGACTGTATATGTAAGACCAAAAGGAAAATGGTTAATTTTATGTTGTTAAATGGGGTACCACACTAATGTTTGCTGGTTGGATTTATTGTAGTACATTTCTGTTTCTTGGTTTATTGAGTACAATTAAGTAAATGCTTTCTGAATTTTATTTGAATTACAGTTTTGATATACTGATAAGGTTTTATTTTAATGGGATTTTCTCCTTTTGTCTTTATCATGATTCTTATTTTCAATGTCTGTAACAGAAAGCAAGCAGAGTATTGCAGTGGTGTGATGGAAAAGGGTGGCATAGTCCTAGTCAGGGGGGTAGACTTGCTCTGTGACGGTACACTCCCCATCTGTTGTCTCTGAGCTTTGGAGTTTTCACCAGTGAAGTCAGACATTGGCTTAACATGCGTGATGTACTCAGTTCCTCTAATGTGGGTCTCTTTTTGTATTTCTACTTTGTGATCCTCTTGCCTTAAAAGTGGACTGAATCCAGTGGTTTGCTTTTAACTGATAGAATATGGCAAAGATGACAGAATACACATTCACAAAAGGTGTGATGGATAACTACTGGTGCAACTTCATAATTGAAGGTTTCTGCTCTGGGCACATTTGTAAAGTATTTGTAGTTGAGTTAAGCCCTAAGCAAGAAGATTGTCTAATTGATAGAGAAGACCCACCCTTTGCCAGGTGGAATTATTTCCCTAGGCAGGTGGATAAAATGGAGGGAGCTGGTTAAGGAGCTTGGTTGGCATTCTTCTCTAAACTTAGCCACTTAGCCAGACATATTGGTCTGGCAAGTGAGGATTCTCTCTCTCTCTCTCTCTCTCTCTCTCTCTCTCTCTCTCTCTCTCTCTCTTTCTCCTTTGTTCCCTCAGCAGCTGGTATATTAGTATCAGCTCTTCTGCCAGGCCAGACAAGGAATTGTAACGAAGAGTCACAAGTCAACATAAAACCCTTTGTTCCCTTAAGCCTTTGGTCATGAATTGACTGCAGAGTAAGTGCAGTAACAAGTAACTGAAAACTGTGACATATCTCTTCCTCTTCTACTGGCTTAGCGAAGAAAGCTACCCTGTTGAAGAAGCCAGATGGTAGAGAATTGCCCACCAACTAGTAAGGAACTAAGGTTTCAACCCAAATCCCCGATTCATTGAATCTTGCCAAAACCCATGTAAGTAAACTTGGAAAGAGAGTTTGCTTAGCCAAGAAGAGATATCAGCTTTACCTAACACCTCGACTGTAGCCTAGGCAATGATCCTAAGGATTTAGTAGAGTATAAAGTTGAGCATGCTGGGATGCTTACCACAAGGAAGCAGAGATAGTATGTGATATCTTGGGCTTCTAGGTTTTGAGAGAATCATAGAAGTAAGTAAACAGCAAAAAGGGGCTCTCAAAATGATTGTTGGCTTTTTACATGAGCAAGCACCCTTATGCACCCTTGTGCAGAGATATCTCCCCTCCCCCATATGCCCATGCATAAACATTTATAACACCCATCACATTGATTCAAAGTTCATAAAATGAAAATGCCTAGTAAGATACATGGCTTTCAAAGAGGGAGAATGTGGCAACAATGAGATGTGAGAGGAACAAATTATCAATAGATTTATGAACACATCAATTCAACTCTCTAACCTTGGATTTTTTCCATTTGTAAAATTAGGACAATGGAAGAAAATGCCTTCCTTCAGAGGGCAGTAACATATCTTCAAACCTTGCCATAGATATAGAGAATTGGAGATTCTGGAAGCAAAGTCCAGGAGGATCATCTAGAAAGCCCTCCAGGTGACTTCTGTGGATGCAAAAGTTTGAGGCCATTAGAACACAGATTCTCAAAGACCTTTTGTAGTTCCTCCTAGCACAGGGTAGGTGGATGCTCCAGGGATTGCATTTAAAAAGATTTCATATTCATTATCTCATTTAATGTTCACAAAAAGCCCTGTGGGACAAATCCTTCTTATCTTCTTTCTAGTAATGTCTCTACTGTCTTTGCTCCTTAAGGGCAGAGACAATGTGTTATTCACCCTTGAGCTCTTTAACTTTTGCACAGATATCTGAGATCTTAGGTGTATATGTGTTAGTTACATGAAAATCAATCAGTGCTTGAAGAATGAACAAATGGAAGAATGAACAGGCACATCAATTTGAGAATAAAAATAATAGGAAGATATGGTGGAGATTATAGTTGCCAGATGTTCTCTGTAAGTTAGATGAGTCTGAGGCAAGTTAGATATCCTCATTGTTTTTTCTACTTATTAGCATATATCAAATGACAAAGTATGGATTTTATCATGACAGTTTCATGCATGCATGTAAAATACTTTGATCTTATTAAACTCTCATTCCTCTTTCATCCTCCAACTTTTTCCTCTTCCCAAATAGTCTCCTTTCTACTTTCTTTTCTTATACAAAGTCTAGATTCTGTTTATGAAAGAAATGATGCTAATTTTTTTTGAGTTTAGCTTATTCCACATAAAGTGATAATCTCTAGTCCTATGTATTTGCTTGCAAATGACATAATTTCATTCTTTCTCATTTGTGTGTATATACCACATTTTCTTTATGCATTCTTCTGTTGATGGAAATCCAGGCTGATTAACTTCACTGTTGTAACTAGTATTGTGATAAACATGAGTATGCAAATGTTTCTGCTGAAAGTTGACTTTGATTAGTTTGCATAAAAGCCAGGCATGGTTACAGAGGGATCAGGTGGGCTTTCTATTTTTAGAAGAAACTTTATATTCACTCCCATTATGACCACATTAATTTACATTCCCACCAACAGTGTAAGAGTCTCTCTCACAATCCAACTTCACCAACATTCATTCTTTATCTTCTTTATGGTGATAGCTATTTTGATTGTGGTGAGATGGAATCTCAATGTAGTCTTGAATTGCATTTCCCTGATGGCTAAAGATGTTGAACATTTTGCTATGCTTTTCTTAGCCATCTGTACTTTTAGAAACTTCTTGTTCTGTTTACTTGCTCGCCTGTTCAATGTACTATTTTTTTTATTGTTTTTCTTTATATATTCTGAATGTAAATTCCCTCCTGCATGAATAGAAATTAAAGGTTTTCTCCTATTCTATAGTCTGTAATTCTGGTAATTACTCCCTTGGCTGTGCAGAAACTTTTTAATTTGATGCAATCTCATGTGTCAATTTTTGCTGTGATTTTCTGAGCTACCAGAATCCTATTCTGAAAGTCAATGCCTATGCCTAGATTTTGAAGTGTTTCCTTTAGTAATTTCAAAATTTCCAGTCATACATTAAATTCTTTGACTCATTTTGAATTTATTTTTATACAGAATGATATATAGATGTCTAGTTTCAGTCTCTGCATGTGAATATCCAACCTTTCCAGCACCATTTATTGAAGAGACTGTTTGCTATATTGAATGTTTAGCACCTTTACTAATTAATCAGATTTCTATACCTGTATGGGTTAATTTCTTGGCCCTCTATTCCATGGCCTGTGTGTCTGCTTTTGTGCCAGGATCATGCTGCTTGCATTACTATAGTTTTGCAGCATGATTTGGAATCAGGTGCTATAATATCTACAGTGTTGTTCTTTTTACTCAGGATTATTTTCACTATTTGGAGCCTTTGTGCTTCTATATAAATTTTAGGAATATTTATTTATTTCTGAGAATGATGTCACTAGAATGGTGATGGATATTATATTGGATCTGCAGATTTCTTCAGGAAATATGGCCATTTTCATATTAATTCTTCCAATACAAAATTGAAAGATATTATTCTATATTCTGTGTTTCCTTCAATTACTTTCTTCTGTGTTTTATTACTTTCATTGTAGAGGTATATGTCATTGCTTATTATATATTTGTCTTTAAATCTGTTTACCTATGATGTTGACCTTGATCTCAGTGTACCCAGTCTCTTGCTTTTCTGTGATTCCAGGCTACAATCTTAATTTATGCAAGAATTTCATATGACACTTATTCACGTTCCTTAAAGAATGACTTTAGAATGCAATGCATTGTATCTAAATAAGTTCATGTCTCAAGGGCATAAGCAAAGTTTTTAGATTGTATCTTAGGCATATTAATCATAATATGTCTGGTGCTCTCCAAAATGAGAGAGCAGGACCCAAGCAATCAATACTTACTCTTTCACATTCCCTAGACTTTTTGTTAAGTTAGCAGGGAAGGGGGTGGGTGCTCTCTGTACAACCTTCACACATTTGTTTTCTTTGTTAATGAAAAGAGAATAGGCTCACTGACTCTGTTAAATGTCTCAGTAAAAAAAAAAAAGCACACATTTAGATTTTACTCTGTACATGTTATACTTAATTCAGAATGACTGAAACACTTGCAGTGTGTGCATGTGCATGTGTGTGTGTGTGTGTGTTTGTGTGTGTGTAATTTCCTGTCAGGAGTCCAATGACCTTTCATTCCATTTTCTCTTTGCCCCCATTCAGTCTATGTAGGAGGTATTCTGCTAGATGAAATTTTCAAAAGCTTTGTTGGTGTCCTGTGAATATTTGGAGAGCCTCACTCCTTTACTTGAAACTCTACCACAGAGATTTCTTGGGTCATACTATCTTTAGACCTGGCTTCTGTTTGGACAACTGAGAGGAATCTATGAGAACTAAGACAATCTCTCCCAGGATGCATCTGTGTGACTGGGTATATTGCCTTCTTGATCTTTCCCAGGCACAAGTAAAAGTTGTCCAGCCACATGCTGCCTCTCCAGAGCAGTCTTTTCTGGTAACAAATCTTCTAATTTTAGCATCTTTTGCAATCTGGATATAATGAAAATTTCCTAAGTCATCTGGTACCAGTTCCTGTTTTTTTTCTTTTTTAATCTTGCCATCAATTTCTCTTTTTTCTTGCATTTTATTACCAGCAACCAAACAAAACCACTTTGCACTTTAATGATTTTTTTTTTTTGGAACTCTCAGATGAATATCAACTTCATTGCTTATAAGTTCTGCTTTCCACAAAATGGCAGGGCACGGATCCACTAAGTTTTCTGTTACCATATGAGAACTTTCCTGTCCCCTTACAATTCATTCATGTATTTCATTATTACTGGATGTTCTCCAGTAGTATCTATGTTTTCACCAGCAGTCTTTCCAGTGAAGATATAAATACACATGATGTGATACAACACACATCCCCTCCTCCATGTTTCTATTGGTTTCTGTATGCTTACGAGTAGAGTCATGAGCATGTATATTTTTTACTGTAGTATATTCAAGACAATGTAGGAATTTTCCCTCATGTTATTCAAGATTATTCAAGTGGCTGCCTATTTTCTGTCTCAAAGCCAGATGTGTGTTTAATTATTTGGAATTCTTTCACGTTGGATCCAAAAATCTCTATCAGTTAGGGTTAAATCAGAGAAAGAGAACCTATAGGAACTGAATTTTAAGAGATATATTGACATAAACTGGTTTTTGTTACTGTGGGGGCTACTAAGGCAATTCTAAAAATCTGTAAAGCAGGCTTAGGATTTATGGGCTGCAACTCTTAGGCACAGGATGAAGCTGAAGCTGGAGTCCACAAGATAACGCTGTTCTTAAAGTCCTACTGAGAGTGGAAAAGTTGGCTCTGTTTGTGAAAGCCACTGAAACATGAGTCTGAGTCACATAAGCAGAACATCATCATAGCAACAAAGAAACTAGCATTTAATTGAAAAAACTGGGAAACATGGCCCAATTAAGCTGACTGTTACAAGGTAAGACCTGCTTTCCCAGTTAGTATTGTCCTCTGAAAACTATGAACTGTGAAAGAAATCAAAATCATGTTTTTTTTTCTTTTAAAAAGTCAACAGTGAAGCCATTAATAAAATCCTAACAATCTGCACCACATTGAAACAGAAAAATATCCAACAGGAGCTTCTTAAATTCACTGAGGGGAAAACACACTAGGATGATGATTCACCTTTGCTACATGCATTGTTTCTGTGAATGCTTATAACATTGCTTGAAAACTGCTGGATCTTAATGAAGTCCTGCATGAGAATATCATTTACAGTATGTGAGCAAACATTATGGGACTCAGACTAGCAACTATAAAGACCATTCTTACTTATCATCCTTACTATGTTTGATAAAAATAAGATTTTGGTCACATTATGGTGTGTATATAAAATGCCTTAGTTATTAAACTGATGCATCACAATAATAATATTTACTTTGTAAAAGTAAAAACCAATATATGCCCGTGACTTGATAAAATCATTGAGTTAAGTCAGAAGTATACACCCATATAGAATGTTGTTGAAACCTACTTCATATCACACTTTACTTAAATTTGAGGATATTAGTACCTCTGACATTTTTGGGAACCATTTTCATATCGTGTATACAAATGTTGCCCTTGTATAAATGAGAGAGTAAATGTATCTTTGTTATTTTTAAATGAAAATGTCCAAAGAGTTGTCTAATTAATATTTGCTTTCTACTATTGATAGGTTTTTAATATTTTTATTTATCATTTAAACTTCCTTCACTGGAGCTAATTTTTTAAATATTCCTTTTGGAAGTAATGCAGGCATAGAAAAGTCAATTGAACTCTAAAAATTTCTCAGCTAGATCATGCTGAATTTGATCCTAAGATTTGTGTCTTAGGCCAGAGTAGTGAATATTAAGTTATCTGTTAAGCATAAGATTAGATTGCCATGATGCTTATTGAATTTATGGCATGTGATACTGGCTTAGACACAGATGAGAACAAAATAGAGTCTAGAAATAAACTCACACATATATGAGCAATTGATTTCATTAAAGATGTCACAGTAAGTCAATGAGAAAGGGAAGATGTTTTCCATAGAAGTGCTTGGACCAATCCTCTACACTTGTGGCAGGAAGAGACGGTGTTGTGTTGTGAGAATGGGATAGGGTAGGAAGGACCCTCTGTCCTTGTACATGCAAATGAATTCCAGATGGAGCAGGAGTCTAGCTATAAAAACTACAGCTATAAAGCCCATAAAGAAAACACAAGAGCATATCTTTGTGACCTTAGAAAAAGGAAATGTTTCTAGCAGAGGATACAAAAAGCCTCAACCATAAAGTAAAGCAAGGGTTTAAAGAAATCAATGGACTTCTTATATAAGATAATGCAGACAGGGTCCAGAGCAGCTGGTATTGAATGTAAGGAAGTTGACATTTAAGAAGGAACAAGAGAAGAATAAAAGGTGTTGGCAGAAATATTGTAAGTGGTTACGATATTTGAATCTTTCCCAAAGCTGTATATCAAACTACTTAATCTGGGTCTATAAAGTGCATTTCTAAAGGACTCTTGTTTTAGTGTGCTTTAGTAAGCTAACGATCTAAATTTTTGCAGCAGTTTCTTTTGGAATACTGAGCCCTTTCATGGTCTTTATCCATGATGCACAGTGAAATTTCCTTTTGAATTCTCAGCCTGAGTCATGCTGTAGTGTCTGGTCTTGACTATGAAATTCTTTAAAGGCAATAGCTCCACATAGCATTGGTTTAAAACTGTCCCTTGTGGGTGGATGGTTTGATAGACTAGGCTCAGGAACACCTGGATTCCTTTCTTCCAGTTTGCAATGTGACCAAGAAGTTTGTGTAGACTTGTCTGATGTTTGTTTGTTCTTTCCATTTGGAAACCAGATGCACAAAGCAGAATTATGCTTTTCTAATGGTGAAAAGTTTCTTTGTTTTTCTCCTAAAGTGTCATTTTAAAAATTATTGGAGTCTTGTTTCTTTGTGGCAAGCATTCACTGTTTGATGTCAAATACAAAGTAAAGGCTGGAGTTCCTTTGGAATATTATGCTTTGATGCCGAAACAGTGTATCAATAACAACTTCTTCCTTGTGTCTTCTCTTGTTGCTTCCACAATACACTGATGGTTTTTGTGGAACAAAGCTACCATCTTCCTTTATAATCAATCTTTGGTTTTCTTCAAATATTCTAGGCTTTGTTCCTCATTTTTATGTTGCTCTTTCTCTCTCTCTTCTGTAGCTGCTATCACTTGTTCTATCCAAAAATCTTTTCATGTTTTTCTTATATTTATTTATTATATACTTTTACTCTGTGACAGTTCATGTAATAATTACTCTTAACTGTTGCTGTGAGAGAGCACTCAAAGTCAAGTAACTCAAGGGAGAAAGGGAGATTTATTCAGCTTACGGTCCCAGAGGAGAGAAACCATCTTTCATGGTGGAGATGACATGGCTGGTGGCTGAAGCTGGAGGCAGCTAAGTCACTGCAAACATCCTGGAGCCTCAAAACTGCTCTGTTCAGTAGGCCAGTGGGTGACGGCTGAAGGCTGGAGGATTCCTGGAGAGTCAAAGAAGTGAAGAAGCATTGGAGCAGGAGGGAAGAGAGTTTTCTAGCACAACTTCGGAGAGTCTGTCTTCCAAGTCTTCTGTTCTATGGCTTACATGGTATCCTCCCAATGTGGCTTTAAGGCATGTTTCTACAAAAGTTTTCTTCTGGTAAACAGCTTACTTAGGCAAAAACAAAAAAAAAGCAGTTGTAGGTTATTCACCCGACTTTCTCTAAGGAAGTAGAATGTGTTGAAGAATATATGAGCAAGGACTGTGGATCTAATCCTATGACATTTAATCACTTAGAAGTTTCTCAGAACTTTGTATGTCATGTCCCCTTGAGGAGTTACTATTACTGGTGTCATCTAAGGGTATATCTCAGATTAGGATACCACAAAAATGCTGAAGACAGCTTGGGAGAGCTCCTGAAGTGAGTCTGTAATATACAGCAATCAAACACAACTCTGGTGGCTGCTCACCCTCGGCGTATCTCCAGGTCTTGGCTCTCTCCTCGGAATCTGGATGTCCCCACGTACATTTTGGTGTTTCATAGTTTTGCTAAAGTGATGCGGTTACTTCTTCTTTTTTTAAATGAACTTTGAAATATGAAAATAGAAGTAGCACATCAGAGAGAATTTGGGAAACAGATAATGATTAATCTGCAAAAAGCATTAGCCATGAATTTTCAGCAAGTTCCAGGCTGTGAGATTCTGGGCATTTGAGGCATATTTGTTTCTATTTTGTCTGGACAACTGCTGTAGGGGTTGACACCATCCTTGTTTTACAGATGAGGCTGCAAAAACTCATGTGAATATATTTTGCCAATGGGCAAAGGCAGGACACTCAAGGCCAGCAAATACTCGTGCTGTTTCTCTGTGGCTGGGACTATTCGTGGCTTATTACAAGTCAGTGAGCCTCCTGAGTTTTATGTTGAATGTTGAGGAGATAGGTGAGGTTTATATTCTGCAGCAAGTTAACATTTAGCTTTTCCTGAGAGGCAGATGAGTTCCTGATGGACATAAAGCTTGGGAAGACATGTTTGTAACCCTCAAGGAGGGCAGACTGGGAACTGGGCAACTGACAAGCCTGGGAGATCATGCTGGGATCCAGGTCTGACTCCACAAGCATCTTCTCAGACCATTTTACCATCTTATGCATTTTTCCCTTTCACTTCAAAAGTCACTGCAATTTTCATAAGGATTATGCTGCTCTGAGACATTTTGTATTGCAGTCACTTTGGTTCCAATTTCTTCTTTTTCCCCTAATATCTTTTCTGGTCTCTGAGTGACTGAAGGTGAAATACAGTCCCTTTGCCAGCTTTGTCTTTTAATCCCCTGATCCCAGTCATCCTTTAAGCCTTCTTAGTTCACTAATTAGAGCACAGGAGAGTCTTTTTTAGCATAGGCTCTGGCCCCAAGCTTTCAGCTGGATAAAGTCCTTCTGGTTGGAGGAGTTTGGGAAAAGTTAAAGGAGACTAGTTCTGTCTTGTCCTAGACCCTGTCTTGGAAACTGTGAACCAGAACATGATTTCTTTCACCGAGGGGCTAAACCTGCACCAGCCTCAGTGTTGTTCCTTCTACTCTATCTGGCATGTAATACCAGCAAGATGCCTCTTGGATACCAAGGGAGCTGCAGGCTGACAGTATGGCTTTCTCCATTCTCTCTTTCCTAGGCTCCAATTCTGGAGGCCCATTTACCTGCAGAGAATGGTGATCCACCTATTCAGTTGCCAGCCTGAATATACTTTGTCTGATTCTATTGGTGCTTATTATTTACTGTTCTGTTTAGCTGTGGAAACTTTGAGCTGTTGTGGAGAACCAGCCGAGATTTAACAAAATATCTTAGAGGTGTTGGTTCTACACAGCTGTACCTGAGCTTTGTTGTTGAATCTAAAAGCCTACATGGCTTTGTCTTGGAGGAAACATGAATGCTATGTTGAAAACATCTTGTAAGTCCAGTAAGTGTGAACAGTTAAGTCTGACCTCTTTTCTGTCCTTATAGCCTTCCTTTTTCTAGGCCAATGTTTTATTAAAATGGGATTAGACATAGTAAGGTAGGTTTCTAGAGGAGTTTGGAGAGGAAAACAGTATCCCTTTGGAGAAGTGTGTGAAAAAGCAAAGTATAGCCACATATTTTCTTGCACATGTTCTATATGGTGTGGGGAAATTTATAAGCCTGTTTCTTGGTAAGGAGCCTTTCCCCTCTCCTTCAAGTACTGGTCACATCAACATGTCATTTCACTCTGCTAATACTTATAGGGCCTTTTGAAAAAATGGAAACAAAAAGGACAATGCCTTTTCAATTTATCAAAGGTGCAAAGATTCCATATTGGACAGTTCCTTGCCCATAACCTTATGAACTAAGACAGTGAAGTTAGCTCCCTCTAGAGGTGAACACTAGCAAATGTTGAATAAGGGAGTTGGTAGATTGGAATCCCTCCAGATCCATGCCTCTGGAGTCAAAATCCTCAATGCCTCTTCATCCTCCCCCATTCCTTTGAGCCCCATTGTATCCTGGAGCGATGTCCAAAAGATAAGAATTCATAATATGAGCCAATATGCAGGAAATGTAAGGAAGAAAGAAGTGGAAGGAGATGACCATAGTCAATTCTTTGGAAAATGAAGGAAAAAGAGATACCACTCATCATACTTCTATCAAAAACAAACCAAACCAAACCAAACCAAAACAAAACCTTAGGGATGAGAATAGAGTAGAAGCTTTTGGAAATGCTCAGTTTTGTTGATGATAGAATTTCATTTTTGGGTCTAAGCTTATTTAAATATATATGCTTACTAGACCACAATGTGGAAGTCCAGACATGAGCCAATGAGCACTTTAATACTTAAGCATGTTCAACTCAGACAGCTTTGATCCTTCATTGAGAAGAAGAACCACGACACTTAGGTCACCCCATCTAAGCAATTGTAGTGACCATCAGCACTATTCTTTCTCTTTCCTAATTCCTGTCATCCTGAACTTCAGGTCTGTATGTGTGTGTGTGTGTGTGTGTGTGTGTGTGTGTGTGTGTGTGTGTGTGTGTAAAAATAGTTAAGGGAGGTGGAGGTGGGAATTTTTGAAAGGAAAACACTTAGAAGCCTGTTTAGGCACTGGAAAATGAGCATAGTAAGCAAATGATTTCACTTATTCACTTGTTTTCATCATCACACAAGTGAGTGGCACGGAGTCTTGGTGCTACTGTTGCATCATCCCAAAATATTTCCTTTCTTACATGATTTAAAAGTCATTTGACTTCTTAAGAGTGAGAAAGACTTGCTCCATCAAGCAGTTTATTTGATCTGCAACTGTCCTCCAAGAGACAAATCAGGTCATGGGTCCCTCCTGGCGACTGGTCTTCCGGTGGGCTTCCAGCAGGGATCAAGAGCAAACAGGTTCATATCACTTCTTTTGTCTTTAATTATCTTTAGCTGCCTGGCGTGGTGCTGGCACCATTCTGAAATCGTGTCCAGGGTTCAGAGAGAACAAATTGCACAGTGTATATGAGATGATTGTCATAGGCAGAGATGGGAGTAGTGGAGATTCAGATGTCAAGTATTTACCATTCTAGAACATTCAGCACTTTGAAGTGAACTCTGGTACACACTGTACCACATTCCACAGTCAGATTCTTTCTTTCATCGACTCCAGACTTAAAAGAAGCTCCCTCTGTGTGATTTCAATAGTGTTCCCTATATAACGCTTCCTACATGTCAGGTGCTTTCTAAGCATTTTATGCACATTTACTTTTACCACAACCCTGTGAATCCCTCCAATGTATTTTACTCTCCTATCATTACTTTTTAGGCAGTTTTAGAGCAGCCATGCTGGGATGGTCTCTGAGGGTCTTGGCAAGTTATCCCCAGGGCTGGGATTATCCTGAAAGAACACACCCTTTGCCAACTTCCCCCAACCTTCTGTTCCTGAAGGAATATGGAGATCAATTTTCCATTACAGATAAGCTCTCCTAAGAGGTCAGACACAAGACCAACTGGGATGGGCCCAACATGGGATGTAGATGGGGCCATCAGTGGGGTTGGGCCTCAATGAGATTTAGAAGACCAAAAACTCTAATCAACTTTACAGAAATTTGGAGTGAACCAATGAGGAAAAAAACATTTTTCCTGAACTTGCCTGAGTATATAAATATACCTGAACCTGATAGCCATCTTCGGCACCTGTCTGGGGTCCATTTTCCAGCTCCTTGCCTCTCATGGATTCCATACCTGGAGTCATGAGTGATCCAGGGTGCCCTTGTCCCTCATGGTACTCCACATCTGGATTGCATGGGTTCTGTTTTTTCTTCCCTCTAATAAACTCTGCCTTAATCGTCCATGTGTATTCTGGTTTCAGTCTTCAACTCCTAAAAACAAGAACCAGGACACATATAGAACCCAAAGAGACCCCGTATTGCTTTAATTACATAAATTTACGTTAGTGCTCTCCTTTTGAAAATGAGAGTATGGATCACAGTAAGATAAAGAGGATTGCACAAGGTTACAATTAACAAGTGGAAGATCAAAATGTAACTGCAAGCAAGCTCCATCTCTAATTAGTGCATTGGGTTTCTGATCTCTTTCAGAAAAGACCAACCTTTCCCTTCTCCCCTCTTTCTTCCTTCTTCTGTGTCATGGTTTGAATGTCAATTGTCCCTCACAGCTAAAGCGTTTGCAACCTTAGCTGTTATTAATGTTTGGGAGAGTTGTGGCAACCTCAGGAGGGAGAGCCTTGCTGAGTAAACGCACATCATCACAGATGGCGAGCTCTGAGGTTGGGTACCCTTGTGTTGCTTCCACTAGGGCTATGCTATTCTTGCATTCATGATGGCTATTGTGACCCAAATCCCCTTTAGCTTCTGCCTCCCTTCTTGCCTTTTCTGTCATACTGAACCACGCCTCTCTGCTGAACCCATGAACCCAGTCTCCCTTTCCCCCTTTAAGTCGCTTGAATTTGAATGTTATCTCACAGCAGTAGAGAGTAACTGCCATACTCCCTCTCTGTTCTTTTTAGAGAGAGGCAAAGTGATACAAATTGTGAGTCATCTTAATAATGGACTTTGCTTTGCTTTTTCTATTAGAATTCCATTAACACTGCTTTCTAAGGCTCCTGTTGCTCTACCACAAAAGTGCATAATAATAAGCTTATCAATTATCTGAGGGTGAAGGAGGATATGGTCTGGGAAGGATGAATTGAAGAGTCAAAATGAAATCACGGAGGCAAGATAATTGAGGGCAACAGTGGAATATTATCACTTCTAGAATTGTAAATTTAGGTCGTAAAGTTAATTAATCTAACAATCACATTTTTTTGTGTGTCTGTTGTGTATCAGGCACAGAGTAGAGCACTAGAAACAAAGAGATGCCTGAGTACTAGGAGTTTCATAGTCAATACACGGCAACAGCGTTATGGACAAACCAAACCTTATGAATCAGACTGGCAGTCTTAGTTTCACTCTGCCTTGTCTTAGCTTCCTCCTGGAAAAGTGACTTTTTGATAAGGAATTGTGTTGCGTGATTTGATCTTGTCATGGTTTGAAATGTGTCCCCCACAGTCCCATGTGTTTGGGAAGGTCATGGCACCTTTAGGAGGTGGAGCCTTGCAGGAAGAAGGCAGCCTCAGCTGGTGGGCTTTGAGGTGGATTAATCTCATCCTACTTCCAGGAGAAGTGTGCTCTTTTAATTGACAGTTTAGCAGCTCTCAGCCTCCTGGATGGGTGTGACTTAGCCTGTCTCCAGTTTCTGCTGTCAGCCATGTTGCTTCTGCAATGAAAGACCGTATCTCCCCTGAGGAACCATAAACTGAATAAATCTCCCTTTCTTCCTTAAGTTGCTTGATTTTGGGTGTTCTTTCACAGCAACACAAGAGTAACTAATACAGATCTCTTCTAGGTTTTCTTGGCTTCTGTTTGACTGGAGAAAACTTGCCTTTGGGTTTGTGGTCTATACTTAGGTAGACTTTGACCTTGTGGACCAGGTCAGCAGTTTTCCTCTATTGCTAGGGTGTAAATTGACTTCTTTAGAAATAGTGTTAATAAGAACATTTTTCTGCCACACATATTCTCATTCAACTTTAGTAATAAGGCCAACATTTTGTTCCATTTATTCTGATCCCATGTGAACCCACAGGCACTTCTCCTCAGTAATCCTCTGTTATCTACACATGGACTGAGAAGACTGGCCCAACCTTGGCCCAGAAATATTCTCAGTGCCAAAGGGAAGGGAGAGATGTTCGTGACTCATGGACTAATTGGCAGTCATTTTTCAGGATTGCCAGAAAGCTAGAAACTCATCTGGAAGGTTTTATAAACCATAAAAGAAGAATCTCTCTAGTGTATGTTTCACTGTTTTTAGTAACTTGTCAACACCCTGTTAACAAGGTGATATTTGTCAGAACTGGGAAAGTGGGTGTTACATTGGCATAGTATTCAGAGGGTGGATGTGAAGATGTTCACATGGAAGAAAGGAGGGGTGTTATACCATGTCTCTTTTCAATGGCCTGCATTCTTTGTGTAAGTTATTTGTCACTCAAAAGATGTTTTAAGTATTATGTCAATGGGAAGACCTCCTTACACTCCTATATATATATATGTATATACATATATATCAGAAGATATATATATATATATATATATCATATATATCAGAAGATTAACTCTAGAGGGCAGGAATTGTGATATATTCACAATTTTATGGCTTCCCAACCTTCAATATACTTTTAGAATGGGATAAGAATTCAGATATACTAATTGAGATTGAGGGATTCTCAAGCGGGTAGGAGAAGTGTATGTAAAGATTATGGAATCAGAATGGGTAAACAGAAATTTTAAAAATTGACTTAAAACAAATAAGAATCTTAGGCATTTGTATGAAAGGTAATCAGAATTGAATTAATTTTCTTTTCCAATTCAGGCTCCAGCTTTCCACACACTGAATACAGAATAGCAGCAGGAGAACACTGAGGTCAGTGCAAACAAATCAAAGAGGTTGAATGGACTCAACTGGCCTGACTTTAGCAGTGCTATCAGCAATCATAAAGCCAGGAGCCTAAATGCAGAACAGAAGTAACTTCAAGAATGCTAGGCACAAGTTTCCACATCATTGAGAGAAGCTCTAGGAGTATGAATATTAGACTACAGAGAAAGGATGAAGACCTTAGGGTTTCTTAGAATTCAAGAAGTAAGGCTGGATAGCAACATAGTAATTGCTTCAGTATTATTTGTAAAGATTTACTCTGTGGAGCCACAGCTGAAAGAGTCAATGGCTTAATATGTTATGTGCATAGAGCTCCCAGCGTTCTCCCTTGAGAAAGTTTCATTCATGCATTTCCCTGGCTATAGTTTTTAAAAATTTATTTGTGTGTGTGTGGGTCAGCCCAAGAATCATCCTGGATTGTTCTAACTCCTTTGTCCTTTGTTCTGAGGTTTCCTATGTTCTGTTTTCTAGGGCCAGCCTTCCCTTTGGCTGTCATTTCTTCCTGGCATTTTTACATGGATTCTGAGAACCAACAGGTCCTTCTATTACAAGGCAGAGCCTTAAACCCTGAGCCATCTCTCCAGCCCCTGGCTAGTTTTCTATTATATGTCATTGACTAAACCAGAGGAAAATTGGAAGCACATGATGTATGGGAACAGATGTGGATGGAGGAACTGGCGTGAACGATTGACTTTTGCTGGTTATAGGAAAGACGTGATAGTTCTTGCCTTAGATGACTGTGGTTTTGGATAGATGTCCAAAGTCTTCATGTAGGCGTTAAGAAGGATGGGGTGATTGGGAGAACTTCATCAAAAATGAAACAGAATTCACCCAAACAAAACACCCAAAACAAAAATGCAAAGTGGCAAATGAAAGTAACACCTGAAGCCACCTGCAAGAATGTCACTGACACATTGAGGGCCACCTACTCTAGCAATCAGTGGTTCTAGGTGATCAGTGGCTATTTTGATGTCATGGATACCAAAGTTTTGGTAGAATGTCATACCTTGATAGTTATTTCCTTTAAACTGCTCAATAATCTAAAGAGTTTTAAAATGCAGCTGTTTAGGAAGCTGTCATAGTTAAGCACAGGTATCAACTTGACTGTTGAAGGTTTGAGCTCTGGGCACAGTTGTAGAGAGTTGATGGTTGAGTTAAGCCCAGAGCAAACCTGAAGGAGATTGTCCAGCTGATGGGGAAGACCCAGCCCATGGTGGGTGGGATTAAGCCCTGGATAAATCACAGAGAGCTGGTTGAGAGAGTTGGCATCTTCTGTTCACTTGGCCAGACATGCTGGTCTGGAAAGTAAGGATCGTCCACCTCTCAGCCGTTATGTGGTGATGGTGGCCAGTTCCCTCGGCCCTGGAGTTGGTGTGTGCTCTCCTGTCAAGCTGGACTGAGAACTGTAACCAGACTGTCATAAGAAAGTAAACTCCTTGTTCCTTTAAGCTGTGTGATGGTCATTTATCAGCAACCATGCAGGCGGACTGCAACAGAAGCTGATTTCTCATTATCAGTTCCATTCACTTTCGTCTTTAAACAGCCTCCATTTGGGAGTGTGGTGTGCACATCCTTGAGGTCTCTCTCCATCCTTTGAAAATGCCCTCTGGCTTCTTAGTGATAATAGACAACTTTTATCCAAGGTGTAGATCATCAGTAGTGCTTCTGTGCTCTGTTGTCATTGCTAATAGGTTTTTAGGAAACTGAAGCTTTGAGATGCATAAAACTCACTCAAGGAGACCAAATTTCCACCTGCCTGAGCTGAATTCAAATCTAGGTGGATTTGATTCAGAAATACATTTCCAGCTTCCAGATTATACACCCCTCTTCATGTCTTCATAGGAGGACACCTGGACTTAAGCAGTTAATTTATCTGATTGTGCCATAATTCACCTTCAGCGAACTGTGTTCATTGAGAAGAATACATCTCTTTTCTTTTTTTTCTTTCTTTCTTCCTTCTTCTCCACTCTTCTCCCTTCCCTTTTTGCTCTTTCCCTCCCTCAACTTCTTTCTTTTTCTTTCTCTCTTCCCCCTCTTTCTTTTCCTTCCTTCCTTCCTTCCTTCCTTCCTTCCTTCCTTCCTTCTTCCTTCCTTCCTTCCTTCCTTCCTTCCTTCCTTCCTTCCTTCCTTCCTTCCTTCCTTCCTTCCTTCCTTCCTTCCTTCCTTTCTTTTTTCTGTTCCTTCTTTCCTATGAAATTGAGTTTCAGACCTTTTGCACACAAAGCAAGCAGTCAACCAGGGATCTATATCCAAGCCCTCCTTGAAGGGATTTTTTTTCATTCTATTCATCTGAAGAGATCATCCTCTTGAGAAAACATCTATGCCGGGCATGAAGAAAAGAATGCACAAGAAATGACATCTTCTGACTGGAAGTGTAAAATTCTCTTTGAGATTGTGGGAAACAAATATCTGAAGTTTTCCTAAACTCATTTTCACTTGTTTAGGGCCATTGTGACGTCTATCATGTGTCCACTGGGTGATGTTTGCGAGTTCATGCCCTACTGCTCTGAATAACATTAACTTGTGTCCTAATAATTCAGTATACTTATATCTTTAGGATATATTTGTAGCTTCGTTTCTTATATTTACCAAGTAGTAACACATTGCTTTTCAGTAAGGTTTTGTACTCCCACTAGCAGTGAGAAGGACAGGAATACTTTTGTTCTGACACAGAATCTCTAGATGTATTTGTTAGTTTGGCTTTTCTACAAGCAGACTATAAGACATTATCTGGAAAGACTACCTAGAATACACAGTAAAAAGATTGTGAGATTGAGATAAAGAGAAGGAAAACAATAATACAAGTAAGAAAATTAGTATGAATGTTTACTGTTATGAATGTCAATTAGGACTAATTATTACTCCCCCCTTTGGAAAAGATGGTTACCTCATTTGCCATAATTCTTCCCTTTGTGATGATTGGTTTGCTTGACCTGAACATGAGGTGTCATTCACAGGGACAGTTGTGTTTAGCTAAGCAAGATGGACAGGCACAGAGACTATGTGCTACACAAAGCATGCTAACCAGTGCTGGATTTCTTCAAGATTTTATATCTTCTCAGTCAAATTAGGTATAAAAATGATAACTTAGTGTGGTTTTGATTTTCATTTATCTCATTATAAATGAAGTTAATGTCTCTGGATACATGTGTTTGCTGCTTGTATATCAAATTCTGCTTTTTATTAGACTGTTGATGTGTTTGTTTAAGACAGAATTTTGCTATGTAACATAAGCTGATGTTGAATTCTGTCTTCTGGCCTTGGACTCACAAACCTCCTGCCTTACCATCCTCAATGCTAAGATTAAAGGTATATAAATGATGCTCAGCTGGTCTTTATTTGTAGGATGTAATATATTGTTAATATGTATCATATACTGGGTCAGTATCACTTAAACCCATCTCCCTTTCCTTTTGGACACATCTAGACTATTTTCATTCTCCTCTGTGTTTAGGTGAGATTGTATTTTTGAAAAATGGGATATAGGAAGTAAGGCACACTAGTTTTCAGACTTGTGGAAGAAACTACCTGGTGATCTGCTATTGTTTCACTAACACCACTGCCAGTTAGCTGATGATTACTAGGGAAATCTTGGAGGTCAAAGTTACTGTCATTTGTGTCTAGAGTCACAAACTAACCAAAGCAATCCTCAGAACAGACCGGAATTCACATACGTAGGAAACTACCTGATTCTTTGTCTTGCAACTGAGGATTTAAGAATTGTTAAATAAGTGGTAACATTACCTTTATAGAAATTACAAACTTGGGCCTGTGAGATGACCCTAGAGACACATACACATGGGGAAAAGACCATATGAAGACTTCACAGAAGAGAGCAATTTGCAAAACCAAGGAGACCTTAAAAGATGTCTATCTTGCCAGACTTCAATCTTGATGTTCCATCTTGCAGAACTATCAGAAATAAGTTTCTATTATTTAAGTCATTATTTTATGGCATTTTGTGATATTGCCCTTATCAATTAAAATAGGCTCATCTAAAGAACAAAGTTTTAAGAATTTTAATTAAATTTAAAGATAAAATCACTTTCTATATTTATCATGTGTCTATACATCTGTTTCTTGGCTCTTTGGTCCATTCCACTGATATACACCCTTTCCATTGGTACCTGCCATGTAACTGGTTACTCTTTATTATTGCTGTGAGAGAGCATCCAAAGTCAAGCAACTTAAAAGAGAAAGGAAGATTTATTCAGCTTACGGTTCCAGAGGGAAGATACAGTTTCTCATAGCGGAGGTGGCATAGTTGGTTGGCAAAAGCTGGAGGAGGCTATGTCACTGTAGTCATCTTGGAGAGCTGCTGAGAGCTTCAAGACTGCTTGCTGCAAAGGCAGACTTCTAGAGATAGGGTGGGACTAATCCACCTCAAGTCCCACCCCTTGTGACTGCCTTCCTCCAGCAAGGCTCCACCTCTCAAGGTGCCATGACCTTGTCAAACACACTTCAAACCATGACATGCTGGGTTTTGTTTTTTTTCTGCAAATGTCATTGGTTGTTGTAACATATAAAAAATCTTGAATACTTAAAATGTACATCTGAAAAACCCAGCTGAATTCTATAGCAGCTCTTTCAGTGAGTTACTGACTCTATGAATCAACACTAGAAAGCTAGAGGCTAATCAAACAGATAATCTCCAAGAATCCTGGAGCATTTGTCCTCTCCCTTTGCACCCAAGCCGCCTAGAATTCAAAATGGATATGAATTAAGAGTTTCTCATGGAAAGAAATGTCACCTAACTCTGAAAGTCAAAGCGGGAGGACTCTTTCTCAGAAGCATCTGCCCGATGACATTAGCATTCATTCATGAGCATCTGTTAGACTGTGAGTCGTTGATGGAAGTGAAAATGAATATTACTTCGACACAGAAAGATTTTTTTTCATGGAATGAAGGAAGAGGATCAGAAACTGTCTTGGGGATGGAGTCAGACAAATTGAGGAAGCACGATAAATTCTAGCACACTACTCTCTGAAGAATATGCTCATGAAAGGATATGATGTCCTGATGTCTGGAATAGAAAATAAAACACATTGATGCTGGCTAATTGAATGTGCTAAGTAAAGGCATAAAGAGGCTTGGAAAACTGGGAACACAATCAGGCTAGTGAGGCATGGGGACTTCATGATATAGCGATGAACAAAACCTTTAAAGTCAGATTCAAATCCTGACTGTTTACCAACTGTGACTTGGGAGATGTATTTACCTCTCTCAAAAATTACTCTCTTCAGTAGGCTAACACACACAGAATTGCTGTGGATATTAAATATACTAATTAATGTCTCTCTTTATAGTTGTACTCTTCTCTCTTAAACCAAAGATACTTTGTTCATGACTTATTTCAGAGCTTAGAAAAATGCCTTATACTAGTTCCATCAATATTTGGTGAATTAATGACAATATATAAAATGCTTAATGCTGTAATATGTTTTACATATAAAAAGACTAGACTTAAGTGTGACTTTGATTTTTATTCCTTTTCAAGAAAATCAATGTTATTATATTATTGCTAACAGTACCTTTGTGTTGTAAAGTAAAACCTACTTGGGGTAAATACAATTCTTCTTCTATCAATATTTTTATTGATGCATGATGTAACTGTATAATATATACATTGCATACTAAATACTGGAATGGAAAATTAATGGTTCAAAGGGATTTCTTTCAACAAGACATATTTTCATAAATGGGTAAACACAGATGAGTATTTTTGAAATAAAATAACACCCTGTCCTGTGTCTCTGCATTATGAAATGTTCCTGAAAGCAGAAATTGATGTTTCTCTCCTTCTATACATAGAACTATGTTTTACATTGTCATTAAAATATTAATACAGGGGCTAGAGAGATGCCTCAGGGGTTTAGACTCTGTCTCACAAGCATAAAGGTCCTGAATTTGGAGCCCAAATATCACATAAAAATGCCAGGCAGAAATGACAGTGGCTTACACTTCCGGCCCTGGTGGGCAGAGCCTAAGAAATCCCAGAGTGAAGCAAGAAAGAGATAGAAGTAATTCAGGATGATTCTTGAAGTCATCCTTGGTCTTCCACAAGGACACATAGTGCCCTCTGACACACACACACACACACACACACACACACACACACACACACAGTAAAATATTTAAAAGAAAACAATACTAATAGTCCACCTTAAAAGTCTAATGAGAAAAATTAGATTCTGGTAATTGATATCTGGTAGCTTCTGAGGTCTCCATAGATGCTTGGATAATCTTGGCTCTGACTTTGTAATTACTTATTATCTATTCACCAAAAATATGGCTTAATTTTATAAATCCACTTTGCTTTATGTGTGGAAATCAAGAAATGAGTTGGCTCGTGTTGTGATTTGAATGTTAAATGCCCCCAGTGGGTTATGTTATTTTGAGAAGGTTGTGGAACTTTCAGGAAGTATACTCTTGCTGGAGGAAGTATGTCATAGTGGGCAGACCTTGCAGATTGATACCATATTTCCTGTTCTTACTGAGTTTCCTGAAAGGGGCTGCAATGTGAGCCAGTCTTCTGTCTGCCCCCATGCCTTCTCACTATGATAGACTCTCCCTCTGGAATTGAAGGCCCAAATAAACCCTTTCTCTCTTAAGTTGCTTAGGTCAGAGTCTTTTTTTTTTTTTTAATCACAGCAACAGAAAAGTCATTAAAATTGTATTTGTGTTTCTTTTGACAAAGTACCTTAATCACTTGCAGAGAAATGTTAATTGTTTACTTTTTAAAAGTTTAATAACTCAAGTTCAGCATTCCACATTAGGTCTAAATGTCCAACTCCCTCCTTCAAACAATTCATGGGATGGTATTTGCCTTCACATACAAGGCTATCAGGGAGTGATGTACTACAGTGACTGACTGACGCAGAAAGAAACAAACACAAAATGTTGGTGACTTAATTCTTTAACCACTGATAGTGCCATAATTTTAGAAAGCTTTGAAATCAGGAAGACCTGAGTTCAGATCTTAATTTTGCTATTTCAAAGCTGGTCAAATTATTTAGAAATTCACATTTTGCTCTGATGAAAATCCTCAAGTCCAGCTGTTCTTGGAAGAAGACACTATTGAACCTTCACTGAGATATCAAAGACTCTTTTAATTTTTGATTCCAAGTGCTATTCATTCCTCATATTGTCAACCTAAAAATAGAAGAATTGATCAGACAGTGTTCAAACAACAGTGATGTTTCTTTGGCAATTATACAACATTGCATGCAGATATGCACGCCATGGCAAGCTATGGTCATAATCAGAGGTTGAGATCAGGGGAAACATTTTAAATGCAAAAATACGGAGGAGTATAGCAGCTATTTAGAAATAATAAGATTCAGTCATAGTGAGTCATAAAAAGAGTGCCAATTCAGACTAAGGGCAAACAGAGTTGCTGGGCAGATCTTCTCCTGGAAATATTCTTTGTGTAACATCTTTTTTTAAAAAATTTATTCAATTGTGCATGTGTGTGTGTGTGTGTGTGTGTGTGTGTGTGTAGAACCACGGGTGAATTCGGGAACCACCATGGACGCCTCCACCTCCTCATTTACTCTGCCCCAGGATTCACAGGCTCCACCCTACCAGGACCAGAAACGCAGGCCGCCCCTGCTTCTGCCCGGCGTCTATACGTGGGGTCTAGGATCCGAACTCAGGACCTTCTGCCTGAAAGGCAGAAGCTTAACCCCTGAGCCACCTCTACAGCCCCTGTGTAACATCTTGATAGCTGCTTTATAAACTTGTGGCTCTGACAGTCTTTTGTGACAGTTACTATCATGTTGCCATGCTCAGAAATGCTGCGGAATGCCCTAGTTTTATTACTTATTTATGTATTTGAATGAGTTGATGTAAGAGACTCCTGGTTGATTCGGCAACTCTGTATTTCTTTCACAATATCAAATCTGATTTGTTCCAGTCCAGCTACTGTTCATACCCCATCCTTAAACATACTCATTGGGAATCTCATGCTTTCTTTGAAAGGACATGGACTTCAGTGACCACTGGCCTCATGTTATACTCTTGGTTTTGTAGACAGAGTACCATATACTAGCTTTTATTCTTAGGTGGACTCATGAAAATACAGTCTATTATGTTGCTTCTTGTATTTTGAAAACTCATCCATACTTTAAAAATACCTTTCAGAATTCAGTACAAGTAATATTTCATTTGTACTAAGAACTGGTATGTTTATTCTTCCCTGATGTTGAAAACATATGTGACTTGCTTTTCATTTGTTAAAGGTAAAGTCCATCAACAGATTCCACTTTATGACTAACATACTCAAATACTTCTTTATTTGGTCTTACTATTTTTTCTCTTTTCCTTATTTTTGGCCTTATCCAAATTATTTGTGTTTTATAGTTATGGTATTTTATGAGTTATACCTACCAATTATCTTAAATTCTTTTCACAAAGAAATAGCCAGCAATAGATAAACATATTAACAAATATAGCAAATATTTTATCTGGTATATTGTAGCATCTATAGGAAATAGTTAATGGTATCTGTCAAACAAGACACATCAGTTATCTGTTGTCACTCAGCAAACTAATACAATAGGTCATGATCTGAAATGATAATGTTATATTATTGTCTATGTGTTTGTCAGTATCAAATTGTCTTGACAAGAAAATAAAAGCCTTTGGGAAAAAGGTGAAGAAAGAGAAAGAGCACAAACCCAGACTTTATCCACGAGGACTGAAGTTTATTCAGAAAACTTCATCCTGGTTCATTCTGTCGATTTACTTGTTCTTCTCGGCTTCCTTAGGATAATGAATGTCTGTCCGGTTGTTTTTTTTTAATCAGATTCTATTAACATTTTATGATGGGGTAATTTAGGTTCTCTAGTTTTTGGCCTAGTAGTTTTTGATCTATCAAAAGCAGTTTCTCCAAACATGTCACATTTTTGAAGCTACCTTTTTAATTTTCAAATGGCTTGGATTCCTTCTACTGGGATAATAAGGGAGGTTCTTTGCCTTGCGTCATAGGCGAAAGAGGAAAGATAGGCACTTGTTATAAACTCTGATAACTGTGAATTGGGTGTCTTTGGGATGCATTCAATGTACTTGAATAAAATCTTAACCAAGCTGTTCATTCAGACACAGAAAGCTTGATGGATGAATATTCAAAATTCATTGAGAAGTTCCGTACTCTTTCAAAGATAAGTGCCAAGTCTTTCCCTTAATTATATTCTGAATAAAATCAGAAATGTAGCAGGAGAGAATGCATTTTGAATTTCTATTCACTCTCAACCCTTCTTCAAATTACACAAAGCATCTTTTATATATAACATCAAGAGACAATTTTCTGTTTGAGAATAAGGGCACACTGTCTTTTGCAAGTCAATAGTACAATCCTTATGTGGTTAGGTAGAGACAAAATGACATTCATAGCAAAGTGTTTCTTTACTCCATGCCTGAGAAGTTGGGGGTCTCATGTTATCTTCCAGCACTTAATAGAGAGTTATGTTGCTTGGAAAGTCTTCATGAGTGCTAAAGAAAGGGTGTGGCATGTCAGGAAATGGAGATAAATGCTAATCTGAAAGGCTGAGGTACCTCATAAAGATTAATAGGCAATGAAAAGTTGTCTAGAAAGAAGTCCCATTGGTCAGCTGATGGACTAAACGAGTAATGGCACCCCCATTTCAGTAGACATCCTTGGAAATGATTGTTTTTGAATAGAACACTGAATATTTGTGAAGAGAGAGGCAAAGAGAGCGCGTAAGCAAAACGTTGAAGAATCATGAACAGACCACTTATGGCAAATAAAAAAGAACTATGAACAGGTCAAAGCAACTTGACACAGAAGACTAAAGGGCAATAAAGCCCTTTAAAGGCATTCTTGAGAAAGAATAAGGAGTATAAAGCATGAGAATAAATTATGTTTCTATCTGACCTATGAACCAGCTGCACTTGCACACAGTAGAAAGAGTGATATCTGGAAGTGGCAGGGAAAAGAGATCCTGAGGGAACACAAGCCACCTTAGTGTGCGATCATGTAGCAATGCCAGTTAAAGAGAGCAAGGACAGATACTAAACAGGGAAGCAAGGTCAAAAATCGAGATGCAGAATCCAGTGGATTACAAAGAAGCACACTGATCCCATAAAACAGGCAGGCAAAAATGATGCCACTTGAAAAACATGGCTGGTGGAGAAAGTGTGGGGGCATCTTGGAGTAACTAGCAGTTACTCTGTGTTTGCTATGCTCAAAGTTCTGCTAAAAGCCATTTACGTTTAGTTATTCCTCATGAGTATTCCTCAAGGTAGATACAATTAGCAACCCTTTTTCACAGGCCAGGGGACTAAGGTGTAGTAAGGATGAATCAAGACCACACAGTCAGCAGATGGCCGCATCATCGTGAATCTGCCACAAGACCTCATGGCTTCCCTATCCTACCACTGTGCCTCTGTCCTAATCACTTATCTAGTATGGTGTTTGACTCTGCACAAATCCAAACCCTTCCAGGGATATGTCTTTAAAATACTCCCAGATCACTAGTGTGTATGAGCTGGTGGTTTAGGATGTGTTGTTGTAGGCTTCAGAGAAGTGGTTCAAGCTGATTTTAGATTTGTCAGTTCACTGTTACAAAGACAACTGGGGTCATGTGGTCATGATTAAGTTCCTTAGCCTGTCCTTACTCCCATTTTCAAATGATCATGTGGCCTTCCTCCTTAAGAGTTCGAAGGTCCATTAGCTACCTCTGGGTCAAGGCATTAGCTTCTATAAGAGGAATACTTCAATGCTCAAAGTATATTATTATTATTATTATTATTATTAGGAATTTAGCAATTGCTTTGGAATTGCTATTAGGAATAACTTGTAACAAGTTGTATGAGACTCACATGCAAACCTATGTGGGAAGCATGAGTGGGAAGACTTAGGGACTTCAAGGCCCACTGGAGCTTGTCCTTTAAGAAGGGCCAGTAGCCCAAATCTCTGTGTATGACAATGTGGTGTGTAAGCTGATGCTATGGGTTGATTCCCATCTATAGATTCCAGTCAAGATGAGCAAGGTATGAAGAGGAAAGTCAGTTTATTTGAATCTATGTAGAACAGAAACCACTCAGCTGTGCACATACTGACTGTACGCCTGTCAGTTGAAATAAGCAGAGATTTAGTAGTGAGAGGGAAGTGGTCAGCTGGAAGCTACATGCTCAGTTCTAAATTAGAGCTGCTTTTAGTATTGGCTGCACTCTAGATTAGCAGAACTACTCAGCCAGATCTCACATCTCTGATACAGGCTCTGATATATGCTCATGTTGAAGGTGACTTTTTTTTTTTTTTTTGCTTCTCCTCCTCCTCCTTTTCCTCTTCCTCCTCCCCTTTCCTTATTTCTTTCCTATCTTCCTCCCTCTTTCCCTCTCCTTCTTTCCTTCCTCACTCCCTCCCTCTGCTGTTTTCCCTCCCTCCCTCCCTCCCCCTCCCTCACTCCCCCTCCCTCCCTTCTTCCCCCTCCCTCCCTTCCTTTCTTCCCTTCCTCTCTCCCTTCCTCCCTCCCTCCCTCTCTCCCTCCCTCTCTCCATCTTTCTTTCTTTCTTTCTTTCTTTCTTTCTTTCTTTCTTTCTTTCTTTCTTTCTTTCTTTCTTTCTTTCTTTCTTTCTTTCTCTTTCTTTCTTTCTTTCTTCCTCTTTCTTTCTTCCTTCTTTCTCTTTTTTTATTTGCTGAACATCAAACACACATTTCAAGTACCCTAACACTAAGCTACATCCCTTGTCCTTGAGTTTTTCAGAGAGCTCTAAAGAATACATTACACGTGTGTGTGTGTGTGTGTGTGTGTGTGTGTGTGTATGTGTGTGTGTATGGGGGGGCTAATTGGAATGTGTTATGTACATATTTGAAATTTGTGTTACTGAAGAAGAAAAGTTAAAAAAGAATGCATTAGTATTTAATAAGTAATAAAGAACAGGAACTCAGGTAGTATCTCTTGTGCACTGCCATTATATAACACAGAGGACTTGCTGAGGGTTGTGTGTTGGTCTTAGATGTTAATTTGCATGCAGTTTATATATCTTATCACTTCTTTTCTTCACAGCTAAAAAATTTCTCAAGTATGGATGACAGTGATTAACACTGTTATAAAAATGCATGTACTATTACTAGACAAGGAATTGTGGGAAAAGGAAAGAAAGATGTTTTATAGCATGATCTGAGTAAAAGTTCAGATAATAACAGGTTGGGAAAAAATAAATAAATATAATAAAAAAGATAGTTAATAACAGGAATAATAATATCACTGTATATTTTAGAACCTAGGAAACCAATGATTATGAGATTCAATATTATTTTAAGAACAGCTTATTGTGCAGATGTTTATGCATCTGTTTCAGAAGCAGCAGAAGAAAAACATCTTTGTGCTATAGTTTGGATGTGAAAAGTCCCCCTCAGGCTTAAGTTTTAAACCCTTGATTCCCCACTGGTTGTGCTATTTTGGGAGGCTTTGGGACCTTTAGTAGGTAGGGCCTAACTAGTATACCAGGGTTATAACCCATCTCAGTTCCTGCCTAACTGTCTGCTTGTAATGTGATGTAGGATGTAACTAGTAACCACTTCATGTTCCTAGGAGTCAGTTTACCATAATACCTTCTCTATCATGTTGGCCTCTATTCTTTGTGAGCCACAGTAAATCCTTCCTGAAGCTTTTCTTTTTTTTGGATTGGGTATTATGTCTCAATTTTAAAAAAGGCATTTTAATATTTAGGAAGCATAGTGCTTGATTTTTTTTAGCATAAACTAGGTTCTGGATATCGTGCTAAATGTCTTATCTAATTACCTCAACTCTGAACAGTGACTATTATTTTTCCATTTGGCAGATGGAGAAATATAAGCCAGAAGTCTATGTTAGATAAAACTGAAAAGCACAAGAACTTCTTACAACCAAAGTTTGTCATTCTTATCAAGTCAAGAGGAATTTGGTAATAGGTTGTGGTGAGATATGTGAGAGATTGGTGTTTGAACTATACAGGCATTTAGGCCAGGAATGTTTCCACTATTTTTGATGTATGGATGCCTGGGTTGGCTTGGACATCTTCACACAGGCAGAAGATAGGTGGTCAGTGTGGAAAAATCCATGGTTGATCTAGTGGGGCAGATCTATCAGTTCTATCATGTTCCTTGGGCAGAATGTTGACATGGTCATGTCTAGCTTTGACTAAGGTGTGGCAATGCGGTTTATGATCATACAACTGTTTCCTTGGAAAGCTTTTCCTGGTGGAAGAAAAGAAAAATCTTGGATGCACAGGTAGCGTTTTTATCATAGAATGGTTAAGAAGATTGTGGAAGGCTACACAATCAACAAGTGACAAAACTGGAATCAAACCAATGTTTTTCTGCCATTAGAATCTACACTGTTAATATGCTGTCTGTGTTGGAATGAAAATAGTTGATAGAGGGAAATACAGGTATTTATTTTGTTTTGTTTTGTTTTGAAGTGCTTTTTTCTTTATTTCTTTTTTTTAAGGTTGCCTTTATTCTCAGTTACAACTAAAAAGCTCAGAAGCACTTTGCCCAACTTCCTCCCTGGCAAGAAGATTAAGATTGCCGGATGATGCATTGTTCTTGTTGTGACGCATCCAAGATTGGTTCAACAAATTACATTCTACAATGAAATACAGTGACGTCTACAAAGCCTGCAAAGTCTACTTCTTGAAATGACAGATGAAAAAAGAGAAAAACAAATGTCTTTTTTTTTTTTTTGTTAGAAGCTGAGAAAACAGCACAAACGACAGTATTAAAGTTAAATGAGCGTGTCATTAAGGCAGAACCTATTCAGTAATTCCCTCTTGGGCTATTGGGGTCTTAACAGAATTCTATGAAGATCACTCCTCAGGATCAATGGCTGTGCTACAAGTTAGTATTTTTATATACCGTTTTGGCAAGTGGGATGTTAAAAATCACCAAGTAAGTTCAAAATAGTGAGTGTCTACTTTGTTCCCGGATCTTGTTTAGGGGTCTCTCATGCATTATCTCATTTCATTCTTTAGAAATTAGAATAAACTGTATTCCAATGATGTATGAATATGCATCAGTTATGTTATTTCTGTTGTATACTCGAAGAGGCAATATAGAACCAAGGTCAGAGGTAAAACTGGAATATAACCTAGATGATAAGATATTGGAGCATGATCTTTTAGTGATATCCTTTAACCAGCATCCCTTTTGTTGACAATGGATCCTAAGCAAGGTTAAAAAGTTGGAAGAAGTGGAGACTTAACATTCATGGAGGGCTCGGTCAGGAGCACTTCTTCCTGCAAAAGCTCTTCACATATGTCTGCTTGGTTAGTTCTGATGTCTGCATGGCTGGCTCTGATATCCATGTGGCTAAGTCTGATGCTGACTTGGTTAGTCTCTTATTCTTCCTAAGTGATTGAATATCATTTTCTTAGTCCTGTTATCAACTATAATCAAGTAGTTCCTTTCAAACCAAATCCTATTGTAGATAGCAAGTAAAACTATAAATAAGCACATACACACACACACACACACACACACACACACACACACACACACACACACAGAGAGAGAGAGAGAGAGAGAGAGAGAGAGAGAGAGAGAGAGAGAGAGAGAGAGTTAACAAGTATTTGGAGTCCCAGAGAGGACAGAGAAAATGTGCAGAAAAAGTATCTAGAATAATAGAGTGAAGAAGTAGAAAAAATTGCAACTAAAATACTAGTGAAAAATTAGTATTCTCCTCTCAGTGAAGCCTTCTGGGATGGTTTGAATGTCCATCCAAATTCATTTGTCAAAATTCTAACTCTCAATGTGACAGCAACTTCTGGCAGCATTCGAAAGATGTTAGCTCATAAAAGTGAAGAACTCAGAGTGGGAAAAAATGTCCTTCTACAAAGGATTGAAGAGACAGCAAGCATATGTTCTTTCTACCATGTGAGGTCCCAGGGAGAAGTTGGAGGTCTTGAACTGTAAGTCTGCATTGCACTGCCTTGATAAAAGGCTTCCTAACCTCTGGAGTGAGAAGTCTGTGGTGCTCTGACACAGCTTCCAAAGTGATCTAAGGAAGTGCTGTGAACATTGCAAGATCCTTTACTCTGATATTTTATGTCCTCCTTTCTGACTTAATTTTTAAATATCATTTCAATATTTATGTTCAATTAAAACAAGGATTCTGGACTGGGAACATAACCCAATTGGTAGAATGAGTGGTTGCATAGGATACACAAAGCATTGGGCTTGATCCCCAGAATTCCATAAAGCCAGACATGGTGTTACATGCCTACAATCCCAGCACTTAGGATGTGGAGGTAGGATGATCAGGAATTCAAGGTCATCCTCTTCTTCATAGCTAGTTGGAGACCACTCAGGTATATATGAGACCCTGTCTAAAAACAAAGAGCTCAGGCATTTTTATTACTATGTTCTTAGTATCTAAAGCAACAGTAGCTATATGTCAAGAACTTAGTAAATACCTGCTTAATATATAAGAGCATCTTACTTGTATCTCTAACCTTGAGTGCTAAATTTCCTTAGTATCACCATTGAATGACTGATGAGATGATTATGGTTCAAAAGCATTTTCGCAGGGAGTGAGGTTGGCAAGGATGGTAGTGACAACATTTTTTTTCTCTCTTTTTGGATTTCCAGGTGATTTTCCAGTTGGTGACTGGCACACTTTTCTAGTTTCTGTCATTGTGGTTTGAGAGTTGATGGACGAATTCACCCGAGCACTTCCATTCTTGTCTGTCCTTGTTTATGCATCTCCCTGGGTGATTTTCTGTGCTAGAAACTAAAATCTCCAAGGAGCATATATACATTTTGTATTCAGCAGCATACTTGTAACACAGCATTACCCATGTCAGAATTGATCATGTACAACATAAATCCTGGGAAACAGAAGAGCATGTTTCCTACCCGACCCTTTCCTCATCTGAAACTGTCCTGTCGTTCCCTCCAGATGTCTGAACAACTGGAATTCTAGAATATAGAGTGTTTAGGTGATATAAGGCTAACTGTGTATCACCCAAATGGCTGAAAACAGACATTTGACAGGGCTTTTCTCCTTTTTGTTGTGAAAAGCTCACTCTGGAGCCACGGTATGAAGATAGCACAGTTTGGTTCTGTCAGCTCCAGTCTTGTTACATATATACATTAGCCATAAAAGTCATGTACATGCTAACCAAATTCTCACCAGCAGTATAATGAGCACAGTCATGCTACCTCCCTTTTTCCCCCTATCTTCATTTCTCCCATTTAAAAAAATGTCAATTGCCTGTGTTATGCCAGGCTTTGCTAAACATAATGGATAGATACTTGCCTTTGTGCGACTTTGGCTTTGATGGAAATCTAGGTAGATAGCCACCCAACTATTATAAAGCTCATTGGGAAAGCATGCATATCTACTGTGAAATAAAGAATATCACAGCCCTGTCGTGTTCAAGACATAATGTCTGGCCCACCACTGTATCACTTTAGACTCTTTCCCCTCTTCTGCAATACTCCCTGCACCTTGGGGCAGGGCGAGGCACGACTTAGAAATCCTGTTCAGGGTCAAGCAGCTGAAACTCGAATCATGTCAGATCATGTCATCAAAAGCAAGCTGGATGTGTGGGTCACACAAGTAAGAACTTGAAAATAAGAGGGAGTGTGGCAAGGGAGATGGTGGGTTGTAAGGGGAAAAGGAAGGGACTGGAATTGGGGATTAAGGGGTGAAAATTTCATAAATTCGCTGTTTTAATGTATGGAACACTAAAATATATATAAAAAGTAAAATTCATTGGGGTATCAGAAAAAAAACAATGAATAAATGTTATGGAAGCAGAGAAGGGGCGTCAGCCAGATTTTAATATTTTGGTGTGTGTGTGTGTGTGTGTGTGTGTGTGTGTGTGTGTGTGTATGTGTGTGTGTGTCAGAGGGCACTGTGTCCCTGTGGAGGACCAAGGGTGACTTCAGGAATCATCCTGGATTGCTTCTATATCCTTGCTTTGCTCTGGGATTTTGCTCCGCCCAGCAGGGGGGCCAGGAAGTGCAGGCTGCAGCATTTGCTGGCATTTTTTACATGGAACCTGGGATCTAAACTCAAGACCTTGTTTGGAGACAGAGTCTTAACCCCCGAGCCATCTTTTGAGCCCTATGCCAGATTTTAGAGGATCAGAGAAGGTTTGGAAATCACAGCCAAGAACACGAGCAGAAGTTAGTTGGCTTAGAACAGGAGACTGGGTGCAAAGAGAGAAGATCTGGTGTTTGTAAAGGCACAGAAGCTAGAGGTCCCAGAGGTGTTCAGGTCACTGCGGCGGGACAACAGTGGGTGCTATGGCTTTGACACAGTGTGTGTGTTAGGGAGAGGTGGAGACAGAGTGAAGAGAGAGACACTGTGCATATGAGGGGACAGAGAGATGGAGAGAGAGACACTAGGCATATGAGAGAGAGAGAGAGAGAGAGAGAGAGAGAGAGAGAGAGAGAGAGAGAGAGTGTTACCCATAGGGCACATAGAAGAATCAAGAAGCACTGATTCCTGAGAACAGGAGGATCGTCCACAAGCTTCTGGCAAAGCAGCTTTTATTTAAGAAATACTGTCTCCTCATGGTATATAAATAGATTTGGGGGGATGCTGTGAAAAAAAAAGGGAGACAGAATCATCAGAGGTTTCTGGCCTAATAACGATAAGATAGCATGGGGCTCGGATTACACAGTGGGGAAGAAGAACAGAGAAAGGATCTGACAGGTTTCCAGAACCAGCTCATTAATACAGTCCGGAAATTAACCTTGGCAGTTCTTGAAAGAAATAGGGCCCTCCCCAGCCCCCACCAGAACTAAGGGCATCACCTGCTGCAGCTCCCCACCCGTTGTCCCCTCTGGCCGGCAGACCATGGACATCCCGTGTTATACCTGCTGGCATAAAGGTCCCAGTACTTTCCACTTACCTTTAGCCCCCCCCCCATTATGGTGGGCCAGATAAGCGACTTCCTGGGTTGCACATGCAGGCACAGAACTCAGTAGCCCCCTTGCTCAACTCCCTCCCCTCTCCTCCCCTCTTCCCACCCTATAAGAGGCAGCTAAAGCCAAAAGATGCTGCTGTTTTCTCACCTGCCCTGACAGGCAGCCATCTTTCCCCTCTCAATAAATATCTTTTGTGTGAGCCTGGCTGCTGCGCTTCCAGGGGCGGAGGTCGTCATAAAGGGGGGCTCCTCTTTAAGGAGACCACCTCACAGTTCCCATTGAGGACTTTGAAGTACAGACTCTCGAAGGACGTGAAGACCGTCCACTGGCTGAGCGTGTGAGACTGGAGGCGGACCAAGTCCGACCTGGAAGATTGAAGAGGGAAGTTAGAGGGCCTCTTCCTTGCAGGTCTGGTAGGGGAAATAGAATCTGACAGGCTGACTTGTGGAAAGTGTTTGACGTTTCAGGAATGCAGATCAGGAGCCCAGGGGATAAACTAGGAGTTATGTGACACTAAGCAAGAAAAAGAACATGGAGTAGCTCTTTGAGGGAAAGGAGGAATTGTGAGGTAGGCTACAGAATGAATTAGAATCATCTATTTTTAATATCTTACGTATTTATTTTTATTTGAGGGAGGAAAAGGAAAAAGAGAGAGGAGAGAGAAGAGAGAGAGAGAGAGAGAGAGAGAGAAAGATGCATGTTATGGTGGTGGTTTGAGGACTTTCAGAAGTCAGTTTTCTGCTTTGGCCTTGTGGATTGGCACAGATCAAACTCATTTGTCGGGTGTGTGAGCAGATATTTTACCTACTGAGCAATCTTACAGCAGGAAGGGGCGGAAAGGAGGGGCAATTCATAGACCATAAGCAAGTTCATATAGCTGGCCTGTTGATGAAGGGACATATACTCACTCTCTAGAAGTCCTGGCTTCAAGGGGTCCCTTTCCACCTCTCCCACCGGACACGCGAACCTGCATAAAACCCTTTACTTCCATCAGTGCAGAGCGCCTTCCCTCAGTTGGTCTGACCCGATGCCCTCTTCTTCAGACAGAGGAGGGTGGCTGTTTTCTGATGTGCATTCTGCTAGAGTGATTTCCAGCCCTTCACGTCTTGCCTGTTCCAGCTATGTCTGCTGTGCTCACTGCTTTTGAAGCCGGGGTGCTGTCAGAGCAAACTCTTGGCTCACCTGTGAACAGCCTGGTTTCTTTTCCAGAGCTGTCCCTGCCCCGCCTCATGCATCCACGAGCTGCTTCATCAATATTCTGACCCACTTCGAGGCTCACTTTCCTCAATCCCTCCACCTTCTTTTGCAGCGCTTGCCTGGTGGGATACCTAATTGTGCCCCCCAGCCAGGATTGACACCCATTTCTACTGTGCTTCATTTGCACTGCCTTTGCTTCAGGTCAGAAAACACAAAAATGCAGGTCTGCTGGGAGAAGGGAGGGTTGTTTAACTCTTTTCTCGCTGCCTTGTCATTACTTTGATCTGCCAGAAGGCTGCACAGTGGCATTTATTTTTTAAGGGGCATTGCAGCCTCTAATTGAGAAGAGAGATCCATCCAGAGCATGGGAGCTTAGATATTCTGTAATAAGCCTTAGAGAAGAAAAACTAAAGAAATATGCCATTCACTTCAGAGATGAGTGGTTTTCTCAGATGCAAAGAGAACACACACACACACACACACAAGGAACCATGGTCAAGGAGCCATGACCAAATAGCAGGTCCCCAGATCTGTTTCTCCCTGTCTAAGAACACAGTTCCCCTTGGAGGCCACTGTGTAAGGATCAAAGGTGGGGTGTTAATGAGGGTACAAGACCAGCGGTGGGGGCCAATCACTGTGACACTGCTATATTTAGAACTGTTTCATTCCTCTCAGAAACACCAGACCATGTTGCTTATTCATTAAAAAATGTTTTTAGTTTCTGAAAAACTTAGCTTTTCTAAATGTGTAATCTCTGTTTTGCTTTTCCTGTTATCTCCTTTCTATTTCTCCTAGCCCTCTACATATCATTCCCCAAGAGTAAGTTGGTAAGTTAAAATTTCCCTAGAGATGTGGCTCTAAAGCTAGGGGGAAGAGATGTGCTGATATACCAAGGAAGAAACAAACTGAAGAGATCGAGGTTAACTGAACATGAAAATGTGGGTTGCGGTCACGTTGACCACCCTGAGAGGGACTATTCCTACATTCCCCATAGCCACAGCTCATCTGTAGTTGGATGCATGTTGACTTCTAGACAGCACTTTCTCATCCAATTGTCTGTTTTCCTCTAGATAAACAGCCCATTTACATAAGAAATTATGGTAAAAACAAATTCATTCTCTGGGGGCATTTTGAATTTTTATTGGAAGACATAACTTTCTTTTTCTTTTTTTTTTTCTTTAATGTGCCACATAGCTTAATGGTACAAACATGACAGGAAAGAGATTTAATTTTTACACTTAAGAGACTCAGTTCAGTAGAACTGGATGCATCATGGTGGACTGAGGATCATTAGCAGCATACTTTAGCAGCAGTATGGAAAAGTTCTGAAAACGAATTTTCTAACACAAAAAGTACATCGAAGTAAAAAGTCTCTTATGAAAGATAACATTGTCCTGTCCCTAAATAATATATGTATATTTATATACATATATATGACTAATCTGTTCCACTCTGTACAAAGTGAAGCAGATTTATTTTAAATTGGAATCACTTAGAAATAAATTTGGTTTAATTATAGTATTTGTGGGTATTAAATCATTTCAGCTTTCCACCAGTGTTACACTTTTAGTCCCATATTATGTGTCTGTGTGTTTGTGTGTGTGTGTGATCTTTGCATTCATGTGTGATTTGTGTGTATTCATCTTCATGTGTGAGCGTGGATAGTATGTGTCATGGTGCGTGTGTGGTGGTCAGAGGGCAACTTCTGGTGCTGGTCCTTGTATTTCACCTTGCTTGACTCAGGATCGCTTCTTCTTTTTCTGTGTGTGTGTGTGTGTGTGTGTGTGTGTATGTGTGTATGTTAGCCAGAACCAGGCCAATTTTTTGAGACTCTACCCTGGCCAGAATATGGCCTTAGAATCCTCCACAGGAGTCATTTTCCATTAAACCTTCACAATCCCCTCTCCTTTCATAGCCTTGATTGAGGACTATCTTTCATTGGGCATTGCTTTGTTTCCCTCTCTGCACTGTGTGCCACTTCCCTGGCAACTCTTTAGCAAAGTCTAAATTCCTACAAGATAGCAGGTCTCTTTGTCTTGGGATTCTGTCAATTTCTCCCCTGTCTTACTGCTTCTGAGGTTATGTTTCTATGGTCTCTGACTTTAAGCTAGCTCTTCTATTCTAATGCTCTTTCACGGTCAGGTTAGACTATAGTTGCCTTGATTAGTATGACTGTAGCTCTGATAAACCCCACATTTCTTCATCAGTGGGCCTCCACATTGACCTTATATATTGCACTACAGTCTCTCAGCATTCCCCTCCCCCCCAATAAACCTAGTATCCCTGAGTCACAAGCCTCTAGAATTCTTCTGTCCTCATTCCCCACCTCACCTCAGGAGCCTTGGATTAAAGGCTCATAGGCCTACGTCTGGTTTTATGTGGTTTTCAGGGACAGGTTCAAATATGTAATCTATATTTCTTCTTTATTTCTAGAAGTTTCCTTATCGACTTTGAATGGGAGAAAACTTTTATAAATAGAACCTTCCTCCTACTCCATGTCCTATGCCAATCTCTTCCCAGACATTATCCAGTACAGTTTCACACACTGTCCACCAGATCTTATTATTTCTATGTGAGGAAGCTGAAGTACAGTTCACCACTGGTAGCAAAAAGCTAAGACTTGAAACCAGGACTATCTGTTCTCACATGTGTTCTCCACAGCATGCAAGCTGAGTCCTTACATCCAGGGCAGGCTATGTCTTGCAGAAGTCATTTTTCTGTTCAGGGTGAATCCCAAATGAATGAGCTACAAGAAACACCAAAGTTGTTAACATCGCTTATGAAAGTGGAGGTTTAACTTCCCTGAGATATCATCTCATCCCAGTCAGGACGGCAAAAATCCATAATACAAACAACAACAAATGCTGGAGAGGATGTGGAGAGAGGGGAACTCTCCTATATTGCTGGTGGGAGTGCAGGCTCATACAGCCACTCTGGCGAGCCGTCTGGAGATTCTTAAAGACGTTAAAGATTGAAATGCCATATGACCCTGCTATTCCACTTTTGGGAATAACCCCACATACAGCAAAAATTCACCTTGATAGCACAAGCACGACCATGTTCATAGCAGCACTGTTTACAATAGCAAAGTCATGGAATCAACCCAAATGTCCAACAGTTGACGAATGGATAAGGAAACTGTGGTACATCTGTACAATGGAGTACTACTCAGCCATCAAAAATGATGAATTAATGGAATTTGCCGGGAAGTGGATGTTATTAGAAACAATTATACTGAGTGAAGTATCCCAGATGCAGAAAATTAAGTGCCATATATACTCCCTAATAGGTGGCTCCTAGTACCAAACCCACCTAGAGACACTCAAGGACAAATCTCTGTAATACCTACAGTAATTGCAAGGAATATGAACAGAAGGGATGTGGTAGGAGGACCACAACAGAAATAAGGAGAGAGGGGACCATGTTACAGCAGAGAAAATAGGCTACCATCAAGGACTGCAAATGAATAATGAGACATCTGGTTAAGTTCACAGACTTTCGTCCCTGATCATTTACAACTGATGGGGTATGATCTCACTAGAAGGGGAGGGCATATAGTCTGGCAGATAAAAAGTAACCATTTTGGAAATAGGTGATTGACCCCTCCCTCACTGTGGTTTCCTACTTTTATTACATCTAGCTTTGAATATACTCTTATAACAAGACTCTAGTTAACAGCTTTTTATCTCTGGCCAGGGGGTAACATCCAATACCCATCAGGATGGAGTGAAGGGCATTGCAAAACTGTAAAAAAAAATCAACAAATCATAATCCAGAACACCAGAGACTATATCAACTACCTGGAACTAGGCCAGCCTAATCTCTTCCCATCCTGAAGCTCAGGAAATTTGCAGAAGAGGGGGCAGTAAGATTATAAGAGCACAAGGATGGGAGGAGCAATGATATGCAAGATACTCCACACAAGTTAGGGTTGAAGCAATCATAATTGGACTTTGCATGCCCTGCGCAATGTCCAACACACTATTGACCCCTCAAATTCTAGCATTTGCTAAAGACACTAAGATCCTTGGAGACAAGGGATTGACAGCCACAGTAGTGTTCCTGTGCTTAAGGGGAACACAGAAAAGGGCTCTGGGAAATTCCACTGGGTCCTTGCACCTCATGGGAGAGGAGGACCCAGAGGAGAGTCTGACATGCACATTAAAGGATTCTCCGGGGATGGGAGGGGGAAACGGAGGGGACATAGGGCGGTGGGAGGTTGGAGGGAGGGAGGAGACCGGTGTTAAAGTTGTATGAGTGGAAATAAAAAAAAAAAAAGAAAATGGAGGTTTAATGACAAATAGCATAAGGGAGGTTTGTTTTGTGCTTATTAAATTTTTGTGTATGGAGAAAATATGTAATGTCACTGTTATTTTAAAATAAATTAACACAAGAAACCAAAAATAATAATTTATCACTCTCTTTATAGTGATCCCTGAGTGGGTAAATTAACTACTGGATTGCTTCATTTTCCTTGTTTAAAATTTGCTAGGCTTTTATGCTCAAAAATAAATCTGTATAGAGAAAAAAATAGAATATAAGGGAAACTGCTATTCAGAAGCCACTGTCAGCATATTCTCATAGGTTTTTTTTATATTTGTGTATATGTAAGTAATTGTGTTTACAAATACAAGGTATTTCAACTACTGGTTTAAAAGTTGGATTTTTTTTCTCATTAAAACAAACTCTTCAACATTCTATTTATGACACAAATAAAAATTCATATTAATTTTAGAGCTGTATTCATATCCCATTGTGATAGTATTAGCTGACATCTAGTGAGCAGGATTCTAGACAGGGCCATGAGGAATTTCCTAGATTAAGGCAGGCCTCAGGCATGCCTGCTAGGGATTGTCTTGATAGTATAATTGGCATGGGAAGAACCAGCCCAATGTAGGTGAGACTACTGCCTTAGTCAGGGCATCCGGTACTGGATGAAACTGAGGAGAGATGAGCTGGTTGCATTGGCCCTTGTTGTGCCCTTGTTGTGAATGTGATGGACATGACCAGTTCTATCAGCCGCAGTTGATATGATGGTCCTGTTACGGCAGATTGTAATCTGGAATTATGAGGTGGATGAAACTAAAACACCTATCATAAAGATGTTAACACCATTTATTTGGTCTGTTTGCACATTTATGTTGTCTTTCATTTACAAAATATACTACAGTAAAATGAATTGTTCATGCATTTTTGCATATATCCTTGGTTATTTTATTAAGATAAATGCCCAAGTGTAAATGTATTCGATGCACCTAGGAACTTTCTCAGTTTTTTTTATTGTTTATTCAATTGTGCATGTGTGTGTGTGTGTGTGCACATGCGTGTATGTATGTGTGTGTATGAAGAACCACGGACGAATTCGGAAACCACCATGAACGCCTCCACTTCCTCCTCATTTACTCTGCCCCGGGATTCACAGGCTCCACCCTACCAGGACCAGAAACGCAGGCCGCCCCCGCTTCCACCTGGCGTCTATACGTGGGATCTGGGATCCGAACTCAGGACCTTCGGCCTGCAAGGCAGAGGCCACCTCTCCAGCCCCAGGAACTTTCTCAGTTTTAAATGGCATAGGTGAAATATATTTGGGGGTCAGTTTTTATTCAGAATTCCAGCTGGTCTGTATAATGACTCTATTCAGTTCATGATAGAAATATCAGATATTTTAAGAGTAACAATTTGAAACACTTATAAAGGGTACTGAGTATACATATCTTATCACTCATGTAATGAGACACAAACATTCCTATCTTTCAGATGAAGGTATTATTATTCATTCACATCTGTGCCATTCCTAAATATGTAAAATCCCTGAGATCCAAGACTATATTCAATACAAATTAGTATCATAATATCTAGCACTATGCTTTACTTGGAATACCTATTCTTTTTTTTAAACATTTTTTATTATTATTTCCGCTCATACAAACTTAATAGGTACACTGGTTCCCTCCCTCCCTCCTCCTCCCCCATGACCCCCCTGTTCCCTCTCCCCTCATCCCTCCCTCCCCATCCCCCAGTGCCTCCTCCCGCAATCCCTGGAGAATCCTTTAATGTGCATGCCAGACTCTCCTCTGGGCCCTCCTCTCCGATGATGTACAAGGACCCAGTGGCATTTCCCTGAATCCTTTCCTGTGTTCCTCTTAAGCATAGGAACACTACTGTGGCTGTCAATCCCTTGCCTCCAAGGATCTTGGTGCCTTTAGCAGATGCTAGACTTTGTGGGGTCAATAGTGTATGCACAGGGCATGCAAAGTCCAATTATGATTGCTTCGACCCTAACTTGTGTGGAGTATCTTGCATATCATTGCTCCTCCCATCCTTTTGCTTTTACACTCTTACCGCCCCCTCTTCCGCAAATTTCTCTGAGCTTCAAGATGGGGAGAGATTAGGCTGGTCTAGTTCTAAGTGGTTGATATAGAGTCTTTGAAGTTCTGGATTATGGTTTGTTGATTTTCTTTTGCAGTTTTGCTGCTCCTGCAATGCCCTTCACTCCATCCTGATGGGCATTGTATATCACCCCCTGGCCAGAGACAAAAAGCTGTTAAACTAGAGTCTTGTTATAAGAGTCCATTTAGAATACCTATTCTATAAATGTCCATGAATAAATAAGTTTTAGTCTTGAAAGGCTAAAGTTTCCTACAAGTCTTACAATTAGCTCTGTGCATGTTCTGACTTGAAACCTTAACTCTTGATTTCTTTTTTCCCACACGTGGGTGTGAGTATGTGATTGTGTTTGTAAGGCTAGATATGGAAGAGGAAACTTCAGTGTGTGTGCCTGTGGAGGTCCAAGGTTGACTTTGAGAATCACCCTGGATTGCTTTACCTCTTTATTCCTTTGCTGTGGGATTTCCCAGGCTCCACATTCCAGGACCAGAGGTGTACATCACTGCCATCTCCACCTAGAGTTTTTACGTGGAATCAGGGGATCTGAACTCAGGTCCTTTTGCTTTCGAGCCAAAGGCTTTAACTACAGAGCCAGCTCACCTCTTCAACTCTTAATTTTTAATGCTGTTCCCTCTCTCTCTGTCACCAGTGCCTCACTGAGTTAAAAGCTCACATACTGCTATAGAACAGGAGGCTGCCATCTCTGCCAAGCAAAAAGGGAGCATTCTGGACTGGTGTCAACCTCACTATTGTACCTGGGGATGACCTTGTTCTGGGATTGCAGGCAGGCACCATTATGCCTTGCTTGAGCAGTGAGTGCTGGGGAACCGAAATCAGGGGATTATGTAGTCTAAGCAAGCACTCTACCAACTGAACCGAGCCTTAGGTAGGCACAGATCCTACTCAACACAAGCTGGTTAACTCTCTTTTTGTCTGAAAACCACTTGCAGCCCCTTCTCTGTGCAATCTGTTTTGAAAGAGCTACCTTTTCCTAGAATAGTAGATTTGTGAACAAACATTCTGGAGAGCAAGTTGTCCAGAGGGAGGGAACTTGACTCCCTTGCCAGTTCTTTAGGAGCGTATCTCCCCCGCAGCTACCCTCAGAGTGGTCCTGGCTCTGGGCTAGGCCTTGTCTTCTGAGACCCATTTATTACCAAATCTTTTCTACTCTTCTAGTGGTCCTAGTTTCCTGTTGCTGCTAATCTGTGGAATGACATTGTTTCTTTGTTTTTAAGCTCTGTTGTCATCTGGCAATCAGTTCCTGAAATCGGCTCCTATTTAGAAGGTGTAAAGTCCCTCCCTCTGTCCTTCCCTCTGTCCTTCCTTCCTTCCCTCTGTCCTTTTTCCTTCCTTCCTTCCTTCCTTCCTTCCTTCCTTCCTTCCTTCCTTCCTTCCTTCCTTCCTTCCTTCCTTCCTTCCTTCCTTCCTTCCTTCCTTCCTTCCTTCCTTCCTTCCTTCTTTCCTTCCTTCCTCTTTCCCTTTATTTTCCCTCTTCCTCTCCCTTTCTCTCTTTTTCATCTGTCTTTTATTTCCTTGACAGTCTCATTTAATATATAGTGAATTTTTTTTTGCCATTTTCTCTTAGTATTACCCTCCTCAACTCCCTCCTCCTGCTGAGAAAATTCTTCCCAACATTTCCCTCCACTTTTATGTTTCTTTGTGTGTGTGCGTGTATGTGTGTGTGTGTTTGTGTGTGTGTGTGCGTCTCATAATGTGTGTGTTTCATAAGACTTAAATGCATTATTGTGGCCTGGGCACTTGCACGGTTCTGACCATGTAACCCAGGCTGGTCATGTATTTACAGACCCTCTACCTCAATCTCCTTTGTAGAGTGATTACAGATGTATCCCACTATGTCCAGCGATGGTTTCTGTTTCTAAGTGGGTGAAGAAAACAATAATCTGTTTCATAAAAACGTTGAATATGTTTTTCTCACCCAGGTCAAAAATATCATCAAAAATGTTCTATTTATTTCTATTGCAGATTTCATAATTAAAATCTTGTTTTATTTGAAATCATAAGAAGTTAGCATCTTGAGGTATGATCTAGAGGGATGAACATAATCTTCTCAAAATGAACAATTTTCTTCCTAAATAGTGAATATTATTTCTTTCATGGGGGCATTAGGAATCAAAAGCATATATTGAAATGCTGACTCTTAGTTTAATTTTGAAAGGACTCGGCAAATGTAAACTGATAAAAGGAGAAAAAAGATGCATTATCTTCCCTTCAGATTTCCAATGCTTTCATTTCCTTTTTGTGAGGATGAGACTGGAAATGGAAGGAGAGAGACTGAAAAGATTTTTCAGAGGTCAGCTCTTCCTCTCCCTTCATTATGTGACTCTAATGAACCTTACCAATAATGCGGGCCACACATTTGTACAGCCGAGCTGGGCTATGAGGCTTTGAGAAAAAACATTATGGCATGTGGATTTTTATAAATCCTAAGTAATATTATTATTGTAATTAGTGGAATCTATATTACTATCTATTGTAGATACTACTAGGTCCTTTACATATTAGCTCATGAATTTTCAAATAGGCTATAAATTCAGCATTATAAGTCTGACTTTCCAGATATGTGATGAAATGGAGTTGAAGCAATATGCCAGTTTCACAAATGTTCAATAAATGTTGGAATTTGATGTCAAATTCAAATCTGAACTATTAAAGTGTTTTGGCCACATTTTTATGTTGCTTTCACTAAATACAATTGATCTACTATGGAAAAGCTAAAAAGTAACAGTGATTATGACTATATATTGCATTTTTAAAAATGTACTACAATTTAAAACATTTTTTGTGTTCCTTGTAAGTATAGCATATGAAATATTTCTTTAGAATTTCTCCTTGTATAGGATCCAGTTATTAGACTTATAAAATCTATAAAGAATATTTTATCCAACCTCCTAATTTTTTTAATGTGAGATAATTTAGGTTCAGGGTTGGGGATGTAGCTCAGTGGTCGAGTGCCCATCTAGCTATGCCAGAGGCCTAGGGTTCCATCCCCATTACTACAACAGAACAATAAACAAGCAGAATGAAACAAATCATCAGATCTGGAGATGGAAAATGAACCAAGCAAGGAAGCTGCTTCCCTCCCACATCTGCATGTGCTTCAGGTAACCAATCAAGCTTCTAAGGGGTCTAAGAGAGGATGGATAAGCTTAATTGGAGCTTTCTAGAATTTGCCACTTGCTAAATGGCCCAGATGGAATCAGACATTGAGGGGCTCAGTCTATGAGTCCACAATTTGTGTGGATACCTATAAAGACTTATAGATATCATCATTACATTCTGCTGACCTTGGAGCTTTCTTCTTACAATCAGTACTAATGAGCAAGCTTGATACAGCTTTCACCATCCAGGCTTTTCTGCATTGAGAAGAAACCCATTTCTATCTAATTTACAGAGAATCAAAGTACATCTCCAAGGTCTATCTTGGGAACCGGATCAAGGAAGATGGAAGTAGTTTTAAAGGTTATTGACTCATTAGGGAGATTTTTCTGAAAAATTAGGGACTGCCAAGCAATCAGGAATCTAGAAATAACATGATCAATAACTCGTTCTTTCTTCTTTTCCTCTCACTCTGTCCTCTCTGTTTCACAGAAGACTGTGCTTTTCTAGTGACCCAGAATCCATAGTACCTTAGTTCTCACGTAAGCAAATTATCTGGCTTTCTACAGTCCTGGAAACCTTAATCACCCATAAAGAGGAAGTCTGAACGAATGATAGTTCAGGGTCTAGAAGAAGTAAAGGTTGTTTTGAACTGAGCACACAGCCTAAAATGTCATTCTCAGCCAGTTTTTATGAAATTGAAGCTAAGCCAACATGAACTAATGGGACTATTGATAAGCCACACAGAGAGATGGAAGATGAATTTTCCTTGATTAATGGATATCTATTAAAGGATTCTGGTATTCTCATTAAGAAATGCCTGATAATAAGAAAGAATAAGGACAGACTTCTTGAATGAGCTTATGATAAGGAAACCTAGAATTGATTTGTATACAAATCATTGATTACCTTTTCTTTCCTAACTTTTACCTATGATTTTCAAGTCGGTGCATGCGTGTGTGTGTGTATGTGTGTGTGTGTGTGTAAAGCTGCTTTTGTGGCAACTTTCTTCCCTTTACCTCTATCAGGATAAATTGGTTTTGGTCAATAGTTATGCGTTCGTCATGTATTCACAATGAGGTCAATCAACCATTTAATGAATCTTCTGAAACCATGAGCCAAAAGAAATTACTCTCAATTGAAAAAAGTTGTTTATGTATTTTTTTCACAGTGATGGGAAGGAAGCTGGCTAACACACAAAAAGAATGTTTACTTTGGCATAAGATATCCAAACTCATGAGCTTATGGAAGACATTTCACCATTAAGTCACAATAAAAACTGCAAAAGTTGTGAAAGTAGCAATGTCAATAGAAGCATTTTGTTTGCTAATATGCAGTCTGATGAAGTTTGACCTTTTTTTCTTTGATGCTATTTTAAAAGATAAAAGCAATATATACTTATTGGATGATATTTGGAATAAACAATCATACAAGATAAAAATGGTATCTATGACCAAATCGAGTCATTGTAACAGCAAACAATTATTAGAATCTTTAGCTTTAAGAATACTAAACTCCAAAGTAATAATGACCATGGACTTTCAGTATCCAATCCTGTGTTTGGCTCTAACAAACATTTGAATGGATAGCATTGCCTTTATATATTGACAGTCAACATCTTTCTGTTGCCAATGCAGCATTTCTTGATATGTAGGTGTACAGGCCCTGTGCAAAAGGACCAGCTGCTAACCGCATTGAAATGGGCTGAATTAATCAAGTGTGACTGATGGTCCTAATTGATGGGGGAGACACAGTAACCTTTTTCTCAAGCAGCTACATCATATAATTACAGAGGAAACTGTATAGCTTTTGTTAGTTAGACTAGACACCTCTAATGACATTAGCCAGGCAAAGGCTGTTATTATTCTCCATTTTAGAGCGTTAAAAAACCGAAACTGAATCGGTTAAGTAGTAACAGCCCCAAGGTCACACAGAAAATGAGAGAATTCAGATCTGTTTAACTTTAAGCTCCATGTATTAACCGCTAGGGTCTGCTAGCATTCTGATGAATTAGGTTATACATTTATGAAGGAATAAATATGATATTTATAGCTCACTTCAACTTTTACGTGTTTCTGAGGCTGCATACAAATTCAGAAGAGAAAGTAACTCTAGAGTACAACTACCTTGTTCAAATAAATAAAGTAAGGAATTCGATTTTCTTTGGTATGAGCTAGAAATGTTATCTGAGGTGGAAAGCAATAGAAGAAATTTTTCATTTTGAAGAAAAATTGTGAGATCAAACCATAGTTGAGTTTAGAATGAATGGTATTTGAATTTCATTTTTTCTGTCAGAAATATTCACATGCAATTAGATAAACAATGTAAATTAAAATAAACATAAAAGCCAGCAGAGCATTAATCTGCTATTACTTTGTACAGTATCTGCCTATTCTAATTAGAGACAGCAAAAATGCAAGTATATTAGGTTTAATGTGGAATAATTCCTTCGTCAATACAGAGTTCTTTAGGTAAAATGCGTGACCATATCCTCTGAGATGGGTCATTTATTATACTTAAGTTGTAATTATTAACATTAGTATTTGCTATTTTTCACATTTTAGTGATGAGAAAAATGAGAGATGGTTAGTATCCTCAAGTCTCATAGCACCTCAGTGGCCATTTTATTAAAATGTGCTGTATGTCATAATGATACTTAAGTCAAATTGTCATATTTCCTTGGAAGAGCTCTGGTGAATCGTGTGTAGTTGCATAATATTCAACTTTATAATCAAGTAGTGTTTGGGTAGTCATCTATATATCTATATATTTTTCCCATAAACATTGTGATTTGGGACTAAATCATCGCCCAGTCTATACTTTGGTAAAGATTCCAGCTAAAGAATAAACGATTGTTCATAATTTGACTCTGGTTAGTTTAATGCTTTAAGTTATAGAAAATTATACAAACACATGATGACCAAAGATATAAAAGAATAAAACTCTAACCCAGGAGTATAACAATTGTTTCAGGAAACTAACCCACTCCCCTCATTCACAAGCACAGAAAGCCAGCTTACTATCTGTAAGTCAGTCTTGGAGGAAGTTACATGAGTTTTTCCTAACAATCAACCCTAGAAGTCCTTTACATGGTCAGGACTTGGTTAATAGGAGATAGCTCCGCTGATGTCTGCATCTTTAACTTATGTCCAATCAGAGATAGTTAAATGTGCCCTTTACATTAACTTCAGTGTTGCCCTACTTTTATTCATCTCACCTACAAGATTCTGCATGCTGAGAGCTTCCATTAGGGGATCTCCTTCCTCTGTTGAAATCCTTGGATAGTGACTGATTCTTATAGCAAATTGTCTAAGTAATCTTTGCTTATTGATTTTTCTTAAATTTCTATATAGTTTGCAGAAAATAAAATCCCAGTCAACACAAGGCAGAAAAAAAATAGAACTCAGAGAAAACTATCATCATTAAGTGAACACAATAGCAAATATTTCTCAGTCTTAACAAATACAATAATGGATGGATGGATAAGTAGATAGTAGAATTGATTTTTTTTATTTCAGCTCATACAAACTTATTAGGTACACCAGTTCCCTCCTTCCCTCCTCCTCCCCCCGTACCCCCTGCTCCCCCTCCCCATCCCCCAGTGCCTCCCGCCCCAATTCCCAGAGAGTCCTTTCTTGTGCATGTCTGATTTTCCTCTGGGCCCTCCTCTCCGATGACGTACAAGGACCCAGTGGCCTTTCCCTGAACCCTTTCCCGTGTTCCCCTTAGGTATAGGAACACTGCTGTGGCTGCCAATCCTTTGCCTCCAAGGATCTTGGTGCCTTTAGCAGATGCTAGACTTTGTGAGGTCAATAGTGTGTTGGACAATGCACAGGGCATGCAAAGTCCAATTATGATTGCTTCAGCCCTAACTAGTATAGAGTATCTTATATATCATTGCTCCTCCCATCCTTTTGCTCTTACACTCTTACCACCCCCTCTTCCGCAAATTTCCCTGAGCTTCAAGATGGGGAGAGATTAAGCTGGCCTAATTCTAGGTGATTGATATAGAGTCTCTGAAGTTCTGGATTGTGGTTTGTTGATTTTCTTTTGCAGTTTTGCTGCTCCTTCAATGCCCTTCACTCCATCCTGGTGGGCATTGTATGTTACCCCCTGTCCAGAGACAAAAAGCTGTTAGAGTCTTGTGATAAAAGCACATTCAAGGGTAGATGTAATAAAAGTGGGAAACCACAGTAAGGGAGGGGTCTATCACCCATTTGCAAAATGGTTACTTTTTATCTGCCAGACTATATGCCCTCCTCTTCTGGTGAGATCACTCCCCCTCAGTAGTAAATGATCAGGAACAAAAGTCTGTGAACTTAATCAGATGTCTCATTACTTATTTGGGTCCTTGGTGGAGGCCTATTTTCCCTGCTGTAACATGGTCCCTTCTCTCCTTGTTTCTGGTGTGGCCCTCCTACCCCATCCCTCCTGTTCATAATCCTTGCAATTACTGTCTCTAGGTGGGCTGGGTGGGTTTGGTACTAGGAGCCACCTATTAGGGAGTACATATGGCGCTTAATTTTCTGGGTCTGGTATACTTCACTTAATATAATTGTTTCTAATGACATCCATTTCGCAGCAAATTCCAGTAATTCATCATTTTTGATGGCTGAGTAGTACTCCATTGTATAGATGTACCACTGTTTCCTTATCCACTCGTCAACTGTTGGACATTTGGGCTGATTCCATGACTTTGCTATTGTAAACAGTGCTGCTATGAACATGGTCGTGCTTGTGCTATCGAGGTGAACCTCTGCTGCATGGGGGGTTATTCCCAAAAGTGGAATGGCAGGGTCATATGGCATTTCAATCTTTAATTTCTTTAAGAATCTCCAGACGGCTCGCCAGAGTGGCTGTATGAGCCTGCATTCCCACCAGCAATGTAGGAGAGTTCCCCTCTCTCTACATCCTCTCCAACATTTGTTGTTGTTTGTATTGTGGATTTTTGCCATCCTGACCAGGGTGAGATGATATCTCAGGGAAGTTTTGATTTGCATTTTCCTGATGGCTAAGGAAGTGGAGCATTTTTTCAGATATTTGTTAGACATTTTAATTTCATCCCTGGTAAAGTTTCTTTTAAGTTCCAGGGCCCATTTTTTAATTGGGCCATTGGTTTCTTTGGTGTTTAGTTTTCTAAGTTCTTTGTGCACTCTGGACAGCAGAGTTCTATCAGATGTGTGGTTAGTGAAGATTTTCTCCCATTCTGTGGGTTGCCTTTGAGCTCGCGTTATAATCTCTTTATCTGAACAGAAGCTCTTTAATTTCACAAGATCCCAACTGTTGAGAATTGGTAGCAGTGACTGTGCCATTGCATGTCTGTTTAGGAACTGTTGGCCTAGCCCAATCAGCTCGAGGGAGTTCCCTATCCTTTCAACTATGGTTTTTGTAGTCTCTGGCCTGATATCAAGGTCCTTGATCCATTTGGAATTAAGTCTTGTACATAGTGACAAGTAAGGGTCCAGCTTTAATCTTCTGCATGTGGAGATCCAGTTTTGCCAGCACCATTTGTTGAAGATGCTGTTCTTTTTCCTTTGGATTCTTTGGGCCCCTTTGTCAAAGACCAAATGGCTGTAACTTTGTGGGCTTATATCTGGGTCTTCAATCCTTATCCATTGATTCGTGTGTCTATTTTGGAGCCAGTACCAGGCTGTCTTTATAACTATGGATTTGTAGTATAGACTAAGGTTTGGTATGGCAGTACCTCCAGCTGTGTTTTTGTTACTCAGGATTGTTTTTGCTATCCTGGGTCTTTTGTGCCTCCATATGAACTTTAAGATTGTTTGGTCAACTTCTTTGAAGAATTGCTTTGGGATTTTGATTGGTATAGCATTGAATCTGTATATTGCCTTTGGTAGGATGGTCATTTTTACGGTGTTGATTCTGCCAATCCAGGAACAAGGGAGGTCTTTCCACCTTCTGGTGTCTTCTGCTATTTCTTTCTTTAGGGTTTTAAAGTTTTCATTGTAAAGGTCTTTTACCTCCTTAGTTAGGTTTATACCAAGGTATTTCATTTTTTTAGGGGTTATAGTAAATGGTATGGTTTCTCTCAAGGCTTTTTCACTTCTTTCATTCTGGGCATATAGGAAGGGCTCTGAATTTTGCACATTTATTTTGTATCCTGCCACCCTGCTGAACTTCTCAATTAGTTCCAGGAGCTTCCTGGTGGAGTTTTTGGGATCACTCAGGTATAAGATCATGTCATCTGCAAATAAGGATAGCTTGACTTCTTCCTTGCCGATTTGAATCCCTCTTATGTCCCTTTCTTGGATGACATTTTAGAGTACTTTCCACTGTAAATCATGAAGATTTGTTTATATAATAATAGAAACAAACAAGAGTGAAAATAAGCAGTTGAACATTCAACAACTATTTTATCTAAAGCATTTTTTAGTTCTCCGTAGATTTTCCTAAATCTAGGAAGCATCCACTACATGTGGCAGCCATTTTGTTGAAATTCGTATTCCAAGTTAAAGTAGTGTTAGGTGCCTACTTCTGGGAAGAGCAGAAAGATTCCACAGCAACGTTTCCTCTACCTATATTTTCACATTCCCTCAAACACACAAATGTGGAGATCAGAGAACAACCCCGAGTGCTAGTCTTTATCTTGCTAAGTTAGCTGACTTGTAAACTGGTGGGGATTGTCCTGTTTCTGCCTCCCATCTCGCTGTGTGAGCCCTTGGATTAGAGATGGGTGCTATCATGCCTGGGTTTGTGTTGGTTCTTGGATCCCTCACAGGTCTTTGAGTTTGCCCAGCAAGCACTTTTGTCACTGAGCCATCTTCCTGAACCTTCAGTCATATTCTTATGTGAACTGTTAGTGTTAACATATATGTTTTGTCAAAATTGAAACAATTAATACTTTTTGTGTAGATACATCATAGTTGGCATATGCTTAGATTCCAAGCACTACTTTGTCTGCCTTCATTCTGCTATATCAAGAATTGATTACTTACTTATTGAAGGGAATTTTTTTGTGTAAGTGGATCCATCTCTCACTTGAGTTTTTTCATTATGTTTTTCTTCACTGAGTTCTTTTTTTGATTCAATTCTTGGCTTGTTGCATTTCATTATTGAAAGATTTTTCACGAAAATTTCAGAGATATTGAATCTCCTGACTTTTTAATATCTAAAAATATTTATGAGTTGATTTTCTGTGTAAAGAATAACTAGGCTAAATAGAAAATTCTCAGTTCATATTTTATTTCCCTTTGGACTTTACCTAGATCATTCTGATACTTTTATTCAAAATTTTCTGTTTATCTTTGAGTTGTCCAAACTCAAAAGTTATAGTCCTGTTCTTTCTCATTTTTTTGCCCCAAAAAGTTTTTGAGTACTTTATATCTTGTGTCCTTTCATGATTAGAGTGTCTTCTACAACCTCTGTTTATGAATGATGGCTTAGCTGGTAAATTACTCTTGGGTCACAGCTCTCATATCTCTGACAAAGTAGGACTGGCTGTTTTCCTTGATTTATAATCCTTGGTGGTATTTTTTTAAATGCTACTTGTATAACTGAAAACAATCTTTCTTTATTCTTAAGATTTAAGAACTTAATCCAAATAAGTTTCTTTTAGGTTTCTCTCAGCACACTAGAGCTTTTTTTTTTTTTTGTCTCTGCCTTTCTACTTCCCTATTCCAAGTTACTATTTTGCATTACAGCTTCAGATATATGTTTTGTTCTACTATGTTAGTTTTCTACTTGAATGATGCAAATTCCTAATGTTAAAATTTCTTTATAGGTTTGATCTCACCAAGCAGGGAGGGTATAGGGGCTGGCAGATAGATGGTAACCATCCTGCAAATGGAACACTGAACCCCACTTACTGTGGGGTCCTATTGAGGTGACCTTCAATGCCAATCAGGATGGACCCAAGAGTAGTGCAGCAAAAGCAAAATTGAAATCAACAACAAACCATAATTCAGAACAGCAAAGACCGTACATTAATCAACTGGAACCAGACCAGCCAAATCTCTCCCCATCCTAAAGTTGAGGGAAACTTGTGGAAGGGGGGTAGCAAGATTGTAAGAGCTTACACATGGGGAGGACCAATGATATGCAAGATACTCTACACAAGTTAGGGCTGCAGTAGTCATAACTGTACTTTGCATGATCTGCACAATGGCTGACATGTCAAAGACCCCTCAAAGTCTAGCATGAATCACAGGGGAGTAGGATTCAGGCAGTAGGATCCTTAGAGGCAAGGGATTAAGTTCCCATACTAATGGGGAGCCCAAGAAAGGGCTCTGGACTATGCCACTGAGTCCTTACACCTCACTAGGGGACTAAGAGGCAGGTTTGACATTCACACAAAAGGATGTTCCAGGGAATGGGAGGGGGAAAGGGGGAGAAACTGGGAGAAGGGGAGGGAGGGGGTGAAAGGAAAGGGAAAAGTCAGGGAGAGTACAAAGGGAGACAGGGGAGGGGTGGAGGGAGGGAGAGGACAGGGTTACCTACTGAGCTTTTATGATTGGGGAAAATAAATAAATAAATAAATAAATAATATTAAAAAGAATCTCTTCATAAGAATCACTTCTACAGAATCTTCTAACCAGATCATTCCCCTCTCCTTTATGTTTAATATGATTGACTCAAGACCCTCCTCTTCAATAATAATTTTTGAAATCCAGCATTTCTGCTTCTTGTTGTTTATAATTTCTTCACTGGCCTGTGGTTTCCCTTTCAATCTCTTTCTGTCAGTCATTTCGTCTTCAGGTTTCTATTTCTTGTATGTTTTCTCAGTACTAGCTTCTTTAGCTCAATATGAACAGAAGATTCTTCTCTGCCAATTATGCATTCTTCTAGACTGGGTTCTTCTGTACTCGTCCAGTGAAAGGTTTCTATAAAATTTAAGTTGTGTTTATTTTCATCTACTCATGCTTACTCTGCATATCTTTTGTGGGAACATTTATTTACTTTAACATTACTTAAATAACCTTAGATTCTCTTTTAGCCACATCAAAGACTATTTTCTTCCCAACTTCTATACCTCCTGCGCGCCCATCAAAACTGGAATATTGCACCACAGAGAATACTTTTTCCAGTCTCTTTCACTTCCTTCCTCTATCTTCTTCTTTCTGTGACTCTTCCATGCCCTTTTTCTTCTTTTATCTTAGAGAAGGGTTTAAAAAAAAGAGAAAAGGATCTACTCACAGGCCCTTAACACTGAACTTTGTTTAGTATCTGCTGTCTTGTGACAGGTGGTCAAATAGCCTGTTCTGTGGTTTACTTCAGGTCTACTCTACGTTTTCTGGCAGGAGACAATAGACTAAGGCTCTGATAATTTTTCAATTCAAAATGTAGCACTGTGCCCAACAGCCTGGTGGCACTTACTTTTCCCTGCTCACTCATCATCTGTTGTCATCTTGACTCTGAAGATTTTCCTTGACAAAATTTCCTTTATTATTATTTACCACTTCAATCTAATTTGCATGTTAAAGATACCACTTTACATCTCAAGGTCTAGAGTCCTACCTTCTCCCCCTAAGATGATTCTAATGGACAGTAGAAGTAATCACCATTAGAATACGCACAGGCCCCACCAGAAGGTCTCACTATTACTTCATGCTTATGCTTTTCAAAGCTTAGAGCATTTGCCAATTTGAACTTTTCCATTTTCTTGCTGTTTTATTATGTTTTATTGTGTTCAGTTTTTCAAGTGTATGGGATCTTTAATCTCAGACAACCAGGATCACTTAAGTGGGGGAGATGTGTAAACTACTTAAGGTGATGAACACTAAACTCTGAGTACCGTAGAGAAGACATTGGGAAAGTCGCAAGTACTAGAAGAGATTTGTAACTTTTTACCCCTTTTAGAAGATGTCTGCAGTCTACAATAAGGCAGTGTTTACACATTACTGGGATAAAAATGAATTCATATTCTGATTTACGGTGAGTTAAATAGAAAGTAATTTAAATGCTTTATTGCAGTTTTATAGTCCTTTGCCATATACACTGTTTGAGAAGAGTATGGACAAAAAAGGTCGCATCATAAAGAATTCAAAAAATCATCCAGTTATTGTAGCCAGCCTTATTGTAAAATGGGTTGATAATGGCACCTACCACACTCAGTCACTGTGTGTGCTTAGATGAAATAATAAATGCAGAGCCTTTGGCATTGTGCCTAACACTTTATGCGCGCTCACAGTTAGCTTCTATAATGGATACTATCAGAAAACGGTCTAATGGTTATTTAGAAGAGAATCACTTCATTTTAATGTTGGGAGGCATAGCAGAGCAAGCTAAGCTTCTTGAGTCTGTGCGCGCGGCTTGTCTGCTTCCACTAGGTCAAATGATGTAAGTACACCAGGACTGAGAGATACTTCAGAGGGCATCTTCCCAAGGAAATGAACATGGCGTAAGTTGGGTGTGAGGCATCTGCAGGGGCACAGGCCTTTCCACTATACTTTTCCCAAGAAGACAGAGCTGCATGAAGACTGGCCCAAGAAACTGTATTGACAATGCATTTAGTGTGTTCTCAGGACAAATCCTGAAGGCAACAAAGAGAAAAAAAAAAAGGGATTGGAGGTATTAGGAGAAGTTGGACTTGGAGAGAGTTTCATCAAAAGTCACAAAGGGAACTTGGGAGTTATGAGGTCCAAAGTTACGACAGAGAATCTACAGAAATATGATTGTCATGTGTGGTGTATGCATGTGTGTACATGTAATGTGTGGGTTTGTGTGCGGCACAGAAGCCAGAGGACGACATTGGATGTCCTTCATTGTCACTCTCTGTCTTGTTCCCTTGAGACACTGAACCTGCACTTTGCTATTTTCAGCTAGGATGGCAGCCAGCCATCGCCAGTGCTCCCTTGTTTCCATTTCCACCCTCCAGCACTGGGATTGTAGGTGTTGGCAGCTACAAGGGGTCAGGGGGTCTGAATTCAGATTCTCTTCTTGTTTTTACTCACTGAGCCGACTTGTATCCTGAGCATGAAATGCTAACATTTTTGTCCTGATCAGTAACCAGTTGCAGACCATTTGTGAAGATGCAGGTATGGCATTGCCAGGGGAGAGAGGCATTTCCCACAAGAGCTGAATGGAGGGAACTGGCAGCAACCCACACTTCTAGCATTAGGAAGCACACCTGCCTTGGGTCAGAAAGAGTTGCGGGGGTGGGTGCGGAGGGGGTGGTCTTGGGTGTGCACAACAGTCTACCACATCATCTCTGGCATGTTTTCATAATGTCATTCCTTGCTCAAAATAGATCTGAAATACCACTCAAAATAAAACCTAGAGGCGGTTTTCTAGCTACATCTTAAAAATCCATCTAATTACCATTTTTATTATACACTCTAAGGTTAAGAAGAAAACAGATAAGGAAAAGCCATGGGAAATATATTTAATATGTGACTAACCTAGCAGCAGCTCATTGGTTTGATTCAGATTGATATGGCCGATCTAACTGTGTTATAAAGTCTCCATGCCTGTCTTTATGTGCATATAGATGTATTTAGCTCTGTGTTGGGAACAACTTTGGTTTTTATATGTTCATGAAATTGGCAATGTTGTTTTAAGAGCCTGTATCAGGCTCTTAAAGTGTAAGAAACATGTCAACTCTCAAGGGTAAGGACAGATGAAAAATACACAGCAATCATTTGAAGTAGAGGACTTTTTAATGGAGTTTTGTGGCATGATATTAATAGGACTAGATATACAGGACAGTGATATAACAGGTACACCAAGCATTTAACCAGTGAAATTTCAGATTCCCACTTGGCTTCTTCCTAATACTGTGATTTGAGTGAGGTGCTTGGCCTTTCTGAGATGCATTTTTTTCACCTGAAAAGTGGAGCTTAATAATATCTACACTATGGGGCAGGATGAATGGTTGCATGACTTTACATATGAGTGTGACCTATGCCTATGACTTAGTGCAAGAAACATAATCTTTTCCTTTTAAAAATCAGGTCAGTGACTTTGAACCTGTTTCTACTTTTTAAACATTAAATTTTGTGTTTTATTGGAGGCCAAAGTCACACCAGTATCACAATATTTAATGATATGTTATACTGCTATAGTTACATAAGGCTTGGATATTTCTCCCCAAGTGTCCATATGCTAAAATTTAATTCTCACTGTCAATTATGAAGAGGGTGAGAACTTAATCTGGTTATGATGTTTATGCTTGCCAAAGAGGAAGCCTATGATGGCTCTATACAAAGATGGAGACAGACCAGAGACATACATGTATTGCTTGCCTCTTGCTGTACAGTGCTCTGTATGACCTTTTTTCAAGCCTGAAGAACTATGAACTTAATAAACCTCTTGTCTTTGTAAAGGTACTAAGTCTCGGCTATTTCTTCAGAGACATAAAACGTACGAATACACATATCTAGAGAGAATTTTTAATTTTTTTATTTGAGGGAGGTGAGAGAGAAAAAGAGAGAGAGAGAGTTTTCAAGAGAGGCACCTGCATTTGGACTTCTAGGGACTGAACTGAAGTTTATATTTGCAGACAGGTACCTTACCTCTTGAACTATCTTGTTGGTACCTAAGAAGCATGTAACCTCTGTAGTGACCTGAGACTTTGCAGATGACCTTCTCAGATACTGCACTGATGTTCCTGAACTTTGCCATGTCCTTGCCTGCAGAAGGTGGACCTACATATCAGAGCCAGTGGCAAAGTTACCATATCCCTAGCTCCCTTCTTCAGGAAAATCTTACAAGCCATTCTTCTGTACATGCTAACTTTTCTTCCCCAATCTTGAAATCCCTCTTCTTGGATAATCTAATTCTGTATTCTCTAATGGGCCTGGCCTTTGAAGACACATATGGATAAGAACTGATCTTTTGGGTAGTGTTTCATCTTCCCAGATCTGGAAAAAGACAAAGAAATAGCTTTGCCACCTTCAAGAGAAGATGTGTAAGCTATTTACAACAGTGTGAGTAAAATGCAAATTAATATCCCGAGACAGTATTCTGCAAGAAACAGATTGCTCTATGTTAAATAGGGTGCATTTCTTATTTATCTAGTACTTACAAGAATATCTTGTAACTCATTGGCTGCATGGGTTTGAAATAGTTTTAGCATTTGCAAGATTTGGATGCAGAAACTCTTGCAGTACTGAGAATGAAATATCAAGAGCAGTCTTTATTTTTCCACACTTTCTTTTCTCTCTTTGCATTAAATTGTCCATAGATGGTTGAAATCACAGAGTTTAAGGGTTTTTTCTTTTTCATGTGTTGTGTGGTTTGTGTGAATATATGTATGCATGTTTGTGGGCACACATGTGTATAGGAATACATGCACACACATGTGCGTGTATAGGCATGCTTTTGGTCACATGTGTATGTGGGCAAACATACATATGCATGCATGGGTAGGTCCAAGTTGATATTGGAAATGACAATGGATCATTCTTCCCCCTTAGTATTTTCAGGCTGGGTATATAATTAAACCCAGAGCTAACCTATAAGATTAGCTTGATTTAAGGATTCTCGGACTCTATATTTTGAGGCAGGGGCACCACAACAGCATTTACATTGGATTTGGAAATCTAAACTTTTGTCCTTCAGCTTGTGTGGCAAGATGTTTAACCTTTGAGCCATTCCCCAACCTCTCAGGATTTTTTTAATTGAGAAAATAAGCACATTCTTTATAATCGTCTTGTCCCCATGCCCGTACCTCCATTAACTAAGCAAGTTCTCCTGTTTATTTTAATGTCAGGCATGCTTCTGTCAAAATAAAGCTACTTCCTAGACATAGAATATTGAAGAGTCCAAGTGTATATTCTGTGGAGATAAGTGTTTTATTGGGTTATAGGAAGTGAGAGACACAACAAAATGCATATTCGAAGATAGTTACAACATCAAATGAAGTCTTCAGCTGCCCAGAAACAAATCAGGTGGAAATAAGATAGAAAGAGAGAGGTACATTCTTAGCAGGACAGGGTTGCAGGATACTAACTGTTAGACTGTACCTTGCATTATAGTGATCACACCTGATATTTTGTCGAGCATCTTCTACACTGCCTAAAAATAAAAGTCTATCATAAATGTACTGATACGTTTCCTGATGGGGAATGCTTCCCAGAAAAAAAAGCATTTTAGAATGCATGGGGAAAATGGCAGTGGTGTGTTCTCACAGCAACATTTGTCTCGTCACAATATTTTCATTGGCTGATCAGTGTAAAAACTTGTTTATATAGGTTTTGACTTAATGATACTTTAATATGAAGCAATGGTTGACTAAACATTTCACTTGTAGCCAGCTGCAACATAAGTCAGGCCTGAGCACTGTCCCTCTATAAAGCAACACCAATTCCTTTTTGGGGCTCTAGGCATTACATAAAACTGCTATTTGAAGGGGCTATATTATACAGGAAAAATCACCAAAAAGTAAAATCCATAACATTGAATATGCTTCAAAAACAACATTTGCTTGCGGTAGCCAAACTATCATTGCTTTATTTAGCTTCAACTGTGAGGATATTTTTCTGATAATACATTTTCAAGAAATTACACAGATTCAAAAATGACCGTAAAAACAATGGAGATACTGATAATGGAGTTATAAGTAAATTTTAGTGTGTAGGTGAGCTCACACATACTTGAGCAATGAGGCTCCACTGTCCTTGGAAACAGAAACCTTTTTAAAGTTTGAGTTGCTAGACACTAATATTGGCGGGAATTTTTGAGTGAATCTTATCTTTTCATATAAGAAATCTCATCTCACTGTACTGTAAAGTCACATGTTAGCGGGGCTGGAGAGATGGCTCAGGGGTTAAATCTCTGCCTTGCAGGTGGAAGGTCCTGAGTTCGATCCTAGATCCCATGTATAGACGCAGGGTGGAAGCAGGGGCGGCCTGCGTTTCTGGTCTTGGTAGGGTGGAGCCTATGAATCCTGGGGCAGAGTAAACAAGGAGGAGGTGGAGGCAGTCCATGGTGGTTCCCGAATTTGTCCGTGGTTCTACACACACACACACACACACACACACACACACACATACACAGACACACACACACTCACGCGCGAACACATGAATAGAATACATACACAATTGAATAAATAATAAAAAAATAAAAAAAATTTTCTAAAAATAAAGTCACATGTTAGCAAAACAGGACACAAGTCTTTTGTCTTTCTTTTAATCTTTACATGCTATACAGCATAAATTTTAAAAAAGATATGGTTGGGATTATTTCAGTAGTTATGTCAGCTATTGTTTTAAATTTATCAGTAAGTATATGAAAATTTGTCAGTTGGAATATGAAAAAATGTCCATCAATTTCAGCAAATTGCATTCCTTACAAGCTTAAACACTTGAATTTGATCCCCATAACGCACAGAAAAATGCTAGATATGGTGACTTATCCTAATAATTATAGGGCTGGAGAGGTGGAGACAGGAGGATCCTTGGGGCCTATTGGCCAGTTAGCCTAACATATGTGGAGAACTCTACCAATGATAGACCCTGTCACGAAAGAGGTGGACAATGTTCTAAGGATGACACTGGGATTGTTCTTTAACTTCCCACCAAAGATATGCATACATATCAGCACACACATGTACTCCTCCAGTACATAGGCAACATCCTCCACATACAAACGTGTATCCACATACACTTACTTATGCATAAAAATGCTGGCGAGGATGTACAAACTGGGGAGCCTTATAGTGCAGCCATTATAGAAATCAATTTAAAGATTCCTGAAGACACAAAAAATAGAACTACTATGTTATTCAGCTATACCACTCCTGGGTATATACTCAAAAGTCTGCAATTACTACCTAAGAGATTCTGGAATGTTCATGTTTATTGCCTCATTATTCATCATAGCCAGGATATGGAGACAACTTAGATGTCTTTCAGCACATAAATGAGTACAGACAATGTGGTTCTGGATATCATCATGCTTAACACAACAAATCAGATATGGAAAGGTAAGGAAAGACAAATATTGCATGATTTCTTTTATATATAGAAACTATCATCTGTCTATCTATCTATCAATCAATCTAAACAAATATCATCTACCTATCTAGTATATATGTCATATATATGACATGAAAACAGAAAGCAAACCATCAAGGGGAGAAGGGGAACTAACGGGAAATATAATGTGAACACAAGTGGGCAGTGAGGGTGTGAATATGAACAAATACAGGCTATGCACGGGTGAAAATGTATTGAACCCATTACTTTGAACCTCATTTAAGAAAACAAAGTCTTACAGAAGCAGGCACCCAGACAAGTGGAATAGAATAGAACACACATGGAAAAACCTACACATCTGCAGCCACCTAGGACAAAGGTGTCAAAATATAGGTTGGTAAAATGACAATCTCTTCAAGAAATTGTGCAGAGGAAACTGAATTTCCACCTGTAGAAGAATAGAACTTGGTTCCATATCTATCATCCTGCACAAGCATAAATTTACCATAGATGGATCAAAGCCTTTAATGTAAGACTCGACATTCCGAAGCTGTTAAATACAAGCAGGAGACAATAATTCAAGATATAGGCAGAAGCAAGGACTTTGTGGAATGAATTCCAGTGGCATAGCAAAGAACTCCAAGAATAACTAAAAGGAATTATGTGAAAAAAAAACTTTTGACTTCAAAGGAAACTATCAGTAGGGTGAAGAGAAACCTACAGAGAAACCCTTTGCCAGCTATTCATCCATCAGGGAATGGATATGGATATGTAGAAGTTATAAATAACTTCAAAATTAAACACAACAAAACTGGAAATCCTCTAATGAACAAATGCATAATGAGTGATATAGTTACTTCTTAAAGGAAAAAAGCACAAAATATCCAATAAGTATTTGGAAAAGTGTTCTATGACCATCACGTAGAAATAATTTAAGACTACTTAGAGATCTCATCTTGCCCTAGTCAGAAAGATGTGGGAAACCAGGAACCATTGCATGTTTCTGAAAGGAATGATTTTAACTATAGACAAACCCAAAGAGTTTTTTGAGAAACTGAATATAGAATTTCCTACTCCACGATCCAGTTATACCACTCCTGGGTGTAGACCTAAACGATTCTAAGTCAGCATCCCTCAGAGATGCTTACAGGTCTATTTTATTGCACTCTTCACAACAGAAAATATATGGAGCCAGACTTTTTGAGCATGGACTGATTAGACAAAGGGATAAAAACATATGGTACATAGAATGGAATTGTATGTAGCCATAAACAATGTCATTTGCAGGAAAATGGATGGACATGGAGATTATTATGTTATCCAAAATAAGCCAGACTTGTCAGAGTTTATATGTAAAAGTAGATAAGAGATAAAAGTAGAAGGAGGAAGGAAGAGGCCTAGGGGAAAGAGGAGGAGAACAAGAGGATAATGGAAAACATGTGTGGTGAAAGTAGAAGGGGAGAGATTTGGGAAGAGAATCAGTGGCAGGGGTGGAGGGGATAAGCGCAAAACATAAGATTTGTGTGTATGAAAACTTCAGAGTGAAACCTGAATCTTTGTGTGTGAAAGGTGTGTGTGTTTGTGTGTGCCCACATACATACATGCAAAGGTCAGAAGGCAGCTTTCAGGAGTTGGCTCTGTCCTTCTATCTTGTAGGTTGTGGGGATTGAATTCAGGTAATCTGACTTATGCAGCAAGCACCTTCATATACAGAGTACTTTTTTGCTCTAATAAACCATCTGAATATGTTTTTTCCTTTAAGGCATTAGTATGACCTAAAAAGCTCTTATTCCTAAATGTGTCCACTTTGAAATTAGTGATAAAAATCAATATTGATAGACTCATCTAACACTAATAATAAATGTCTAAAACTTTAAAACATATTTAATCATTTTAATAGCATATTACACTGGAATACATCAGTATCCAAGACAACTGACATCTTCATCTCTGGGATTAATGCTTTTCATTTTGTTCTCAATTTACTATAGTAACCAGAGATAAAATTTTAATATATCATTGAGTGAAAGTCCCTAATTATTTCAACATGGCAGGAGGAAGGCACTCTGTCAAGGAATTGGTTTAGGAGGTCTGAGTTATATTCAGTCGCAGTTATAAATATCTCCCCTTTAGTGACTTTCTTCAGGTTTGGCTGCAAGTTTAAATGGACTCATTGCTTTTTCTAATGGCTTGGCATGGCTCATTGACTGTTCCAGGACTTCAAGTATTTCCTGCACCAGGAAACTGTGGTGAAAAAGACAAGTCCTTGGTCCAGAGGTCAAGGTCTAAGAGTCAACTGATCTCGGACTTGGTGATGGAAATTCTATTTGAAGATGAGAATGAGTGGGTGAATGGTGATTAGCCAACTTACTTAAAGCCATGAATTAACTTAAGTACCATGGGAGTTTTTTTTTTTTTTTTTTTTTTTTTTTAAGGATTGTGCTCCAAAAATAAATGACGGCAATAATAAGGAGGTTAGAACAAAGAGCCCAGACTCAGGGTCTATAATTTGATGTTTATAAAAATCTCAGATCCTATTGCCTACAGCATACATGTTAGTGAAACTCACTCTTACTAAGAAAGATTTATTCAGCTTCCTAAGTTCTGGTTAAAATAAAGATCAATAATATGTCTCGAAGACAGAAAGAAGTCTGTTCTTGAATAATTTCAGCAATTATTTTGGTTACTAAAACCCAATAGAGAAATCAAAATTACTTGCAAAAATAAGCAATCAAGAGAAATCATCATAGTGCCTCAGAATGAGCACTGGACTTTGAAATCAGGCAAAATTCACCACCAGGATTCTCCGGGCGCTTTTACTAAGTCAGTTCAATAATGCCTGCGTCATGGAGCAAATACTGGTGCTAAATGAGGAAATGTCTATACAGCACTTGGCACATGTGTTAGCTCTCCATTGCTGCATAACAAATTAAGGCCAGATTTAGTGCCTTAAAACAACTTATATTTTTATCTTGCACTTTCAGTGGGTCAGAAACCCATGCCTGGCTTGGTTGTGCGCCTTTAGCTCACATATTCTTCTGAGGTTGCAGCAAACCCTTTCCGGGCTATGGAAATGTTATGGGAAAACTCTAGAAAGCTATTAAGTGGAGTCAGGTGTGGTGGAGCATGCTCATATTCCCTGAACTTGGGAGGAAAAGAATGGGAAGATGGTGAGGAGTTCAAGGTCAGCTTCAACTACAGCAAAACCCTGCGTCAAAAACACAAAACGAAGTGGAAATTTTTATATGACAGACTTGAGATATGAATGCAAGCAATTCTAAAGCCGGGGAATCGTAACCATTATTTCAAGGACAGCTATCCTTTTACCTTTCAGGCATGTGATAACTAACCCTTAACTCTTCTCCAACAATATACCAGGACATACTTATCATTTTAAAGGTTTTTCAATAACCTCAAAATCCACAGATGGACACCTGATTTAGAACACCTTTCTCTCGATATTTCCTCCAGCTTGAATAAAATTCAGTACAGACCAGATTTGTACATAATGCAAGCTGGTGCAGTGAGAAACAGATTGTGAGTCAGTTGAATTAAATTTGGATTCTAGCTCAATAGGCCAGTCATTTAACTTGAGACCACAGTTCGTTTGTCTGTACAATGGACACAACGTGATTTCTCTGTGTGAACACTAGCATGCACTGGGTATAAAAACAAACCATGTGTGTTACCTCCTGCCAGGCATTCTTCCACCTGTATTTCTTATAGCATCTTACCAAACGGTTATACCATGGTTCTCCCTCCTTCCCTGCCAAGTAAGTAGATGTTACTATTATTCTGCTTTACAGGTGAAAAAACTGAAACCTATGATCATGTGCTTACTGGCAGAGTCAGAATTTGAGCTCATGTAAGTCAGACTACACATCATCATTTTGTGGAACTACTATCAGAAGAGAGTAATTAAAGGGCAAGGAATGCAAGATGCTGATTTTCATGGTATACCCACTGATGTAAGATTCATGTTCTACCTAGTACTTAGACACAAAAACGACCAAAATGAAACCCAAATAGGCCAAACATGCAAAAAGGCAAGAGAATAGGTATATTCTGTCAGGGCAGAAGAGTTGTAATGGGAAGAGAAGAAGGGATGAGATTAGGGATTAAGGCATTTAAACTTCAGAAATTCACTATATTCATTTATGAAACACTAAAAGAGGAATAAAAATTAAAACATAGAGTAGTGTAGAAAGTGTAGGAAAGCACTTGATCAACAACAAAGCGCTGACTTATTCCAGTTTTGTAGTTGGAAGAGACTCAGTTCCTCTGTGCCACAGCTCTGCAACCAAGCAGTTGAGTGACCCTGGGCAAAACATCGACTGCTTGGGCTTTCTGCTCCCTCAGGCTAGAGAATGAAGCCACGGGTCTGCTCCTTTCTTTGAAGGTGATGCCTACCCAAAGGTATTTCGTAAACTACAGCCAAGAATTGAACTAATTCAGGCCCTCCTCATATGCATCTACATTCTGACAACTAATAGACTAATAGAGTAATAGACAATATAGGATCAACAATGTGTACAGCTATTCTTTCAATCATAATACAAAAACATCAATTGATTTTTATCCATCAACCTTTAGGGAATAACAGCCCAGCTGGGTTGCTTATGTTTACTCCACTTGAATATCCAGATGTTGAACCTCTTTTATGACCTTATCTGAGAATAGAGTTGGCTGCCTCCTTAAGTTCCTCACTTACTGTAACAGAAAATATTATCTTAATCCTAATTTTTCATTTTAAAAGATATCACCTGGCTACTGCAGTGATGAATTCCTATGTGCTGAAAGATGGAGCTTCCCTACTTATGTGTGGAAAGTTCTGGTGTACAGTGCTGAATGTTAACAGTGGACTAAGGTTGCTGAGGTTCAAATCCCAGCTTTTTCACTCATAGAATGTGTGACCTTGAGTGAGTTCTTCGCCCATAATATACTTGCTTGCATTTCTGCAAAAGGGGGCATAATAAAAGTAACCTCAGAGATTTGTGATCTGAGTCAAGCAAGCTTTGTACATGAAATATATACAATACTGTTTGACATGCATTCAGTAAATATGAGTTATGATCATATTTCTATGACTGAAATCTCCTTTTCTTTCCCATATCTCATTTTATTGCCTATAAAGTAAAAACACTATCACATTTTATTTCTGGTTAGGACTGTAATACATTCTCATGTTGCTCAGAGAATGTTTTGAACTCTGGAAGTGCAATGGATGGAAAAGGCTGACAGTTGTTCCATTTTTAAAAGGGAGAAGATAATTACTATGTGGTCCCTTTTTTATTTTTTTCAGAAGGAGCATTAGTCAACAAAGTTTTTTTTTTTTCCTCTTCCTTTAGCGCCCACAGAAGTGGAAGTGACTGAGGGATGATTCAAACGACGACGGAGAAAGCTCATTCTAGACCAAAGTAGAATGTTTTCACATATCAGAATTTTTGTAGCTACAATTATCAGAGCCCAAGAATGTCAGTTTTCACGTGAAAAAGGCAACTTTTCATACAGCGTTTTATATGAAGTACATAGAGAAGGTTTAAAATGACCTCTTCCCTTAAGGAAAATAAAACCGTGTATTTCTTTTTTCTTTTCATACACAATTGTGATAGCTCCTTTGGATATGCAGCTGTGATAGCTCTCTGTTTCATGCGAAACTCAAAAGGTGTCCTGGTAATTCCCATGACAGCTTCTCACCCAGCACACTTATATTTTTGTCCTCTTGCAAAAAGTGACAAAAAAACAGGCTTGTTTGGGATTCTGTTTTCTCCCTGATGACCAATGAGGGCCTGACGGCCTGACTCATCACCTCATGTATGGATAAGACTGGCTCAAGGGAAAATTGTGTGTGTGTGTGTGTGTGTGTGTGTGTGTGTATGTGTGTGTGTTTTTAGAAAATAAATACCTGGCACTTGTAAAATATTGTGACTATAGAATTCACTCATCAGCAAGACTCACTTTTAAGGAAATATAGTGTCACAGAGTCACGAAGCATCTTGAAGATTTTTAGGAAGGCAAACCTCAACATCTAAAATTCAAAGCAGAAAAGGATGTTTAGATGTTAATTGATAGCTGTTAGATCATGAATGTTAATGATGATTTTCTAAATAGCTATAGCCACACTCAAGAAAAGCACAAAGGATAAAGAGCTTATTAAATTATGGGTGTGGAGGGATGCAGGATTTGGGCAAGAATTATATACAATTTTCCATCAAATGAGGTGAAACAGGAAAGGGAGAACCTGGGGCTGCCATGTCTCTTCTGTGGACCAAGAGACCCCATTGTCAGGGAGTAAAGGAGGGCAGCACATCAGCAAGCCACGGGCAAGTTTTTTCAGCAAATAAGATATTCTAGAAACTTAGATAAGGAAAAAGAGGGAAAGAAAACCCTAAATTTGACTACCACAAAGAAAAGGAATCTGAACAGAAAATATCTTCTGCTTTAAGATTAAACTTTCTTCTCTTGTCTTACTTTCACTTGCTTGGCCGTCACTATGTACCCTGACACAAAGCCACAAGGAGGGGGGGGGAGAGGTTTATTTGCATAGGTCACGATTACAGTCTATTAGGACGGGAAGTTTCAGTGGCAGCTGAGTCACATCCAAAGAAAAGAAGTAGGGAATAATGGATGGCTTTAGTTTGCTTGCTTTCCCCCTAGTCCAGGGAAAGGTATTGCTCACTTTCAATCTGGGTCTTCTCACATCAATTAAGATAATCAAGAATATCCCCACTCTAGGCCTGCCCAAGGGTCCTTCTCCCAGGTGAATTTAGATCATGTCAAACTAGCATCAATCAACCTTCACTGCTCCTAAACACAGGAGGCAAGTAAAGTAAAATTATATATAATTTTATTTTATTTATCTTTGTTTTATGTAGTTGTCTCTGTAGGCAAAAAATCAAAGAAGAATGCCCTCCTTGGTGTAAGAGAAGCAAAGAATTCCTATGAATAAAAAGGATTGGAAAAAAGGTGCTAGGGCTAGGCTGTGTAAGACAGCCCAGCATGAAGGTATCTAGTGAGGGGTTAAATGTTCATTTCATGGCTGCTGCTCAGAGTCATGCCTTGATTACATCTTTCATGTTTAAATCAGATTTGTGGTAACAGCATGACTTCATTTTTAAACCCACACACATTTCAGTGGTTGGACAGAGCCTTCCCCCTTCCCCAAGTGAGTTAGAAAGAGTAAACTTCTTTGACATTTGTTTGCATCTTTTTTTTATTGTTACCCTCCCCCCCAAGGTCAGCTGACAAGTTCTTCATACAGTTGTCACAAAGCACTACAATCTAAGAGGCTCAGAAGGGCGGATTGACTTACATTTTTTACTATAGTTCTTTTATTTGAGGCAGGGTCTCATTAGATAACTCAGGTTGGTCACAAACTCTTCAACTTCCTATCTCAGCATCTCATATGCTGTTTATTAGTGCACAACCATAGTCAACTGGCCTATGCCTCTGGCCATATCACTTTGCTATCATCCAATCTCATCAGTGTGTCAAAAGGTCTGCCCTGCTCTGACACCTTAGGGGGAGGAGCTATTCCAGATTTTCTTTTCAGCTTCTGGGGCCTCTTATGGTCCTTGTTCCCTGTGTATATGTTCATGGTTGTCTATCTGCCTATATTTTTAAGACAATATCTTACTCTGTATCCCTGGTTGGACTGGAATTCAATCCTGCCTCTTTAGGAGAGACATATAAAAGGTCTAAGAGAAGAAAAGACCTCATTTTGTGTGTGCTATAATAAAACTGTGTGGTATGGTTTACTATGGAAAAATTTTAACCTTAGAGTAACTGCTCCTTGGCTTCTGTAAACTGCTTAGGCATAAGGATAGTCACTGCTTACACCTAAGGATGGTCAAAACTTGCTCTTGTTATCTGCTGACCACTTGGTTTCATAGTTACAGTCTTGGATTAGCAGGACCACCAATCAGGGACCCCACCTCTCCCCTCTTCCTTATCCAAGCCTCCAGCTGCAGCCCCTAACTGACACTTAAGAGTGGCCCACCCACACTCCTATCTGAAACCGCCAGCTAGAGTCACTAGCTGAAAGGCAAGTATCAGTTTAGAAGCTACTATTAAAAACTGCACTCTGCCCATACAGGGGCTCCATTATGAGGTCCCAAACGCTGATGGAGTCCTGGAGTCCTGAAGCTTCAGCTAGCTAGACCTGCTTTTTTTTTAAATTTATTTTTATATTCACTCATACAAACTTAACAGGTACACCGGTCCCTTCCCTCCCTCCACCCCCCCCCCCCGTGCCTCCCTCCCCTCCCCCTTCCCTCCCCATCCCCCAGTACCTCCCCCTCCCATCTCCAGAGCATCCTTTAATGAGCATGCCAAACTCTCCTCTGGGTCCTCCTCTCCGATGAGGTGCAAGGACTCCGTGGTATTTCCCAGAACCGTTTCCTGTGTTCCTTTAAGCATGGGAACACTACTGTGGCTGTCAATCCCTTGCCTCCAAGGATCCTAGTGCCTTTAGCAAACGCTAGACTTTGTGGGGTCAATAGTGTGTTGGATATTGTGCAGGGTATGCAAAGTCCAAATGTGATTGCTTCAGCCCTAACTTGTGTGGAGTATATTGCATATCATTACTTCTCCCATCCTTGTGCTCTTACAATCTTTTTTATTATTAATACTTTTTTATTATTATTTCAGCTCATACAAACTTAATAGGTACACCAGTTCCCTCCCTCCCTCCTCCTCCCCCCCGTACCCCTTACTCCCCCTCCTCACCTCCCTCCCTCCCCATCCCCCAGTGCCTCCCGCCCCAATTCCCAGAGAGTCCTTTCTTGTGCATGCCTGATTTTCCTCTGGGCCCTCCTCTCCGATGACGTACAAGGACCCAGTGGACTTTCCCTGAACCCTTTCCCGTGTTCCCCTTAGGTATAGGAACACTGCTGTGGCTGCCAATCCCTTGCCTCCAAGGATCTTGGTGCCTTTAGCAGATGCTAGACTTTGTGAGGTCAATAGTGTGTTGGACAATGCGCAGGGCATGTAAAGTCCAATTATGATTGCTTCAGCCCTAACTTGTATGGAGTACCTTACATATCATTACTCCTCCCATCCTTTTGCTCTTACACTCTTACCGCCCCCTCTTCCGCAAATTTCCCTGAGCTTCAGGATGGGGAGAGATTAAGCTGGCCTAGTTCTAGGTGGTTGATATAGAGTCTCTGAAGTTCTGGATTGTGGTTTGTTGATTTTCTTTTGCAGTTTTGCTGCTCCTGCAATGCCCTTCACTCCATCCTGGTGGGCATTGTATGTTACCCCCTGGCCAGAGACAAAAAGCTGTTAAACTAGAGTCTTGTGATAAAAGCACATTGAAAGGTAGATGTAATAAAAGTGGGAAACCACAGTGAGGGAGGGGTCTATCACCCATTTGCAAAATGGTTACTTTTTATCTGCCAGACTATATGCCCTCCTCTTCTGGTGAGATCATACCCCCTCAGTAGTAAATGATCAGGAACAAAAGTCTGTGAACTTAATCAGATGTCTCATTACTTATTTGAGTCCTTGATGGAGGCCTATTTTCTCTGCTGTAACATGGTCCCTTCTCTCCTTGTTTCTGGTGTGGCCCTCCTACCCCATCTCTCCTGTTTATAATCCTTGCAATTACTGTCTCTAGGTGGGCTGGGTGGGTTTGGTACTAGGAGCCACCTACTAGGGAGTACATACGGCACTTAATTTTCTGGGTCTGGGATACTTCAAATCTTAACGTCCCCTCTTCCGCAAATTGCCCTGAGCTTCAGGATGGGGAGAGATTAGGCTGGCCTAGTTCCAAATGGTTGATATAGAGTCTCTGATGTTCTGGATTATGGTTTGTTGATTTATTTTTTTCGGTTTTGCTGCTCCTGCAATGCCCTTCACTCCATCCTGATGGGTATTGGATATCACCCTCTGGCTAGAGATAAAAACTTGTTAAATTAGGCCTGCTTTTAATAGACAACTTTTTTAGTCAAGCTCGTTGTCTGTGCCTCATTGGGTGGACTATGGGACCCCATAATACCTCAGTATCCTAAGTGTTGGGATTGGAGGCATGAGCCTTCAAGCCTGAATGATATCTCAGCTGTGTTTAGAGAATCAGAGCCTGGAGTAACAACCCATGACTAGTTTCTGTGTATTCACTAATTAGACAAATATTAGTTAATTAGTTATATACACAGCTTTTTTAAAATCAGGTACTGTTCTAGACACTAGAAGATGAAAAATAGTCACTGCCCTGCTGTCATAGACACAGGAAAGAAACTGAGGCATGTATACATAAAAAGGGCAATTGATTATGGCTGGTGTGTCAGTCCCCAATAAGATGAAGCTTCAGAGAAATGATTGAAAGTGTTCGGGTGTGTGGAAGCCTCAGAAGCAATGAAAACCAATGATAGATTTAAAGAATACCAAGGAGACTAATGTTGTTGTAATTTAAAGATAGGGTCAAATCAAGAAAGGGCTTTAGGTCACAGGGAGGAATTCAGCTTTTATTCTCAGGGATATAGCAAAATTTTCAAAGAGAAGATGTGATTTGGCATAAACTTTTAAAAGATTAATGAGGAAGCTACCTTTGTAAGTCATTTGCTCTGTGTGTGTGTGTGTGTGTGTGTGTGTGTGTGTGTGTGTGTGTGTGTGTATGTGTGTGTGTGTGTGTGTGTTTGTAATTGCAATGTAATAAGGATTATAAGAGAAAAATGTACAATGTTCTGGAACACATGGTTGCTCAAGTGAGGATATTAAGATCTCCCTAAAGATAAGACATAAGTGCAACTTGAAGGCTTACATGTCTACCAAACCAGGCCTTCAGAAAATGCTAGAAATGATACTCAAGCTTGAAGAAAAAAACAAGTGTATCCAGGAGAACAGAAGGGAAGTATAATACCACCAAAACCTAAAAGCCAAATAAAACACTTACGAAAGTCACTAAACATAATAAGTGTCTGGAATTAAAAATAATTTCTCCATTATAACATTAAATGTCAATGGAATTAACTCATCAATCAAGAGACACAGATTACAAACTTGGATTAAAAATCACAACCCATCAATCTGCTGCCTTCAGGAAACTCATCTCACCACAAAAGACAAGCACATCCTAAAAATAAAAGGCTGGTCAAAAATTCTCAAGCTAATGGAACCAGGAAACAGGCAGAGGTAGCCATTATGCTATCGGACAAAGTGGACTTCAAACCAAAAAAAAAAAAAATCGTAAAGAGACACAGATGGATACTACATTTTAGTCATAGGTACAATTCACCAGAAAGACTTCATAATATTGAACATATATACACCTAATACAGGATCCTCCACATTCATTAAGCAAACCCTATAGCATCTAAAGCAAGAAATCAATCCCCATACAATAATTCTTGGGGATTTCAATACTGCCCTTTCAACATGGGATAGATCAACAGGTCAAAAACTTAACACAGACACAATGGAACTCAATCAAACTCTTACTGAAATGGATCTTACAGATCTCTATCAAACTTTTCATTCACGCACCAAAGAATACACATTTTTCTCAGCAATACACAGAACTTTCTCCAAAATAGACCACTTATTGGGCCACAAAATGAATCTCCACATATACAGGAAAGTTGAAATTCTAACCTGTACCCTATCAGACCACCATGGTCTAAAACTTAACATCCGCAACACAACAAACAACAGAAAATACACTAATTCCTGGAAACTAAATACTATGATGCTGAATGAAAATTGGATTCAGGAAGAAATTATAAATGAAATCAAGATTTCCAGGAAGTGAATGATAATGAAAATACAACTTATCAAAATCTTTGGGACACAATGAAAACTGTCCTAAGAGGTAAGTTCATAGCTCTTAATGCCTACATCAAAAAAATAGAAACATCACAAATAAATAACTTAACAAATGCAGCTTAAAGCTTTAGAGACACAAGAGCAATCTGATCCCAAAAGCAGTAGAAGACAGGAGATTAGCAAAATCAGGAGAGAAATATCTGAAATTGAGATAAGGAAAACCATACAGAGAATCAACTAATCGAAAAGCTGGTTCTTTGAAAAATCAATAAGTTTGATACATCCTTAGCTAACTTAACCAAAAGCAAGAGAGAGAAAGACCAAATTAACAAAATTAGAAATGAAAATGGAGTTATCACTACTGATACCCAAGAAATTCAGAGAATTATGTCATATTTCAAAAACTTATACTCTGTGAAATTTGATAACACAAAAGAAATGGATGAATTCCTAAGTAAACACAACTTACCTAAATTGAACCAGGAAGTTTTGAATTATTAAATAGTCCTATGACATATAAGGAAATCGATGAAGTAATCTTGAATCTTCCCACCAAAAAATGTCCTGGACCAGGTGGATTCAGCACAGAATTGTACCAGAAATTTAAGGAACAAATAACAACAATACTCCTTAAACCATTCCATCAAATAGCAAAGGAAGGAATACCACCAAATTCTTTCTATGAAGCTAACATCGTCTTACTCCCAACACCAAATAAAGATACACTTAAAAAAGAAAACTATAGGCCAATCTCTTTGATGAACACAGATGCAAAGATTCTCAACAAAATCTTACCAAATCAAATTCAAAAACGTATCAAAAAGATCATTCACAGTGATCAAGTAGGCTTTATCCCAAGCACACAAAGTTGGTTCAACATACACAAATAAATACATGTAATTCACCATATAAACCAGTCCTAAATTCAAGACCATATGATACTCTCGATAGACGCAGAAAAAGCTTTTGACAAGATACAACAGCCTTTTATGATCAAAACCCTAGAGTCAGTTGGAATGGAAGGAACCTTTACCAATATAATAAAAGCTGTATACAACAAGCCCACAGCAAGGATTATGCTCAATGGGGAAAAACTTGAAGCATTCCCACTTCAATCAGGAACCAGACAAGGCTGTCCACTTTCACCACTTCTATTCAATATTGTACTCCCCAGCCCTTTAATCTTTTTAAATACAATAATTCTAAATCTTTTTTGGTTACTATTTATTTTAATTTTAAATGTTTTCATCTTTGTATTTGAAGCATTTCTTTTACACAGAAACATAGTTGTGTCTTTTTAAAAATAGGTCTTCTAATCTCTGTCCTTTAGTTATTGCTTGTCGCATGTATATTAATGTTAGTTACTGACAAGATAAAATTTACATATTTCAATTTGCTATTTCTTTTCTAAGAAATAGTCCCTTTTATTCCTGAATTATTGTCCTTTTCAGCTTTAAATAAATTTTTCTTGCTACATCATTTGTCTTATTTTACTTTACTTAATTAAATAATTTAATTTACTTAATAAAATTAATATAATTTTAATATTATTTTCCTAGTAATTGACCAGTGATTCACAACTAACTTCTTAATTTCAACTATAGACATAAACTATTCCCATATAGACTTATTCTCTCCCCATTTCTGTGCACTATTTTAGTATCATGAAATTACTTGTTAATACATTTTAGCCACATTAATTCAGCTTAATTTTTCTTAAGAAATATTCTCTATGAAAATGTATAAACTAAAAAATATACCTTTTTCTCTTTCATAAACCCTTGCTAGTCTCATAATTTCTTTGTTATTTATTATTCAATTGTGCGTGTGTGCACATGAGCGTGTGCGCGCGCGCGCGCGCGTGTGTGTGTGTGTGTGTGTGTGTGTGTGTGTGTGTGTGTGTAGACCACGGGCCAATTCGGGAACCACCACAGACGCCTCCACCTCCTCCTTGTTTACTCTTCCCCGGGATTCACAGGCTGCGCCCTACCAGGACCAGAAAATCAGCCCCCCCGTTTCACCCAGCATCTATAAGTGGGATCTGGGATCTAAACTCAGGACCTTCTGCCTGAAAGGCACAGGCTTAACCCGTGAGCCACCTTTCCAGCCCCATAATTTCTTTGTTTTGAGTTCACTTACTACTTAATTTAATTTTGCCTGATGTTTACTATTAATTTTACTCTGTCCGGTTTTCTGTGGCCAACCGTTGCTGAACTCTTTTAAGATTTGTTTCTCTGACTCTGTCTTAATTTCTATCTTATTACTTTATTTTATTTACTCTTTTGAGATGGAATGCTTTCCTGAGTGTTGGGATTACAGTACATCACAACTGCTCTTATTCTGGAGGAAAAACTGTTGACAGAGAATGCTTGCAGAGCAGTTTTCCTTCACTTTCTTGTCAGCCCTGTGTCCTTCATTTTTCCATGGTTCCTGACCAGAAGTCTGAATGCGTAAGAAAGTGCCTGACTCTCAAGAAGTAAGTTATCTTGGTGTCATCCTTCTCTATTTTATTCCATTTAGAGCTTTTAGAATGTATTGGATTTATAGATGAAAGCTCTTGAGTTAACTTTGGGAAATTTTACCTCTATTTCTTCAAATATTTTTCTCTTTTTCTATATCACCCCTCTCATTCTGTGAACCCCATCATCAACTATAGTGCTATGTTCAGTGACATCCTGAAGATTCGATGGCCTCCTTCATTTCTCCCATTCTTTACCTTTCTGTTCTCCAGACATGAAAATATTGATCAACCCTTTTGTCAGTTAAGTCTACTGCTGATCGCAGTAATTACTTTAGGTTCAATTCTCTCTAGCTATGGAATTCAATTTGTTTCTTTTACCACTTTTTTTTCCCTCTGTGTAACATCATGTTTATCTCTTTCATTAATTCTTTTTTTTTTTGGTTTTATTTTTTTAAAGATTTTTTATTACCTCCGCTCATACAAACTTAATAGATACACCAGTTCCCTCCCTCACTCCTCCTCCCCCCCACCCCTCTGCTCACCCTCCCCTCCCCCCTCCCGCCACCCCATAGTGCCTCCCCTCCCCTAATCCCCGGAGAATCCTTTAATGTGCATGCCAAACTCTCCTCTGGATCCTCCTCTCCGATGACGTACAAGGACCAGGTGGCATTTCCCTGAACCCTTTCCTTTGTACCCCTTAGGCATAGGAACACTATTTTGGCTGTCAATCCCTTGCCTCCAAGGATCTTGGTGCTTTTAGCAGATGCTAGACTTTGTGGGGTTAATAGTGTGTTGGACATTGTGCAGGGCATGAAAAGTCCAATTATGATTGCTTCCACCCTAACTTGTGTGCAGTATCTTGCAAATCATTACTCCTCTCATCTTTGTGCTCTTACACTCTTACTGCCCCCTCTTCCGCAAATTTCCCTGAGCTTCAAGATGGGGAGAGATTAGGCTGGTCCACTTCTAGGTGGTTGATATAGAGTCTCTGAAGTTCTGGATTAGTGGTTTGTTGATTTTCTTTTGAGGTTTTGCTGCTCCTGCAATGCCCTTCACTCCAGCCTGATGGGTATTGGATGTCACCCCCTGGCCAGAGATAAAAAGCTGTTAAGCTAGAATCTTGTTATAAGAGTATATTCAAAGGTAGATGTAATAAAAGTAGGAAACCATAGTGAGGGAGGGGGTCCATCACCCATTTGTGAAATGGTTACTTATTATCTGCCAGACTATATGCCCTCCCCTTCTGGTGAGATCACATCCCCTCAGTTGTAAATGATCAGGAATGAAAAGTCTGTGAACTTAACCAGATGTCTCATTGCTTACTTACAGTCCTTGATGAAGGCCTATTTTCTCTCTTGTAACATGGTCCCCTCTCTCCATGTTTCTGGTGTGGCCCTCCTACCCCATCCCTCCTGTTTATACTCCTTGCAATTACAGTATTACAGAGATTTATCATCGAGTGGCTCTAGGTGGGCTGGGTGGGTTTGGTACTAGGAGCCACCTATTAGGGAGTACATATGGTGCTTAATTTTCTGGGTCTGGGATATTTCACTCAATGTAATTGTTTCTAATGACATCCATTTCCCGGCAAATTCCAGTAATTCATCATTTTTGATGGCTGAGTAGTACTCCATTGTATAGATGTACCACTGTTTCCTTATTCACTCGTCAACTGTTGGACATTTGGGTTGATTCCATGACTTTGCTATTGTAAACAGTGCCGCTATGAACATGGTCGTGCTTGTACTATCGAGGTGAACCTCTGCTGCATGGGGGGATTATTCCCAGAAGTGGGATAGCAGGGTCATGTGGCAATTCAATCTTTAATTTCTTTAAGAATCTCCAGACGGCTCGCAAGAGTGGCTGTATGAGCCTGCATTCCCACCAGCAATGTAGGAGAGTTCCCCTCTCTCCACATCCTCTCCAGCATTTGGTGTTGTTCGTATTGTGGATTTTTGCCATCCTGACCGGGGTGAGATGATATCTCAGGAAAGTTTTGATTTGCATTTCCCTGATGGCTAAGGAAGTGGAGCATTTTTTAAGATATTTGTTAGACGTTTTAATTTCATCCCTGGTAAAGTTTCTTTTAAGTTCCAGGGCCCATTTTTTAATTGGGCCATTAGTTTCCTTGGTATTTAGTTTTCTGAGTTCTTTGTGCACTCTGGACAGTAGAGCTCTATCAGATATGTGGTTAGTGAAGATTTTCTCCCATTCTGTGGGTTGCCTTTGAGCTCTTGTTACAATCTCTTTAACTGAACAGAAGCTCTTTAATTTCACAAGATCCCAACTGTTGAGAGTTGGTAGCAGTGACTGTGCCATTGGATGTCTGTTTAGGAAATGTTGGCCTAGCCCAATCAGCTCGAGGGAGTTCCCTACCCTTTCACCTATGGTTTTTATAGTCTCTGGCCTTAAATCAAGGTCCTTGGTCCATTTGGAATTAAGTCTTGTACAAGGTGACAAGTACGGGTCCAGCTTTAATCTTCTGCATGTGGAGATCCAGTTATGCCAGCACCATTTGTTGAAGATACTGTTCTTTTTCCATTGGATTCTTTGGGCCCCTTTGTCAAAGACCAAATGGCTGTAATTTTGTGGGCTTATATCTGGGTCTTCAACCCTTATCCATTGATCTGTGTGTCTATTTTGGAGCCAGTACCAGGCAGTTTTTGTAACTATGGATTTGTAGTATAAACTAAGGTTTGGTATGATAATACCTCCAGCACTGTTTTTGTTACTCAGGATTGCTATCCTGGGTCTTTTGTGCCTCCATATGAATTTTGAGATTGTTTGGTCAACTTCTTTAAAGAATTGCTTTGGGATTTTAATTGGTATAGCATTGAATTTGTATATTGCCTTTGGTAGGATGGTCATTTTTACGATGTTGATTCTGTCAATCCAGGAACTCGAGAGGTCTTTCCACCTTCTGGTGTCTTCTGCAATTTCTTTCTTTAGGGTTTTAAAGTTTTCATTGTAAAGGTCTTTTACCTCCTTAGTTAGGTTTATACCAAGGTATTTCATTTTTTTAGTAAATGGGATTGAGTCTCTCAGGGCTTTTTCACTTCTTTCATTCTGGGCATATAGGAAAGCCACTGATTTTTGTACATTTATTTTGTATCCTGCTACCCTGCTGAACTTCTCTCCAGGAGCTTCCTGGTGGAGTTTTTGGGATACCTCAGGTATAAGATCATGTCATCGCAACTAGGGATAGCTTGACTTCTTCCTTGCCGATTTGAATCCCTTTTATGCCCCTTTCTTGTCTTACGGCTTCAGCTAAGACTTCAAGTACAATATTGAATAGAAGTGGTGAGAGTGGACAGCCTTGTCTAGTTCCTAATTGAAGTGGGAATGCTTCCAGTTTTTCCCCATTGAGCATAATCCTTGCTGTGGGCTTGTTGTATACAGTTTTTATTATATTGATAAAGATTCCTTCCATTCCTATTGTCTCTAGCGTTTTGATCATAAAAGGCTGCTGGATCTTGTCAAAAGCTTTTTCTGCATCTATTGAGAGTATCATGTGGTCTTGGACTTTGGACTGGCTTATATGATGAATTACATTTATTGACTTGCGTATGTTGAACCAACCTTGTGTGCCGAGGACAAAGCCTACTTGGCTTTTTGATATGTTTTTGAATCCAATTTGCTAAGTCTTTGTTGAGAATCTTTGCATCTGTGTTCATCAGAGAGATTGGCCTATAGTTTTCTTTATTAAGTGAATCTTTATTAGGTTTTGGGATTAAGATGATATTTGCTTCATAGAAGGAATTTGGTAGTGTTCCTTCCTTTGCTATTTCATGCAAAAGTTTAAGGAGTATTGGTGTTATTAACTGCTTAAATGTTAGAACTCTGTGCTGAATCCTTCTGGTCCAGGACATTTTTGGGTGGGAAGTTTCAAGATTACTCCCTCAATTTCCTTATATGTTATAGGACTATTTAAATAATTCACAACTTCCTGACTCAATTTAGGTAAGTTATGTTTACTCAGGAATTCATCCATCTCTGTGTTGTCAAATTTCACAGAGTATAAGTTTTTGAAATATGATGTTATAATTCTCTGGATTTCTTGGGTATCAGTAGTGATATCTCCATTTTCATTTCTAATTTTGTTGATTTGGGTTTTCTTTCTCTTGCTTTTGGTTAGTTTAGCTAGGGGTGTATCAATCTTGTTGATTTTTTCAAAGAACCAGCTTTTTGACTGGTTCATTTTCTCTATCGTTCTCTTAATCTCGATTTCAGATATTTCTCCCTTTATTTTGCTAATCTCCTCTCTTCTACTACTTTTGGGATCAGATTGCTCTAGTTTCTCTAAAGCTTTAAGCTGCATTATTAAGTTATTTATTTCTGATGTTTCCATTTTTCTGATGTAGGCATTAAGAGCTATGAACTTACCTCTTAGGACAGCTTTCATTGTGTCTCAGAGATTTTGGTAAGTTGTATTTTCATTATCATTCACTTTGAGGAAATCTTGAATTTCCTTTTTAATTTCATTCTGAATCCAGTTCTCATTCAGCATCATAGTGTTAAGTTTCCAGGAGTTAGTGTATTTTCTGTCGTTTGTTGTTTTGTGGATGTTAAGCTTTAGGCCGTGGTGGTCTGATAGGGCACAGGCTAGAATTTCAACTTTCCTGTATATGTGGAGATTCGTTTTGTGGCCCAATATGTGATCCATTTTGGAGAAAGTTCCGTGTGCTGCTGAGAAAAATGTGTATTCTTTGGTGCGTGGGTGAAAAGTTCGATAGAGATCTGTAAGGTCCTTCTCTTTAAGGGTTTGATTAAGTTCCAAAGTGTCTCTGTTAAGCTTTTGACTTGTTGATCTATCCCATGTTGAGAGGGCAGTGTTCAAATCCCCAAGAATTATCGTTTGGGGGTTGATTTCTTGCTTTAGACACTGAGGATTTTCTTAATGAATGTGTAGGGGCCCATATTGGGTGCATATATGTTCAGTATTTTGAAGTCTTCCTGGCGAATTGTACCTGTGACTAAAATGTAGTATCCATCTATGTCTCTTATGATTTTCTTTGGTTTGAAGTCCACTTTGTCTGACAGCATAATGGCTACCCCTGCCTGTTTCCTGGTTCCATTAGCTTGCAGTATTTTGGACCAGCCTTTCATATTTAGGATGTGTCTATCTTTTGTGGTGAGATGAGTTTCCTGAAGGCAACAGATTGATGGGTTGTTATTTTTAATCCACGTTTGTAATCTGTGTCTCTTAATTGGTGAATTAATACTATTGACATTTAATGTTATAATGGAGAAATTATTTTTAATTCTGGACACTTTTTATGTTTAGTGGATTTTGTAAGCTTATTATTTTACATTTATGTTTTTGTGGTATTATACTACTCTTCTGTCTTCCTGGATACGGTTGTTTTTTTCTTCAAATTTGCATATCATTTCTAGCATTTTTGAAGGCCTGGTTTGGTAGACATGTATCCCTTCAAGTTGTCTCTGTGCTGGAAAATTTTTCTTTCTCCCTCAGTCATGACAGATAGTTTTGCCGGGTATATCAGTCTAGGTTGGCATTTTTGCTCATTTAATACATGAAGTCCGTCTTTCCAAGCTCTTCTTGCTTTTACTGTTTCCATTGAGAAGTCATTTGTTATTTTAATAGGTTTGCCTTTAAAAGTGACTTGCTTTTTTTCTCTTGAAGCTCTCAGCACCTTTTCTTTGTCTTGAATGTGGAGTGTTTTGACTATTATTTGCCATGGCGATTTTCTATTTTGGTCATATCTGTTTGGAGTGCGAAATGCCTCTTGTATTTGGATGGGCCTCTTATTCTTCAGTTGAGGGAAGTTTTCATTTATGATAATTTGAAAAATTTCCTCAGGTGTTGTATTTTGAGATTCTTGCTCTGGTATTCCATGAATGGGCATGTTAGGCTTCTTCAGGGTGTCCCATATCTCTTGAATGTTCCTCTCAAGTACCTTTTTGGCTTTAACTACCTCTTCCATTGAACTGATTAATTCTCCCACTTTGTCTTCAAGATCTGAAATTCTATTTTCTGCTTTGTTAGGGTCTGCTGATAAGACTCTCTGTTGAGCTTTGGGTCGAAGATAACTTGTCTTTTAGTTCAATTTTAAACTCTTCCTGAGACTCTTTTAACTGCTCTATGCCTATTTTTGTTTCTTGAACTGTTTTTCTCAACTTCTCCAAATGCCTGTTGTGTTCCTGTTCAAAGTGGTTGATGCGGTTGTTTAATTCCTCTTGGATTTCCTGTTTCATAGTATTAATCATGATAATGATCATAGTTTGAAAGTTGTTGTCTTGGGTCTGTCTTTCTTAGCTATTTTCTGTAAATTTGTTCTGGTTGGAATCCATCCTTAAGGGGTTGATTCTTTCAGTGGGATATTGGTCTCCTTGGGTTTTGTTTCTCATGTATCTGCACTTTGACTTGGACATTGTTGTTTTGTCTTCTAGGGCTTTTCAGTTTCTTTGTGTTTTTGACTGAACTGATTTAGTTGGTATTACTACACTTGGGCAGTTTTTACCAGTGCTTGCCTTGGGGTTTGGTATGTTTGTCTTTTGTTATTGTTATTTTCTAGCTGAGGCTATTAGGCTGTTTAGTACATCAGTTAAATCAGGTTAAGTAGACAGGGGGTGAGTATTAGTATGGTAGCGCACTTTTACGATGTAGTATTTTGGTGATATGTGAGAGTGAGTGGTGTATTCCCTGGAATTTTTTGGGGTGGATGTATGGAAAGGTTAATCTATAGTGATTAATATAAGAAAGGAAAAGTTAGGTGAAAAAAAAGGAGGAGGTTTACTTATCTTTGGGCTGGATGTGAAGAATCTCTCCCATGTGATAGGATGATTGTAGAGGTTTTCAGATGTATGGTCTTTGACCCTTAGAACTTTGCTTGAGTTTTCTTTGGACTCTATTGAATTCTGAGTAGCAGTGTGTCTTCTGTAGACCACTTGTGTGGGTCCCCCGTAGGCCAGAGAGGCAGAGGGTCTGATGTTGTTGGCAGAAGTCTTCACCTGGGGCCTGGGACTTGGCTTAGTGGTCCTCCCAAGCTCCAGGGATGGAGGAATGTGAGCAAGTCCTGTCCAGTTGGTCGGACAGGCGACGGGGAGGAAGAAAGGGGCTGGGGCCCAGAGGCGGAGCGCAGGCCTAAGCCTAAGGAGGCCCGGAGCATGGCACAGGGATATGGGGCGACCTGGGGGTTGCTGGGGGGTGGGGTGGGGCGGACCGGACTGGCTCACTCACCTGGGGATGGCGTCGCAGACCGAGGCGGCGGGGGAGGGAGAAAGGGGGCTGGACTTTCATTAGTTCTTTAGGCATGGTTTTCCTTAATTTTTTGAACATTGTCTCCTAGGTCCAAAATTTGGTTTTGTTGTTGAATCTTTCTAATAACTTCACTTTAGACTATTAATGGCGCATACTTTTCCTCTTTCATTGTGTGTCTTGTGATTTCATTTTTAAAACCTAATCATTTGAAGTGACACTCTGTGACAGTGTTGGAAATCCAGTTTTCCTATTCCCAGAGTTGTTGTTGCTTTATCTATTCATTCATTTAGTGATTTTCCTGGGCTATTTTCATAAGATATAATTTACCATATGTGGCTTTTGCCATTTTTTGCACAATCTGGCCACTAAATTGGGCATAAGTTGAATTATTAGATACAAAGTTCCCTCAAGAACCTTACAGGAATTAGAATCCTGGCCTTTGTCTAGAGACTCTATGTGTTCATTTTGGTACATTTTACTTTTACTTCCTATTTGGACATAACCTCTAGGACAATTCTAGGTGAAAGATCAGCCAGCCTTCATTGCTTATTCTGGGAAATGAACACAACCCTGTTCATGTGTGTGGTCTTATATTTCCAAGCACACATTGGACCCTTTCAAACTTTCTACTACCAACTTGTTTTCTAGTTGTTTTCTTTTAGGTATTTTTTTTTTTTTCCAATCTATTAATCCCATGACTGCTTTAAACAGATGGAATGTTAAGCAATCGTTCCTGGTTGTTTTTGACAGATGCCCCAGGAATAGGATTGTTTTCACAGAGTAAGTGTTGAGTTAGATTAAGTAGAAACTATGAGAACAAAATTACTCAGAATATTTAGAGAGGTCAATTAGTATCATTTTTTTTTGTGGGGGTGGGACATTTTGGAATGTGTAAAACTTCTATATCTCTATTAATTGATATTCTGCTCGATTTTGTAGTTCTTGTGTTTGTGAAGCTGTTGGTTTTCAAGGTAAACACAGCTAGAGAAAGAATGGAAACAGGATGAGTGAGGATGCCATGAAACTCACTGTTCTTGTGATTCCATTGCTGGTTTTTATTTTGTTTTAAATAAATATTTCTCCTAAGGGGAAATGACAAATCAGAGATTTTATATTTTGATGCTTCTAATTTTTTTCTAAGACTTTAGAATCAGCATACCTAATATTCCAAGGTATATTCGGGTAACTTATGGTTAGTTATATATTTCTAAAAGACATTTCTAAGAGATTATCTAAAGCTTAAAACAAAGCATACTCCTGAGAAATCCAAGCCTAATGTAAGTTAAATTAAATCAATCAGATAAAATAATTTGAAGAGTAATAAAATCAATTTAGGATTTTAACTTGAATGTTTACCACAAATATGTAAATATTTAAATAAAGGAATGAAATGAGCTAGAATAGGTTTGCCTAAAACATAGAGTGCATAATGTCCATAGCCATATTCAGGTGGGACAGCTTTAGTACTTTAGTAAACATCCTGAAATTCATCTTCAACATTTCCTCTTTTCTTTATAACTCAGGAAAAGTGGCTACTGGTCCAGCAGAAAAAAACTCAAATTGCAATGCTTTCTTCCTTCTCATTTCATATCTGTGTCCATGCTTCACAATTTCTTGAATGTGGAAAGTTAGCATTCTGAGAAAAGTAGACATTTTGATGTTCTCTTCTAGTTCTATTTTGTTTTATTTTTTTTCCAGACTCTTAAAGCCATGAATGATGATGCTGGTGTTCAGAATGGGTGGTGAGTTAGAAGCAGGTGTCTAGGTGAAGATCTAGCCAGCAGGGAAATGCATTCCCAGAAACAAGAGGAAAGTTACACACTTTGAGGAGAGAGACCCCGCTATGCTCACGGGTTACTTTGCTTCCTAGGATAAGACTCTCTGTATCCCAGTCATCACAATCTTGAGTCAGAGGACATGGCAGAACAAGCTATACTGAGGTAATCATGTGGCAGGAATAGTGGGCATCTGAGTGTGTACCAGCACAGAGGAATGAGCACCAGGTAACTTCTCCACAGCCTTAGTGTTGATATTTTGATCCTCAAGGTTTGAACAATTCTAAAGGGACAGTTAATTAAATCTTCTCTAACCACTGCATTGGATTGTCTCTCAACCCAGTAAACTCAGAAACAGACCAGTGTTTGGATTAAGGAAAGTAATTGTTTTCTTTTCCCCATTTTCATGTGTATGTATGGGTGTGTGTGGGGACATATGTATATTTGTACTGGCATGTGTGTGGGTACATATTTATGGGGAGCCCTAGTGTTGATCCAGAATCATCTTTATTGCTCTTCCACCTTATTCTTTAAAAAGAGAGTCTTGCCTTTAATCAAACTTAGAGCTTGGTGATAGAGCTAGTTGGACTAACCAGCTTACTCTAAAGCTAGAATTACCACACTCTCTAAGGATCCTTTTGAATATGGGGCAAGTGCTTTAATTACTAAGCCATCTCCCCAGCTGAGGAAAATAAATTTTAATAAGTTGGAGTGTTGGTCTCAATTGTCACTTTGACATAATGTAAATCATCTAGGAGAAACTCTTCTGGGCATGCCAGGAGGAAAGTACCTTGATCAGGATGAGAAGGACAGACCCTCCCTATTGTGGCAGCACCATCCTTGGTGGTGGTAATGATGTGGACTGGACCATAAAGAAAGAAAGAAGTCGGAGCATGAGCAAACACACATTCATTCATTCTCTGTTTCTTGACAATAATTGTGACGTGACCAGCTGCTTCAAACTCCTGCTTCAGTAAGTTCCCTGCATTGATTGACTGTAACTTGGAATTATTAACTGGATAAGCATTTTCTCTCTTCAGTTTGCTCCTTGTCAGATTCCTTGTCACGACAGTGAAAATAAATATTTAGTTTGACGATGAATAAACTTCTTCCCTCCCTCATTCTCTTTCTTTCTCCTATTCTCCCTTAGTCCTTTCATTCCTCTCTTCTTCCTTTCTTTTCTTGCCCTTCTGTAGTTGATCTGAGTTAGTTGATCTGAATCATATTATTTCTGACCTTCTGGACCAATTAACATCATAGGCTGGGGCATGGTCTAAATGAAGGAAGGGTCCTAGTTATATTCACTTGTTCTCTAGAAAACCTTGAGCAAAAGAGTGACTCAAAATGACCTTCCTGTGATCTATGCAATTCCATGAGTAGGAACTGAATGGCTGAAAGAAATTGCATAAATTAATTCAATGAACTATAATTGAGAGAGATATGTGACCATGACCAGAATTCCGTCCTGCTAGCAACAAATATCCATATAAGGACAGTAGAACTTGATGTTGTACTCAAGGAAAATATTGTAGTGTATGTTCAGAAATGAAGTTATAAAAAGAACTAATACTGTTTTACTTATTAAATTGATATTAATGCCCTATGAATGAATCATGATTTATAGTAGCTAATTTTTTTTTTCGTCCAGTGGATTTGGGATTCACTATCACTCCTTCCCTGGTGATAATAGTCTTTCTTCTCTTAGTCCAGAAATTCTGGCATAAAGATATTCATAAACCCCACCAATCATGACACTGTCTTTGTGCAGGACAGTGAGTTGATAAAGAATGACCACAACACGAACAATTGATTAGAAAATTCAAGAAAGAACATGTCAAAGCTTCTGTAATTTCAGGTTTGATACACAACCACATTGGCAGTTGTCCTTTTTGCTGCCACCACCTGAGAAAACATTACTTATCTAACAAAAATGAAGATGCAGCCAAGCTGCAGTATTAACTCCCCACACCCCCTCCTCTGAAACCTTTTAGGTACATTAGCCAATATTCACAAACTCCACCACTACTTTTCTTAGGCTATTTTGAGTTGGGCTTGTGTTCCTTGATTGCAAAAGTGCCTGGTAAATGCAGAAATCACATCAAGTAGGAAAGGGACTATATTTGATAAGGGCAAATGCAGGATTCCTTGGAAGCAATTTGAAATATTTATAACAAAAGGGCTGACCGTGATAACAACACATTTTCCACTGTAACCCTTATCTCCATTTCCCAGCGGGGTATCTACTGTTGTAAGCTTTTAAAGGACAGAATGGAATCTGCTCAGCATTTTTATGATTTAGAATTTGTGCAATACGAATCCTTTCCAGAGAGAAGATCCCTAATGCTATCTTTCATTCAAGCTTATAACTGTGTGTCAATTTACAGTTGTAGCTTGAGTTTTTGTCTGTTGACCTGATGCAGTTGTGGGACAGAGAACCTTGTGTCATGTGCTAAGCAAGCATGGAAAACAAAGAGCTGGTTAGCTGCCAGCAGTGTGGCTGGCTGCTGTATGGCATTTTCCTCTGGGCTCACCTTGACATCATTTTAGACTTTGCCCTAGTCTAGGCTGGGGACGATTATTTAACAAATTAGAACTGCTCACCCTGGAAGAAGCCTTAACAAGTAAACATCTCCTTGGGTTCAGGAAGTTCCTGAAACTAACAAGCTGGGGGTAGGGCTCTATGGGTAAACAGAAATTAGACTCTATTGCCAGCCAAGCAAATGAAAGGGGGGACTTCGGAGCAATGCCAGCTCAGTTTGAAAGAGGCCCCAGAGTAGTGCAGCCAAGTCAGTTTGAGGAAGACTCTGGAATAGTTATGTCTGGGTGGGCTGCTGAGCAGGCCAGCCAAGAAGTCAGAAAGGAGAGATCTTAGAACAGTCTTGCAGTCACAGTAGGAGACTTTCCTAGCAAGTCATACAGCGAAAGCTATAAGGATACAGGTTCTGTGAATTTCACCCATGTTGGGGGTGGGCGTTCTGGTGATGTGGCTGCTTTTGAATTACCAGCTCATGTAAGTAATTATTGCAGTTACTCTGTATGTTGCCAATAAATCCATGACTGACAGCTTAAGGGAATAAAGGGTTTTATTTTTTTGGCTTATGTTTCTTCATTACAGTTCCTTGTCCAGATTGGTAGGAGAGCTCATACCCACAGCAGCAACAAAGGGAATTGACCATTCCATATATCCACAGGACTGCTGAGGGAAAGACAATCCTTACTAGATCAGCACATCTGACCAAGTATACCAAAGGATGACAACTGTCTAAATCAGCACCCTCCATCTTATTTACCTTACTCAGGGTCTAGTCATACCCACCATGAGCCAGGCTCTCGCTATGGATCAGACAATCTCCTTCAGACTTGCCCAGGGCTCAATTTATCTATCACTTGTTCACAGATGTGCCAGATCTCCAGCTTTCAATTGACACGTTGACACCTGTGTATAATTATGACACACCTTATCCATCCATACCCCTGTAAATAACCCCAGCAAACTCTTGGTGGGTCAAGTAGGAGCTTGGTAAAATTGTTATTTTGCTTGTGTGGTGTCTCCCCAACAAAAGCGTTCACACAGCACCAGTATCTGGAGTCTTGGTAGGGACTTCAACAAGCCAACACAGGCCCATTGATCACTTAATCCGTTTCTTGCTGATGGGTCACATGACAGGATATTTTGTTTTGTATTTGCATGCAGGATTTTGGAAAGGCTGTATTCCTGCAAGTGTTAGCAAACTAATCAATGTACCTCGTACGCTTATTTTTTGGATTAAAGGAAGGAAGAATTCTGCTTACTTAGGAGGAAATCAAAATGATTTTTTAAGCAATTACATTTAATATTTTGGCTTTTGTGTTAGTTGGGTCTTGATATCAAGTGGCTGGTGTGACATTGGCCTGGTGTAAGCAAAAATGGGAAGCTTCCAGAAGATTTAGAAATATAAGTATAAGCAATTAAGCTTCAAATAAATTCTTGGACATTAAAATATTTGGTAGTGATGAAGATAATTAGAATTTATTATGCATATTTATCTATGTGTTAACAAAACATTTTATACCTTTTCGTCATCTATATACAATATTTATAATTAGGATAGGCTGACTTGGCAAGAACAGAATCAGAATATAATAATTTAGATAAGCATTTGTATTAATTTCTTATTCATTTAATATATGTATATGCTGAATTTTAGTCATTTTACTGCTGTTGTCTTGTGTCATTGACCCTCCTTCCCCTGCTGAAAATGTTCTTTTTCCCATAGTTTTCTTCACACTTTAATGTGTGTGTGTGTGTGTGTGTGTGTGTGTGTGTGTGTGTGCGTGCGTGTGTGTATGTGTGTGTATGTGTGTGGGTGCATGCCACTGAGTTTAATAAAAGTTGTCTTTATTAGCAAGTGCGGAAAGGTTAATTACAAGAGTACTTCTCAGTGGCTACATCACTAGAGAAAGTACACCCCCATCTGCCAGTCTGAATTGACTACAAGCAATCCCTCATGGAGGGGCCTCCTAAGCCTTCCCTTTCCCATGATGAAATGCGGATGGCTCAGTCTTGGATAGGTGTCCGGTTACTTTTCTCTGCTGCCGTGAGACGACACTCAAAACTCAGGCAACTTAAGGGGAGAACGGGAGATTCATTTGACTTAGAATTCCAGAGAGGCGATACAGTCCATCATGGCAAAGAGGACATGTAACTAGAGGTAGCTTCAGTCATGTCTGTCATGGAGGGTCGAAGAAGAAGCCAGGTTCTGATGGCGGTGGGAAAGATGAGTTTGCCAGCACAGGGCCAGAGAGTCCAGAGCTCTTCAGTTTCGTGAGTTTTTTTATTTGATCTGCTACTGGGAGGATCCATCCAGTTTCAGGGTTGGTCTTTGGGTTGCAAATATAATCCAGAGTTTTCTTTCCAGGTGGTCTTGACAGCTAATCTGTTAGTGAATCCCAGGTGTAGTCAAATTGAGCAAGATCAACTATCACAGCAGGTAACCAGGAGCTCTGCAGAGCGCCTGCATGCAATGGCTTCCCGTCCAGAAGACACTGCTCAGAAGCACTCTTCCACAACCTCTGGCTCTTACATCTTTTTCAGTTCCCTCCTCTGCGATGTCCCTTGAGCCTCTTGGGTTACGGGTGATAGAAATGTCCCATTGGGCTGGACACTTCACAGGACACTTTTGCAGGTTGTCTAGTTGTGATTTTATTGGCAAAAAGAAGCTGTTGCTCTGATAAAGGCTGAGCGCTACGCTAATGACATGGAGATTGTTATTTAGAAGACAGTTTGTGCAGTTAGCGAAACGACAGTAGTCATTCTCTGTTAGGTCCTGTAACTGCTCGCTTCCTCTAGCCAAGGTTCTTGTCCAGATTCTCAGTATTAGACATGTGAATCTTGTCCAAATTCACAGTAGTGTGGGCCCCAAAATTCAATCAGAATGAGTTATTACCTTTGTAACAATCATGTCATTGTTGTGCCAATGGGCATAACTTGGCAGGCCAGCCAGTATTGTAGCTCCCAGACAGTAAAACTACTGGTGCCTGCGCAACACCTTGTGGCACTATGAATTCTAGTGAGTATGAATTCTAGTGAGCTTCTAGACCAGTTCCAGTTTGATTTCTCCAAGTCCTGTGGCCAAAATATGTGATGTCTTTACCAATAGGGTCTTACAATCAGGTCTGGTAAGAATGAGGCCCAATGGAAATAGGCTATATTGTTTTGGGACCTCCCTATCCAACAACTGAGAGGGAGGTGTCCCATATTCCCCAATACTAGGGTTTTAATTTAATAATTTAATAACTTGTAGGAAGAGCATTATCTTACCATGTAGGGAACCTTTGTTCAAACATCTTTGAGCAAATTATACATATTTTATACATATAATTATACATGTTTTAAATGTATAATTATATATATTTTAAATAAGCTTATAAGATAGATTTCCATATGGCTTTTTCACACATCCTTAGTGTTAATTATCCCTTCTTCTCCCTCTCTTCTGCCTTACCTTTTCATATTGTAAACCCTTATCTTCCTTAACTAAGAGATGAATAGAATAGGAAGACAGTACTCTACATAATCACTTAAAGACCTAGACTGACATGACTCAACATCTTCTAAATGTAACTTTCAAAATTTTGAGATGATTTTCATTTCATACTCTCAACAAGGACTATCAATATGGAGAAATACTTTGTAAAAGGCACCCAGAGGTGCCAAATACCACTGTTGTTCACGTTGCATTTCCAAACTGCAGATATGAAGCTGCACTCAATGGCAAGGAGAGCTGAGAAATGTAGTTCTAGTCTGGGCACTTAATATCCAGCCAAGTAAATAAATAACAAGTAAATCCATTGATGGAAGAACATGAGTTCTAGTGGAGAGCTGGTGATCTTCTCTGTACAACATCTTGATAGATTCATCCTGGACTTCATTTGTTAATTAGGTACTCTCCTTCTAATTTCCTGAAACGAAAATTCATGTCGTTACTCACTTATAATTAAGCAAAATGGTGGATTTAATTCTATATGGTTGATACTTTATTTTTGTTAGCAGATTGCTTTTGGTTTCATGTAAAATATTCCTAGCTCAAAACAAGTGCAAAGCTTATTTTAAGTTCTGCAAAAAGTCATTCTTTCTTCCAGTTCTTGCTTAAATATTGTTCGTAAGAGTAATTCTTAGACAAATACTTAATTTCTTCCCTATAATTCTATTTAGCATATGTATAAAAAGCACTTAAATTATCCAGTTTTGTAAATGTCTTTACCAATAGGGTCTTGCTATCAGATTCTGATAAGAATGAAGATCAATGGAAATAGCCTATATTGTTTGGGAGACTCCCTAACTAACAACCGAGAGGGAGTTTTCCCATACTCCTTACTATTAGGCTTTTAATTTAATAACTTATAGCTTGCGACCTATGTTGTTTTGTGAACTTTCTTGTTCAACTATGTTTGAAAATGATATGAAGAAAGCATCCACTTCATTGCTCTCCATGTCTGTTGCACTTTCTTACCTCCATCCTTGGTACTTGGAGTTGCAGGTATGTGTCCATACCTGGAGAACGACATTAATACTTTCTCCATCACAGTGAGCATGGGGGAAGGCATCTAGTATCAGTTTTCTCTCTGCTCATCACTCTCTTCTATTACTGCTCCTAGAAGGGTTTGCTCTGGCTAATCTACTCTTCATTCCTCCAAATATATCCTCGTCTAACTGAGTCACCTCATATATAAGATCCTGAGAGGGATAGTCATAGTCTCAGACCTCCTAGTAAAATACAGAGGCATCTGAAGACAAAGACATGTGGATGGCATCTTGTAATACCTTCTGATGAGCCTCATGCCAGGTATTCATGTCCCTGTATAGTCTTTGCAGATGAGCTGAAAGCACTGACTCACTTCTAAAAAACACATCTGAATCCTATGTCTTTCTTTGGTGCCACCTGTGGATTCATCTTGATGACATAACCTTCTTTCTCTTTCTCTCTGGCTTGTGCCAGTGAAGCCATGCACCATTGTACTGCCTGCTACAGTAGAGATGTCTGCATGTGACTACTGTATTGAGCTCTATAGCCAATATGACCAGAGGAATTACAGGCTTCAGTTCAAAATCGGGGTGAAAATGAAACTTTCCAACAACCCCTAACTGGTCCTTCATTTGATGGGGGCTAGAGTGACCAGCCAAACTGACTGGAATCAGGCAGGCCCGAAGGTACAGAGACAGTAAAAGAGTGTTGTTGGAAGCCACTAAAAATAAGCTATTAAAGTACTTGAGACTCTCTTCAGGGCGAGAGTTTCATTATCAGTGGTTTGAACACCAAAATTCAAGGGTGAAATGGAGTTGTCGAGCACAGATAAGCTTGTAAAGTCAGGAACGTTATTATGGCAACCAACAGGACCAAGTGCAAGAGAATCCTTCCACCAGTTTCAGCCGTGCTGGATGGGGCGCCCTGGCAGGTTTGTCAACACTTCTAGATTTTATGTAAAGCTTAATGCTTTTTAAATATTGTGATTTTTTTATTTTTTTACTTTTACAAGCATATTCATCCCAGCTTCCCTCGCTTCCATCCCTTCCCTTTACCATTCCCTCCGACTCCCTCCTACCCTTCTGCCTGTATGCTTCTATGGACTCCAAGTTTCGCTCTGGTTTGTCTACTCGTGTGGGGCCTCAGTCCTCCCTGGTATATCAAGTTTCCTCTCTTCAGGACATCCCACTTCTATGTGCATTTCCCTTCACTCATCCAACTTTAGACGCCCCAAAGATTTCCACTGTAAGTTCCCATTCTATGGGTATAATAATCGCTACTTACAGAGCAGTTTGATGTGCTCTTTTCCTATCTATAGATTTATTGACTATCTTCCCTATCGATCTATTTCCTTTGATTAAATATCGTGATTTTTTTTAAAAAGAAGTGTTGTATGGGCATGTTAATTATTCTTGGATGTCAACTTAGTAGGGTTGAAGATACCTAAAATAATAGTTAAGGACACTTCTGAGTATGTCTGTGAGGATGTTAGCAGAAATCATGTTCATGGGTTAGTGAACTGAATGGGGAAAGACCTATTCTGAACATGGACAGGGCCTTCCAGTAGTCTGAACACCGGAAGGAACACCAAGCAGAGTAGGGGAAGCATGGTCACAGGTTCTTTTTCTTTTCTTTTTTTTAATTTTTTTCTTCTTTTTTTTTCTCCTTTTTTACTTCCTGGCAGTAAACACTAATCTATTTAGGGCCTGTCACAGGTTCTTTTTCAGTGGATGTGGAATTTTTTTTTTTCTGCTGCCACTTTCCTCTATGCACAGCTGAGTCCAGATTCTTCGGCCTTTGGACATGGACTGAGATGTGCGGCGCCTCACCAGGGAGCTTCTATGCCAGTCTTACACCTGTATTAGAGCATTGGACCATCTTGTGCTGAGGTTTACAGCTTCTTAGAATGAGAAACTGATTTTCTTAGTGTTTCAGTCAGTCAAGGGGCAGTGAGATTACCCAGGTTGATGGTGTAAGCCAGTCTAATAAATTCTCTTTAAATTATACATGCATTCTACTAGATCTTTTTCTCTAGAGAACCCTAACTAATAGAGTAGGGAATGTAAAAACACTTGTTTGATCCCTGTCCCAAATATCGATGGCAGTAGATTGTGGAACTTTTGAAGGTCAGAAGACTATGACTTGAACAGTGAATGTTTACAAATTCAATAAGAGTAACAGACTGAATAGGTTAGGGTTATGAAAGAAAAAAAATTCTCCAGTTGTAAAACAAAGAATCCTCCAGCTTGTTTAAATATGCAAGCGACAACTTTATTTATAACTGCTCTAATAAAGGAGAGAGCTCGAACTCAATGCTGCTAAACAAGAAGTGTGACACATTTTAGCTGTCAGGACACACCAGTGGTAATGTACTGAAAGAAGTTGAGAGGGAGGCTAATGGGTGTGACAGCACACATGTCATCATTGTTAATTGGTATTCCAGAAGCTATTCTCCACCCTCTCAAAGAGATCTACAATAAGTGGACCTTCTTTGATTTCAGCTCTTCATTTCAGAGAGATGGCTCTGCATTTCTTCAGACATTCTTATTTTGCAGAGAATTTACCTCACCACAGCGGCAAGATTTTTTTTTTAATTTTTTTATTATTATTTATTATTCAACTGTGCACATGTGCGTGTGTATGTGCGCGCGTGTGTCTGTGTGTGTTGTGTGTGTGTCTGTGTATATGTAGAACCACGGACGAATTTGCGAACCACCATGGACGCCTCCACCTCCTTCTTGTTTACTCTGCCCTGGGATTCACAGGCTCCGCCCTACCAGGACCAGAAGCACAGGCCACCCCCGCTTCTGCCTGGCGTCTACACATGGGATCTGGGATCCGAACTCGGGACCTTCCGCCTGCAAGGCGGAGGCTTAATCCCTGAGCCACCTCTCCAGCCCACACAGCGGCAAGATTTATAAAGTAAATACTTTAGAGAAAATGAAGGCCATTTACCTGTTCTAAAACTTGGTCAAAGTGAGTTGAACGTAAGTCTTTCTTATTCAGAGTATAGGTATAGGTAAATGAGCTAGAGACTATAGCAATAGTTCAAAACAGAGAAGTAAGCTGAACACAGAGTTGCAAATGTGAAATCCTGACTCTTGGGACACCAAAGCAAGAGAATTATGAATTAAAAGCCAGCCTAAACTACATAGTGCAACCCTGTCCAAATTTTAATGTGTGTGTATGTGTGTGTGTGTGTGTGTGTGTGTGGCACGTGCGTGTGTGATTTTAGTTGGGAAGTACATGTTTTCTACTGTTGTCTTCTGTTTGGTTATCTGAGTCTTTTAGCCATTCATTGTCTATGAACTGCTTTTCAAAATTCCATAATGTAAGTTGTAGTTAACTGATCACAATACAAATTAATGTTTTTATAGAAATGCAAATGAAAGCCTGCTTCTGTAAAAGCAGTTCATTACCCTTTCCCACTCACTTAATGTAGTAAACCTGCTTTATCTGCTCGTAAATTCTTTATGTCTACTTAGAAGTCATTTTCAGCATTTCTTATTGTCTATAGTTCTGTGGTTTTTGAATTGATTGGACCAACCAACTGGCTCCTTGTTAAGAAATGAGATATACTATCTGACATGCCCCTGTCATGGTTTGAAATGTGTCCCCCACAGTCTCTTGTGTTTAGCAAGGTCATGGCACCTTGAGAGGTGGAACCTTGCTGGAGGAAGGCAGTCACAAGGGGTGGGCCTTGAGGTGGATTAGTCCCGCCCTACCTCTAGGAGAAGTCTGCTTTTGTAGCACCCAGTCTGCAGCTCTCAGCTTTCAAGTTGTCTGCAGTGGCTTAGCCTCCTCCAGCTTTGGCCAGCCAGTCATGCCACCTCTGCCATGAGAAACTGTGCCTCCCCTCTGGAACCATAAGCTGAATAAACCTCCCTTTCTTCCTTAAGTTGATTGACTTTGGGTGTTCTCTCACAGAAATAGTTAGAGTAACCATTACCGTAATTAGTACCTGGTAGTGGGGTATTGCTGTGAGATTAAGAACAGCTGGTACCACAATGTGAAGTTGTTTGTGAAGCTGAGAGAAGTTGGTACCCAGCAGTATGGCCAATGCTGTCATATGGCTAGTGTGCCTTTGGAGCTGTTTGTTGGGAGAAATATGGAGAACTTTGGAACTTTGTGCTGGGAAAGTCTTTGCATCTTGGCAATGGGGCCAAATGGGCCTTTCTCTTGAGAGCTCAGAGGAAAACAATGCTATGAGGGACTAAGACAGTGGAAGCCCAGCTTGTGATGGTCCAGAGGGGAACAGAGACTGTGTTTGCAACTGTATGAGTGACACATGGAGCCATGTGCTGGCTGAGAGTTTAGTGAAGTTTTGCCCTCGTCCTGAAAGCTTGCCTGAAGTTAAACTGGAGTGCTTGGCAGAGGAAATGTCAAAGCAGTGTAGTCTTGACAATGTGATATGGCTACTTTTTAGTTGTCTTCAAAATTACGTAAAAGAGCAAAGAATGAGGCTGGATGAAGCAAAAACTGTAAGATCTAATGATGAAAAACACAAAGCCAAACTTAAAGAGTTGAACTAGTAAGAAGCAGGGAACAAAATGGCTGTTAAAGAGATTAGCTCCATTTGGAAATCAAAGCCAGCTCTCAATTTAGATAATAGGAGAGGCCCTAGCTTGAGGGGAAGATCCTCAGAGAAGGCTCCCACCCATAAGAATGCAAATTCTTTTAGAAGAAATGATCTAAAGGTGGAGTTCCAAAGCAAGGATCCAATTCTGTAAGACAACTGTCCAGGTGTGAAAGAGCTTTACCCTACAGTCAGCATAGAGAAGCAGAATCAGCTGTGATTCAAGGGTGCAAGTTTTTGCAAAGTTGTCCACGTGGTTCTGGTTTTAGAGGCATTAAGGATACAAGAGAGAGGAGATGGTAGAGTCCTCCTCCAAGATTTTGAAAAATGATGGAAGCCAGGCGGCATGTGACAGAAGGTCTGCAGTTTAGAGGCCCAAGAAGAGCAGTTTGTGTTGTGGAGTTCAAGCCTGGTTTGCCATTGAGAAGTAAAGATGTTAGAGATGCCAGAGACAATGTGGGACACTTGTCAAGGAGAGCTGTATACCCTGAGAGGAGTCAGCTCAATAGAGCAACATATTCTATGGGCAGCTGCATTGGAGGGGTGAAACTAAAGTCCTTTGGAACTGAGATGATTTCAAGGAGAGACTCACTTGTTGGACTTGGAGCTACAAGATTTGGGGTTTGTCCTACTGGTTTTCAGTCTAGTTATGGACTGATCTTTCCTGGATATGCCCCCATTCCTTCCTTTTGGAATGGGAATGTTTATTCTGTCCATTGTATGTTTGAAGTATATAACTTGTATTTTGATTTTTACAGGAGGCTTTGGACTTTTGGACTGTGTTGGAAATACTGATTTGGTCTATGAAGACTGAGTATGGTTTACATAATGAGATGCCAATGAGCCTGTGGGGGCCAGGGGTGGAGTGTCATGGTTTGAAACGTGTCCCCCACAGTCCCATGTGTTTAGCGAGGTCATGGCACCTTGAGAGGTGGAGCCTTGCTGGAGGAAAGCAGTCACAAGGGGTCAGCCTAGAGGTGGATTAGTCCCACCCTACCTCCAGGAGAAGTCTGCCTTTGCAGCAAGCAGTCTGCAGCTCTCAGCTTCCAAGATGTCTGTGGTGACTTAGCCTCCTCCAGCTTTGGCCAGCCAGCCATGCTACCTCTGCTTTGAGAGACTGTCCCTTCCCTCTGGAACCGTAAGCTGAATAAACCTCCCTTTCTCCCTTAAGTTGATTGACTTTGGGTGTTCTCTCACAGCAATAGTTAAGAGTAACCATTATTATAGGGTTCTATATTAACATGATTCTTGAATTACCATATAACACTTATCCCTTTAGATCTATAATAGAGCAGATAGCATACAAATGAGAGTATAAAGATCTCAATGTGACCCATTGACAAATGTGACAGCTAAGAGAGGAAAGACATAAGGATAAAGTTATGTGTTTGGATGAATAATTTATCATATGAATAAATAAGAGAAACAGAAAAAGGAGAAGTTTGGGTGTTGTTGAGCAAGGTGAGGCACTTTTTTTTTTTTTTACAAACATTGATTTTGATAAGAGACTGAATTATCTACAGAAAATAAATGTTATTGTACATATTTAAGATTCACATACTGTAAAATGTGTGTGCAAGGTTATTACAGTGGGATAAATTGATATGCCTAGGATATCAATTTTTCAACTTTCATTCCTACTTGTACTAGCAGGTATTATCTTCTCATTTAGAAAAAAATCCTGAAGAGAATACATGATCACGCTAATGCACAATTACTAGTTCTTATCCTGGTGATATGGGTTAGATTTTATGGTTTTATTTATTTTTTTAAATTTTATTATTATTATTATTATTATTTATTCAACTGTGCGCATGTGTGTGTGTATGTGCGCGCGCGTGTGTGTCTGTGTGTGTGTGTGCCTGTGTATATGTAGAACCACGGACGAATTCGCAAACCACCATGGATGCCTCCACCTCCTTCTGCCCGGGGATTCACAGGCTCCGCCCTACCAGGACCAGAAGTGCAGGCCGCCCCCGCTTCTGCCTGGCGTCTATACGTGCAGCCCCATGTTTTATTTTTACCTGTTTAATTTTTTTTTTTTTTTTTTTTTTTTTTTTTGCTACTGGGAGTCTAGAAAGGTGGGTGGAGCTCTCTTGGAAGTCAACGCTGCCTGGAGGCATAGGTCTGAAAGGTATCTTTACTGAATTGAAGGGGATGTAACACAGAAGGGTAAGTTAAGAAAGGCTCTGTGGGAGGGCCTTGGGAATCGTGTGCATGTAGGAAAATAAGAAGATGAAGCAACAGAGCAAGAAGGTTCATACAGGGTGAATATTTGCAGGTTTTTTTCCCCCCGCAATATAAACCTTAGATTCTCCCCCATCTCCCCAAGAATTCTTTATCAACTTTTTATGTGTGTGTGTGGGGGGAAACAGGGTGTTACATGTTTTCATGTGCTTGTATACATGTATGTGTGTGAGTGTGTGTGTATGTGGAGGTCAGAGGTCAACTTCATGTGTAGTTCCTTGAGTGCCATATATACTTTTTTTCTTCAAATAGGATCTTTTATTAGTCTGGGTCTCACTAATTAGGCTGAACTTTTTGCCCAATGAACCCCCTGGGATAAACATGTCTCTGCCTACCCAGGGGAGAGATTATAAGCATGTGTCATCACCCCTGACAATTTTATGTGGGTTCTGGGGATTGAACATAGGTCCTCATGCTGGTATGGCAAGCACTTTGCTGACTGAGGTGATTACCCCAGACCCATGGATTTATTTATAAATTTTAATGCATTCATTCTGACCTCCAACTTTTCCAGATTTGGCAGTTTTGTGACTGTGAAATCTCTGGAATGCTACAGTGAGACAGGACTCCTAAAGCAGCCACTTTTAGCTGTTCATCTGAGCACAAGTGGATTCGGTTCTCTGAGCATCAAGTTGCTCATATGATGAACACTGACAATTACACATTTTTCCATGAAATAATTATGAGAAATAAGTGCGATAACACGAGGCAGTGTCTAGCAAAGCACTTGGCATGCAATAAATGTTCTTTGAATCTAAGAATGAATTGCCAAATAGGCTACTCTATAATGCCATGATTCATTTGTAACTTTTGTCTAATGCTGAAAGATATGTAATTATACTACACTGATCTGGGACTATTTACTTATCATAATGAAAAATTAAGCTTCTTTTCCCCAAGGGAATTAACTTTCCTCTAAATTTCATGTCATCATCCCTTGTACTTCCTTATCTTGATCTGATTATATCATGGAAAACTGTGTGTGTGTGTGTGTGTGTGTGTGTGTGTGTGTGTGTGTGTGTTCATGTCTCATTTCATGTTAAGTTTGTCATGAACATCTAAACAGGTAACAGAAGTGTCAGGAAAATAGACACTTGTTAAAAAGGGGTTCAGTCAAAGTCGAGACATTAAATGAACTTTTATATTGTCCACAGAAGTTTCACATGGCAGGGAGCAGAGAGGTGGCTTGCTGAGAGAGTTCATGTGATGACAGGACATATTTCACATCTGCCAGCTTCTGCTCCTTTGCTGCATCAATTCCTGAGCATTTGTTAAACACACCAGACAGTGAAAAGACTTTAGAATCCATTTTTCTACCTTTTTATTACCTGTTGACTTGGCATGAAGCTTTCTCTGGGAATCATTCTGAAAACAATGTCTCTTTATGTTTATTTCCAAGATTCTCGATTCCCTTGAAGGAGCAAAAGGATCGCATCAGAGATGCTGTTGAACTTCCATCCTTAGTCCTCAGTTCCATCAAGATCAAACAGATTCAATGCATTGGCAGTCACATAGAGCAGAGATCAAATCAGATGCATATGTGAAGCTGTGATAAAAGAGAGCTCAATAGAAAGGAAAAAAAAAAGGCCTAGGAGGCATGGCTGTCTGGCAGCTGAAGAAAGTACTCCTGCTATTATTAGAGGGAGCTGAATACAGTGCCAAGGCCCATAGAACCTAGTATCAGATATTTCACAGGAACCCAACGCGGAGTGATTCATTCATTTGCTCCTTCTGTAAATGGGGGAGTCAGATGCCTATTTTCAAAAATCTGTTGTTAGCAAGATTCAGGATGAGGCACTTTATAGTGGTTAAGATTTGTCAAATCCTTACTTCGTTTAAGAACTGCCAGCATCTATTGTCCGACTCTACTTTCTAACTGTGAAATTACCCTACTTATGCATAGCTACTTGATGGATATTTAGGGAACACTTACATGGCAACACACACTGAAGGAAGCCAACGCAACTCTTAGAAGTAGGTCATATCTTATGAGATTAAAAAGACTATGCACTTAAAAATTCATTTCAGTTATCTATTATATTTCTAAGATTATGCATCTAATTTAATTTTCTGTTAGTGTGCCCAGTAAATCTAAATATGTATTTTGATTATTTATAGATGTGGGTCACTGGATTTTCTTCTTTTTTCCTTTTTTTCCCATTGTTTTGTGGTAGGATCTCATGTAGCCCAGGCTGGCCTTGCTTGTTGCTAAGAACATGGAGTTTGCCATGGTTTGAATATGAATTTTCCCCCAGAGGCTCATATGTTTGAATCTTTGGTTGATGTTAATGTCAGAGAAGGCCATGGCAATTTCAGGAGGTAAATCCTTGCTAGAAGAAGGGATGTCACAGGGATTAGGTCCTGAGGTTGGCTAGCCCTCCCCTGTTTCTCTGTTAGTCTGCTCTATCACTCTGCTATTATAGTCTGCTGTTTGCTGTCTTAGCCTCCATGACGGATGTGACTTAAGCCCCTACCAGCTTCTGCAGTGGGCCATGCCTTTTCTACCACTCCTTGAGTCTAGGTATTGTCTCACAGTAATTGCTGCAGAGTTCCTACTCTTGGTCCCTCATGTTTACCAAACATTTATTGAATATGTATTAAGATTGGGTAGTTGAATGATGAAAAGATTCCTGCTTTAAAAAATCTTTGAAGAGTGTAAAAATAAACACAAGCATTTCAGACAATGGCCACTGACATGAAGACCAGAGAATAGGATTCGGTGTTGTGGATGGGGAAGCAGTTTCCTTGTTGCAGCTGGCGGGAAGAGCATGTCCCTATAAAGAGGATTCATCCATGAGAAGGACTGAGGTCAGCCTGTCAGACAGAAGAACATCAAGGACAGAAGTCTGAACATGGAGACAGTTTGGTGAACTTAAGAAGCCAAAGTCGTGCAGGCCTGGCAGTGCTCATCTGCAATGGCAGTATTAAAGGTTGGAGGCAGGGTGATGAAGGTTTTGGGCTACATAGTGAGTCTGAGTCTCAAAAAAATAAAAGAGAAAACTGAAAGAAGAAAAGAAGTAATGAAGAAAGAAGGAAAGAGAGAAAGAAGAAAGGAAGGGAGGGAGAAATACTGCTGAGGTCAGATATAGAGGCATTGTGTGGTCACTTAGCTCCTAGTGGATGATCATAAGGAGGTTAACTGTTCTCAGAATCAGGGAAAAGCCATTCAATGGGGTGTTTCTATCATATGATTTAAGTGCTAGAAGATTACGGGCTAGAAGTGACAAGAAGTATCTTCAGGGCAAAGTATAAGAGCAGGAGGGCATTTTATGAGGCTTTTGCAGTGGAAGGGCAGAGAGGTGATGTAGCTAAGTAAAAGGCCACTCGAACTGAGTTGATTCTTGAGAGTAAAGGGGGAGAAGATAGGAGGATGTGACAATGCCCATTTCAGATAAGACAGGAGAGGAACAGAATCAGACTTAAGAAATGAGGAAATAAAGAAACTTGCTAATCCTATACTTTTTCGGGAGATTCTGTGTGGGACAAGAATGATTTTCTCGTGGATAATCAATCTACCTTGATTCCGAGTTCATTGTACTTCAGGTCCCCAGAGACGTCACTGCTGAGCCCAATGCCTTTTCCCTTCTGCCACCCTCTTCTCTACCCCAACTTGCCACCACCTTCAGAATCCAGGGCAGTTTAGATGTTCTCAACCTGTGCTAAAATACACCTGTCCTCACAGAAACCACATTTCTATTAGAGTCTAGGATAGACTTATGTGTAGAAGGTACCTGGTAACAACATTCATGTTTTAATGCTAAAAATTCCAGCATTTAGTGATGGACCTTTAGTTTACTAAGAAATGAGTGTTAGATATAAATGCCAATGGGTAGCAATACCTGGAGTTGCATAAACAACTATTTCTGCCAAATGACTGCAAGAAAATCCTTACAGAGTGCTGGTGTTTGTGGTGACACTTAAAGTTTAGCAAGGCACAAAGGAAAAATGATGAATTTTTTCTTTTACTCTAGATTAGCTGTCCTAAACAGCATAGCTTCCAGATCCCTAAAGGAAAGTGTTCCCATATTAATTATTCTTATAAATAGGTTCAACCTGACAGGGCAGCCAAATAATTTTCCACCACCTTCCACACATTCATTATTCCTAGATTTCAGTTTATTATATTTAAGGGGCAGGGTTGAGTTTGATAACTCCTTAAAGCTCAGCTAATGAAGTGGAAAAAACATTAGTAAAATCAACTTTGTTTATATGGTTTAAACAAAAAAAAGCTTTTGACCGAAATTTTTCCTTCTATATTTTTGAATTTTTTTCCAGGCTGGTTGTTTTGGCATCTGAGATCTGCCTTCCAAATTCACCCACAAACATGTTTCTGTGGAAACAGAGCCACAAATAGATGAAGTGGTTATTGATTTCTCTTCTGGGGCTACCACCTGGTTTCTGCAAAACCCTGGAGAGCGTATGCCAGTCTCTATGTGTATTCTATCTCTCTTTCCCACTCCTACCTTTCCCGCAGCCACAGGGGTTCAAGATAATCCTGACTAATCTATTATTTATCAGAAGGCTAGTGGTTTAGCTGCATCTCAGTCAGCTTGGGCTACTATAACAAAATACTGAGAGCAGAGTGCCTCATGAACAGATGATATCTACTTTTCACACTCGAGGACCTGAGATCTGGGTTGCCATCTGGGGCAAGCCTGCTTCTTGGTTCATCTGTCATCCTCACAGTCTGAAAGGGAAGAGAACTATCCCTGTAAGGACATGATCCCATTTTTCAGAGGACTACCTTTATGGCCCAATTACTCCAAAGTCCTTACCTTGAACAACAGAATCTTTTTAAATAAATATTTTATTTACTTTGTGTGTGTGTGTGTGTGTGTGTGTGTGTGTGTGTGTGTGTGTGTGTGTGTGTATCAGAGGGCACTGTGTGTCCCTGAGGACCAAGAATGACTTCAGGAATCATCCTGTATTGCTTCTACCTCCTCCTTGCTTTGCTCTGGCCGTTTCTTCTGCTGGGCATCTTTACATAGGACCTGGCATCCGAACTCAGGACCTTTTGCTTGTGAGACAGTGTCTTAACTCTTGAGCCATCTCTCCAGCCCTAAACAACAGAATCTTAAAAGACACTAATATTGGGTTGGTAGGCCAACTACACAAGACAGCCTCATCTCAACCTCTAAATAGACTCCTCTGTGTGGTTTTTCTCATGGCCAAAGTCCTCTGATCCTGTCTTTTAGAGACCCTGTGATAGTTAGATTCAGGTGTCAATCCATCCGATGGTAGCAGGCTGAATTTGGGGCACAAATGTGAGAATCAGTAGTTAAGACAAATCCTTGAGCAAGCCTGCAAGTGATTGTCTAATTCTTTTTTCCCTTTCTTAGAGAGAGAGAGAGAGAGAGAGAGAGAGAGAGAGAGAGAGAGAGAGAGAATGAATCAGAGGGCACTGTGTATGCCGTGGAGGCCCAAGGATGACTTCAGGAATCACACTGAATTAATTGCTCTACCTCTTTGCTTTGCTCTGCAGTTTCCTAGGCTCTGCCTCCCAAGACCGGAAGTATAAGCCGCTACCATTTCCACCTGGTGTTTTTACATGGGATCAGGAATCTGAACTCAGGACCTGCTGCTTGCAAGTCAGAAGCTTAAATCTTGAGACATCTTTCCAGTTCTGATTGTGTAATTCATTTGGAAGACCCAGCTCATATTGGGTGGTGCTTTTCAGTAGTGGACTGATTCGAGGAAGTTGAAGGCAGAGGGACTTGCCCTCTTCTTTTGCCTGCCTTGACTTGCTGGGTGGAGTCTGCTGCCCCTTTTCTCACTGCTGCTGCTGCTGTTTCTGTTCTTTGCTAATGTCAGAGCCCAGCTCTTTGGTCCTGTTGCTGTTCTTATAGAAGTCGGAGTCCGGCCTCTTAGGCCATCTGGGTGACTGAGGTTTGAGGAATCTTCCTGAATGCTTCAGTTTTCAGTAACCAACTGTGAGACTTTCCAAGGATCTGTTGGTCATGAGTACAAGACTGGGATTACTGAGATATTCAACTCAAGAACTGGCAGCTACAGGCTGGACTAAGATTTTATCTTGTTAGTTAATGTAATAAATTTCCCTTTTGTCCGTATATGCATTCATTCTTTACATTTGTTCCTCTAGAGAACACTGACTGATATAGACCCCCCCCCCAACCCAGATTTAGGCCAATCCCTCAGAGACTTTCCATCAGCCCTTAGTCCCTCTCCCTGAGGCCCAAATTCGTTTACTCCACACCATCTCCAAACTGTTCAATTCTGCTTCCTCTCATCTGTGTCTTTCACTTTATGCTTTTAGCTTTTGCTTCCACTGACACCTACTCACCCATCCAGCCAACTTTCTTTCAACATTTCTTCCTTTTGGAAGCCTCCTCTGCCCTTTATTCTGGACTAGACCAAGTGTGCCTACTGAATAGACCCATGGTACGTCCATATAGTGATAATGACAAGCTTTTAAAAGTCTGAGATTACACAAATACAACATTTTGGATGGTTTGTTTTTGATGGCTGTTATAAAATGTATTTTTGCAGACTTCTATGGGCAGCAAGAGGGTCTTGTCCCTCTGGATGCTTTGAAGAGGATTGTCTCCTTTGCCTCTCCCACCTCTGCGGTGGATAGTCCGTTTTGTGGCTCCACATTTCCATCCCCGCTGTCCAGCTGCCTTCTCCTTCACAGATCTGTGTGATGTTCCTTTTGTCTTCACATTTAGGGCTCACATGGATGATCTGGGCTGATCTCCTCATCCTGAGGTCCTAAATTGCACATGAAAGTATTTTTTTCAACCAATATTTATATGTTTGAGAAGAAGGTCGAGAAAATATCTCTTGGGAGACTTTTATGCAGCCTACTGACTTATCAACTACCAAATAAACACTCTCTCAAGGGAAAGATGCTTTTACTGATGAGAATGAGAATGATAACTAGTTGATAGAGAAATCAGAGAATAATTTTAATAGTTTTCATGACACTTGTGTTTTTATGTCAGTGTACTATGCCGTGCTAATTCTCACATCAGTGACTTCCATCCTTCCACACTATCACATAAGAGAACCTTAGACACTCCTTATCTTGCTTATTCCTTAAGGTTTCATTCAAGCTCACCATGCTCTACAAAATTTACTTGACCAATAGTAGTGACACAGCAAGCCTCTAACATTTATCAAGCTATATAAGACACTGAGAACATTACTGTCCCTATTAAGGTCCCTACCGTTCTTCCTTTCTTTGACCTTCTATTTACAATATGTCTGTAGCACCATAAATACCATTTAATTATATGCTGTCAAATGCATTAGTTGTAGACTATACATGCAGCCTATTTATAAATTCTTTATAAAATTTACTACTTACATAGTATATCATACCCAGTTATTAGTATGACTAACCTTAATTAAAGAACCACTATGAGCCAGAAACCAAGCTAACTAGTTAAAATATTCTTTGAATCCTCAGAACAGTCCTACATTTAGTGCACTTTTCTTTTTCTCAATTTTCAGAGATGAAGAGTTTACCATTGTGAAATTATTTGCCATTTGACTGTAAGTGATGGAACTTGAGCCAAAGGGCATGCAACTTCAGAGATCACATACACTTACACATCATTGTACACATTTACTTCTATAACAAGGCCATTCTGGTCTTTTGAATCCAGGCAGACCTGACACTTTCTGAGACTGCACTTCATTTTTTTTCACAATTGCTTATTATTTGTTTGAGTGTCAGAAATGAAGAGAAGTTTCATATTATTTTTTTAGTGTACTTCTTTGTTTAAGTGATTCTGCAGCCAAAGTTTTTTTTTTTTTTTCCTACTTCAAAGACAGGTAACTCTCATATATGTTGTTGCTGTTATTAGTGTGTGTGTAGAGGGGAGGACATTTGAATGTGAATACCTATAGAGGCCTAAGAGTGATGTTAGGAAACCTTCTGTATTGCTCTTATTCTTTATTGCTTTGCTCTGGGGTTTCCCACGCTCCACCTTCCTGGGCTGGAATTACAGGCCACCACATCTGCCTGGTATTTTTACGTGGATTCTGAGGGTCTAAATCCAGGTTCTTTTGCTTGTGAGGCAAAGGCTTTAGTTTAGCCACTGGACTATTTCCTCTCCAAGTCTCATGGTTTTACCATGCAAATTATAAATGGTTGAGAGACTATGCTCAAAATGATGAAATGATTCCCTGACCTTACTGCCATTTTCCAAAAGAAGATTCTTACCAGATTCAGGGAGTTGAGGAAATCAGCATAAATTATTTTTATTCTTAAAATGTAGAGGTCATAAAATTACATTAGACCCTATAGCATTTGTCACACCAGTTGATGATCTAGACCTTAAAGGGATGGTGACAGAGCCCTGTGTTAAAGCTATCCAAGCTCCAATTAGAAGAACAGAAACTCATGGATATTCAAGAATTTCTAATTATTTTTGTGTGCTCTCTCCTTCCATAGCAAAACCTTTAGCTTTCTAGAACCATATCCATACAATGTTTTATAGCCATTCATTTTATTATCCAAAGAGAAAAGATCATATTAAGAAAAAAATTTTTCCATGATCATTTTTAAACAACTATCTTTGTAGCTTATGCCAACATGGGGTGAAAAACTTCAGAATTATGTATTTTGACAAAATTCATAAGGACATTTTGGTGCACTAAAATTTAAACACCTTTATAGAGAACAGCATAGAAATGTGTCAAGATTTCAAGTTCCCATAATTTAGAAAAATATTTGTCAAATAAGATTGTTATACTTTTATTAGTTTCATAGTAATGGTTCTGTTTTCTCTAATTACTATAGCAAGTATAATAATCACATAGATTTTTTATTTTACTTGCATATATTCTTTCTAAATGAATGCAAGTGTACTGGTAAAGTGTACTAATATTTCTTAGTATTTAAAGCATGAAAAGTATAAATTTATACTAAAATATACTAAAAGTATTTCAGAATCTTTTTTTAAGTTCACATGTTTATAATCAAATGGTTACATAAGTTAGGAGTCTGTAGGGATGTGGCTAGTTTTGTTTTTTCTTCATTCAAGCCGTTATCCAGGCTGTATTCTCAAACTGAGGTTTGAAGAGCATCCTTCAAGGACATCCAAGTTGATGGAATAAAGTGTTTTCATTGGAAGTAGATGGCTGATGATGCAAGTCACAAGCAATTTTTTTAAACATTTTTTATTATCTCTGCTCATACAAACTTAATAGGAATCTTTATTTCACTAGAAAATTGCTTTATGTAGCAAACCAGCTAGAAGATAATTTCCATATCTTTTAGGTGAATGAAAGCTTGAATGATACTTATTCATTTATTAGGTATTTATTATACTCAAGCAATGTAGAATATTAACACATTGGTTACTTATGCCAATTTTTTATTGACATATGCCAAAAGAGGCTGTAACCAAATTCTTGGCAAGAAGCAACAAAACATGAGGTTTCTTGGAGTTTAATTTCAGAATATAGAGTCCATCATAGCAGGCAAAGCATGAAGGTGGGTGACTCTTGGCAAATGCAACAGCAACATGAGTTGGCTTGCTCACAAAGGTCAAGAAGCAGAGAAAAAGTTGTGTTGGTCCTCAGCTCAGGCCTTGGATAGTGTAATTGTCTTCGGATTGGGTCTTCTCTCCTTCTCTCCACAGTTAATCCTTTCTGGAGACACCCTCACAAACATATCCAGAGATTCTTTTCTTAATCTTCTAGGCATTTTGTAATCCATTGAAGTTGATAACCATCATGGACAATAGTGAACATGTTCATTTTTGCCACTATAAGGAAAGTATATGAAAGATTTGTAGGATGATAATTTTATTTATCATGGATATAGCTGGCTGAAGTTCAGCTTTACTATGAAATACTGAACAGTCACAAAAATAGCATTTAGCTTTGTCCTCTGACAGAGTGATGACTTTTTAGATTTTCTTATTCTTAGTAAGAAATAACAAAGTATTTTTAATCTTCTGTAAATGTGCCAGAGTATCAAAGATTCTGGGTCATAACAGTGTTATTTTCTATGATGATTTTATTATATCTTGATTAATTATTTAAGGAAACAAGGTGTCAAGGTAAGCATGCCTGAAATAATTCACCAAAAATATTCACATATTGTTGGAGAACTTCAATCACTCTTATTTATGGGTGCTGCATAACCAAAAGATTTCCTATTGGTAACCATTGACCTAGGCACACTCGGGTGTCAAGAATTTTATGTTTATCTTCTCTTTGACATGTTAAAGATCTGTCTTGAAGACATCTGACTACAGAGTCCTAAAATGATTATTGTTGCTATGACTTTTCATCAGATGGTTCAATTAGGGCTACAGAACCACAGTAATGATCTGAGACTATCTCTTTAACCCTGCTTCATGCAGCATAGGGAACAAAAAGGATCACCTTGTATTGCAGGTTAAGGTCATGTTATGATAAATTCTGTCCTTCCTCTTTTTACCCATCCTCTATCATCTAGAGAATTCCAGGGTCCATTCCTTATTTATCAGTTTCCCTAAAAATCCAGACTCCATCATTTCTTTAAGGCTTCCCTCATTCATTAATGATGAATATTCTCTGCATAACCTAAGTAAAATAACCCCAGTTGTTCCGTGTATTTATCTTTTACATCTTTCCATTCAATTTTTTTACAGAAACATTTTGCAAAACCATAATCACTCAATAATTAAAACAGTGTCTTCACTTTGTAGCCCATGTTGATCTTCATTCACAGTGTATTGGCCTCAGATTTGCAATCTGCCTCAGCCTTTCCAATGCTGGGATTAGGGTGTTCATGCCACATCTGGATCTAGCTATCACCATTCTTATTTTGTAATTGAGAACATTACCTTTAGAAAATCTAAGAATCTTGATTCAAGGTTACCGTGGGTAGTAATTGATGGAATTTTAAAAGTTTTATAGTCTGTGTTCTCAATCTGTTAGTCTACATTTGACCATAAAGGAGCCATATTATTCTTTTTGTACATTATATTTCGGAGAGGAATAAAATATTCAGCAACTTTCCCTAAGGTGAACAGAAGAATATATTTTTCTTCAGGCTTCAAACCAGAGCCACAGCCTCCTAGCTGATGGATGGGCATTGCCCCAACTAGGAAAATTAACTGAAATATTAAATACATTATTAGTACAGTGTCTCTGTGGAGCTAAACTCGAAGTACATAGCCAGACCAATGAGAGAGAGAGAGAGAGAGAAAGAGAGAGAGTGTGTGTATGTATTAGTGATGACAGAAAAACACATGAACATGAATTTTGGCTTCCTTATAAAATATAAATAAATACTTTGCCTTGAGTCTTGTGAAGGAAAAAGCCCACTATTAGTCATCTCAAATCAAGCTCACTCCTATACCTGTTGATTTTAAGTCTTTCTCATTTAACATTATTTAATTGCCATATAAAGATTGGTATGCCATCCTTGATAAATTCTTTATTACACTTTTTGATTTTTTAATGCTTTGACACACTCATACATAAACAGAATGAACTATATGTATTTTTACCCCAAACTACCCAATTCCATCCCTTCTTCTGGTCCCACCTAATACTTACTCTTTTCCAACCAGTCTCTCACCTACTTGTCTTTTTGCATAGGTTTCATCTGAGATGGCTGTACTGGCTAGTGTCTGAGTACTTGCTGGACACAGATGACTTATTAGTGGGTAAATCTACAAAGAAGTTCCCGTTCTTCTGTCTCCTGTCTCTCAGGGAGGTATAGTGTTTCTTGAGATCTTTCCTCATCCATGGTGAAATGTCAATAGGTCAATAGTAGTTGATATATCAGGTCTTGGGGAAGTAGACATTGCTGCAATGAGTTCAAGTTGTTCTTTTATACTCTTTCCCTCCAGAAAAAGTGAGCAAATGAAATACTGAAAAAAAATCAAGATTTTACTATGAAAAGTGGTACATACATTTTGACAATACGTCTATACTAATTGTAGGTATTTTCTACCTCTCAGAAATGGTTCTTTCAGTATGTTTAACAATGTGTATGAGTATACATATATGAAACAATTTGAACATGAAATATATGATTCAATATTGTCTTAAAAGTAATTTTTAGGGGCCAGGTGCTGACTTATGTTTCATCCATCCTTACCCATGTAAAAAGCTGGTTGTGTTGATCCACATCTGTAATCTTACTGAGATGGGAGGCAGAGACAGGAGAATCAGCTTCAAGCTCCTGTCAGCGAGGCTGGCAACACAAACAAGAGTGACCCTCTACACACACACACACACACACACACACACACACACACACACACACACACAGTGGTATGCATGTATGTAAACACACACACATACATGCACACACACACACAAAAAATACACTCAGGCACTAAATAAAAAATAAAAATAAAAAACTTTTAACTTTGATCCAGTTAATTATATCATACTCTTAATTGAAATGATTTGCCTTTAAATGGATATTTAGTACACCTAGTAAAAATTCAGAAAAAAGACCATACTGTCTCAACGAAACCTGCTGTTGCTTAGAATACTGCATGAACAATTCCCATCTGCAAATGGTTATTTATTGCTTAGTTATTTTTAGAAGCTTTTTTCTGGATCATTCGCTCACAGTAGCCTCTGGGTGGATTTTCAGAGTTTAATAATTAGCTTTCCCAGTATAGATTACACACGACACAGAAGACAACATAAACACAGGATTCATACACATACGTCAGTGCACAGTCACATTAAAATAAACAGGTGTACCTTTCATTTAGATTTGATCAGTTCAGGCACTGATAGAACAATCCTTTAAAGGCCAAGTATCTGAATTACATGCAAATAATCAAGGAGCTACTTCTTCATCCAAGGATTATAGTTCTTTTCTGGACTGTGTCTATAACTTTTAATGAGGTTATAAAATGTTTATACTCTGAAAATGTTAATTATTAGCTCTGAAGCATAAAAACTCCACAAAGTTCTTCAAATTTCAGTAAAACATTGTAAACCACTCTGCTGCAACTCAGTTATAAAACAATTTGTATATATTAATGTGGAATGTATAAATATTTTATGCATGTTGCATATGTCTTGGACGATCCATATGTGTTTCAAGCATTTGCCAAGGTTATTGTTGCTGCTTGCTATTTAAACAGGTTTTGAATATGTGTTGTCCAGGATGTCTATAACATTATGATGATCCTCCTGGGATTACAGACATGTGTCACTATGTGTGCCAAGATCTTGAAAAGAGCAGACATGCTGTTGGATTTGTGTTTTATAATGGTTAATCATCGTTGTCAGTTTGACTGGATTTAAAATCGTTATAGAAACACACCTTTGAGTGTATAAATGAACTTCATTGAAGAGGAAAGACCCATGCTGATTGTGGGTGGCACCAGAGCTGTGGTCCTAGATTGAATAAGAGTGAGAAAGTGAGTTGAGCATCAACATCCATTTTTGCTCCTGACTGCAGATATGATTCTAGCCACCTATCTTATGCCATCATACTTTTTCTGCAATGATGGGCTGTGTCTTTGAACTGTAATGCAAAAATCCCTCACAGTCCTCCCTTAAGTTGATTTTTATCAGATATTTTTGTCACAGCAGTGAGAAAAGTAACTAGTACACCCTTGTTCAGAAAAGTCTCATCCCAACCATGTAGAAAAATGAATGACTCTCCGCAAAGATACAGATGATTTAAGCAGTTAAGTCTGGAATCTGTGAGTTGAGTCACCTCTCTTTAAAAGGTGATCGAATGCAATTAGAATCATCTTCTGCAAGGAACTTTGGACTGAAGTTCATGTAACAGTGTGGTCAGATCAACTATTACAGGACCACATGCATAGAGGTAAGAGAAAGCAGAGACTCAAAGAAGGTAAGGTAGAGTAGATGGAAATGAGAAAGAGATGACAGGGCAGAGAGAAAGGGAGAAGGGGGAGGGAACAGGGGAAAGAGAGAGAGAGACAGAGAGAGAGAGCGCTAATATCCTATTATTTTCTTTGTGGCATTTTGGTCATTAAACTGCTTCTGGACTAGGGCAATCTGAATATATTCTTGCCTCCACTGCAGATGAGCTAGCTCATTTCCATTCTTTTTTTTTTTACCAAAAGAAACCTTAATGAAACAGAAGTTGAATCTGAACAGAACATGTTCATTCATGTCAGACCAGGGACAGGAGTCATCCTCTGCGTTTGTCAATTAGCACACACGAAGCTCTCCGTTGTCATGATCTCTCACACAAATGTGACAGGGTTCAGGTGTAGAACTGAGAGCTTTGTTTTTTTTTTTTTTTTTTGACAGAATGTTCTCTCTAGCCATCCATTCTTATCTATTTAGGAGAGTGGTGGAGCCTGGACAGGTGGCTAAAGAAAAGATGGAGACAATTGCATCCTGAGAAATAGCTTTGGAGTTGATCAAATAGTAATACTATAGAATTAAGTTCCCTTAGGACCTCAGTGTATTGGGTGCATTTGTTGCTTTTGTGATCTAAAAAAATAAAATCTGAACTTTCGAGTGACAACACTGACTACCTTGGCTAATAGACAGTTTTCCTGTTCTCCTGCTCAGTTGTTTTTTGTCATGTAGAACATATCTTAAATATCAAACCAATGAAACCCTTACATAGTCATCTAAATTTAAAGCCTGTTCTTTGATACTTTTTACTCCATGTGATTCTCCTTACAATGTTCATTTCACTAAATGAATGAATAAGACTACTAACAGCATTCTGAATATTCAAATTAGAGTCACCTATCTCCATGTCACAAAAGAAATTATTCCAAAATTTCATAGTCCTATGGATGAGTTTTAGGTTATAATGGCTTAATAAAATTTGGAGGTTCTGGTATCAATTGATTACAAACTTTTCTCTAAATTTTTGTAGAAAGTATTTGTAAGAATTGCTTCCAGATACCAGTTTAAGATGTCAGAGTAAAATTTCATTTTCTTCTGGGCTTGTAACATAGCTTTTGCCTGCTATATGTTCATGTGTCTCTTCTTTGTGTGTTTCCTGAGATGTCTTCTCTTCTGAAGGGCACTATTTCCATCATGTGGGCTCCTCGTCATGATCTTATGTAATCCTAACATCTCCTATAGCCTCATCTCTTAATACTATCATAGTAGGGGTACCAATGTATGGAATCTGGAGGTAAAGATATGCAAACACCATATATTTTGTATAGGATTCACTATCTTGTTCTTGTGAAATGGGACCAATGCTGTATCTCACATTTTTATAAACAAGCAAACAAGGCTTGTGAGGGTTATGTTACTCAAAGTTCTGTAGCCAGGAGGCTAGAAAAACAATTGCATAACCCCACTCTGTTCTCCACTTCTGCTCTTCAAGCCATTCAAGAGTAATATCCTTGATATATATCAAGGGAATATACATTCCCAATGGACTTGTGAATCATTAGAACTCCACTGAAAGTTTATTAATGTACTTCCACGTTCAAATCTATATTGAATTCACATAGGAGTTCTTTTCTAAAATCCATGTATGACCACCCCTGATTCATGCTTGAGAACCAAGCAACTGAGGTTAAAATAAAGGGACAGAAATTGTCATGGTTTAAGTAAGTTTGCGATTTTATGTTAAGCCAGATTCATAGCTTTCCTTGTTTGTGGGTTGGACATGTGTGAAGGGATAGAGCAACATGTGCCCCTTGTTGATCTTTGAAGATGACAGACAGACTAGGACCTTTGTGCTTACTCAGAGCAAGAGCTGATCTGGAAGGCTAGCTGAGAAACAAACAGGAGTATTAAACCTGGCATTTGATTGCTGGTCTCCATAGTCAGTGATGAGAATCTCTCAGCTAGCATCCTTATCATACACATACTCTCAACCTTGTTTGTTTTAGGTTTGATTTTAAAACATATCAGCTGATCAACTCTCACATTTTGTTTTCACCTTCAACCACAAGTAGGAAAGAGTGAGCAAATAGCAGAAAATAATTTTGTTTGATTTCCTAACTGATCTGTACCCAGTGATTACTTCTCTTTCTTTTGTCCGTATGCAAGCATCCTGCATACAGAGTCCTTGTTTTGTAAAACTATGCACCGAACAAGGTCATTGTGATATGTGAACATGTTAGAAGGCGGGCCTTCAGAAGAGGGATGGTTAGGGCTACACTGGTGCTGGCAGAACAGACATGCACAATGAATGCTGGTGCGCTTGTCTTCACAAGTTGAATGCCAGTGGAGATACAAACAGAGAAAGGAGGGAGGCCAAGTTGTTTTGTTGTTGTTGGTGGTGGTGGTAGTTTGTGTATGCACACATGTGTGCATATGTATATGCAAGAGAGCCTGTGGAGGTCCAATGGTGACATCAAGAATCATCTTGGATTGCTCTGCTTCCTTAGTGCGTTGCTCTGGAGTTTCCTATGCCCCATCTTCCAGAGCCAGAAGTGCAGGCAGCTCCCATTTCCACTTGAAATTTTTACATGGGATCTGAGTGACCAAACTTAAGTCCTTTTGCTTTTGAGGCAAAGGCTTTAACTTCTGATCCATCTCTCCAGCCCCAGAAGACAAATCTCAACAGAATAAGACGTGACCTATTCTAATGTGACTATATTTGAAGGATCCTTTGGAAATTTTGCAACTAACTGTTGAAGAAGATATATTATCCTAGAACTATTTTTAAATTAATAAGATTCATGTTTAGTTGTCTGGGGTAAAAAAAACTTTTGAGATAAACTGTTGGGAGTTGTGACAGAAGTGTGGTAGTAACAGAATGTGTAAGATTGAAATACTCTTCCATACCTCATCTTGCCTCAATTCACCTGCCTCAGGTTTGTTTCTGATTTTTGTCTGCAGCCATGGCTGAGGCTGATTTTTATCTGCAACAAGATCGGTTGTTTTATTTTTGGTGAGTCTTCACAACTGCCTTATTTCCTAATCACATAGAGGCAAACTGAACAAAGAGATAAAAGGATGATTCCACCTTGGCTTTTTATAGTATATCTGACAGAATGTATCTCAGTTGTAGCTGCATGCTTCAGTGAAAGGTAGATTGGTTACAAATAGTGTTATTTCACAAGGGGATGGTTTTCAATGATTTGTATTGTGAAAACTAACTTTGACATGACTTAAGATTCTGCAGTTTTAATTTTACCTATTTGGCTTCTGAGACATATTCACACATGTAGGAGTAATAGGTGTCCTTTTGCTAGAAGGTCATGTGTGAAGTTCATTCGGCCTCTTGACTATAAAGTTGCTAATTTGTTTCTCAGAATGAGGATGTGCTGGACACATGCATGTCTATCATGTATGGAGAGGATCCTGTTTATGCAATGTTATGTTGGTGAAGTTTAGTCTGAACATGGTACATGAGTTACACTCTAATATCACTATATTTAGGAAAGGGAGTCATATGTATTTCCTCTGCTTGCTTACTTTCTTTATTCTCACACATGTCCTTTTATTTTATCCTCCTCATCCTTATTTTTCTCCTTCATGTATGGGTGTGTATGTGTGTGCCTGAATGTGGGTGAATGTGCATGTGTGTGCGGGCATGTGTACAAGAATGTACTTGACTGTGTGTGCCTGCAGAGGCCCAAGGGTGACATTGGGAGATATCCTGGATTCCGCTTCCACTTTATTGATTTGCTTTGGGGTTTTCCAGGCTCTGACGTCCAGGGGCAGAATTACAGGGCACGACCATAGCCATCCAATATTTTTACTTGGGATTTGGGACCCAAATTCAGGTCCTTTTAAGCCCTGAGCATTTCTCCAACCTCTATACCCTTTTTAATAAGCCTTTTCCATGGACTTCTTTCTTCCTTGAGTTGTTCCTCATGACCTCCATGGATTGCCTCTTCTCCTTGTCTCCTTGTCAGAGCCTTAACACATTAGTGGGTTGACTCTTGATTTCCACTCTCTAGACCATTAATTTTACTCAAGGCAGGTAGCAGTGTCTTCCTGTTTCCTGAGGAGGGTCATCAAGTGAGTGGTCACACTTTCTCTCCAGGATTAATGCTTCTTCATCACTGTGGTCTGCATGCTTCTAGTTCATAATTCAAATCCCTCTTGATATGGAGCAGAAACTGATCATCCCACTACGCCAGGAGAGCCTATGGAATGTGGCTAGAAAAGAAGCCCCAGAAAGCTGTCTTACTATCTCCACCTTGTGAAGACCTAGCTAGAAGGAGCCATCTGGGAACCAAGAAAGGCCCTTAGCAAACATGGAAATTGCTTGTTATGATAATCACACATGTCTCAGCCTCCAGAACTTTAGGAAAGAAATCCTATTGTTTATAACCCACCTGCTTTCTGGTATTTTGCTACAGATGCTTCAGTGGACTGAAGTCAGAAGTTAACAATGCCTTTCTGATGTCTAAAGAGTCAAGCAGCATGTGCCTAAGGTGGAATGGGAAACAATGTTTTGAACAGACTTTAGAAAACAAATTAAAGTGACACCTAAAGAAGTGGATTGTTTGGATAAAGAAGTAATGAGATCCTCAGAATATCTCCATATATAAATCTGGAAATGGAGGCACGGAACCAGTCCCCTGACATTTTCTCATCTTTATATCACTTCAGAATTTGAGAATATTAGGGAGCTGAAAGTCAGGACTAAGCAGAGAAAAGCAGTGATTTACATTTAGTTCTTTCTCAACACAGCCTTTCAACTTTTCTGGCCCATGAAGTCTCTTGCTTTATTCATTTACAACTTGGACCAGAGACTCAGTTAGTTTCTCAAAACATAACACCTAATTTCAGGAAAACATCAGAGGCTTGTTTTAAAGATAAAGAAGGAAACAGAACATGGCTATTCACTAGTTCTAGAAGAGAATCACCCTGGTTTGTACAGAGGAAAAAATCTGCTCTCTTTGCCCAATGCTGCATTTAACAAAGGTTTGTAGAATGAAGTGGAATTTCTCTGCCACCAGTGAAAGAAGTCAAACCAATGGGAATTTACTTGTGGTAGTAGGCATATGTGGAGGTAGGAAGCTTGGAGGCAAGAAGTAGTTCTTTCTTTCAAAGAAAAGTAAATTCGGGGAATAAGTTAAGGCACAAGCAAAAATTTAAAATTTAAAAATCTTTCTGCTCAGCAAGTGCATGAGGTTTTAAAAATCTCTAAAAAGATGAGAGGGAGAGAAATGGATTGATTTCTTTTTGTTGTTGGTTTGTTTTACAAAGAATTTCCTTAAATAAGCAGAAAAGGCTGTGTTCGTGTGTGTGTGTGTGTGTGTGTGTGTGTGTGTGTGTGTGTGTATGCGTGTGTTGGAGTGGGGCAAGGATGAGAGAAGGACATGTTCTTCCAAGGTGCCACGCTTATACACTCCATTCTCTTTGCTCTCGTCCCTATTGTAAACATCAGGAGTCCATATGTTTTCCATAGTAGCTGCTCCAGCTCTTACATTCTTGAAATTTACCTCTGCTTTTTTTCTTAGCAATTCCTTCAGATTGGAAGCTTCTAGTCTTGGCACTCCAGGTGCAACATTTTCCTACTTCTGTCCTGTCACGAATCCCCTTCATTCATAATTGGTTCATGCATTTGCAACAGTTGCAGCTTATGTAGATCCATGGACATAGACCACAGGGCATGATTGTCACAGGTTCTTCCCATAATGCAGAATCACAGGTTTAGTTCTGCTACATCATAAATTATGCAACTTTAGACAGGTTACATAACCACTGTAAGTCTCAATTTCCTTTTCCATAAAAGCAGTCACAGTGGTAGTACCTGTCATATGAGGTTTTATGAGTTGTTTAGTTATCCATATTAAGTTGAACAATATGTGCAAAGAACTTAGAGGCTGTGACTGGCTGGAAACTCAATGAACATTACCAGGTGTTAATAAAATCAATGTGTATTCTTATGACCTGAATGAACATTTACGTTAGTGTGTTTTTTCTCAGCTTCTTTCTTTCTTCAGTAATTAGTATTTTTAATACTTATGAAATGAAGATGTTAACAAAGACTTTGGACATTTAAAACCTCTAATTTCTGCCCCACAGCATGATTAAATACTCAATGGTATACAGAAACATAATTCTTAATTTTTCAACATCATGCAAGTGAAGCGTCCAAACTTTAGTCTAGTTACTCTCTTCTGTGCACCATTCAATCTTGCTTTTCATCCTTCTGAGAGCATTCCATAGATACTCTGGATTGATCTCGGAAACTGCTTTTGGAAACTTGTCCCACCATCCCATGTCCTTAGCCCTACCTTCTACCATCCCAAGAAACAGCCTTCAGGCAGCCAACAGTAAGTACAAGTCATCTGCCTGTGGCATGTGTGAAACTGCCCAGGACCTCACCTAGTATCGTACAGTGCTTTAACAAATGAAAGAACAGGTTGGCTGGTTCACTAGTAAAGGAAGCTAAGCTAATTACCTTTCAGAAACATGAGCTTTAAGCATTGCCTTTACAGGAGTCGTGCTTGGGGTCGGATCTTGATAGGGGAGAACATTAGGGCAGAAGTAGTTTAGAGAGAGCCACTACAGACACAACAGGGCAGGAGGGGAGATCTGAAGACTTTAGAGAATCAGCTGAGTTCTCCAAAACAAAGGAGTTTTCTCATTTGTATAGCTTTTTTAGGGATGGCAGGAAACATGTGCAAGAAATCAGGAAGGTACTGATAAACACTGGTTATAATTTAAAGATGGCTTGGTCCTGACCAGAGGAGAGGGAAACTGGACTTATATATGCAAGTGGGTCGGAAGGGAACTGCCAAGGGCAGGGACAGAGGTTTCAGGGATTGGGGGGTGGGGCATGGCCCAATTTCTAGGAGAGGTAGCCAGAGGATATGTAACCTAATATGGGGATGAGCAAGACCCTCTTGAAATTTGTAGACATCTGCTCTCCCTATTTGCTGGAATCACTGTTAGGGAATGAATTAGAACAAGTTTTTGTAAAGCTGCCTAGAGGTACCTCTGTCCATTCCTTTGCTTGCATGCCAAACCACAGGGCTATAGGTCAATTCATTCAGGGAAAAAAAATCTTCGTTTGAAGAAATTAGGAAACCAGATCTAACCAGGTTTTTCTTTATTTTTCTTTTCACTGATGACAATTAGGATCCCATCCCCACCTCATGTTTTAAAAAAGTAGATGACAAGAGCAGTCTTCTAGTTGTCCTTCCCCAGCCAGCCGTGGCTAGGTGAGCGCACACAGGACATATCTATAATTCAGCTCAGGAATATTTCTCTTAATAATTAATTGAGAATCACAAAAGAGGAGGCCCAATAGGCCCTGGAACAAAGCTGCTGCCAGTGGAGTGTGGCAGTGGCATCCCAGGTGCCAACCGAAGACTAGTCCAGGTCGGATCCGCTCCAGCACTTGGACAAGCATGTCCACTGTTTGCCACGCTCAGCCCTGGGGCACTGGGAGACCCGACTCGAAGTGCAACCTGGCCTTCCAAGTGTGTGACAGAGCATGTCAGTTCCCATTTCCCACCATGAACAACTGTCTTTTTTGTTTTTCTGGGGATTTATGGGGATTGCATATTGGCATCCATGTCCTGAAAGTCCATTCTGGAGTAGGGACATTTCTCTGGACTCTGTACTTGTATGCCCAGGGAGGAGCACTGTACTTACAGTGTATGTTTGTTTTTAGAACAGAGGTGGACAGTGGTAGAGATTAGACTGTGCTGGGGGATAAAGCTCAATTGATAGAGTGTTTGGCTTGACCCTCAGAAAGTACAGGAAAAAAATTATGAGTTAGAGTCACCAAGATAAAGGTACCCCTGTCTTCCACTTCCACAGCCTCCCCCCGGCATAGAGCCGTCAAATTTCTTTTCTTTAGACAGCAACAGGTCCGCTGAGTGCTTCTTTCAGCCTCCTGAAGACTCCAGCCAGGTTCCTCTTGAATGTGCCCATCGCTCTCTTAAACTGTCTCTTTCCCCCACCCCCAGACTTCTGCCTGAAGAGCAGCTTCCAGCCTTGGGCAAACTGCAATTTCGGCCACTCCTTCTCTCCTCCAGCTCTACGGAATGGTTTAAATTGATCTTCTCTGCGCTCAGAACTGGACCAGCTAGGAACTGATGCTTCAGACTCTTTATACCAGGAATGGTCGAGTCTACGCTCCCGGTGCCTTCGCAGCCAAAAGGAGCGTTCCATGGACCCGGGGTCTCCGGAGAGATGCACCAGAGCCCCACCCCCAAATATACTCTCTGGGGAGAGCGGAGGAGGGACGCCAGGGGAGGGCAAGTGAAATGAGGGCAGTGCCTGGAGAAGACGCCCTAAGGCAGTCCGTTTTTTTGAGTGCATCTCCCCTGGGTGACCTCTGTTTGCTAGGATTCTCTGGGGCGCCTGCGTTACCTTCGGGACACCTATTCCAGCTCCAACGGGGACACCTCTGCCTCTGGGATTTGCTCCTTTCTTCTAGGGGTGGCAGTCAAGTGCTCTGAGGATCCTTTTCAGAAGCTGGGGAGCCGGGGGGGCCAGGACGAGGGATGGGGGTGGGGTCGCGGTTCTGGCGTCGTGACTGCTGGAGCCCAGCTGCGCTGGGAGGCGCCGCGGGCGACAGCCCCGAAGGCCACACCCTCCGCCCGGCCTGGCCCCGCCCCCGCCCGTGCGCGAACGCGGCCAGGGGAGGCGTGTGCTGCTCTTGCAGCCAGCCAGAGAGGGAGACCGGGATGGATCCTGGAGAAGGAATTCAGGCTTAACAAGTGATCGCTGCTGTCTAGGATTCTGTGTCTTTTTGGGAGGGAACCTTGACTCCTTTTCCCAGCCCAGCTGTCTGTGCAGAACTCCAGAAGAAGCAAGGGTCTCAGGGGTCTTGTTTAAGGCAGCCCCATCCTCACCCCCTGGCTCCAGTAGCGAGGACTCTACGCTTCTCTGGCCCAGACGACACAACTTGCTCAGTGGATATTTCAGAACCTCCACCTGCCAAACCCGAGAGAGATTCCTCTTACCCCCGCGAAGACTGTTTTGCCCCTCCTCCAGCTGTTGCAGCCAGAGGCGGAGAAAAGGAAACCACCGGGGGGATTTTCTCTATTTTTATTTTTCTTCCCTCCTGGGAACTGTAAGTATACCTTTCTTATCTTTCCTCCACGCTGTGTTCGGCTGTTAGGAAACTGTGGACATTTGAGGGATAAATAATATCGAGAATGTGACAGAAGGGCATGAATGGAAGGCGGTTAAAAATAAACCAGGAGGTGGGAGAAGGGAGGTGCAGATGCTACGTGGAGCTCTGGGGGGCCAGCCTAGGGGATGGGGTGAGTGCGCCCTGCTTAATGTGTGTCCAAACTGGAGGGAACCCAGGTCTTGGAGACCAGGGTGAAATTAAAGATGTCTTTCCCTGGTGAGGTGGGGTTTACATTTAGCATCCTCTGGCCTCATCCCAGCCTCTCGGGTTCCCCTTCTTTCTAAACAGCTGATGAACGGGTTTGTACTGCTGCCTCTCCCAACATTAGGATGGCATGCATTTTCGCAGCTTTTGAGCAACCCACAGGGACTGTATAAATGGCGTGCGTGGAAGTACATGTTTCTATGGTGTTGGCTTTCTGGTTCTCTCTCCTTTCTCCCTCTTTCCCTCCTCCTTTCTCTCAGATAAGGTTCAGGTACCACCCTAACACAGTTGCAGGAATTAGCATCCAGAGATGAAAACAGCCTTGTTGGTGGGGATGAGAGGAGGAGGGAAGGGGATGCTTGGGAGCACAGAGATTGAAGAAAAGGAGGGACTACAAAATCCTATTACTTTAATGGTCTTAAAGAGGATGGGGAGATCACCCACAGAGATCTCTTGCATAAAGGCTCCTGGGAGGTGACTTGAGCAGATTCTCCTACCAGGAATACCTGGAGGAGCAGGATTTTAAACCAGTGGGTTCTCTTCTCTCTCTCTCTCTCTCCTTGTTATCTTGCTTTCTTTCTTGTCTTTCCTTTTTTTTAAATGTCTTTCTGAAAATGTGAGGTAACTAGTAGCCAATTAAAAGGAAGACAGGTTGGTGTTGGAGGGTTGAGAAAGAGTTAGATAAACAATAATTACTAAACCTGAATGCATACATGAATAAGAAATCATTTTGTGTGGGACAGAAAGAAAGTAGGTCTGCAGCTCCTGCAAAAGTGACAGTGGCTTACAAGACCCTCTACTTCAGGATCCTTTGGGAGTTACTCAGGTGGAAGAGGCATGTGCGTGCATTGTGTAAATAAAGGATACTTCAGTTGCACTCAGGACTAACTTAAGTGGCGTATGTATAACTTGCTCCAGGTAAATTGGGGGAGAAATTGAACAAACTATCAATTTGGGCAATTGGGGCTATGCAAGTCTTCAGGAATGTTGATCCAATACTCAAGAGTGAGCACACAGCCCTAGACAGGCTTTGTAAGTATGGATTTGGACACCTTTGCGGTGGTAAACACTTGTGAGGTGTAAGTTGATGTCAGGGGTCAGGTTAGCAAAAGAGGATGTTGCATGGGATGACTTCAGAGGTGCATTTTCTGATTTTTGTGTCTCAGTCAAGGATGGGTGATTGACAAGCCCTGTCTGCCATCTTCCTGCTTGTCACCTCATGAAACTTGTGTGTGTGTTTGTGTTGTAAGGCTGACACTATCAGCTAGGAGCAGCAGGTGGTCAAGAGCCAGATCCCATTAATGGTTTCAGAAAGTCATTGCTCTTATGCTGTCCAAGTGCTTCCAGTAATAGAAGCTGGAGGGTGCCCTGCATTCTAATGGACACATCCTTTCCAGTTCTCAGGGTCACTTTCTGTATTCTTAGAAGTCCTCTTGGACAGAGTAAATAGAGGAAGCAAGAGGAGACAGGGGTTTTATGAGTCCTGGCTGAGGAGATGAGTTCACTGTACTTGGGAGGCCAAAGTAAGGAAGAACCGCCAAGAATAGCAGGTGAGAGTGGGAACAGATGAGGTCTTTGAGGACCCTGTGAGCAAGAAGGAGAAGGTGGGGGGAAAAAAGAAAGATGAGATGAGTCAGGGAATGAGAGATCTGAATGCAGTTATAAAGTGAAATGGGCCAAGAACAGCGTCCATGCAAACAGATTTAAATGATAAGGCTGAAGTTCTCTCAGAAAAGTGAAAAGTGTAGCAGGTGAACATGGAGAGAGACTCTGCAGAGAGACTGTGGAGAGATTGGAAGCTGGTGTTCGCGCCTGGGTTGTGGGTGGTAGGGAGTGTTCAGGAAGCTAGAGCGAAGAAAAACAACAGGGACATGTTTCAGGGAGTCAGAGTGTCAAATTCACTCAGTCATTGGTGAGGTCTGGAAGTCCTGGATATTCTCAGTGGCATAAGGCATGATCTCTCAGGGATCCATAGACAGACAATAAAAGTCTGGGTTAGATATGCATTATTCATAACTGCCATGTAATGTTATTCACTGTATGCAAGATAGTGTGCTGGTCTAATAATATCCATTATCTTCTTTGATTCTTACAAAAGTGGAGTAAACAACATGAAGTATATACACCACACTAGATAAGGTGACTGAAGTCCATTCAGTAGTGGATCCTACACTGAAGAAAGCTGGTTTGTCTCACTTCCCTAATCTTGACTCAAGACAGAAAGATGTGGAAGGACATTTAATTCAGCTACATCTTATGAGTGAAAATTAAGGAATGGTGCCATGAGGAAAATGAAGGATAGAAATAACTGTACAGTAACAGTGTTATTACTGCTGAATGAAGAGAATGAGAGTGAGAATCGTTAGCTGGCATTGGTGAAGGGGCAGAGGGAAGCAGGAACCCTATTGAGAGTGGAAAGAAGGAAAAAAATAAGTGAGTTGCCATGAAGCTAAATGGAGCTGAAATAATAACCAAAGAAGCAGAGCAGAAAGATGTTGTGTGGAAGAGAGAGAGAGAGAGAGAGAGAGAGAGAGAGAGAGAGAGAGAGAGAGAGATCGAGCCAGCTAGTGTATCCTCTTGAAAATATATGGCCTCCCAGTGTGATTTGCCTGAAGACCAGAGAAGTGTTTGTGATGTAAGATGCTGTTTGCTCTTTTGGATTTGATTCCTCTTTTATTTTTCTCCTGTGCTTGTTTCCTATTCCTTTTCAGGCGAAGTGCTTCTTCTGAATGATTTTAGCCAAAGGATGCTCTTCATTTCCTTGATGTCTATGGAGAACTCAGAACTGGGTCTGTCTCTACCCAAACCTCATCGAGTTCCTTTTCTACCTCCAAGGTCTTTGCCTCTGTCCACGACTTGGCATTGCCTTTGGGTCCAGTAAAGCCTTGATGAAGTTAAAGGGAGAGCGTGGGGAATCAACCTCATAGACACTGAGCAGCAATGACTGGACATTCTTAAAGCTCCGTCTTAACATGGGTCAGGACATCACTAGAAGGCAAGTGCTAAGACGAAAGACTCATTTGCATATTATTCAAATTTGATGGACAGAGCTTTGGACAATTTCCGTGCAGAAAAAAATATATTTCATTTTCTAGGCACAACTGCTGGCTGTCAGAGGCTTGCGGTCTTCCAGCACCATCGCTGGCCACATCTGAGACATCTTTCCAGATTGGAACATCTACCCCCACCAGAAACGTAGGTGTTGGGGAGATTGCAGCATTTTTTTGACTTACGTTTTAGGAGCACTCAGCTGTTTGTCTAGTCTAGCCAGGCTCTGAAGAGCAACATCGGATCTCTGAGAAGAGAAAGCATGGGGCATGCTGATTTAAAAACAGAAAATGCAAAGTTGGACTGAAAATACCCTTAGTCTTCCAAGCAATCTGCTGAAGGGTAGCAAACTTACCTTAATTTGGTGAGAAAAGAAGCTGCCCTATTTTCCTTTCTTCTTCTTCTCCTTCTTCTCCTACAACTGGAAGCAGCCATTTCCTCACACCACCACCATGGAGGTTGCAATGGTGAGTGCGGACAGCTCAGGGTGCAACAGTCACATGCCTTATGGTTATGCAGCCCAGGCCCGGGCCCGGGAGAGGGAGAGGCTGGCTCATTCAAGGGCAGCTGCAGCTGCAGCTGTTGCAGCCGCCACAGCTGCTGTGGAAGGCAGTGGGGGTTCGGGAGGGGGATCCCACCACCACCACCAGACGCGTGGGGCCTACTCTTCCCACGATCCTCAAGGTAGCCGAGGTAGTCGGAGGAGGAGGAGGCGACAGAAGTCTGAGAAGAAGAAAGCCCACCACCGCCAAAGCAGTTTTCCTCACTGCTCCGACCTGATGCCCAGTGGCTCCGAGGAGAAGATCCTACGGGAACTGAGCGAAGAGGAGGAAGAGGAGGAGGAAGAAGAGGAGGAAGAAGAGGAAGGAAGGTTTTACTACAGCGAAGATGACCACGGGGATGAGTGTTCCTACACCGATCTCCTGCCCCAGGACGATGCCGGTGGTGGTGGCTACAGTTCTGTCCGCTACAGTGACTGCTGTGAACGCGTGGTGATAAACGTGTCCGGCCTTCGCTTTGAAACCCAGATGAAAACTCTGGCCCAGTTTCCAGAGACTTTGCTGGGGGATCCTGAGAAAAGGACTCAGTACTTTGACCCTTTGCGCAATGAGTATTTTTTTGACAGGAACCGACCCAGCTTTGACGCTATTTTATATTACTATCAGTCAGGAGGTCGCCTGAAGAGACCGGTCAACGTCCCCTTTGATATCTTCACCGAGGAGGTGAAGTTCTATCAGCTGGGAGAGGAAGCCCTGCTCAAGTTCCGGGAGGACGAGGGGTTCGTGAGGGAGGAGGAAGACAGGGCCCTGCCGGAGAACGAATTTAAGAAACAGATCTGGCTCCTCTTTGAGTATCCAGAGAGCTCCAGTCCTGCCAGGGGCATAGCCATCGTGTCTGTTCTGGTCATCCTCATCTCCATCGTCATCTTTTGCCTGGAAACCTTGCCCGAGTTCAGGGATGACCGGGATCTCACCCTGTCCCTGAGTGCCAGCGGGCACAACGGGCTGCTGAACGACACTTCGGGATCCCACCTGGACAACTCGGGGCACACCATCTTCAACGACCCCTTCTTCATCGTGGAGACAGTCTGCATCGTGTGGTTTTCCTTTGAGTTCGTGGTTCGCTGCTTTGCTTGCCCCAGCCAAGCGCTCTTCTTCAAAAACATCATGAACACCATCGACATCGTGTCCATTCTGCCTTACTTCATCACTCTGGGCACGGACCTGGCGCAGCAGCAAGGCGGCGGCAACGGGCAGCAGCAGCAGGCCATGTCCTTCGCCATCCTCAGGATCATTCGTCTGGTCCGCGTGTTCCGGATTTTCAAACTCTCCAGACACTCCAAAGGCCTGCAGATCCTGGGCCACACCCTCAGAGCCAGCATGCGGGAGCTGGGCCTTCTGATCTTCTTCCTCTTCATCGGGGTCATCCTCTTCTCAAGCGCTGTATACTTCGCAGAGGCGGATGAGCCCACCACCCATTTCCAAAGCATCCCGGATGCATTTTGGTGGGCTGTGGTCACCATGACAACCGTGGGCTACGGGGACATGAAGCCCATCACGGTGGGGGGCAAGATCGTGGGGTCGCTGTGTGCCATTGCCGGTGTCTTAACCATTGCTTTGCCAGTGCCAGTGATTGTCTCCAATTTTAACTATTTCTACCACAGAGAGACTGAAAACGAGGAACAGACACAAATGACACAAAATGCTGTCAGTTGCCCGTACCTCCCTTCTAATTTGCTCAAGAAATTCCGGAGCTCTACTTCTTCTTCCCTGGGGGACAAGTCAGAGTACCTAGAAATGGAAGAAGGAGTTAAGGAATCTCTGTGTGCGAAAGAGGAGAAAGGTCAGGGAAAGGGAGAAGACAGTGAGACAGATAAAAACAACTGTTCCAATGCAAAGGCTGTAGAAACTGATGTGTGAACCACTTTCTCCACCTGCCACTGCCCCATCCCCCCCATCTCCAAATATATTTATGCATAGAGAGTGCAATTCTGAAAGTGAAATATGCAAATGATTGCATAGCATACAGTAGTACGCTGTTTAATGGTAATACATGGCATAATTGTTACTAAACTTGTACTACATATCAAATAAATGATACATCTTGGAGAAGAGGGAGGCTTAAATAGGAACAAATCTATCTTTATATTTTTTATTAGAATGCAAGAATTTTGCACAAAACTGGAAAAGATGTTATTGGTAAAGATGGTTCTCTGGAGAGAAGCGTCTGTGTATGTGAGTGTGTGCATGTGGGTGGGTGTGTGCGCGTAACTAAATTGTCAACATTGTTGGTAATTGTGCGTGATGGGAAAGTTGGCATTTTGAAGTATTTACTATGTAAGAACTAATGAATTTGAGCAGTCATTTATCAGTGCTTTAATAGCATCTCCTATGTCTTTGGATTCTGTAGTTGTTTTTTTAAAACATTGTAAGAATTACTGTGTAGAAAAAAGAGAAAGTACATTATTTAATAGAATATAGGTCACAATTTAATCTTGGATTTAATTAAAGTTTATTTTTAACTGGAAATTAACTTTTGAAAAGGCTGCAGGGGCCTTTAGAAATTGATTATATTTTATTATTAATTTTGGGAAGATATGATAACAAATGCCTAATGTTCTGGAAGAAATGAAAATGAAAAAAGTGTAACAAGTTTTGTTCACAGGTAATAGGACTCGATTTTTTTTTCTTTGCACTACTTTATATGCTGAAGATGGAGAGACACTTCATACTGTGAATGTTTACTAATGTATCAGTTCAATGACAATCATTGGAAGAATGATTTCTTAGTCTTATTTTCTTGCTCTCTTCCTTTCTTTGTGTGAGACTAATGACCACACAGACAGCAGCACACGATTCTCTTCTATTTTGAAATCTAAGTAATTGATCTACAAAGGGACTATGATGTCAAATTTAGCAGCTGAATCTTTTTGTTACAAAGCTGAATCTGGTTTGTTACAAAGATGCTTCAGAAACCATACTATTTTAAATAATCTTCTGCCTTTTAAGTCCAGAATAATTTAACCAAAGTTAATGCATGCACTGAGAGAATCTTTGAAGAGATGAGATGCCCAGCAGCTAACAGCGATTATGGTTTAAGATCTTTCTATTAAATATGCAACAAAAATGCTAGATTTAAGTTCATTTTTTTTCCATGCGTGTTCAGCAGCACAGGAACAGAGTGTGGGGGATTTACTTCAAATGCTGAAACACTTGTCCAGATGCATAGAGGGAAGAATGGTGTCAGAACATGTGGTTTCATCATTACCATCCTTATGTTTATGGCAGTACTTTCTGACAACTGTAATTACATTTAACTCACAACAGGTGTTTTGGAATTTGACATAGCAACAAGTGATCAGCCTTGTGCCATGACATCATCATGAAAGACAAATTACAGTGCTTAGTATGTACCCATACGTAAGAATTCTTACTCTCCAGTTTGTTTAAAAAATCGTCATGCAATGTTTATCCTGAAGTCTGAGGGAAAAATATCATGTAGACTACTTCAGCCCATACTGAAGTATGATGATGGTGAGCAGACAAACAAAACATCAATGATGACAGCAACATCTCTCAAACTGTCATTGGATAACTATCACCTCTCCATTAATTGTAGTTGAAGCCCAAAGGGAATGTTAGGATTACAGTAAAGATATACCCTTCTTTCTGCCCTTTCCCTGCCAGGGGTAGAAAAAGACAGCGAGCAGTGAGATGATTGAATGTGAAGACCAAAGATCAGTAGTGGACAACAAAAAAATGCTAATATAAGGCAATGGCATCTTATGATAAAGATTTCAAAGATGTCATTATATTGATTAATGATTTGTTGGTTCAGCACTGGGAAATGAACCCAAGGACTTTTGCATACTAAGCATGTGTTCTCCTACTGAGCATTACTTTCAGGTCCTAAAGATAATATTCTAACACTTTTTGGATTTGGAGCAAAAATGGAAAAAAAAATATTAGATGCAATTAGTCACTGTTGCTTTGTAAAAGACACCGAAACATGTATGTGGCTAAATTTCTTCCTTGCTAGAAAAGAGGGTCCATAAAGCATGCTATACCATGGGGTTAACAAAAGCATAGGAAATCAGGTTTAAATTCAGAAATGGTAGGTGTCATGTAAAGTCTTGATACTGTTTCTAAGTTTTTTATTATTTCTTTTGGAGAAAAAGGAATTTGGAGCACATGAGTTTTGTGTAACTTGTCAGAACAGTGTAAATAAAATGAATTATTTATTCAATGATAGCATCCTTACAGCAAGCTAATTTTACAAACAAAGATGTTCAATCATGACTAATAACTAGAGTTTTTTTTCTTTTGGGGGAAGACCTTAGGCACATCATGACAAGGAAAGTTAGCTGTGGAAAAAGGACTTGATTTCTTAAGCTAGTCTCCTCACCTAGTTCAGGTTATATAAGATAATATAAGAACTCTTTAGTATAGGATGTTTATTGATTATTCTGTAAAGAGGTAGCAATAACTTGGTTATATTAAGAAGGAAAAATCCACTGAATTCCATTGTTTCTATAATTTTTTTAATCAGAAAAGTTATGTAAAATCTATTTTATGGCATAGGTTATATTGCTAATTTGTTGCTAAGATTTGTGAAATACGTTTATTTAGGAACCCAGGGGCTTGCCTTCATCTCATTGTTTTTAGGGTAAGAAATGAACAGAAATCAGTTATGGACTTTCAACAAAATGTTATTTGGTGTCTTTTAAAGTCTGTTTTTTCCCCATGCAAGATGTTTTTATGTTAGGTTGTGTGGGTTTTGAGTCCCCTTTGAAAGGAAAGTTTCAAAGCCCTTTATATGTAGACAGAGGCATGTCTGTAAGGGGCACTTCTTCCTGTGAAGGCAGGGCATTCAGTGCAGCTGTGAATTTATAGCTATTTTCCAATACGAAGCTAGGCAGTGCTTTAATCATTTGTAGAAGCTTCATGCCCAGGGAATTACTTCCAGGGGCTCTATGTAAACTGAGTTAGGAAACTACCTTAGAGGTAACCACACGCGACTTGATGGGAACCTAAAAGGAAGTGACAATGTTAGAGAGGAGAATTTTGGGGATCCTTTGGTGTTGCTGTTCAGACAATAATTAATGTTTCCCAGAACACACTGTTGCAAGAGTCATACTAACCAGTCTTTTCAAGGATGGATGTATTACTTTCTCTTGAAAATGCTTGGAAAAGAAACAGTTTTGTCTATGAGTTATGGGGAAGAGAAGAGGGGTAAATATTACTATTGAATATTACTATTGAAAGGGATAGATGCTCTAGGAATTAACAGCTCATTCAGGAACTCCACAAAGCTGACTTATTTGCTATAGGCAAACCATTTCATCTTGACTTTCATGGTTCCTGATATCTTTTCTCCTTTCTAAGTATAAAAACGGGTTGGGGGCTACATGACTTTGTCACTTTTAGTTTCAAAATTCTACCCCTGGTTGAAGTATCAAACTAGATTGATGTTGCCTAAAAACCCCTCATGTGAGAGTAGCTTGGATGTCTTCATTAAGTAACAAGAACATAGTGGTTTAATTAATCCTTGTTAGGTGAACTGAAAAACAATGAGTTGGAAATTTTTTTGAATGTGAACTAAAATGAATGTACAGAATTCATTTTGAAGTCCTTATTCCATCAACTTTTAAAGGGAAGGGATTTACTTAATGAAAGCTCTTCTGTCTCCAGTTGTATGCATATGGTGAAGGTTGGTAAGTAAATATTTTCATTTCATGCTTTCAGTATATTCTTGTCGGTAAACAGAGGATTCTGACCTATGATGAACTCATTTTATGCTGAGACACATGGAGTGTTCCACAAGCATTGTCTTCCCTGTCAAAAGTTTTTAAATAGGCTCATTGAAGCTTTGAGGAAATCTTTTCATTAAGCATGTCTATGTTGAAATAGAACCCAGTATATGAATAGGACATACTTAAAGAAAATATTCTGAATTAACATATATATTGTCTCAGTTTATAGAGAATCATTAACAACCATTGGAAGATTATTTTCAACTTACTGAAATAAAATCAGTTATGCGCTGCCTCTAGTAGAATCAGAAATGATGGTGGTGGTGTTATTTTCCAGGGCTTAGATGTGCCTGCAACATTAATGTTATAGTTGTTACACCACAAAGTGAGAAATACATGTAGATTTGGTTAACATTTGCAAGTGAACCTGTAGTGATGTGCTTATGTGCACAGGGCAGAGAATAACACCCCTTTTTGTGTTTTTCTTTTTTTTATTAATACAGTTTAGAATGATTACGGGTTGTCATTCAGTGACAAAAGGGCCTGTTACCAGGAATCTTCTTGACTCAAAAGTCATTCTGAACTCTGCAAAGGACATTTGATGTGGACAAAAGGTACTTCTTGGTTTTCCTGATGAAAAGAAATCTGATTCTAAGTATATCGTAAATAAATTTTCCAGATCGATGTAGTCTCCACAGATTAAACAACAATCCTCCTTTCTAGTATTGGTGTTCACATTCCTATTTGAAAGAAGGCTGATGGAGTAGTTTTCAGTCAAGATAGAAAGAGAGAAAGCTGTTTTCTTCTTTATTTTTCTTTATCTCTTGCAGTAAATGGGCATATGTATTTTTAAGAGTAAATTAAGATTAGGACCATGATATGAGCTTTATTTCTGGCTTGGCTGCCTGTTTCCATAGCAGTCCTGATTTCTCACAGTATCTTCTTCATAAAAGTATGCTAATACATATCAGGCCATATGGCCCAATTTGAGATTCAGAAAATAAGATAACTTCTTTCGATGTGTAAATGAATGAACCCGAGGGCATGAATTTGTTGTTTTGAGAAACATGGTCCATAGTTCTGAGATGAGACTCTGAGACTCAAACATTGTTTTTCCAGTCCTGTGGGATCAGAATTGATACACGTAGTGATCACAGAGCTTTGCTGTCATTCTCAAAGGATGCTCCCAAATTCACTGTTCCTTGTATGACTGATCTAAGCTTTTACCCTCTTGTTGTTATTAGTCTCTAAAAGGTAAACTCACTTTGAGAGACTGGAACCTAACTGACTTTGAAGAATGATCCAGAAATAGACATCTCTTATTTTCTGACCTGAAAATGATCTGTTTTTGGAGATTATCCATGTTGGTTTGTTATCTGAGACTGGTTTGGTCTAGACTCAGTATCTCCTTTTAAATAACCAGTGAGAAAATGTAGAGAACCATATGATGACAAAATAATATGGTACAGTAAGCTGGGTGTTGTTGGCATGCCTGTGGTCCAGCACTTGGGAAGCTGAGGCAGAACTTACAAATTTGAAGAGGTTCTAGACCACCTGCTTTATATAGCAAGACACCATCTCAAATAAAACAAAGCAAAACAAAAAAGCAAACAAATAAACATCTACAATAAAAAGTACAAAGAAACACAAGAAACACCAGAATTAGAAAGCTAATCAAAACTTACCTGCAAAGTTCAGTTTGATGTGTTGATATGTGGGATGAATTAGAATTAAATTTTGTTGTGTTTATTTCCGTTGCCATAGATAATCAAGAAGTGACTTGTGGTAATATGATGGAAGCAGAAATGAACTCCCTGAATATATAAGTTGATATTTTCTGTGGAAAGTGGCAGGCATGCTAACCCACCTTCACAGTAGTCTTAGTAGTAATTGCAGTGAGTAAATAATAAATATAGAAGAGTGTCTGTTTTTATCCAGCTATTAATAGTATATAGAAACATGCTAGATTTTTTTTTTATAGTTCTACAGATCAACAGAATGAAGGCATTTTCTTTCCACAGTTTCCAGCTGGCTGATTACTGAAGTTATGTCATTTGTAAATCAGTTAAAATTTTAAATAAGTAGCTCTTTTAGATATCAAGCTGGACCAGTGCTAGCTAAAGAATTCTGCATTTGCTTCAGAAGAACTATATCAATGTAACATATTTTTATATATTATAATTTCTTATTTTGCCTTTATTCTAACAAAAGATCTGTAAACAAATGGACAGTCTGAGGTATTAGAAAACTGACTTTGAAGTAAAGTGAACTGTAAAATTTCTTTTAGGAAAATGTGTGGGGAAAAAGTGAAATACAAGGACTGAAAAATCTTTCTTTATATTTCAGGTTGGACTTTTGTGCCTTATAACTATGAGTTTGTTAGGGTTAATCTTCATATGATACAAGAATATAGAGTGTCATTCTCAGGAAGAAGGGCTAATTTTTTTCTTTGTGGGATTTTGCAGATTACTTATTTTAATTTTATGTCTGTTCTTTCTGTTATGCAAAGGATGCACATGGCAAGAAAAGGAACTAAGACAGACCTTATTTTTCTCCTGAAACAGTCACCTAAAACTATTACCTCTGTATTTTTGTTGTAGTTCAACTGAGAGACAATTGAGTTCCTCGATTATCACAGGCTTAATTATTTCATTTCCTTTAACCCCTGAGGACAGTCACATAAAAATGCCATAGAGTATTTGCAGAATGCTATCTCTCTGAAAGATCAGAGTGATTATCATTTGAATCTCCCCACCCACTCATGATAGGGTACACATTAATTAGCATGGAGATGTTTGGCATTCTCTGTTTTTAAACTTAATACTCCCGTACTTCAATAGATTGATGATTTCCCCAAAGAACACTAATGGTGTTGATAGCACCTGAGTGAGTCTTTCTTTTCCTTTTCAATTGGTAGGGATCATGATCCAAATGAAGCTTTCATTGCTATCATTCAGAGTAGGAAATAATTAATGAAGGTCGCGTTGAGCTGAAATCTATGAAGAGGTGATAGAATCTCTAGGGTGTGCATTTTGATTCAGATTTATTTGTGCACTTCCTCACCATTCCTGGTTCTTGTGATTGCTGATATTACTGTTGCAGGAAGTTCTTTACTTTAGATGATTCACCTAATATTAACAGAAGGATTTGGAAAAGCTGTCAGGGATTCTAAGTTCACACTGTCTTATTAGTTTCAGGCATAGGTTGAACTAAATGTCTTAAGAAATTAATGTACTTTGGGATTTCAATCTGCATTCAGAGTTGTTTATTTGGAGATATATTTAGCTTAGAAACTAAGTGATTTATTCAGATTTTCTAAAAAGTATAATGCAATGAATTTGTGTTTCTTCCTTTTAATTCTTGATTTTTTCCAAGTCAAGAGCACATTAAGTTAAAGGTTTTCTGCAAATGGATTGGAAGATAGCATGAATATTTGACAGTTTTCTTATGTAACATTGGCTGTTGATCCCTTAAGAAAATTATTTCAGTAAATGTTTAAAACAACACTGGTACATGATTAATTGCTGTATTTTTATCTATAGATAGAAGAGCCACCTTAGAGATAGCTTTTCATTCTGGGTATCTAAAAGTGATCTTAGAGTTCTTGGCCAGTTTCTTCCAAAACAGAACTAGTTTTCAAAGAATTTTTTTTTGTCCTATGGGAGCAACAGGATAGAAGCCGAATCAAGAACCAGAACCAACTGGGAGATATATGGAGTGGGAGGCAAGTGGGCAAGGAACAAAGAATGATGTCTAAACTAAGCCATTAATTTGATCCTAAAATTAGCTACATCAGTCTAAAACGGTTGCATTCTGTAAGGCTAATTATAAATTTTTGTGAACTCAAGTCATCCAGTAAAGTGAATTCATTTCTTAGAATAGACATGTGTGTGTATATGTTTCAATGCCCCAGTTTTCTATAGTCTTCCCATACACATGCAAAGCTGTGATTTGATTCTGTAAATGGAGGGTAAAAGTTATTTACATCTTCGTAAGGATAAAACTCACTTTCCACCTCTGAGAAAGGGACTCCTCAGATCTTTAAGAATTTGCACTTGGGGTCAAGGTGGTAGGTGGTGCACTGGAATCAGGAATTAAATAATCTACAGAAATCCTGAGAATGAACAGCTGTAACCCAGAGCTGCATGATGTGTTTATGTTGCCTATTATTTGTTTGTGTGCTAATGCTGAGAAGAATGGAGAAGTCATAAAGTTTGTGCAACTTCATAAGAATTCTGCTGTCATGTGCTCCTTCCTAGTTTAGCTGCAGCAATGACTGCTTTTCATCCGCATGGAGAAGAGGTGTCACTTCACTAGTAGAATCTACAGTTTTCACAGGCTTCCAGGCAGTGTGAGAAAGAAAGGGTTAGATTGGAGAGATAAGGATGAAGCACATACAAGTATCTCAAGGTGTGAATCGTCTTGCGACACCAGACTATTTTTATCCTCTCGTGGGACCGGGTAGAATCTTTGGACAGGAGTAGCTCTGTTCAGGAATGGTTGTTCTGTTCTTGTGTCCCTCTGTGGCACAGGGGGTAAATTACACCTTCATTGCTCAGACATGTGGAAAATTACATGCTGGAAGCATTATCTTTTTATTTCAGTTTTGAAAATCCTTCACTGTACCATAAGCTTTGCAAGAGAGATTAGGAAAGTCTTCTGACTTAAAATTTTTTGTTATACTCCTGTAAGACTTTGGTAAGGAATAGAAACAGAAGACTTGAATGTAAGTTTAAGCCAAAGTAAAAATAGAGATGTTGCAGAGATGTATACTCTTCATTTAGTTGTTAATCTTTTTGCCCAGTTGTTAACCTTTATTTTGTAGCTTTATTTTGTACCTCTTCCCTAGTCCCTCATTATTGCTTCAGCAACAGTCCACCTCAAGAAGGTTTCCTATGTCCTTTGCTCACACATTTCTCAGGGAGAGCTATTTCATGTGTGATCATGTAGATGTCTTGTTATTTTATAAACCAAGTTGTAGTGGTGTATGCCCAGAGAGCTTCTCCTGTCACCAGCAGTGTGAGTCTGTTCTGTTATTATGCTAGCGCTTTTCTGCCCATTACTGAACAGCTGTGATTTGTGAAACAGCTGGATGGATATTAGTTGCTTTTATCCATTTTTCACCCAGATGTTTTATGACCGTGTAAAAACAACCCCAGTGTGGAATAACCTCCTGGAAGCAGCAGACACACACACACACACACACACACACACACACACACACACACACAAATGGCAGTCTCATTCAATTCCTGGGTGAAGTGGTTAATATTACCAGCTTCTACAATGCCTCTTGCATTATTCCTTAGACTGCTAGTGCTGAGGTTTGACTGTTACATTTATGTTTAAGGGAAAATATCTACACATAGGAGGCATTTTTAAGTTTTTCATTCAGGGTGAACGAGGGGAACTGACAGACTGGTAAGCTGCAGTCTTGGCACTCAGCAGTCTATTTTTAGGTTGGTCTCTCTGTGACTGACTTAGCCCTGACTAGAGACCTTAAAGAACAACAGTGAAATGTTTTATTATGAAGATTTTCAGATTTATAATAGTAGACAATATTTTGGTGGTGTTTGTTGTTTTCTTACTCTGGTTAAAATTAGAATAAAAGAAGGATATTCAGACATTTTTTACCTTCACCAGCTCAGTAGATGACGTCGAAGCTCAGAAAGACCTATGATATGCATTGAATGTCTAGATGCACTAAATAAAACTTTAGGGAATCACGTTCCACACAAAGACATATGGAAATGAGCAGTGTTTTTGCTTAGTTTTCAATTGAATTCCTCCTTTCTCAGAAATATCCTGTATGACTTAGGACTTGCTTCCTCTTGAAGAATGAATTGGCAGATTTTCATGTTATTAAAAATTATACTTTTAATAAATTTCGTCCTGTGTTCTAAAAATGTGATTCATTTTTTTGTAATAGCTTCTTACTTCTTACTGTGAAGTAAACTGTCTTCCTAGCCAACATGATATATTTCAGAATTTTTGCACAAGTCATGATAATAATCAGTGTTGCCAAACAGGGAGAACAACCTCGTGAACAATTCATTTTCTTTTATTTGAAAGAAGTTACATTTCCTTCATTTGGTAAAATGAGATTACTTTGTGATGAGAGAAAGGAACAGACGGAGAGAGAGAAGCAGATTTAACAAAAGCTAAGAGCATATAAAAGCCATAGTGTATAATCATACTTTTAATTCTGCGAGTAGGATTTCTAGGACCATCTTTCTTTGGTTCCCATAGAAATAGTTTTCTTTAAAATAACCAACAGTCCTGACTTGAATAAAGACATGCGTTTTCTGCTTAGATAAAACGTAAAAGGGGCTTTAAATCAGTGCATTATTTATTTATTTATTTATTTTTGTGGCTAATTTTCTTCAGGCAAGCCAAATGGAATTACATCTTGCATTCTTGGAGGTAGCCAAATGAGGGAAGCTGAGGCAGACTGTGTTTTTTTCTTCCTTCTTATGGACCTTCTGCTTGCATTAATGAGATTCAACAGATACTTATTCAGAATTCATTTGTCATTTAGACCTGGTCTCACTTCTCACTCTTGGAATCAGAATGCGGTTCTGTTAGCATTTTTAGCTCTCTCTCACAGCTTTACTTTCAGAAGAGTTTGGTTTTCTGTGAATTGGGTTTTCACAGCTTTTTATTCTTGAGTGTTTTCAGAACTTACATTAGAGTCCCTGGTCTGAGTCTTCATTGGAGACAAACAAACATTATCTTTAATTGAAGTCTGTTCTACTTGAAGCCAAAACAATTGGTCAGGCCAGCAAAGGAAATGGAAAAAAAAAATAAAGCCAAGTTGATTGTTTGGCACTGTGAAGCCATGGATTCACTTCAGCATCATTAAAGCCATTAGAATCAAATGCATCCCCTATTCTCTTTAAATTTGGAAGCTTTTCAATTTCTCGCTATTGTGATCTACCTTTAATTGTAAAACCATTATCTTCTGGGATTTTTATGTTTTACTTTAGCAAACTGCAACTATTCCTAGTGCCTTAGAAATATGACATTATGCATATTAAATGCAAATGAAACTGTGTTTTACTTGAATTCTTAAAAGTGAGACATTTCCCTTACATCATTTTTTGTGAAAGTATTTGCACTTTTGTAAATGTATGTTAACCTATATTAGCGAACATATCATTAATATTTGAAGATATTTAGACAAATGGTTGAGTTGCTTATTAGTATCACATGAAGATGAAGATACGACTTAGAATTTTTCTAAATATTGGAAATTAGAGATGGAAGAACATGCATTTATTTACAGAAGCACACAGAGTAATAGATGCCAAAATGCACTGTGTGATTTTTTTCAGAGATACTGTAATGGAACAAGTGCACCTATCCAGAAAGTGTAATTTAGAAATATGAGAGTACATTAAGTAGCTGATATTTCTTAGTTATTAAATAAATGTATAAAACATAACATTATCTTTGTGTAAGGCATTTTAAAAAGTATATTAAATAGACTAAGAGGACATGTGTAAATGCTAGCAGAGCAGAATTTGACCATTTGAAAGTTTATCTCCCTGGAAGAGCTATTATGTTTTTAAAGGAGAATGTCTGTTTATGTGTGCATTTTGACATAAAAGTATTGATCTAACCATCAGTAACTTTTATTTGGATCTCGACCTTGTAACTCAGCTATAGGTTTACTTTTTCTGGATTCTAATAGATAGTTGCTGTGGCGCTAAATAATCATTAATTAATTACTTCTGTGACAAGCATTAAGCTTTAGATTAAAAATAGAAGGAACAATTTCTGCATATTGACCCCTAGAGAAATTACGATCTCCAACAGACATTACTCTTTCACTAGCCATTTAGAATAGTTGCTCAGTGATCATGTTTTACTGCTTCTTAAAAATTTCAAACACATTATTTCACCAAATCCTATGTCTATTAAAGCCTAGTCATGATTTTGTAGTCAAAACTGGATCATGTTTCATGAAAAAAAAAAAAAACAAACATCTTTGATTTCTATGGAATAGTATTAAAAGAAACTCTTTTAGTAAGAGTCTCTGAGATTGATGCTTCATTACAATCATTCAAAGACAACTCCAGGCAACATTTATTGGGAAGTTCAGAACACATAAGTGATTTAACCTCATATTAGCAATATAAAATAATAATAAATAAAAGCAATACAAAGGAGCTCATGTTTTAAGAGAGTCCACAGTTGCCATAGGGTGCATCTTGTAGATCATATTGGTTGCCATATGTCAATTACAATGGAAAATTGGGGATCAGAGATTATCAAATTAGAAGGTTTTGCTATTAAATAAAAATAGTAATGTAATTTAATTTTAATATTGTTACAGCTTCTACAATCAAGCCTTAATTTTAGGCAATTTGTGATTCCTAACAGTAGATCATAAGAACAAAAGATTGAATGCTGCATCATTAACAATTAGAATTTGCCTTTGTATATTTGTGTGAGAAAATATAAACCTACTAGATTACAGTTTCTATCATTAACCTTTTAACATTTGTTGCGGTCTGCCTGCATGGTTGCTGATAAATGACCATTACACAGCTTAAGGGAACAAGGAGTTTACTTTCTTATGACAGTCCGATTACAGTTCATAGTCCAGCTTGACAGGAGAGCACACACCAACACCAGGGCTGAGGGAACTGGCCACCATAACGGCTGAGAGATGGACAATCCTTACTTGCCAGACAGGCATGTCTGGCCAAGTATACAGAAGGATGCCAACTCTCTCAACCAGCTCTCTGTGATTTAACCAGGGCCTAATCCCACCCACCATGGGCTGGGTCTTCCCCATCAGCTGGACAATCTCCTTCAGGTTCGCTCTGGGCTTAACTCAACCACTAATTCTCCACAAATGTGCCCAGAGCTCAAACCCTCAACAGTCAAGTTAACACCTGTGCTTAACTATGACAACATTATTATATTGTAATGATTAATCTCTGGAAATGCCTGGAGATGAGCACAGTGGCAGAATTGGCTGAGTGGCCATGAATGTCTCTGTCTGTCTGTATTAGGACAATGAACATATTTGTCTGTGAACCTCCCTTTTTTGAAAAAATATTTCTTAGCAGATCAGTAGAGAAAAGTGTACAAAGCTTCCTCCATGATTTTAGGAGAATCAGATGGGGGTATTTTTCTAGTTTTGGACTACTTCGGTTATTTGTCCATATGCAAATCAAGGCATGTTATGTTTTGATTTGATAAAATAGTTAATGTATGCTTCTTATGAGTGGCAAATATTTTTAAAAAGGCTAATAAAAACTATGAAAAATATTTTCATGTGTATTTATGCTAGTACAAGCTAAGTGGCAGCCTTATCCTGGCTTCTGCCAAATGAATTAGAAACTCAAGAGAATTTCAGCAATTTAAGATGTTCCTGGGGTAGGGAGGTGGCTTAGTGTAAAAAGTGTTTGTGGTAAAAGAGAGAGGACCTGAACTCTGGTACCAGAACCACTGCTGAGCTGGACAGTGTCTTTAGTCTTAGTGCTCCTCAATTCCTAAATGAGATGGAAGCCAGAGCCATGAGAATCCCCAGAAGTTTGAGGGCTGGCTAGTTACACAGAGATGAAAAGCAAAAGGCCATGTCCCAAGCAAGGTAGAAGGTGAGATAGATGACTGAAATTGATCTCTGACCCAATATATGTTTTGTGTCATATGTGTACCCACACTCACATAGACTAATAAGCATGTGCACATACTCTCTCTCTCCTTCTCCCTCCCTTTCTCTCTCTCTCTCTCTCTCTCACACACACACACACACACACACACACACACTAAATTCACTATATTCTTGTAACATCTGACTTGTGCCTTTACATTGGGGAGTCTAAGGAAAATATTTGCTTATTGCTTTTGTGGATACTATGCAGTGACTTTTGTATATTTTTTATGTAGGACATGGAAGTTTGTTTATCCTTGCCTGCAATAATTTAAAAATATGATATGATCCATAGTAATATAATGATCTCATGATACCATGATGGCATAAAATGACAATGAAAATAGCAGTTATTATACTAAAAGCTAGATGAATTGTTTTAAATGTCATTTCACTATAATACCATAATTCTATATTTTAATATATAAAACAAAGAGAGAGGATAAAAATTGTTGCATTAGCTTCCTTCCAATTCCTTTCTGTCTATGTATTTTTACCTTATCTCATTATAACTTCTTTATAATACAAGCTGCATTTATCTCTGGACCCATCAGTTTTTTTTCTTAATGTTGCTACATTTTTAAATTTTTATTTTGGCTCTGACAAGATTTTTTTTTTGCCTATACCTATTACATTCAATTTATGTACATAGTTTTCTTGATCATCCCAAAACAATGGATTTTTAAAAATATTTTTACTATAAATAAAACTATGATAAATACCTTCATATATTAATTAATAGTTTTTATGTATTCTTTTTAGGCTTGCATTCTAGAAAAACACTTTCACATTTATAAATAGAAGAAATTTAATTTCAATGATTTTGCATTCTTATCCAATATGATACAATGTATTAATAATGCATCTGGTAGGGGAAGAAATAACTTTGGAAACTTATTCCCTTGCTATTCTCTGCAGTTTAACAACATGAATTATTTAAATAATATCCATAATGGAATATCTATATGTTGACCTCAGCTTTGTCTATTCATATGGCAAGTTGTTTTATAATGATAAATATTGCTTGAGTAGACAATGACAAAGTGGTTTGTATTAGCTTTCTGCTCTACTATTTAAGTAGTCTCTTGTTCTTTTACATTTGACTAGTGGGGATCAGGTTAATTATATGTCTGTCTTGCTCATCTATCATCAATCTGGGCCTTTGATTTGTCAAAAAAGATAGAACTTCCTGACTTATTTGTGTGGCTTCAGATACAGGTTTCATTTCCAGTTCTTTCCTTTCTTCTTCTTCCTGATATTCCCTCCGCCAACATACATTTTTATAATTGACTGCCTAACCTTTCATTGATTTCATCTTTCAATACCCAGGAGCTAATGTACTTCTCCTGCTCCGTTCCTTCCTTTACTACAGCAGAATGGATAAATAGAGCTTACCTGCCCATGACCTGACTAAGAAACTCCAGGTGCATAGAACCCTGCATTTTACGGAGAATAAACATTGTATCTTTATTGTAGTTTTGTCTGGAAATAATACAGATTACTTTAGGAAATAGTTCCTGCTCTTTAAAAAGGATCTGTCTGCCTACCTTCCTGGGTTCAACAAATGAATGGGAAAGTCGTTGGGAGAGAAGTATCAGATCAACTCTGTTTTCTTTCCCACAGGAGTTACTTTCAAATACTTATCTCATATATTTGGAGGTATTTTTGCAACATTTTTGAAAGACTTTGCTAGTTCTATACTGTGAGTTTCTAACCCTGTATAATGTTTCTTATTATCTATTCACCTTTGAGATTTTCAGCCTTCAGTGGGGGAATTGACTCAGTTCAACTGAAGCTGGCTCCACTAATCAATCTTTTTATTTTATTTTTCTACTTTTACAAATCTATTGTGTATTCATCACAGCTTCCTTCCCTTCCTCCTCCTCTCCAACTCCTCCCTTCCCTTCATCATTCTCCCTTACTCTTTCCCACCTTTCTGTTTGTGTGCTACTATGCATCCCAGAGTTCACTCTGACCTGTCTACTACTGTGGGTGCTCAGGCCTCCATGGTATATTAAGTTACCTCTCTTCAGGCCACCCCACTGATATGTGCATTTCCCTTCACTCATTCAGCTTTAGACCCAAAGGTTTCCACTGTAAGTGCCCACTCTATGGGTGTGATAACATCTACCTACAGAGTACTTTGATATACTGTCTTCCTACCTATTGGTTTATTGTCTGTCTTCCCTATAGGCTTTTTTCCTTCACTCCTTTTTCTTAAAATAGGTTCTTGTTCTATTTTACAATAACAGGGATGTGTATCATTCTGACAAGTGGGTCTTGAATCCAATCAGAAAGCATCGGTTGTCTTCTTGGTACTCATACCACTGTTACACTGGTGGTCATCACCTGTTGCCATGGTGGTTTATTTTGCAACTTACAGATCTCATACCATTGATGGGGCATGTGATGGGGCTTATTTCTCTCCCTCCACAGCTTCTAAAGTATTCCTTGGTACCTTGGAAGCTATCTAGCAAGGAGAAAGTCCATAGACCAGTTCTAGTTAATAGATTTTTACTCATGTTCTGTGATCCATTTGTGTTGCATTTTCAGTAATAGGTTCTTACCAACAGTCTTTAGAGAGGAACCAAGAGCAATGGCAAAAGCCTATAATGTTTGGGGACCTTTAAGACCTTTCTGACCAACATTTAATCAGGAAGTGCCACATTCCTGTTACTTCTAGTATAATTTTGTCCCTGGGTTCTAATGGATCAGCTCAAGGTTCCCCCCTTCCCCCTCCCCATTTTCCTCACTGCCCATTCTTGTTACTTTCTTTTAAAGAATCTTTTTTTTTTTTTTTTACATATTACTATTACTATCATAGCATGATCCTTTGGGATTAGTTGCACAATCTGTGTTTTTCTATAATTCCCTCTGTTCCTCCTATCTACCATGTCCCTCCTATATCTCATCTCCTCATTCCATGCTATATATTTTTTCCCATTTATTCCTTTCCTCCCCCTTGTCCTGTTATCCTAAATCTCCCCTTTAAAAGGTTTCACCCTTCCCACTGTCCCACTCATAGTTCTTTTTCGCATTTTCTGGCTCTTACATTGCTTCTAATCCCAATACTTGACAAGCATATCTGTTCAATTATCTGCATATAACAGAGAACATGTGGAGTTTTATTTTCTGTGTCTAAGATACCTCACTCAATGGTAAAGTTTACCTGAAAATTCCATAATTTCATCCATTCTGATGGCTGAGTAATATTCCATTGTGTATATGTACCACATTTTCATTATCCATTTCTCTGTTAATGGGTATGTTGGCTGATTCCATCTTTTAACTGTTGTGAATAGTGCTGCAATGAGCATAAATGAACAAGGTCTTTTTAATAAGGCATAGAGTCCTTTGGGAATATTCCAAGGAGTGGTATAGCTAGGTCATATGGCAGTTTCTGAGAAACCTCCACATTGATTAAGCCATTTTTTATATTAAGGATTTGCTATAGAAATAAAAAGTAATTTAGGTAATTTGAGTTAATTTATATTATATTTTAAGAGATATTTTATTTGTTTATGAGAGAGAGAGAGAGAGAAGAGAGAGAGAGAGAGAGAGAGAGAGAGAGAGATCAGAGGACAACTTTGGAAGTCAGACTATTCTTCCACCAGGCTGGCTTCTTGGGATGAAGCTCAGGCCTATAAGCAGGCACTTTACATACTGACCCGTATTGCCATCTCTTCAATATATGTTATACACAGCTTCCAAATTGTATTTCTTCTAAATGTATCTTACTTGTCAAAGAGAATTTTCTATATCTTAAGGCATACCTGTGTGTTTTCTGATTTAGCCACTTCCAGAAAGTACACAGCAAGAAGTTGTTTCATAGCTTCTAAAATAAAAATATAAAGAATGAATACATTTGACTTGTTAAATGATGTCCCACTAGTTTTGTTTGGGGTTGACTTTTGTTCATGGACTTAGCTGTGCCACTTGTTAGATATTGAAATACATCTCTACTGATACATGGACAATGAATGCTATGAAACCCACCAAGTACCTAGATTTTGCTTGTATCTTTTCACGGTTCATAAATTCAAAAGTTAATTCATGATCCATTGGGGAAACTCCAAAATTCAACTCCAGTTCTAAGGTTGAGCTCCATTCTAGTTATTCTTTCCCAGTTGTAGATTGTAGAACTTATTTTTTTGTGAGATCAGTCTTCAGTGGGTCCAGTAGTTTGATTTTGAGCACTTCTCTGTTCTGTTCAAAGGCCAACTTCCAGTCTTCTAGATTTATTTATTTTTATTACTCTTTCATCCATCCACCTTTATCTTAGATCTTAGGAAACCAACTTAATAGGGACTTGGGATAAAACCCTTCAGAATTTGTAAGTTCTTAAAGGTTTCAATGGTCAACTGGTTTTTTTTTATAATACATTTTTTATTATTATTTCAGCTCATACAAACTTAATAGGTACACCAGTTCCCTCCCTCCCTCTTCCTCCCCCCAAACCCCCTGCTCCCCCTCCCCTCACCCTCCCCCCCCCTTGTGCCTTCCGCCCTAATTCCCAGAGTCCTTTCTTGTGCATGCCTGACTCTCCTCTGGGCCCTCCTCTCCGATGACGTACAAGGACCCAGTGGCCTTTCCCTGAACCCTTTTCAACTGGTTTTTGTTAGCATGGATGCTATCATTTTCTATGTCAGTCCTCCAGAACCCATTGATTTCATATCATTTCAGGTTGGCTTTACTTGTATGATCCTTCTGAGTTTACTAGAGTTCTCACATGTGATGATAGTCGTCTGAAAGGCCAATTTCTGGTTGATAACTCCCAAGAAGCTTTATACACGTCTGGGAATTGATAGAGTGACTCAATTCTTCATCTTCCACATCCAGTGATACCAAGGTATTTGTCTTCAATAGCATACCAAAAGGCTAAACATGATGGGCACCACCTTGAGGTTCTGAACATCCTTGTTGTCTCTTTCATAATGTTCCTATTGTCAAACAAATCACATAGCTGATTGCGCATTCAAGAGGTAGACACGAATTTCATTGTTTGATATAGAGAACTATGAATTATTCATAGTTTTTAAAATTTCAGGTTATTACAGATACCAGATTTTTTTTCATGAAGCATTTATCCCAGAACAAATATTAACATTATAGATTCAATTGACATTTTATCATAGAAAGAAGGGATGGGAAAAGAATCACTCAATTTATTCCACTTTTTAAACTTGTCTGCTTTGATGAACCATGAGCCATTTATTTAATCTAGATTATAATTGCTTTTGGAGATTTTTTTTATAACATGTGGGTTAAAGTTATCTCTATTAGGTTTTATATTTTAATTTTCTTTTCTTCCTGAGAAAAATTAAATTTTGAGAAATGCAGGATTCACAATGTCATTTGGCAGTCTTCACTGGTCTGGTGACCTGAACATAACAACATTTGTTAAACTCTAGGTTTGTCTGGATAACCAGACAAGTATTTTACATAAGCCATACTTGTATATTTGCTTGTAACTCTTTGACATGTTTTGCAGTTATTTAGAATGATTATTAGAAAATTTAAAAAATCTATGTTTTAACAAATCTACCTTTATGTACCTTGAATTTAATCCCCAGAATTTGCTTTTCTGCTGCAAACCTTTGGGGTTAGAGTGCTAAGTGTATAACCAACTTTGGGTTTATCCATCTTATGTTGAGAATGTGAATGTCATCACAGTTATTTCCAATAGTTTAGTATGCGGCTGCAAGAGTACTATAACCTACTTCCAATTACAATGTACTCATTTATTTGTTATCTATTAAGTTTTAATCTTGTAACAAAATTTCAGGCAATTTCAAACATTCACACTGATTAATTGATCAATAACAGTCTCTTTTAACTCTTTGTATTTCTCTAACTGCATTTATAAAGAATGTATTACACCCTTTGGACACAGGAGCTGAGACATATTTTTCTCACATGTGTGTGAAGAAATGATGAGAATTTTCACATTAGTTTTTTCTGCCTCATGGTATGAATATGTGTTTTCAAATGCATTTCCCTACAAATTATTAACTTATTTTTCAGAACCTTTCAAACATGTAATTGGTGAGGTAGATAATTCTATTTATAAAGGTTCTTACTTGTAACTATAATCATCCAATAATAGTTACCCAATTATCTCCCTTGCATTGGTTGAGTAGACATGCATGTGATTATGTCCTTTTCTTTCTGTGGCTCAAATTTTAAATACTTTGACATTCTTCATAAGAAATGTGACTGATTCCTTTGTTACATTGGGTCCTCATAATTGAGAATTGCCTCTTTGCAAAGCTTTTAAATGACAGCCAGTGCTTTGGGCAATATCCATATTCTCTAGTCACTGAAGCCTTTTTTTTTTGGTGTATACCATCATCAATTAAGTTTCTCACAAGTCAATTCTGCATTCACATAGGAAACTGGAATCCTTCAGTATTCTCCATGTATATGCACATTAAATTTGGAATAATGCATCCAGACCACTGTACCTGTGGGTTACACACTGGTGAATTCAACCAAATGTCGAATATTTGAAGCAGTTGCTTATGTATTGAACACTTACAGATCATTAATCCTTGTAATTATTCTTTAAATAAAATAGGATAGCAACTATTTATATAACATTTGCATTATTATAGATGTAAGTATTGTAGCTATGATTTAAAGTATGTGGGGCAATGTGAATCTAAGGAAATTACATGTCATTTAAGAAACCATAGAGCCCACAGATTTGTATATCTAAAGGAAATCCTAGCCCTAACTATCCTCGGACACTAAAAGTGGGTTGCAATTGGGAATCCATTTTTCTTACAGCTCATTTCTCACTTTTATTTATTGATGAGTTTTGCTCTTTGATATTATCATTTGTATACAGAACCTTCCATTTGCTTTCCCTCTCCTGTCTTTCCATCCTCTCTTCTAGTCTTCCTTCTACATTGAAATTCCTTTATTTTGTTTTGTGTATTCTGGGTTCAAAAAAGGCTTCAGGGTGATTCTGGGGTTGGGATCTTCTTAGCAGTCAGGTAAGTTCCTCTGTATTTACACTGGTGAACCACGTTGGTCCACCCTTCTGAACCTACAAATAACCCATTGCTTATCAGAACTCTCTAGGGTCCCTAGGGGATTTCTTATCAGTTTATACCAGGTCTTAGTCCAAGTAAGTCTCTGTTAGGAAAGCCAGTTACCATTCTTTTGTTTGTGGTTGCTGTCAGTATGCTGCTTTTGACAGGATTTTCCAATATTTTGAAATACTTTTTAGCTTATCACCAGCCCCTATTCCATTTCACTTAGTAGGTTCTCCTCCCCACCCCTCTAGTTAGTGTCCACCACTTTCTCAAGTTCCCCTTCATGATAAATTCATCTTCTTGTTTTTTAGTTTGAACATTTGATTTGTTTTTCATGGAATATATGTCATTAGTTTGTGTGGTATTTGTCAAATAACATGGCTTGATAATATTAAAATCAGAGTAAAAATGATTAGGAAGAGAAACAATAGGAATGAAGATTTGAGAGATCTCAAACATTGTGCAATATAGACAATTTAGCTATTACCAAAAAATTGCCAAACAGGCTTCTCTCCATAGTCTTTGTTGATGGGATCTTCATATTAGTCTGTTTGTCTTAAGGCAAAGTGTGAAAAATCATATTCTTCAGGTAAAGCCCAGCAAGAACGTGTTTTCTTGAATTGATTCATATTGGACTTTTTATAGTAGATGTCTTATTTATGATGTTTTCTATAATGTGTCTCCTTCCTCAGTGGAGATCAGTGACTTTTCTCAAAGAAATAGAAACAACAGGTAAATCCTGAGAAGCTAGGCTCCACTCAATTCAACTCATTAGCCATAGATTGGTTAGAACTTTGAAGTGACTTCTGAATTTATCCTAGGTATTTATTATATAGTTTTTAAATTGAATGTTTTAGCTGATATATAAGACACATTAATTGGATGTTATGCTTCAATACATTCATACATGGCACAGCATCTCAGTTAATAATACTTATCTCCTCTAGTATTTATCATTACATTTTGGTTAAAAAATCTTTAAAAATTATTTCTGTTAGCTTTTTGAAATACTTAATGAATAATTGGTATTATTTTCACTTTATTGTACAGTAATATTCTAGTAATTATATATAATAAACAATAAGCAATTAAAATTTAAAGCTAAATAAATCCTAGGAGACATACTTGTCTATAATTCATCATGATGCTCAACAGAGTATACATATTGCAAACTTTTTCCATCTGATATTTGGTTACTGTAGATTCATTTGCAACTTCAAGAATTCTACAGAAGAACTATACGCTATGGGATCTTTTGTGTCTTTTGGTTATTTTCACTCTGCATGGTGTTTTTAAATCATTCCTATAGTTGGATCTATCAATTGTTGCACTTTTACTACAAAGTATGTTTGAGGAAGAGAGTCAACACAATTTGCTAATCCCCTTGTCTTTTGATACTTCATCTGTCTTCATATAAATGGATATCTAGTCCATCTTGACAGATATAGTCCATCTTGATGGCTTTATCATCCATCTTGATGATCTGTCCTGATGGATATCTGATTCATTTTGAGGGATAATTTATCTATCTTGATGGAAATCTTGTCTATCTTCATCCTTAACTAATACATTCTCAAGACTGTCTCACATATCTTAATGGATATCTTATCCAGCTTGCTTTGACTTTTTTTCATACCAAATCTTGTTCCTAAGGACATGTGCAAACCTGTCAATCTGTTTACGATTTTAATCTAAAGTTCATTCCTGTTTTGATATTACTCTATGATTGAGACATATGTTACTTTGCATACTGCAAGAGAACCAATATGGATGTTTGTGTAAAGTATGAGCATGAAAGTAATATTATTTATTTAAGTTTTTTAAAAAAATTAAAAAGGAAATTCCAAATAAATTAATTCAACTTCTTTTTTCTCTCCCCAAAGCCCACTTTTGTCTCTGGGTCATTCTGCCACTTTAGTGATAACACTGGTGATTCATAATGGATATGTATGCTGACACATAAGTATACCAGTGGCCTTCCAACAATGCTCTTTCTTCGTTCACAGACACCTTATATGACATTAAGGGGAATTTTAGTAATAAAACTTGACAAATGAAATGAAAACATTTCTTGCTTACTAATTTGAATTTTTTTTTTTTTACTAATTTGAAATTTAAGCTCTTTGGAACCTTCTTTTTTTCAGTGATAATTATCTGAACTGTAAGTTTCATTTAACAAGAACCTCCACTGGGGCAAATTTATATAAGTTAATTTTTTCCCCACCAACTTTTGTATTGCTATTCAGGCAAAAAGTAATGTGAGCTCAGGGAGTTATTCTAAAATTTTCTGTGAAAAACCTCAGTCTTCTGAAGTTAAAGTTAGCAACCTAGTACATTCACATTTCTGTGTCCCACCTTCATTGCTGTCATTTCTAGTCTCTCCAGCCTGGTGCTTTGACTCATTTGTTTTTCACCTATATTTGCATTTCTGTCTCTCTCCTCTTTCTCTTGTCTTTCCTCTTTCCCCCATCTCTTTCCCTCTGGCTCTCTACCTCCCTTTGTGTCTTGTCTGTCATACTCTAAGCATAAAGATCTCCCAGGATATGCTTGGACATTAAAGCAGAATTTTTTTCTAGTTCTGCCTTTTGACTATTCTTCCTTATAAATTTTTGCTTTTCTAATACAGAAATTTCAATATTGCCAGAGCAAATTTTGTATCTGATACCCTAGCAGAATTCTTAGAACTGGTCCCAGTAGTATTTAAGTTTTAGAATCTGTCTTTGTAGTATCATCCAATGTGCTTTACTAAAAGAATTACAGCCAAATACATAGGCTTTTGAATGTTTTGTCATAATTCTGGGACACTTAACCACTGCAATGATTATGTATATAGAAATGCAGATGGTTCTGTATGCTTGTATACACTTGTCTGTGTGCATAGGCAACTTCAGATAAACATACAGACAGCACAACTTCAGTAATATTTTCTTTCTTCTCACTGTTACTTTGACTGCACTGAGTGAGGCTCTTGGGATTCTATTTCATTCAGTCATACAGGATTCTGTAGTTTAGTTATGTTGGTATAATAATTAATTAGTTGAACTTGTCCTTCCAAATATAGGCTGGGTCACTGGACAGACTGTTGGAAAAGTGGGTGGTCCAATAAACAGTGCAAGAAGTTGGAAGACAAAGTATTAATAGACAGGGTGGGTTGTCTTTGAGAATTGGTAAGAAAATTGGAATTTGTTATTTTATTCACAAACATATTGACAAGGATTTACAGAAAGGAGAAGGTTCATTACATAGGTTCATGTACATTTAAGAGTCTTTTACTTAAAACTTTTTATATTTGAGAGTGAGCAAAAACACATGTGCATATGAAAGAGGGAGAGAGAGAGAGAGAGAGAGAGAGAGAGAGAGAGAGAGAGAGAGAGAGAGAGAGAAAATGTATGGATATGGAAGTCAGTTTTTTCCTTCCATGATATGGATTTTCAGGGATTGAACTCAGTTGGTCAGGATTGAAAACAGCATCCTTAACCACTGAGTGGACTTGCTGGCTCAATATTTAAGACTCTTGCAATATGGTTTTAATTGGATGTATCACTTATCTTAGGATTTGACATATTCCTACTAGCATAGATAGGCTGTGTTTTTAATTTCAGCATACATTCAGATTAAAGTCTTTGACATTCACTAACTGACTACATGATCATTTAATTGCTTCTTAGTGAGTATTTACAACCCAAGTTTAAAGTGATGGAAATGCAAGGGACTCAAGTAGGAGGACAAACCATGACTATTCCTCATGAAACACTTGTCAGACTTATAGCTGTAGGAATCTACAATAATTGCTACTTAGCATTGCCAAAGTATCAGACCCTGTGAACAATTTGTTTGGAGGAGTGAACCTCTCTCAATCTATTGACTTAGAAGCCTTTCATTTAGGGGAAAACATACAGCTTTTTATCTCTTGGTTAATTTTATTTTAAATTGATGCAATGTACATTTTAAACTAGTTACTTTAATTTTTAAGTGGTACTAAATGTAATTGTACTTTGTCTTTGATATAATGTTTTATATCAGAAAGAGGCATTGTAGGCCATAGCTAGAGGAGGATAGGACAGGTCATTGTAAATAACTGACAACAAAGATATTGACAAATATGACACATCAGATAAATCTGATTGGATATTGAAGTTTATTGTGGGAGAATTCATATTTTTGATCTCCTTGATATATTCTTCCTGTCACTAACTTGATATTTTATGAGCAGCTGTAATTTTGTGTACAGAGATAATTTTTGTTAGGCTTCCTAGCATCTGTCCCTTGCACAGAATGATCTTGCAAATGTTAGAGGAAAAAGTTAATAGTCAATACTTTCAACAGTAATCCAATCCCACTATTTTACTTTTCTGGGAAATTGAACTAAAGGAGAAAGTTCTCTGTACATCACGATATTCATTATCTTTCTTCTGTCAAAAAGCAGAGTATAGTGGGTCCCAGTTAAATAATCTTAAGACTCTTTTTCTAGGAACTTCCTTGTAAGCAGATCTATGATACACTTCTATTTTGGTTAAGTTTCTGCTCTTGAATTATAGGGAATGGCTTTTCAGCAAAGTACATGTGTGTTTGGGTGTCAAGTGGATGAAAAGTTGTCTGGTACATCGTTGAGTAGTGTTTAGTCTGAGTCTGTTGAAAGTCTGAATTTCTATTTCATGGCAATAACTTGAATTTTCTTTATGAACTAAAGCTGAAAAACTAAGTTCAGGCTCATTTTTTCAAGACTATTGCTTATTCATAGGTAATATCATCCCTGTCTTCTTTTATGCTTTCCCTCTTGCTGGGTTAAATTTGCTATTTAACAGCAGAAATGACAGGGTTTCCCTGACAGAGAGTGTTGAAAATCAGGGCATGTCACATGTAAGCTCATGCATGCAGAATGCTCACAGCTGGTGCAGAGTATATAAGAGCTCAGTATTTATTCACTTCTGTGATTACTCCACATAACTCCACATTATATGTTATAATTAGTTCCAGAGTCAGTAATTGAAGTATTTTACACCATTCCCCATAAGCAACCTCAAATTAATAGTATTTTCCCTCTCACATTTTCTTTTCCTAATCATACAAGTTCAATAGGTACTCCTGTCCTCTACCTTCCCTCCTCCCCTGCCCAGTCGTCCCTTCTTGCATTCTCTCTCCTTCCCTCCTTTAACCCTCATTCCCAGTGCCTCCCCCTTCCTCCCTCCTCCCATCCCCTGGAACATCCTTTTGTGTGAATGCCAAACCTCCCTCTGAGTCCTCCACCTTATTGAGGAGTAAGGACTCAGTGGCAGAAGCCTGGAATCCCTTCTTGGACTCCCCATTAGTATGGGAACTCTATTATTACTGTTAATCCCTTGCCTCTAAAGATCCTACTGCCTGGAGCCTCCTCCACTGTGATCCTTGTTAATTTTTTTTGGGGGGGGTGTCTTTGACATGTCAGCCATTGTGCAGGTCAGGCAAAGTCCAATTCTGGCTGCTGCAACCCTAACTTGTGTGGAATATCTTGCATATTGTTGGTCCTCCCCATCTTTAGGCTCTTACAATCTTGCCATTCCCTCTTCCACAAGGTTCCCTGAGCTTTAGGATGGGAAGAGACTCGGCTGGTCTGGTTCCAGGTGGTTAATACAGGGTCTTTGATGTTCTGAATTGTGGTTTACTGTTGTTTTCAATTTTGCTTTTCCTGCACCACCTTTGGCTGCATCCTGATTGATATTGAAGGTCACCTCCCAATCAAAGATAAAAGACTGTTTAAATGAAGATCGTAATGTAAGAGGATACTCAAAGGTAGATGGAAGAATTGGAGGACACAGCAGTGGGGGCAGGAGTGGGGGTCAGCGTCCTATTTGCCGGATGGTTACCATCTATCTGCCAGTCCCTATACCCTCCCTGATTGGTGAGATCAAACTTCTTAAGCTGCATGTGACCAGGAAAGGAAGTGAGAGTGAGCTTCACCAGATGTCTGTCTATTTACATGCAATACTTGAAGGTGACCCATTTTCTCTACTGAAGCATGATCCCCTATCTCTTTTTGGGGGGCCCTCCTTCCCCTTCCCTCCTGTTTATAACCCTTTGCGATTACAGTAGGTAATTCAGAGATTTACCTTTAAATATTTCATTAAGTGGATTTGAAACTAGGACTCACCTATTAGAGAGTACATATGGTGTCTAACTTTTTGGTGTCTGGGATACTTCATTCAATATAATTTTTTCCAATTCCTACAAACACCACATCTTTTAAAATTTTTCTTTATGTGGGGCTGGAAAGGTGGCTCAGGGGTTAAGCCTCTGCCATTGCAGGAGGAAGGTCCTGAGTTTGGATCCTAGACCCCATGTATAGACGCCGGGCGGAAGCCGGAGCGGCCTGCGTTTCTGGTCCTGGTAGGGCGGAGCCATGTGATTCCCGGGGCAGAGTAAACAAGGAGGTGGAGGCGTCCATGGTGGTTCCCGAATTTGTCCGTGGTTCTACACACACACACGCATACATGCACAATTGAATAAATAATAATAAAAAAATTTTTCTTTATGTTACCTAGCTGTGTACAAATGGTATTGAAACAGTTCTGCATTAATTTCTTATCAATGCTTTAAAAATAACACACATTTATGAACTTGAGACAGGGTACATTTATTGCCTAACTGTTACAGGGCTCAAAACTTTTATCCATCTATCTATCTATCTATCTATCTATCTATCTATCTATCTATCTATCTATTTATTTTTCCACTCATACAAACGTAATAGGTACCCCTGTCCCCTCCCTGCCTCCACCCCTCCCTGGACCTCCCTGCTCCTTTCCCCCTTTTCTCTTTCCCCCCTCCTTCCCTTTCTCCCAGTGCCCCCTCCCCCCAGCTCTGAAGCATCCTTTAATGTGTATATCAAACTTTCCTCTGGGTCCTCCTCTCTGATGAGGTGTAAGGACTCAGTGGCATTTCCTAGAACTCTTTCTTGTGTTCCTCTTAAGTATAAGAACAGTATTGTGACTGTTAATCCCTTTCTTCTAAGGATCCTAGTGCCTTTAGTCCATGCTAGATTTTGAGGGCTCAATGATATGTTGGTCATTGCGCAGATCATGTAGAGTCCTATTATAATTGCTTCGGCCCTAACTTGTGTGGAGTATCTTGCATATCATGACTCCTCCCATCTTTATGCTTTTACAATCTTACCGCCTCCTCTTCCGCAAATTTCCCTGAGTTTCAGGATGGGGAGAGATTAGGCAGGCCTGATTCCAGGTGGTTGATATAGAGTCTCTGATGTTCTAAATTATGGTTTGTTGATTTTTTTTTCAGTTTTGCTGCTCCTGCAATGCCCTTGGCTCCATCCTGATGGGTAATGGATGTCACCCACTGGCCAGAGATAAAAGACTGTTAAAATAGAGTCTTATTATAAGGATAGATTCAAAGGTAGATGGAATAAAAGTAGGAGACTGTGGTGAGGGGTGGGTCAGTCTCCCATTGCAAAATAGTTACCTTCTATCTGCCAGACTGTATGCCCTCCCTTTTTGGTAAGATCGTGCCCCATCAGTTGCAAGTGACCAGGAAGGACAGTCTGTGATCTTAATCAGATGTCTCATTACTTTTAAATCTAAGATATCAGTTAGGCTGCATTTCTCCCAGAGGTCTGAAGAAGATTGTTTTCTTGGCTTTTTTCTACTTTTTGAGGGCGGACGGTACTCTTTGTTGCTGACTTTTTTCATTCTTCCAAGCAGGGAGCACATCATTCCATTTTTTTCTCTGATCTGACCCTCCTCATTTCTTCTTATGGGATCTTGGAATTCACTTTGGGTCTTCTAGATGACCTGGGATAATATCCTCTCACAAGCTCTTCAATTTAATCATTCTTGAAAAAATCCATCTTACAGGGTTCTAGAATTGTTACTAGGATGTGGGCAGCTCTGGGGTCTATTATCATTTCTGACAGAACTATGATGAATATTTTGCTAGTTGTTGGTGGGGAGCACAGATTTTTAAGAGCTAAAACGTGTTTTAGATCAATCCTTGTAAATAAAAAAATTTGAACAATCAGTTAAGGATTACACCACCTCTCACTAAAATCAAGGTCTTGGATTCTTATTCAGATCATTTTTCACTGCTTTAATGTACCATTTTTTAGCATAGTGCCCTCGGCTATTAATTAGTTTTTATTAAGAGGCCACATTAGAAATTACAAGTAATGTTCTTAAATTGAATTGGATGCTACTTTGGAATCTGGAGTGAGTCATCCTTCTTGGACTTCAATCTTGATATAGTCAATAGAAGTATTACTTTAAAATTAGTTCAGTGACATCTTTTAGAAAGAGCAAGGTACTTTAATGTTCTCCTGAAAAACCTACAAAATATATAACCTTGCCTTCAGTTGAACTTGCACACTCTAACACTTTTCCCTCCTCTGAAGGGAGAACAGGAACTTTGAAAGTTCATTTCATTTAGACCTTTGGTAAGAAGCATTCATATCGAACAGGACAAACATTAGACTTTTATGAATGGAAGGCCATTCTGTTGGTTATTTGATAAACTATTTTATTAGCTATCAAGGAAACTCTTGCTACCAATGGATCTCTGACCTATCTTCTGCATAATATTTTAGATATTATCATGAGTTAGAGCAGCCTGTTTTTATGTACAATGTATGTATTTTCTGTGGAGCTCACCCAAGGACAAATTAGAAGCTGGCTCATTGCTTCTTTTTCTTTTTTGCAGTTTGATTTTTTTTTACAGTCCATAGAGGATATATTTATTCTTTTTTATGTTTTATTTTCTGGGCTGGATTTCAGAAAGTGACCCAGAATGATTGATATTGTCATTCCTATTTACTAGGCACTTTAAGTTAGTGAACCCAGTAAGAACAGGTTTACTGAACATCTCTTGGATTCACAACACTGTGTAAGAAATATTGTGATGAATTAGGCAAGTTTTCATCACCAGAAAACCATCAACTGTGTGTTTTACTACCAATCATTTCTTCACTTCAGCCTTCTATAAACACAAGATCACAGCAGTACTTAGTAGATACTGTTTCCTTGTCTCCAGATATAAGTAGACTGAAAAAGGACCAGGTATGGAGTTGCGGAATTGAGTGATGAGCACTGCTACCAAGACCAGAGCATTTTCATGGATTTGAGCTGACTGGGGACAGATGAAGAGTATTTATGCATGTGGAGATGTCGGCCTTGTGATTTTTGCTTCTGTTTCTTGACTGATCCCCCTTCTGGCTTGCCTTCTGTACACGTTTCACACATTGTCCAGTGTTTGTGTTCTGGCTTTGTCTCTTCCAATTTTGACCTGATGACACCCATGTGTCATTGAAGGCCACTTTCTTTCCTGAGAGAGCAGTTACCCTGTTAATGTTTTTATGCATAACATAAAAAGAACAACTTATTTGTTTTTAAGAGGAAAGTTAATCTTTGTTTTGTTAAATAATTTCTGGAACTGAGCTAAGCCCCATTAATCACATGCAGCTGGTTTTCAGAAACATAGTTTCAGAAGAAGACCTTGATGGAAGTGTTTATGTCCCATGAAATCAAGAATCTTTTCCCAAGAAATAAAAAGCTGTGACTATCAGATTTTTAATTTCATTTCAGACTGTGTGGCATTGGAGATGAGGTCTCCAATAATTGCCCAAAAAGCTGGCTCCACTATGTGAGTAGGCATCATAGTTCACTTTAATAGCACTATAAACTCTATTGGCCTTTGCAGCTCTGATAAGAAAATTGGCTTGTTCTGCATGGGCTGCTGAACAGCTATTGGGAGCTGCTGTCTTCTTGTGAGTTACAACTTAACTACACTGAGTGTTCCCAACATGACATTTCTAACTTTTTGCTTCCAAAGTCATTCGATTATTTACCACATTCTATAGTATACTTCCTCTATTCCCAGTCTCAATATCATGGTGACCGTATTTTCTCAATTAAAAGTTGGGATAAATCTATAATATGGGATACAATTTTGGATCCTAGAGTACCTATGTACATGTTTATACACACATGTGTATTTGTGTGTATACACATATGCATGTATGTGTGCATGTACAGCTTTCTATCTATATCTATCTCTGTATCTGTATATCTGTTTTATAAATTTGTATATGTATTTGTGTGTGTGTGTGTGTGTGTGTGTGTGTGTGTGTGTTTTCCCAGCTTTCTCTGTATATCTATATCGTATCTGTATATCTATTGTCATGGTTTAAATGTAGGCTGCCCCCCCAAAGGCTCATATTTGTATCTTAGCTAATTTTATTGTTTATTTTGGAAGATCAAATTATGTTTGAAAGTTGCAGCATTGTCAATGGAAAGCATGCTGCAGTGTTGAGCCTTGAGTGTTTTGGTAGCCCTGCCTTACTTAGGAATTTTGCTGCTTGCTTTCTCTGCCTCCATGATGACTACTGTGACCTGACTGGCATTCTCTAGTTTCTGCCACAAACTTTGCCTTTTCTGCAACAATAGATTATATCTGCCCTCTGAAACCATAGGTCAAATAAATGTCAATTTTTCCCTTGTATTGTGTCTCAGCATTGTCTCACAGCAGCTGAAAAAAGGGCAACTACAACATCTTTCATCTCCTATCTATTTCATCTACCATTTATCTATCATCATCTGTCATCTATATATCATCTCATCTATCATCTATTTATCATCTATCTGTCTATATGTCTGTCTATCATCTGTCTATCATCTATTTATCATCTATCTATCTATCTATCTATCTATCTATCTATCTATCTATCTCCATCATCATGATCAATCTGCTATCTGTTATACAGACACAGCTCAGACCTTGCTTGTTGCTGTCCTTTTACATTCCTTCAAGTGGCAGCTGTAAATAAAATGTTTGGTATGCTTTAAATTGCAGCACCAAACTTTTGGTCCTGAAAGGGAAAAATCTTATTAGAGAATAAAGTATCAAAAGGTATTTACACATTTTTAATAGCTGGTAAAGATACAGGAGAATGTATTTAGATTTGGGCACTTGTTTACATAAACAATTATATGGCCCTCCTTTCCTGGTTTGTACTAAAACGTACTTGAGGGTTCTTTTTTTTTTTGCGTTTTTCAAAATGAACTTTTTTTATTATTATATACATTCTTTATTATTTCCGCTCATACAAACTTAATAGGTACACCAGTTCCCTCCCTCCCTCCTCCTCTCCCCCTGAACCCCCTGCTCCCCCTCCCCCACCCCTCCTTTCCCATCCCCCAGTGCCTCCCCCCCAATTCCCAGAGAGTCCTTTATTGTGCATGCCTGACTCTCCTCTGTGTCCTCCTCTCCGTTGACGTACAAGGACCCAGTGACATTTCCCTGAACCCTTTTCCGTGTTCCCTTTAAGCATAGGAACACTACTGTGGCTGTCAATCTTGAGGGTTCTTTTCTGGATTTCAAATCGAACTTTTTTTTAAGACCTTCATACAAACCTTATTTTAGGGGCTGGAGAGGCTCTACTATGAAACTACTTTTCTAAGATCTTGCTCTGATGATTCAGAGAGAACATCTGTCTGTCGCCTCAGGTAGGAGTCCATGGAGTTATTTTGTTTCTTTCTCTTCATCTGAGCCCACAAGTGGAATTTTGTTAGTAGAGAAAAGATTGTATGATCAAGTGTTGCTCATCCGAGTGGGCAGCATAGCAATGCATAGATTACAGATATTAGTTCTCCTGGGACAAAGCTGGGTGTGTGTACTTTCACAACAAGTTACCGTTCTGCTTTAGGTTAACTCTTGTCTAGAACATAAAAATCACCACAATATTGTTTTGTAAAATGTTAGAACCCAGTTATTTTTTTTTTGAGAGAATAGGAACAGAACTTGACAAGAATGTATATGAGTTTATATGCCCACATTTCAACAAGTTTATAGTAGGGTTAGGTTAGAAATGTAACTACCCAGTTTTTGGGGGCTCATTAACATCTCAGTTTCTCATTCAACTGTGATTTCACCCTATCTACTTTCTTTAAGTATATTGATTTTTGGGTACTCTGGATATTTATACTGAGTGTTTTGTAGTATTCTATATTCAACTAATGTATTGATTAGTGTTCAGACAGCTTAAAGAATGGATGCTTACCGTGAATCTCTAAAGATATTCACAACTGAGGAAAGAAGTCTGCTCTTGGTGGTAATGCTTATTTTGCTCATTATTCTAAAGATCATTCCAAAACTTCAAACTTCAAACATGAGTTGAGGCCATCAGAATCATTAAGTGACTTTTTATAAGGTGCTGATATATTGAGGTGGGTTAGTTTCAATATATAATATATCTCTATTTTGACTCCAAGCAAATAGACAGGGACTTTGCCAATGCAATCTAATGGAGCAAAATTCTTGTTGACAATTTTAATAGAGGCCATTTTGGGGAGCCTAGACGAGAATTTTTTTCCCTTTTGGAATTTTGTTTTACTAGGTATACCAAAGGAACTTCACTGTATCTCAGTCTCTGCATAAAATTAGATCCGAAGAGTGACTTGTAGCAGCCTCTGTGTGCTGAACATTTTGTTAGCTGAGGTTAAAAAAATAGCAGTTTTTTCCCAAGGGAACCTCAGAATAAGTTAATAATTGTTGAAATAATCTCAAATTTTGACATTTTGAGTTAAGCACAGGAAAACTGGTTCTTTGTGGTGGTATTTCTCAAAGATGATGACAGTAGACTAGTATAATTGGTGAATCCCTGAGATGAAGCTCTTGTATTTCTGACAAGTTACCAGTTGGTATCAATGTTATTGGCATTAATGAGTTAAAGGGTTAATGATGGTATCTAGTCACCTGTGACTGGGAGGTGGTCTGATTTGGAAGACACTCCATTTATGTATTGAAGTTGGTGGTGAGTATGCACTTTTGATGCCAGTCAGGTAAAGCATTTACATAATGAATTATAATCTGTTTGTTTTTCCTTATTAAGTTTCCTGGACATCATACACTGATTCATAATAAAACACCATGTATCTATGTGTTATGATATTCTTCTTGTGTATCTGAATATTCCATTTTAGGGATAACCACACATTATGCTTGTGAAACTAGGGAAAAATTTCAGCAGAATTAAGATCTCTGGTCTGTAAACCACAAATCCAACTGGGAAATACACAAAGAGAATGCTTAATTATATCTATTCTTTGGCCCTTTATCCTTCTCAACACTTATGCCCTGAAATTAACAGAAAGATCTAACTGAATTTCTGTATGAAAAGCTATCAATAATTCAGAAGGAATCTTAACCATTTAAGGCTAGGAAACAGTTTGACATGTCTGCTTTACCTGTACATTCTTTAATATCTGGAAGATTCTGAAGTTGTGGTCTGAGTTTGAGGGGAAAACCAAAAGCTGACACAATCCATTGATGATATTGGTCCTGGTTATGAGAAGGGAAATAGCCTTCCAGGAGCTGAGCTGCATATTTTCTGTCCATGATAAGCATTAAGTCATTCTGAGAATCCTTGATCAACAGTGGTCCTTGAACTCTGTGATTTGGTTGATGCCCATGGTCAAACACTAACTATTGGGTTACAGCTAGTGCAAAAATAGTTTGTTGCAAGTGCCATTTTATTTTCTTTAGTACAAAAACTTACTTTAGGCTGTGTACTCAACTCTTGAGCCAGAGTCTCGATTAAATCCCTGACTGTACTAAAACCAGATTCAATGCTATTCCTTCCAATCTCTGTGCTAAAATATTCCACTCATCAAATTCATTGCTGGCAGATAACTTCCTAATAGAAGTTCTATTTACAGTGTATTAAGATTCATTTATAAGTAGAAACTCCTTATTTTCATATAATTTATGTTTTCATTAAGAGTCTCTCTAGTGGGTTAAATATATTTCTTGCAGTTTGTTTATAAATATTTTTCTCATGATGGTTGTAATCTTAAGCTTCAGCTTAATTTTTGGTAATGTCAAAGTTTTCAAGTGAATTGAGTAATTTATTTTTTACATTTTTGAGATTTTTAAATGTTCTTTCCATATTCCTGGGATTAATATTAAGATTCTTCTTTTCTGTGTGGAACATTGTCAGAGTAGAACAGACTCAACGTATTCAGATGCCATGTGTATATACAAAAATAAGAAATTCAAATTATCCAGGAGTTTACTTAGCTGTAAAATATCATTAGAGAAACATAAAATCATCTGGGCACTTTTATGTACATTTTTGTTTGTATATATATATTTTTGCTACTGGTAGTACAAATGTTTTGATTTGTTGTATTTTCTTGTTCCCCATATAGATTCAACTAATAGTTTTTCTAGCTTAAAAACAGTTAGGACAAAGGCTTAGGATGTGGCATTTCTTAATTGTGAGTTGTATATATGTTTTTCGGGCTTCTCTTATATTCACCTCTTCTTGAATTTCAATGGCTGGCTCTGACTGTTATAACAAGGTATGTAAACATTATAGCTCTGTAATGCAAAATTCACAAAAACTATCATAATTCTCTTACTGTAAATTCAGCACTGTTGCTGTGTAATTAAGACTCTGTATCTGAAGACAATAAAAAGCTAAATCAAATATGTGTACAGAATATTGTTTCCTTATTCTTGTGTTAGCAAAGCTAAGAATGTAGATTACCAAGCAGGAAAAAAAGATACATTCGTGTCAGAGCTTCTTGTAAGCTTATGCTTATATTCTTGCTGCTTCTACATTATAGATCTCTATAAATCACATTGTCTAATACATAGACAGAGGAAATCATTGTATGATTGATAATCCCCTTTGAGAGTAGGGGCCATTCTTTTTATATTAATCTCCTTGAAAACCTGTAATTGTGTTCTGACTTGTGAAAGACAAGTATATGACTGTGGAATCCCCACCTCATGTCCTTATGTGTTTGAACTCTAAAGGGCATAAAACCAATCAAAGAGAATAGAGGAGTGTATAATATGAAAGATTCCAAGAGAAAAATCCCAATGGAAACCAGTTAGGTTTGGAAAGGAGGAAGAAAAAAATCAAAGGTATCAAGAATTGTTAAAACCAGTTATTGAAACAAAATGTTGTTTATTTGAGTACTTGATTAATTTGAGCTCAATTCTATTACTTGGGATGAAGATAAGTGATCCCTCTACTTTTTTTCTCAGTTGAACTGGTTCTCATATAACTAATCATTATCATATATTAATAGCCTGGGAGCTTTTGGCCATAGAGATAAATAAAAGAGAGCTTTAGAATTGTTTAGTAGTACTATGTAATATGTTATATCAACAAAAAGTTTTTTTCAGGACATAACTTGTTGCCAACTAATTGAGTGTAGATAATTGGGGCTGTTGTCAGGCTGTAATGTTATTGCCTAATGCTTGCTCCAAGAGCATGATGGGAAGTAATATTAGGATGTGGAACTTTTAATTAGGAAGCTTAATTGAGATTGCTGAAGTTCTCTCTCTCTCTCTCTCTCTCTCTCTCTCTCTCTCTCTCTCTCTCTCTCTTTCTCTCTCTCTCTCTCTCTCTCTGGAAAAGACTTAAATCAGTGCCAGTGGATTAATGTAAACCTGAGAAGGAGTCATTCATATATCTTTTTTCCAGGGTCTGACAAAAGCTTCAGGGAGTTAAAATGTGCTCTATATGCACCATGAGTCAGTGAGGCATATGAAATAAAGGTATTGGATATTATGACTATGTGCTGGAAGATACTGTCCCGTGTCATATATTGGGCTTACATGCAACTATTGTAGAGTTTCTTTTGGTTAGCCATTACTACCCTCTTCCCCTATTTCATGACACCAGGAAACCACTAGTTTTCTCTCAGAGGAAATCATACTAGGGCTTAGGTTCTTGATTCTGTTTGGGATCAATCTCTTCTTTATGATAATACTGATGGTTGCTGACCTAGTAAAAACTGTCAACATTACTTGTCATGTGTCAAACCCTATGAATTGCTCTGCATGCCAGCATTTTTAAAAGAGTATATAAAGAGATACAGAACATTAGTATAAGAGGTTTAGGCATATATTCTTATTTATATTTTATTTTGGAGGACATGACAGTAAAGACTGAATCTGGGATCTTGTTGATGTGAGCTATGTGCTCTGCCTTAGGCTATGTCCTTAGCTCATGCTAAGATACAGAATGTATAGTCTACATAAGTTAGGCCTGGTGAAATTTTGGTGGTAATGGGGAGGACTTGAGGTAGGAGTATCCCAAGCTCAAGGTCAACCTGAACAACTTAGGTTCTGCTTCAAAATAAGAGATTTGACTGGGTTAACCTCCACAGGACTGTACAATATGTGAGCTATCAATAATTCATTATGAGAGTGTAAGAGTTTCAGGGGCACCAGGTATCTCTGAGAGACTATTGGGGGTTGATTTAAGACAGGCAGAGCAGCAGAGGAATGCTTTCCTTGCTCACAGCCCACAGATATAGGTATGTCAACCACGCTCTAGGAAGTGTTTAGGTACAGGCTAGTATTGATGGGCCACACATGCAAAAGAACAGGAATGTGTGTATGTGTGTGTGGAGGGGACAACTGGTTGGAAAAAAGATTTGCAGTGGCAAAAGGAAGGGAAATGTTATTGAATAATAAGGGTCGAAGTGACATAAACTCATTGAATGAATATGAATATGAAATTCTAAAACAATAAAATTAAAGATAAAAGATCTGCAGTACATTTGCCTAACAAGTATGAAAGCCTGGTTCAAATTCAGTTCTCAGGAAGAAAAACATGGAAAGAAAAGAGAACCTGTTCACAGTTACAGAAGCGAGAAGCGGGAACTTGTAAATACATTTATCCCCAAACTCCCCGTCCCTAACTAACATGTGAAACCTAGCCAAGAATTTAAATATTCTTCACAGAACAGCAGTTCTTTATTTCACCTCTGATGGGACTGAATTCTTTCATAAGGTAATGCACAAGGTATGAAGCACACAGTTTTGCATCCGTCCATATCTACTAATATATTGATCTGGGTAGACCTCACACATTTTTTAGTCTTGAAAGTCCATGAAAACTTACAAAAGCAGCATAGTTGTAGCCATTTCCTCTTGGAATATGTTTCACAATTCTTTTCTAACACAAAAGGAAATTCATTTTATATTTAGATTTATCTTTTCAGGAAAATGTTCAACTCTCTCCATATTAGCATATGGAACATGGTTCAAGACAAAGCAGACACTCTTTTTACAAGACTGTCTTATCTTTTTCTCAAACAACCCAGAAACTAAGAAACTTCTTAATGAAATATGTGTTTCTTTCTGTCTCTTTTCCCCTGCAATAGCTAAGTGCTGTGATGGGAAAAGGAAGATTAGTTAACTTGAGAGGGCACATTACAACACTTTTACTGAGATGCTATTTTAAGTAGTTAAAACAAAATTGCTCTTATCAAAACAAATGAATAAATTCTATGAAGCATCTTTTTTATTTTGCAATTTTTTCTACTTTATCACTAATTCACAAAATCCACTAGAGGTTTTAGCCACGAATATTATTAGCTAAATTCTTTTGTTGTTATACTGTAATGAAAAGTAATAAAAATCAGATTTGGAAATCCTGCAAATATCCAGTTGGGGACACAGAAACTTATATACCACTAGAGGACAAAACAAGATCATCATTAATGTTCTAGGTATATAAAAAGTGCTCACTGCAATAGTGCTTTTCCAATAGATACCTATAAAGTATCCAGAGCAATACTTTCATGATTAGGAAAACAGAACTAATTCTCTTATAGTACAAGCTACAGAAGGTATAGGTTGGCTTATATGTCTTGTTTTTGAGCTAGTAGGTGCTAGGGATCCTAGATTTGGAGAGAGTGAAATTATTGTATAACATACTAAGTATCAGATATACTATATCAAAAGAAGGCTCTGGTTAAGGAGGATAAAGAAATATAAGAGTAACTCATTCTAAAAAATGGTATGTCTTTGTATCTACAAGGAAAAGAGGTAATAGTGTGAGAGGTTATACTGTAGCTAGAGTTCTTAATTTAGAGCATTCAGAAGTGGAAGTCTGCCATTTTCCTATATTAGAAGCTGGAATGACAAAAAAAATCCATGGGTTCTCAAGTATTCCAGTATATAAGTAGATATTTATAAAATCGCATTAAGCATCATTTGTTGAAAGAAGTTCATAGAATTTTGTTTAAGGACATAAAATAAGAAAAGTTCAACTCTTAGCGAGGGAGGCAGAGTGGCATCCAATCAAGGCCAGGCAGGATAATCAGGTATGGACTATATGAACATGGAGAATAAGTTCAGGTTGAGGGAATTACAAACACTAGCAGAAGAATACCCAAATGGGGATCTTATCCTCATTCCCTTAGCTGGAGAATAATTAAAGGACAGAGAATGCTTGGAGTATTAATTCAGAGTGTGAACTTGGAGACTCCACATGCCCGCTTAGGAATCTTGTGTTGGTGGGGGTGTTGCTAAACAGGAAAGGGTCTTTACAAATTTTGAAGGAGAAATTGAGGAGGGAAATAAAAACAGTGGGGAAGACAGGCAGAGTTGGGCAGACTGGAGAAAATTTTGTGCAATAATCTAAGTAGAAAACATTGGTGATTTGAAAGACTGGCATGATTTAGGAGTGGAATAGTAGTTTCACCATATGAGGAATGGTGGGTACCATAACTGAAATGGTTTCATGTAACTTTGTAGAATTGAGGGATAAATAATACATTATAATCACAGATTATTACAAGAACATGGATGGCATTGGCTGGAAGAAAAAAAAGTAAATCTGACATTTGAGAAGGAAAATGGCACATCTTATTTATAATTTTCTGTTTGAATTGTTGAGAAGTACAAAGGTGTAGATTTTTTTTAGTCAATAATTCTAAGAGAAGCATTTGGAGTCCAATAATGCATTTAAAAATGCTTCTTATATATTATACAGTATTTTATGATTTTGAAAAAGAAATAAAACATAATTTATTTCTTTTACCTAAGAGTGCTTTTTTTTGAAAGCTAGATCTTGAGTCTTTAATTTAGAGAAATATCGGTTGAAATGAGGAGATTCATGTAGTGAAACAAGGAAAAGATGATTTTAATAGATGAGCAAAAACATCTTCCAATTTTCTAAAGCTTGAAAATATTGGGGGCCATTAGAAGATGATGATATAGCAAGGGTAGTTATTCTCTACTCATGTTATCGACAGTACTCACACTCCTATTAACGCTATTTAGAGGTATTAACAACACCTGTTGATTTGTCATGTGATATATCAGTGGTCTTACACAAAACAGCACTCCCGTGAAGCAGATTATCTATATCCTCACTGCAGATGAAGAGATTATAGAACGAAGGATAAGCTCTTTGCCCCGTCTACACAGCCAATAAGTGGTGCCTCTAGAACTTGCTATTTCCAGATATGCACGGACAAATTATTCAGCTGCATATGTAAAAATGGAAGAAGGAGGACTGAAGACTTATCTCTTTAGGAAAAGCAATTGATCCCCCTGAGTATCCATTTTCTCACTTTAAAAATAAGCACAATGCTAAAACTCTCAGTATTCTTGATAGTAGTGAAATTTAAAAATACATGAGAACAAAAGGTTATTACTATGGCAGAGGCTACATAGCTTGATCCTGGTTGAAGTCAAACTTTAGGCACCATCTTCATGGAGAAATTGTGTTACTTCAAAATACCTGATTAAAAAAAAGACATCACAATTGTTCACAGAATCAGACATAAATTATTTCATTGACATCTTTATAGTGTTTTAAAATGAGTTAGCTCTCAGTGCCTCAGAATAGCCTTTAAAATAGACTGACCTGCCTGGTAGTTTAAGTGAATGGTAAAAAATAAAATAAAATAGAAAGGGAGTTTGGAACTGGGGTAAAAGAACATGAAGTCTTAAAACACTTTTATTTGGAGCAGATCATTTTCTGGGTTATTCATTTTTAAAAGCTTATTATTCTGAAAGTAGGGCTCCCTTGGGGGTGGTGGAAAGTCTCTTTCATTGTTGTTGTAACTGAGAGCCCTCATAAGTGATAGGTGTTTTCACAATAGGCCAGGTACATGGTGTTTGTATAGATAATCCATGGGGATAGGTATTGGTTTTATAGACCCCTGTACTAGTTGAAGCCTGTAAGAATCATCAATAATTGAGAACTTGAGCCCCATAGTCCATATAAAAAAGAATCGGGTGGCTCAGAGAAGTAATTCATTACTGAAGCATGGTGTCTTTTCCAGACAAGTAAGACACCGGGCCAGTTACTACTTCCTGTGTATTTGCAGTCATCCATAAACAAGGGATGCTAGCATCTGCTTTACCTTCCAGAGTGGTTGGAGGTTGACATCAGATGATGAATGGGAATGTGCTATATAAACTCTAAATAAAGTAAAGGGTGTATTACTAGGATGCTTTAAAAAACTCAATTGCCTGTCATTTTCTGTCACAATCACATATGCCAAGCATTAAAAATTAAAAGAATATAAAAATAAGTTTCAAAATGTATAACTATTTCACTTGACTATTGCAATTCACTGTGTACTTCTATTTGATGTGTGTTCCTTGAGGTTGAGTGTGTATATACAACTCATATTAGGAAATATTCTACAGCTTACCTTTTCCTCATTAGTGTTTTCATCTATTCATGTTAGTAATATCCAGTCATCTCATCTCTAGCAATTCTGCAGTATCTCATAAGAATACATCATAACATTTCAATAGTGTTCCATTGTGGCATGTTTGGCTTATCTTCCTTTTTCTCCTGTTATAAAATATGCTCAGACAAACATTCTGCAAGTAAGTCCTTGGACATGCATGCATATATTTCTGTAGGAAGGCTCTGAAAAGTAGACTGGATTAAACAAAAGTATACCCATTTAAGGTTTGATGAGAGCTGACGAAGTGCTCTCCAAAATTTTTCCAGTAAATTGTACTTAGATGAAAATTATTTGTTTTCCTTTATAATTTCATTGACCTTAATTATCAGTCATTTAAATTATGGCCTACTTAAAACTAAGAATATTACTTTGCATGTTATTTATATGGCTTGAGTCACTGTTTATATTATTTGTACTCTGTACATTATTTACTAAGATCTAGGGAAAAAGGCTTTATACTGTTATTGTTTTGTTGATTGGTTACATGGTAGCTCTTGGGAGATAGCAAAAAACCTATGAAAAGCATGGTAGTTATAGCAACCTAGGTGATGTAATAGTTCATGGTTCATCAGTTTATAGCAATAGCCACTGGCTTGTATTTTCTTGCATGTTTGGTTCATTTTTTAGCTTGATCATTTTTTGATTGACAACCCGGTGTGTGGGGCTAGCATACAATCAATTTATTCATTTTAAAAAAAAGTAAGCACAGACTTAGTACTTTTTCTCAGTATGGAGTGAAATTCAATAACACATCAGAACAGGGATGATTTTTCACTAAGGCAGAGTCTACTTATGTTAAATTTGGTTGAAGTTTAATTTGAAGTTTCCTAGAGAGCCTTATACATGGTACTGTACTTTCTACTTTCGATGACCAGGCTTCATGCATGCAAATCAGATATAGTCAGGTCTTCTGAGTTCAGAGATTCTGTTCATTCTAGACTGTTCCAATGTCAAATGTGACTCAGGGGTTATATGGCCAAAATAATCAGAAACTTTCAAACAGCCCCCAAATTAGTGGACATATAGATCCTTCAAAATATGTGAGGAGACTGGAGAAATGGCCCATTTGGTGACATGCCTGATGTGCTGAAGATGAAGATCTTGTATCTCCAGCATTCATGTAAAAGCTGGGCACTGTGACACACATTTATTACCCCAGTGCTAGGTGAGAGCAGAGACAGGATTCTTGGAGCCAGGTGACATAGTCGAGTTCACGAGGTCCTGCTTCACTGAGAGAGCTCTCAATAAAGTAGTATATGATTGACAAAGATATTTAGAGTTAACCACTGGAATTCCACATGTAAGCTCGCCTTCATACACATGACACACAACCACATAAGGTTTTATATACACCACACATTCACGTACACTGATATCTTGAATGAGGTCGAGGCTTATAAATATGAACATTAAGAAACATGATAAAATAAACCAGGGCAAAATATATGGTATATAGCTTGAAAATAAACTAATTGAGTTCTTAACTGTTGAGAATTTGATACCCTGTCAAATGTTAGTAGCGAAAGATGAAGAAAATCATGCTTGACAGGAGCAACCAGAAGGCTGGAGGATAAATTTGTAGGAAACTGCTGCTAGAAAGTTGTAAAAGATCATGGAAACAGTAAGCAGCGATTGCCAGACAAAACTACTTGAAATAAGTGATCTGTGGTTTAGGTTTGATGGCAAATGGTTGACTAAACAATGATGAAAGCAAGGGAGGGGCTCAGAAGAAAGGACCAGTTCACATAAAGGCATGAAGTAACATGGCCTGTCTAGGGAAAGAGATATGCAGGTAAGGTGAATGATAAAAATGCAGTAAGTAATCTGAATTAAGTCCTATAGTGAGTCTTATTTCTTCTTCTCTTGATAGGTCTATTGCCATAATCTTAGAAGATTTTCCTTAAAGATGATGCTATAAAAATATCATAAAATTTATTTCTTCCAATGTTTGATTCAAAACCAGAAGACACACATGCTTTATTCCTTTAAAACATGCATGAGCACAGTTTTGATTGGATTTTGGGTCTGTTAGCTTCTCTGATTGTGCTTAGCATTAGAGTATAAGTTGATAACTTATTCTACACATGGTTGACTATGAGTTGTGGGAAAGTAAATGAAAATAAAACCATTAAAATACCAGAAAAAGACTCAAAGTCCACCCTTTTTTTTAAATAGCCTCATAGTTAGAATTTATATATATATATATATATATATATATATATATATGTATGTATATTTATTTATTTCCACCCATACAAACTTAACAGGTACACCGGTCCCTTCCCTCCCTCCACCTCCCCCACTCCCCTGTACCCCCTTCCCCTCCCCCTTTCCTCTTCATCCCCCAGTGCTTTCCCCTCCTATCCCCGGAGCATCCTTTAACGTGCATGCCAAACTTTCCTCTGGGTCCTCCTCTCCGATGAGGTGCAAGAACCCAGTGGCATTTCCCAGAACCCTTTTCTGTGTTCCCCTTAAGCATAGGAACACTACTGTGACTGTCAATCCCTTGCCCACCAAGGATCCTAGTGCCTTTAGCAACCGCTAGACTTTGTGGGGTCAATAATGTGTTGGACATTGTGCAGGGCATGCAAAGTCCAAATATGATTGCTTCGGTCCTAACTTGTGTGGAGTATCTTGCGTATCATTGCTCCTCCCATCCTTGTGCTCTTACAATCTTATCGCCCCCTCTTCCGCAAATTTCCCTGAGCTTCAGGATGGGGAGAGATTAGTCTGGCCTAGTTCAAGGTGGTTGATATAGAGTCTCTGATGTTCTGGATTATGGTTTGTTGATTATCTTTTTCAGTTTTGCTGCTCCTGCAATGCCCTTCACTCCATCCTGATGGTATTGGATATTGCCCCCTGGCTAGAGATAAAAACCTGTTAAATTAGAGTCTTGTTATAAGAGTATATTCAAGAGTATATTCAAAGTAGGAAACTGTGGTGATAGAGGGGTCGATTGCCCATTTGCGAAATGGTTACTTTCTATCTGCCAGAATATATGCCCTCCCCTTCTGGTAAGATCATACCCCATCCGTTGCAAATGAAGGAAGGAAAGTCTGTGAACTTAACCAGATGTCTCATTACTTACTTGCAGTCCTTGATGGTGGTCTATTTGCTCTGCTGTAACATGGTCTCCTTCTCCTTGTTACTGGTGTGTCCCTCCTTCCCCATCCCTCCTGTTCATAATCTCAAAGTCCACCCTTAACTTGGCAAAATTGGCTGTGGCTTGTGTGTGTGTGTGTGTGTGTGTGTGTGTGTGTGTGTGTGTGTGTGTGTTTAAGTAGATTTTGCAAATTCTGGAATTGGTGTAGCTTCTAAGTTGCTGCTATCAGTTTCCCAAATAAATGTCTCTATTATTTCTATTATTCCCCAAAACTTTGAAAAGTCATCCAATCTCTAATATGTATGACTTTTGGTAGCCATTTTGATTGCTGTCTCGAGTTGTTCCAAATGATCATAAATTTAAGGTATCTATAATCTTTTATGTCTGTATTATTACCATGGGATATAATCCTATTTTGCTTTATTTTTTAATTTTATATTTACTTGTAATATCATCTATTACTCACTGACATTCCTTGGAATATATGTTGTTTTTTGTATCACTTCTCATGACTCAATACAACACCTGATGCATATACATATTTAAAAATTATTTTTTGAATCAATACATGAATAAATGTCCATGTTTTATTTCTGTTCATGATATGCATATTTTAGGTTGCCTATGCTTTGTTGAAATATCATTTTTATGTTAATACTATGTCCCTTGTAAAAATTGAAATGCCTAGGAAATATTTAAAAGAAGTCATGTTATATTTTTTCTCACAATATGGGCATTTCCATCATATGATAAAAATAGATTAGGTTTTTCCTATCTCATTTTAGAAGTTAGAACCTAATTAAGTATTTGTTCTTTTAAGAGTTCTTTTAAGAACTCAATTTCACTTAAAATATGCATGCTATTTCCATGAACAATCTGCAAACACTTATCATTTTAATGTCTATCTTTGTCTTCATTAAGTCAGTGATTTTTCAAAAGCTCAATTTAAGTAAAAGTCCATTAACAAAGAGAATCTATTTCCACCAGTAAAGTTCTACTAGAACTGTCGTGTTCTATGAACATAAGTTTGGAATAGGTAGATTTAAGAAGATAATCTATTCCCTAGCAATCACTACTATCTTTGTTCATCTAACTGTATATGTTACTTTGGTGGGTCTAATTTATCTTTGAAATTTCATATATACATTGCTGGAGATGAAGCCCAAAGTCTTTCCCACAGTAACCAAGTGTTCTAACACTGAACTATATGTCCCACACCCATATTTCACAGAACTCCAACATCAATGTAAAGGGGTAATTTGGGTTTAGCTAAGTCTTGAAGTTTGAATCCTACTAACACTCCGATCTCCTTTCTGTTTCCCTGAATCAGGATCACTTACTCTTTTCTGTTCATTCTTATTATGCACATCACAAGAGAACTTCTTGCAAATAAATATTTCACTTCTAATTATATTTAAAATCTACCTCTTGTCGAAATGTACTAAGTATACATTGCTTGACATCTGAAAGTTGTCACTGAGTTCTTTTAATATGTACCCATCTTTATTCAGTGTTCATATTCTAAAACTTTGATCTCCAAAATAAGAATTTTAATTAGTACGCTTTGATTTATGGGATGAAGGAGAAGAAAATTGAAATTAGGATTTTTTGTAATTATTAAAGCTTTATGCTTTGTCTAAGCTTTATCCAAAATAATTGTATAATTGGATCATTACTTTTATTAGGGCAAGATGATTTTTCATTTAATTTTAATCAATACATTGGATTTGAATGTCGCAGTATGTACACAATATATGTGTACAATATGCAAGATTCAATTCAAGGTAATTAACTATTTAAAAAATCCCAGGGGAGAGTAAACAAGGAAGAGGTGGAGGCAGTCCATGGTGGTTCCCGAATTTGCCCGTGGTTCTAGACACACACACACACACACACACACACACACACACACACACACAAAATTGAATAAATAATAAAAAAATTAAAAAAATAAAATATCTTTGTAGCTATTTTTATATTGTCTGCCTACTGTGATGTTGGACACTAGAACTTGATCTTCCATTCTAATGGTTTTATACTTCTTTACAACCCTTCTGCATCCTCGTCCTCAGCCTCTGATGACTACTCTTCTACTCTTCCACAACAAAACTGTTTTAACCTACATATATAGGAGAGAAAAGGTCATATTCATCCTTTGATGCCTGGCTTAATTCATGTACTAAAAGGTCCTCCAGACTCCTCTATATTGGTGCAAATGTTAGGGTATTATGCTGAAAAATACTCCACAGTGAGTGCACAAGTTTCCTTTATCTAGTCCTCCATCAATGAACAGCCAAGTTGCTTCCTTAAAATGACTTTTGTGAATAAGTGCTGTGGTACCCATGTGATTACAGTTTTTTCTCTTTTAATAATATTTTAATTTTTGATGATTTCATACATATATATATCATGTATTTTGATCATATCCACTTACCCTTCCTCCTCCCATTCATCTGAGTCCCACTCTCTAACACGACTCTGACATTGCAAACTTATATCCAGCATTGAGGTTTGTAGATCAAGCAGTGGTTTTTAGGAATTGTTTTTCGTTACTGTCTTTTACCCCATTCTGTGCCTCGTTCTCCCTGTGGCTTATACTCACTGAAAATGCTCAATATGCTTTTCTTAGATACCGTACCAGAAGACTTCATAAGTCCATAGCAGAGCCTTGGAATTGGGTGCTTCAAATCCATCTCTATTTGCCCAAGAAATCTCTGATTTTTATATACGTCCTAAAATATTCACAACTTGCTGGGTATTGTTGAATATGAAAATATGCATTACAATTTCCAGTATTCTGACTAGTCTTAATAATGTAACTTTTCTTCTTCTAATAAAGGTAGTTTTGAGGCACCATAACACTCATCAACATACAACTGGAAACCCATTATAAATTGAGTGTATTGTAAGATGAATTTGACACCTAATACATACAGCATCACAAGCCAGTCCACTGTGCTAGTGCCTAGTGGTCAACCTCATGATCACATGACTTCTCAGAGCATATGGCTGTTGCTACCCAGCATTGGTGAGGGAGTAGCAGATCAAATATTCCTTGCCCAGGCAATTTGCAAATACACTCTCATAATCTGGGGACCATCTGCATGTCTCCCTTGTGCATTTAAATTGGAATTTAATGCAATTCGTTTTACTCAATTGATACTAACAAATCCCTGAATCCTTCCATTTTCTCAAGTCTACCATTCCATTTTAATTCCATCTAGCAACTCTTCTGATCTTCCAGCATCAATTTTTAATTTCTGACACTCTAAATACTACACTGTGATTGTAATCACCTAGGGAGCAACAGTTACCAGAGAGAACAGGCCTTGGTATGAACATCATGCTCCCACAGATTTACCACCTGAGGCTATTCATTTCTAGAGCCAAAGGAAGGGTTGTAAGTCTCAAAATTGTCAACGAATACTGTTGGCAACAGTTCATCATGACTGATTGAGAATGTGAGATGAAGTAAGAGAGAGAAAGGGGTCGATTGTGGTTATAAGAAAGAACAGCCGAGGGAAGGGTTTTGCACTATGTTTGTCTCTAAAAACAATCTCCAGTGTTTCTTTATTGTTTGGAAATTTTGAGAAAGATATTTGCGAATTTGCACATGATAAAATTAGTACACATCTCCATGCATATCAGAATCTACCTTCATGATAAGCACATTTTCACACATCTGTTAAATGAGGATAATGCTGAAGTTTATTCCTTTATGGTTTTGTGAGTTCTAAAATAATATAAGCAAATGCACACAGTTTTCTTTGAATTAATTCTTTCATAAAAAGTAGGTCTGCTGAACAAACTACTGATTGCTTACTGAAAATTATGTCTAGCACTCACAGGATATATAGATACTGAAGATATATGGATAATGAAAGACATATAGGTAAAAGACAGTAGAGTTCTCCCCAGAGTCCATGCGTCCATTCCTCGAGTGTTTATAAGATATTGACTATGTGGTTGCCACTACAATAGGTTTTGAAGCTGTAATTGTGAGAATATTGGGATTAGTTTTGTTGGTATGTAGCTCATATCCCAGATCTGAAACCAGGGAAAGACCAAATAAATAGGAAATTAAACAGCTTCATGTGCAATATCTGATGAAAACAGAAGAAATGGAACAGGGAGTGATAGAAATAGCCTACTTTCAACAAACTTTTCATAGAAGTTTGTTACTGAAGCTGATTCTTAAAGATTAGGTAGATGTCAGTGATGGTGTATATGGGCGGTGATCTAGATGCATCCTATAACATGGTAACTGATATTTGTTCTGTAGGTTCATGCAAGGGCACAGCATGATTTGTGAACAAAAGGTGTGCTGGCAGATGGAGGGAATATCAGCTCAGTGTTTCATAGAGCCTTCACATCATCCTTCCTTTTCTGACTCAATTGTTTTTCTTCTCCTGTTATCTCTGTGCATTCACATCCTTTTTTTGCTTCTCTGCTGGAAGGGAAGAGATTTGTGGCTTATTCTCTCACCACAAGTTTTTTTGCAGAATACATTCCTGGGCAACCTCATGGCAATGATAAAAGTCCACTGAGAGTGTTCATTGTGAAATTGCATTCATGTCATAGCAATTTAAAAATTTATGTAAGACCTAGACTATTTTTTACAGTGAAGAGATATCTTGTCTGAACATACATTTACTTTTTCCTGCATGTTCTCAAAGTGACTCATATCAGTTTTATAATGGTGTCCAATGTGTTAGGATATTTAGGCTGTGTTTTTCTTTTAGATGCTCACAGCCTTTTTTGTGCCTTTGCTGTGGGATAAATAAAAGCTTCTTCTTTTACACTAAGTCATAATGCATAGTATTCAATGTTGGTATCTATTACCAACAAGAAGGAAAACTATGGTCAGTGTTATCTACCAGCTGAACTACAAAACGTTAGGAGTTTGCAGAACTCTTCAAATATTAAATATATCACACACTGGAAATTGACATGCACCAGATATGTGAATTAAAATGTTGGAATATTCATTAAAGTACAACTCTAATTTACACATTTTAAAGCACATCAACATTAATAGGGTCTTTATACTTGTATGAAGGAGAAAATATTAAAGTCTGGAAATTAGAAAATATTGCTGAGTAGCTCAAGGCAGTATTCTGAATAAGATTATCATATTATAGAAACAACACATATTTGTAAAACAGTGGAGAAGAAAATGCATTCAAAACTAGCTTAGTTACCAAAGACTTACCACTGGGACTAAGATTTGCCCATTGGGTATATGGGTATATGGCTAGTCCTTGCTCTGGCTCTAGCTGACTATAGCAGATAATTTGTTTGCCCCTTGGTCTCTCTCATTCTCTCTCTCTCTTAGTCTGAAATATACATCAGGAGGCTGATCTTTGTGGAAAACCTACAGAAACTCCTTTGTTTTGTGATTTCTAACTGTGATTTTTGTGTTTCACCTAACTTTGTAACTGAAGTCCTAGAGGAAATCAGTAAGGAAGAGGAAAGAGGATACACAGAAGAGGAAAGAGAATACACAGAAGAGGAAAGAGGATACACAGAAGAGGAAAGAGGATAGTCCTTCTAGGACTGCCCACATTTTGCCATGTCTTTCAGCTATAGATTAGATCTCTTTCTGTGGTTGGTCCTTCCTACTAGATTCTTGCCTTGCAGGTCATATAACTGTTTCCTATCATCACTTTTTCAAGCCTAAAGAACTAATCCGAAGGTATTACACTATCCCATAATGACTTTGGAAATCTTGTCCATAACATTTAAATGGCCTCTTCATTTACTACTCTTTATGTTATCCAACTTTTAATATAGCACGTGTTTTCTAGACTGTGACTGACAGACTGAAGGGAATGTGACTGATGGACTAGCTATAGCTAACACATAGCATTTCCAAAACATGCTCCAATATCATCACCAATGAAGTGAAAGTTTGGTCAGTTTCTTTCCCCAGATGTCTTGCATTTGTAAAATCAGGGAGTGGATTACAATGGTTGTTTTCTGAAGATTTCAGATTCTGTTTCTATTTTCTTTTTTCTCTGCAAGTAACTTTTTTCTTAGTTGTGCTAAAGAGCTGGGCAATAGTCATTTGAAGCAAATAACTTATTCCTGAAGCAACTCAAAAACCGTTGGTCAGAGGTATTTGTAGGATTCTTTGTGGTCCTAAACCCACATCATTTTCGCTGGCTGCTATTTTGTGTATCAAAACTAGGGTTGGAAGATTGGTCATCTTAGCTGGCTATAGTTTCATGCTTTAATATCTGAACACAGGGAAGAGTTCAGTTAGTTCTCCTAGCATCATAGTCTCTTTTACAAAATGTTTTCATGGCTTAAAATAGAAGGTCATGAAGACTGATAAATACCAGGGGGGAACAGATCAGCACACTGCCTGTAGTAGTTTTATGGGGGCTTTCTCGGTTCTCGGAGTCTTTGGACACTAATTGCCTCTGAAAGTGTGGAACAGCAAGAACCTAATCCGAAGTGGCTGTTAAAATTTGTAATTTTTCCAAGTCTGGCAACACTTTTGGAGACTTTTCTTTCTTGGCTTGTTGTATCAAGCCTGGAGTCAATATCTTTTACTTCATTTTCTATATAAAGGAGCACAGGAATAATAAAAACAATTTCTTGAGTATGCTATAAACTAAAACTGCCCAGACAGTTATTGCAGTCTTATCTGAAAAGGACTCCTGATGCAGTATTTCAAAATAAGGTCTGTAAAACTACTCACAGTGGTTTAGATTTGTGCTTTTTTTCTTAAAATTTTATTTATTCATTTACTTAGTGTGTGTGTGTGTGTGTGTGTGTGTGTGTGTGTGTGTGTATTAAAGGGCATGGTGTGTCCTTGTGGAGAGCTAAGGGTGACTTCAGGAATCATCCTGAATTGCTTCAACCTCCTTTTTGCTTAGCTCTGGGTTTTCCAGGCTCCGCCCACCAGGGCCAAAAGTGCAGGCAGCTGCCATTTCTGCCTGGTGTTTTAATGTAGGAGCTGGGATTCGAATTCAGAATCTTCTGCTTTTGAGGCAGAGTCTTAACCCCTGAGCCATCTTTCTCCAGCCTTGGAATTGCACTTTTCATTCATGTGTCTGTTTGTTTAGACTAAACATGGGTTTGGCATCTAAGTACCTGGTACATTCTCCCAAAAGGTATTCGACATTATAAAACATGAAAATGAATTTCTAAAAAGTATTTGCACTTAAGAATGCTATATCTGGGATGCTGATTGATAATTACAGTAGTATTGGTTTGTTAGAGAAAGTGTTTTAATATGTTGATTTCTAAGAGGTAGTACAGAAAATTTTAATAGACCAGGCCCCTAGTGGCTGGTTTGGAGAACTGCTTGGTTTTACTTCGTTTTTCCCTGAATATTTCTCGAGTCTGGAGGAGGAGCAACTTTTTTTTATTGTAACTTTCACTGCTAAGAATTCACATTAATATTTTCATTGTAAACAATGTGGCTTAATTCATTATTATACACAACATCCCTTTTAATATTAATTTTTTCTTATTGACGTGAAAGGCAGCCCAGGTAGAAAAGCAGACTAGCATCTCAGTCCTTTCTTGATTCCCCCTGCATTTCTGCCATAATCTCTTTTCCAGACTGTAATCACTAGTTTGATATCTATAGCATCATAGCTTTCTGTAAGAAAGGGCAAATCTTTTATGTTTATATTTTCTAGATTTCACACAATGCCTGGCACAGTAGCCTGTAAATGTTGGAGAACGAAAGAGTAACTGAAAAGTGTGCATTGAGGACAGGAGTGAGCTAGTTCAACATGAATAAAAATACAAATGAGTCTTAGAAAGCTAGATTTGGACCTATTATGGAGATCTTGCATACCAAGTCATTACTAATGAGGGATTGGAGTAAGGGCGTGTCCCATCAATTAGTCTTCAGGAAGGAGAATGTGACTGCAGTGCATGGTGGAGACATAAAATGGAACTGCGTCAGTATGTTGTAAAGAACATGGAGAATGTTGACAGATGAATATACTAAGCAACGTGGTTTTATCTGCTTCTCCCCCAGAGTATCATCAATATTCCTGGGTTGTTATTCTAGTCTGTTACTTAGGAACAACAGAACCTTGAATTAGTTACCTAAGCTCACAAAATTCATTTCCAAATGAATTAACTATGACTGATGACAAGAAAGTATAAGAGAGAGAAAGAGAGAGAGAGAGAGAGAGAGAAGCATGAGTACTATGTGCACCTGGCACAGTGCCCAGTGAGTGGGCAACTTTCAATGCATGATCATAATTAACATCATTACTGTTATTACTTGTGAGGATGCAAATAACACTGACACTATAGAATGGAGTGAAGTTAACTTAGGATATTTTCTCTTGTGAATTCCAACTCAAGAGTTACTGACTCACTATTCACACCTGAAAAATGTGATCTTCCTTCTATTAGTGAAAGAAGAACAAGTATCCACACAGGAAAGAATCCTAAGTGGTGAGGGCTGTGGAGAAGCTCCTTCCATATGCGCCTCAGAGGAGCAGTGTGACCCCTGAGAAGTCACTTAATCAACCTGAGGCTTTATCTTCATAGTTATACAGTGAAGGGGGTGGATTAAATGATCTTTGGGCTCCCTCCCCACTGGATATGAAGTGATTTTTCACACTCCTCATTAAATTTCCAAGCTTCATCAAACAGCTCATTATAGACCCTGCTTGCTCATTTATATTTTCTGTATATTTCCCATCCAATTTTCAGTCTAGCTTTTCACTGGGTGTATTTTCATTAGCACTGCAGTGCTTTGAGCATCTTTTCCCTAGATACAGCTGAGTTTGTGTGTTTGTGGTGTGTGTGTGTGTGTGTGTGTGTGTGTGTGTGTGTGTGCGTGTGTTTCACCTTAGGACTCAAACTTTGTTGGTAGGAAATGATTACTTTAATAATTATCTTAAATATCTCTTAACTCTTGTAGCTTGAGTACCACAGGGTAAACTTATGCAGCATGAGTCTTGCTGGAATTTCTTTGTGTCTGTTAATTTGCATGGCAAAAAAAATAGCTTCAAGAGACAGGAGATAGCAACTAGCTCCTCATTTTCTGAAGTTCAAAGGTATTACAATATGATTAATGGGTGAAACTAGCCTTGAAAAGGGCCAGAGTGTCAAATTATAGGAAATAGTGGGGTTCCTGAAAGGCAGCTCAAGGAATTCTTTCCTGGAGTTTTCTGTCATTGGACAATATTCTTGAAGGACAGAGAGGGTCCTTCATGATCCCATGGACACTGGAGTCATTTTGGAAGCAGAACATTGGTACCTTGGATATTTCCTTGGTAAAAATCACTCGTGTTTGAATTCAAAGAATACTGAGGGTTGGAAAGATGGTTCAGTGCTTTGAAAGCCTGAATGCCTGAGTGTGTATCCCCAGAACCTATGTAAAAGCCAGTTGAAGCAGTTCAAGTGTCTCTAATCTCCCCTGTGCTCTTAGGAAATGGAAGCCACATTAAGAAGCTTCTGAAAGCATTCAGGACCAGCTAACCTAGTTTACAGGCAAGAAGGAATCTGACATCTGCATTCCCCCCACATGCAACATACATACTTGCATACATACATACATACATACATACATACACACACATGCAACTCATACATTAAAGGGTAGAAATGCTGAGGTATTTGCTAGTGTTTTTTTTTTTTTTTTTATAAAACTGCTAAACAGGTGTTGTTGGAAGAAGCTGACAGCATTTCTCTTTTACCTTGCAGCAGGGAACAAACTCACATCACAGAACTTTCTTTGCCAGCAAAATCCATGGACGAATGTATGTAGTAAGAGCAGGGTGGAGAATCCTGACTCCATCTCTGGCTACTCAGTGAGTGAGAGAGACTTTACCCAGAACTAAAAAGCAGATCTATTGGAGGCTGGTAAACATGTAGTATCAACTTCAGTTGGTGATATTTTCAACTTTATATTATCTATCTATCTATCTATCTATCTATCTATCTATCTATCTATCTATCTATCTATCTATCTATTTATCTCTATCTATCTCTATCTATATAGAGAGAAAGAAGACAGAGAGAAGAAGAGCAGAGAAAAGAAGGCATGTGTATAGATGAGTGGTGGTCAGAGGTCAACTTCCTCTTTCTATCATATGGATTTCTGGTTTTGTGAAGGAGTCTTATGACTTAGCTAACATGAGCTACTCCTGAAAGACAGATTCTCTCTTTTTCAAATTCACAGACCAGATGTTCTGGTGTATTCCATCACAGTGGGGAGAATGTTTAAAGACATGCCTGAATGGCAAGCCACTGTCATTCATTAGATGGTATGTGGTTACTCTTATAATCTTGACTTTTTAAAATCCAAATCAATATATAAAGCTTCATGAAGTAGATGAGTAAGAAACACTATTTCCATCTAGCTTAAGAAGAATTGAACAAGATTAAGGGATCAGTAATTTTCACAAAGTCTCTTTGGGATTAGCAGTGGAATGTGAATTTCAACGTGAAAGTCACGAAGCACTATTCTTTGAACACTTCTGTGATTGGGATAAATAGATACCTAGACTATAGGGGGAAGTGGGGAGGTTAAATTCTTTTCATTGAATAGTGGCAGTAAGTCTATACAGATTAATGACCATAGATATAAGTTTAAAAAGTTCTCTCTTCATAAGCTATTATAAGTATATGATGTCTAGCAGTGTGTGCGTGTGTGTGTTTGTGTGCACGTGCATGTGTGCACTGCATGTGTGCACTGGAAAAAGCAAATGTGTGGAAATCTGAGATCATTTATATGATTTGATTAACTGTGTCTTACAAGTATCTATGATAAATATGGTAAGACAATAATAATTTGTCCCATGTTGTTTTTAGATGCAAAAGAGAATTTTATGGTCTGGGTTATTTAGCTTCCTACTGAAGCTTGGAAATTTAATTATCATATCCTTCTTTCTTTTCTGTATATTCCAAGTATCACATTGTTAATCTTCTAATATGTTTACATTTTTCTTTCTTTAATAGTTTGTGTTACAAGCAAGCTCAGCTGTAAGACAAAAGTCAAACTGTGTTGAGTTTTGATGTCCTGCTGAAAGTCTATAAAGACATTTGAGTCAGTATCTTTGAAAACGTCAAACTTATTTATTTCCAAAATCTGTCTTCTTAATCTTCTTAAAGCTTATTTGCATAAATGGTCAATTTTGTAAGTTGCCTTTCCAATGAATTCAAACTAAATGCTTTTGAGAAGGAAAATACATGTACCCACTACTAGTCTTCGTTCCCCAAACATGACTTTCTGGCCCATTAGAGGTAACTTTTGGAGACATTGAAGAACACATTCGTGAGCAAAGCTAGATGAAGAACATGAATGCTCTCCCAAGAGTTCATATGGGAGAAGAAAAAGGATGTACTAACATTCAGAGACTGGGTTTGAATTACCATTCCTCATTGTATAGCAAACTATGACTTTGAGAAGTACATACAAGCAATCAACACTCCATCTCTTTTCCTGTAAAAACTTCTTCACCAAATTTTTTCCCTGGAGTTCAGTACTGAACACTTAAGATGCTTTATAAATGCTTGTACGATTTAGGGTTCTTTGGACATAAGCAGCAGACAATTTAGGGCAGAAAGCAATTCCTTGAAGTTCTAATGGTGATTCAGTACATCACAGGACAAACTTTGGAAACCGTGTACAGAAAGCTCAGTGACCAGGGCTACTGGATCTAAACTGTAGAAATAGTAGGCAATCGAGTCAAGAGATTATCACCAGCGTGGAATGAACCAGGCTCACTATTCTCTAGGAGATCCTATGTTCATGACCAGGTATTCCCAACTTGGAGCAATTGCCCTTCACTTGAGTTAACCAGGACAGGACCCCTGAATCAATGGCCCATTAAGATTGTCACCCTGAGAGGACAACTGAATAGAGACTGCCTGACAAAATGGCTCGTGTCCACTGACAGTCTTTAAAATTGCATATCGCATCCACCCCAGTGGTTGGGCCCACTTCAGTGGGAATGCAGTGGTGGCAACCCAGATAGCTACACAGGGGAGTGCTCTGGCTAGCTAAGGTCTAGGTGTCCAATGCATGTACCTATTGTGAGGAGAAGACTGGGAAGCTTTGCAGGAAAAGGAGGAGGAGGGTGGCAAAGCATATCGGGATAGGAGGACTCCTAAAAGATCAGAAGTAATATGGACGCTGGCAGCATTTTTGTGACTCTAATGATGGATGCCATGTGCATTTTGAATATAAACTTTGACGTTATTGATCTTTCTATCATCTCTCTTATTTCTCTTTTTCTGCACCCCTCTCTCTCTTCCTTTTTCTCTCTCTCTTTCTATCTTCCTCACCCTTCCCTTTCTGAGCTGAGATGGTTGTCCCATTTCTTCAGAAATAGGGCTTTAAACTGTCTAGCTCACAATCCAGGATCACTGGAAAATGCCCTGCAGACAGATTTGCTACAACTGCACTCCTGCACCCAGTTATATGCTTTGTGAATTGAAGGTTCCTGTTTGTGCTAAAAATAGCACTAGCTCTTTTTCCTTTGCTCAAGGAAAACATGAAGAAAGTCCTTTTTTTTAATAGCACAATTGCAATCCTCTAATTGTCCCAGTCCCATCAACAGCTGGGCAGCTGGGCACACAGGCACAAAATTACTTTATTGTTTGATTCCTATCAATATTATGTCAGCATGGTTTGCACAATTCATTTTTTTCAATTGCCAAAAAGAGCCTTAGTCTGCAGAAAATGTTTACCTGCCAAGATGGTTTGTTGAAATAATCCTGAATTGAATTTGATCTATTTGGTTCATTGGGGAATTAACAGGATCTGGCAGATGAGGTTTCCTTGCTGCAAAAATCTCTCCTCCTTCAATGAATGCCTTGAACAGCCAGTTCAGCCTCATCTAAACACTACTTGATATCAGCCAGTTTCTTATCTCATTCATTTATCTCCATTGCCCTTCGACCGACCTTTTCATGTGTTTTGTGGAGTAACTGAAGCTGTTTTTGGTGAATTGAGGTGTGGTTAGAGAAAGCTGTAGTTAAGGGGACCATAACATTTCAGCAAGCTTTGCTCCCAGAAAAACAATTTTCAAGTACATTCCGAGATTACTCAAATTAAGCTTCATGGCCAGTGATGTCCATGAATAACACAATAATGACTTTGATGTACATCTGTGCCTTTTTGTACTTCAAGAAATGTTCATGTCCTTCTTCATAGGCATGTTCACTCTAATGATGAAACTAAAACTTCAGTGGAGTTAATGATACCTATATCAATATTGATATTAGGATGTATAGTTGTCTCCAAAAAACACCACTGAAACTGTGTCAACCTATATATTTTGCATCCTTTCTTCCTAAAATTCTAAGACAAATATGTGTGTGTGAATGTGCATATGCACATTACACACATATAAAACATACATACACATGCACATATACACATATGCACAAAACACTTCCATATATGCATGCATGCACACTGACACACAAACACATATGCATACATGTGCATACACACATTTATATGGTTATATGTATAATATATGTAGATGCCACTGTTATGTTACTTGAGAGGTTTGTATCCTATGTCTTATACTTGTTTGATAGAAATGTCTGATGGAGAAGAGAATAAACAAATTATAGCATAATATAACAGGATCATAATGAAAGGGGAAGAAAAGCATTTAACGATTCTAGGATATTAATGCCATTTTTGCTAAATATTTTCTTTTTTCTGTATGTTCATTTTTATTTTTTGTATGTTCTGTACGTATGTATGTATGTTCATTTTAAAAATGGTGAAAGTGTGAATACAGCATGTGGCATGATGGGTTTTGCACTCATCAGCCTTTCAGGACAACCGGTGACATTTCCATGTACATCTTAGGCAACTTTTAGTTGCTCCTTCCATTTGTCAATCTGTGACTCTTCTACATCCAAGTTGCTGCTTTACTTTGCTTGGTTAATAGTGTGTCATAAGACGAGCTTCTTTTTCAGGAAGGCTAGAAGTGAATTTGCAGACATTTAGATGGTTGGTTAAGTGTGTACAGGAATCTAGCATCCAGTAAGTCTCTAATTTCCATCTCTGTTCCACTCTCCAATTTACACTCTGATTTACACTTTCTAAGGCTCTCACTGGGAGAGCGGATCCCATTGTGTGGGATAATGGATTTTCATCAACACTGCATATATAATTTCTTATTGAGTTTGTTCAATATATATCAGAAAGTCTTTTGATATTTGTATATCTGAGGTTATTATGATTAATGTTTAACCTGTCATGCATTGGTCACAAGTATGTGACCAATTGGGTAATTATTCATCTATTTGCATATTTTTCTATTTATCAATCATATATTTTATCCTAAATTTTTATTTGAATTTGCATATTGTATGTATATATTTAGGATTTATTAAAGGTTTTTGCATGCAAAAAGTTGAACATAGTTTTTGGAGCTTATCAATTCTTTTTAATTTTCTTTTTTTAACTTTATTCATTTGTGTGTGTGTGTGTGTGTGTGTGTGTGTGTGTGTGTTTGTGTATGTGTCTCAGAGGGCCCTGTATATTCCTGTGAAGGACCAAGAATGACTTTGGGGATCATCCTGGATTTCTTCTACCTCCTTTTTGCTTTGCTCTGGCAATTCCCAGGCTCCAGCCACCAGGGCTGAAAGTGTTGACCACTGCCTTTTCTACCTGATATTTTTATGTGTGACCCGGGATCTGAACTCAAGGCTTTCTGCTTGTGAGGCAGAGTCTTAAGCCCTGAGCCATCTCTCCAGCTCCTTTTTAGCTTTCTTATGAGACTTTTTCAAGTTGTTATTGGATGAGTTTTTGATGCATTGGCATTTTAAGGCATTATTATGGTATTAACATATATCTGTCTATCTTTTATGATTCTGGTATCAGGTTTGTGTTTATAAAACTGTTCTTATTTTCAGAATCAGATAAAAGATCACTGATATTATAGTGTTTTCATGTTTTATATTTAGCCCTTTACTTTTTCTAGAATTGATCTTGGCACATAGCTTGATAAAGGGCTTAATTGGATTCCCTTCCTCAGGTCTTTGTCCTGTGCCTGGGGGCTTTGCAGAATTAGGCTCTAGCCTATATTGGTAGCTCTGTTTTTTGCCCCCATTTTCTCTTGTGCTATTCTACCTACTCTTGACATCTCAGGTCCATGTCTCTCTAAGGGTCTCAGCATGCATTTCCCTATCTGGGAGGCTCCTCCATGTCCTCACATGTGATTTCACTCAACAGGCTTATCTCTTTCAAGAATGGCCTTGCAGACTGCTCCCATATCAATGCCAATCCATTGACCACACCTAGATTCCCCAGGCATTAACAATATCCAGAAGAGCTTGTCTGTTTATTGACATGCTTGCTGACTGTCCCCAACATCAGGGCCTGGTATCTTTGTCACATGGGGACCTCATTTGTCTATCGGAGGGAGAAAGCAGGAAGCATCAAGAAAGGAGAATGAAAGGAAAAGGGTGAGAGGGAGGCGGGCTGAGAAGGGGGAAGAGTGGAATGGGGGGGCAACTGATGAAGGGAAGGGAGAGAGAGAAGAGGGGTACCTATTAAACTTGTATGAGTAGGCAAAAAATAATAAAAAATCTTTATTTTATCCTCTGATAGTTTCATGGATGATGAACACAATTAATTTATGTTATTTTCACTTCTTTTTTTCCCAACTAGTTTTCCTCCTACTTTTATGTATATTGTTGTGTGTGGCTCACTAAGTTTCATGTGGGTTGCCTATACTTACATATGTCTGAGCATTTGCCAGAACATGGATGATATATCAATAGGTATCCATGGAGGAATGTAGCAACCCAATCCTCAATCAACATGAGCCCTAACAATCTCCCAAGGATGTGTATCATAGTATTTTAATATCAAAAATTGGCCCAGGACATAGTTCTTTCTGACATGATATGTTCCTGAGCAAATGGTTGAATTTACCATTAAAAATAATGATGAAAATAGCTAGTAGCTGCACTGATTATGTTTTCTGTAACAGCCAGTTTGCTTCCTCAATGTTTTGCATGCATTATTTCACACGGTGCTTGAAGTAGGACCTGTTCATCAAGGTCATCATTATTGCTACACATACCAAACTTAAAAAAGGGAAGTGCAAATACATCCCTTACTTCCAAAAAATAAAGCTGAGGTATTCGAATCTCTCTTTTGTGTGGATGTTAACACTGATATCCTTGACAATGTATTTGAATTAGAATTATTGTAAAAGCCAGAAAATTTGAAAAAGACCAATGAATAAGAAGGTGGGAAGGAATAGTTAGGGTAAAACCTTTTCAAGGGGAGATATAGGATACCATGACAAGTAGGGTGAGGGAGGGAATAATTGGGAAAAATTCATAGAAGGGAATGAGGGGATGGGAGATAGGAGGGACAGAGAGATTTATAGAAAACTCCTAAGATTGTGGGAAGTAACCCCAAAGGAACTCTTATGCTAGTAATATGTCAAAAAAAGCCCTAAGCTGATCCACTTAGAATCCAGGGATAAAATTACACTAGCAGTAACAAGAATGTGACATTTCCCAATAAAATGTTGGTCAGAGAGGTCTCAAAGGCCCCCAAACATTATAGGCTTTTGCCACTGATCTTGGTTGCTCTCCAAAAACTCTCAGTTAAGACCCTATTACTGAAGATGCAATGCATATGGATCATAGAACATAGGCAAAATATATCAACTAGAACTGATCTTATAGCTTATACAGTACAAAGGAATACTATAGAAGCTGTTGAGGGAGAGAAATAATCACAGGCCCCATCAACACAGGAGATCTGCAAGTTGCAATAAAAATCACCATGGCAACAGGTGACTATGAGTGTATTAGTGGCATGAATATCAAAGAAACAACCAACAGCTCTTTTATTGCATTCAAGACCTATTTGTCAGAATGGGACAGACTCCTGTTACTGTTAACTAGAGCAAGAACCTAAAAAAGGGAAGAAAACTGATCAATAGGGAAAAACAACCAATGAACCTATAAGTAGGAAGACAGTACTCCAAACTGATCTGTAAATAATTGTTATTACATCCATACATTGGAAAAACACTTTACACTCAGACAAGAAGTCTTCTACAACAGAGGGAGAGGATCTCAACACCCTGACAGGATGCAGCCTAGGGCAGTAGAAGAGCAGTGAAGTGGACAGCAATGGGCAGCCATAATGCAGAGTACCAGTGACTCAACAAGGTTTACCTAAAATCAGGCCAACCTAATCTCTCCCCTTCCTAAGGTTTTGGGAACCTCACAGAAAAGGAGGTGATGAGATTTTAAAAACCTCAAGATGGGAAGGTTCACTGTTAGACAAGACATTCCACTCAAAGCAGGAGTGCTGCACCTAGGAACTCACTATATTGAGACTTGATCTTACCAGATCCGCATAATGACCGGCATATCAACATGCCCCTATAAACTACTTAGGAACACAAGAAAGATAAGAACATACAGTGGAAACCTTGGAGATTAAAGCTGGATGAGTGAAAGGAAATGCCCCTATCAATGGGTGGCCTGAAGAGAGGCAGCTTGGTATGTCACAGAGGCCTGAAGTTCCACAAAAGTAGACAAGCCAGAAGGAACCCTGATATTCATAGAAACAGACAGGCAGGAGGGTGGGAGAGAGTGGGAGGGATTGATGAAGTGATGGGAGGAAGGGACAATGGAGGGAAGCAGGGATAAATACTCAATATGCTTGTAAAAGTAGAAAAATAAAATAAAATAAAAAATGGAAGTCTCCATAAAATGGCTAAGGTCAGATAACTAGGAGGGAGTATAATTCTCGGCACAATTCCTCAGAGAAACATTTTTAAATTCATTTTAATTAGTTTATCCTGACAGCTGAACCTCTGAATGCTTCTTTCAGCTTCTTTCAAAGTATTCTTATTAGAGTTTTGATTAGAACTGCATTAAGCCTCCATTAGCTTGAAAAGAGTTTAATCTCCCCAAATTTGAGTCATTCTGCTCTAGGAAGATAGTCATTATTTATCTTTATTACTTCACAAGTTTGGAGAAGTTTTGTAGTGTTCATAGGCCTCACATATTTTCTTGAAAGTTAAGTCTCTAGCGATCTTATATTTGTGTTTGATGTTATAATTGTGCTGATTTTGAAATATTTAGTAACCATTGTTGTCCTTAGGTGGTGTGCAAAGACATATTTTAAAAATGGGTGTTTGTTTCAGAGATAACGTTGTTCTTATGTCTTCAAAAAGAAGTGCTCACTATCGCAGCAGATAGGAAAAAGCAAACATTAAAGTCACAAAGCTCCCAACAGAATGATTTCTCAGGAAAGTCACGATAGACCTGGGTCCAATTCCTAGTTTCTGATCCTAAAAGCAGCTCTTAGAGTGTCTGAGCTTCATCATTGAAGGGGGTGTATCCAGGTGATCTCTTGTCTTTGTAAGTTTTCTTCTGGGATGAGCTAAGATATGAGTAACAGTGCTTTTGGACTATAAGCCATGTGCACCTCTTTTCCCCTAGATGTTAACATGCATCATATTATAGAGTTAAATGCTACTTCCTCAAAGACAAGGCACATGTGGGTAGAGACGAGGACCAGCAGAGTCACTTTTCACTAACTTTGGCTGTACCATCCAATGGAAATCTAAGGATTGCTATCCCTCTCCTTAATTATCATAAACACAAGGAAATTCACCCTATCACCCCCTCACCCCCATAGTTACCGTTCAGTATCTGCATGTGAGATTTGTCTCTATCTGCACAATTTTGTCACTATATCAAGGTCGAATTTTCTTCTCCTAGTGATTTTTCATTGCCACTTCCATGTATTGCCCTGAGCAATGTTCCAGAGTATGGTTTGACAAACAGATTCTCAAATGGAAAGTCAATAAGGCATAGTGGTTGGTGAGATGGCTTGGTGAGTAAAAGCATTTGCTGGGCAAATCTGACAAACTGAGATCAATGTCCAGATCCCACAAGTGCAGGAAAGAACCAATTCCCAAAAGTTATGCTTTGACCCCCATACATGTTCCTTTGTATACACACACACACACACACACACACACACACACACACACACACATTTAACAATAGGAAATACGGACAGCTTTCTATTTTATTTGTATCTGGTCCTGTGTCCTTTCTCCCAGAAAACCTTTTTTCATCTTAAGCCTCTGATCCTGTCAATGTAGACATGAGACAGTTGGCAAAGAGGTAAATAGGGGTGGATAGTCAGAGTTAACTCAGTCTTCATAAAAAACTCCTCTGTTTGTTCTTGTTTGTTCTTTTTGTTGTTTTCCTTAATGTTTTTCTTAAAAAAATGTATCACCCCGACTTCTCCTTTAGAATACTATGAAGCAACCATAATGCCTTCTTCATAGTTTGAAGTCTTTATCTTTACTAACAAGAAAACAAAGCTCCTTTCCCATATGCATGCTTGTTTTGTTACATAGTCACAACTTACAGTGATAGAAGGTGATCAGATAGGGTCAGACTATTCTTGGTGATAAGTTCTGAAGCACTCTGCAGTGAACCAGGAATTTTCTAGAGATGTGAAGGCCAGTCTGTCCTCATGGAATCAAACCACCCTGGGCATGAATTTTACCTCTTGCACTGACACTCTGTTGTGGCAAGAATTTTTGAATTTCCTGGCATCTTTAGTTTTGCAGTTGTTATTGATAAGCTATCAGTACTCAAATATGTATCATGGTTTATTAAGAAAACCATAGGTGTTGCATGCTTAACACATCCCTAGGCACTTGTAAAGATGGGGTGTCTTGTTCAGGGAAGATAATGATAAGGGTCTGAGGAGGTGTAGATTGAACAGTTTGCAATTGACTGTAATTTAATCTTTTCTCTGGCTTATTTATTTAATTTTGTGTGTGCGTATGTGTGTCTCAAAGGGCACTTTGTGTGTCTATGGAGGGCACGAGTCACTTTGTGAATCATCCTGGATCACTTCACTCTGGAGTTTCCCTGGCCCAGCTTTCCTAGTGTGGCACTATCTTTCAGGGAGGCCCTAGCCCAAGCTCCTGAATCCAGGAGATCTGACTACAGACAAGCCTGAACAAGAAACCATACAGGCAGAGGGATGGACAACCAATGGGCGGAAGGATGAAAAACCAATGGGAAACCAATGTCCATCTAACCTGGACACCTAGTAAACAGCTAAATGATTGGTGGCTGCTTTCCCCCGCCCCCGAGTGGAAGGATGGCAATACCTGATTGGACCCTGACCTTATATAAGCCAAGACACTTCCTGAGTAAAGTCTGAGTCTGCAGCTAACTCGTCTGCTGTGATTCTCTCCTGACTCCCGGGATCGGTGCGGGTATTCGGCAACACCTAGAAGTGCAGGCCCCTTCCATTTCCATCAGGCATTTTTTTTTTTCTCGTGGGATCTGGGATCTGAACTCAGGTCCTTCTTGTTTGTGAGGCAGATTCTTATATGCCTGAGCCATCTATCCAGCCTGGAGGTGTTTCATTTGAGAACTGAGACCTCAGTGTGGGAAGAAAGCAAGGTGACTTTCAGCCTTTCAATACTCTGTCAGTTTTTGCTTGTGAATGGTAGTCAATAAACATTTTCCAGATTCTTTTACCAAACGGACATATAATGGTATCCAAATAATTTTCAGTTTCTTCAGTGTGTTAAATTCACAAACTATCGCTACTTTGTGGGTCCATGGCAGGTCTATCTGTGATGTTGAGTAATTGCTTGGCACACAGAAAAGATTGCCTTCTATATATAAACATGTTTATCAATCATGTCTTCCAGACACCATCTGCCCAAGAAGGGCCACAAGTAGAGGTCCAGGAAAAGGTGACATTGGGAAAAGATTCATCCCTGGAGCACAGAACAAACCTGTCTGGCTCTAATGACTCTTCAAGGTGAATGGGGAAAAGAAAAGGAGGGATATGTGTGCAGATAAAGCTCTTACCTGTTTATTAATTGAACAAGGCAGATGATGCCTGCCTGCTATGAATTCTGCTGCCAGGCTTCAGGATGTGCCATTTTGCCTACTAATAAGTCCTTCAGCACAGTAGATATATATTCAGCAGTCTTAGCGACAAGAAATAAAGGAACAATTCAATTAATATGAACCTGGAGGTTACTAGATAATATCCTAGCCTCTTCACTTGAAAGTGAGGGGTTGAAAGCAAAGGTAACAAAAGAAAAGGAAAAGGAGAAAAATGGAGCTCACTGACTTTGGGAATAAGTGTACATATTTGGCGGCATATTTGGTCCAAATTCATCCAGGGATTCATAGCCACTTTCATGTCTACTTACCCTACCTGGTAGGTTGTGGTCTTGGAACTAGTCATTTCTTAGCCCTTAGAGTGGGATGACGGCATTTTTTCACACTTGCCTCCTTTATTCACACGGATAGTTTCATTTCTGTTACTATCTGAGACTCACATAGAGTTTGGAGAAGTTGGCAAAAAAATCAAAGTATTTTCAGGTGAAAGAATTAATTCCACTTACAGCCTAATGATCAGTTTATTAATTTAAGGGCAAAGTTTTCTATGTATAAAGGATTTATTACTTCTTTTGTGTTATGAAAAATAATGCATATATCATGCAGAAAGTGTTTTGGAAAAGAGAAGCCTAATAAATTAAGCATTTAAAATGAAAGTGATTTCCATTGTGTGTATGTGTGTGTTTGTGAAAGAGAGAGAGAGAGACAGAGAGAGAGAGAGAAGAGAGTTCCATTTGGAAACCTACATAATAGGTGAGAGTTTGTTAAGTAGACCTTGACTAAGTGTTTTAATGTTTTACTGTTGTGCTACATTGATTAAATTGCACTACCCTTATGACCCTCAGATTTCTCTTCCTGGGAAATAATGCTCTTTCTAAATTTCAATTTCTTTGTTTATAAAATAAGAATCATAGCACTCATACATAAGCTGAACAACTTAAGAATTAAAACTAATGCTCATGTAAAGCTCCCAATATTGAGTTCATTAGGTTAGCTATTATTGTAATGGTGACAATGGTGGCTATTACAATTATCTATCAAGAATATTTTCACTAAACATTCTGCTAGAGTCATGTCATTCATTATCACCCTGCAGAGGCATATCTGAAGCTATTTTTTTCTGATTGCTCCCCACACAAACATTTAATACTCAAAACATTCCACATGCCTGTTTACTGCTGTATGCATATTTGTGCTTTAACATACAAAGAGCAAGATTTTTTACATCATTTAAAAACACCATTTCTGGGTTTTATTATAATTGACTATTTGATAATATGATTTATAACTATTTTGTTTTATACATAAACTGCGAATATTATTATTAAGACACTATTATTTAATGTTGGGTTTTAAGAATATGTTTCAGTATTTTTAGTTATGTATCATTTATTTTACTTATTTTGTTGTGTATGGGCTTGTGTACACATGTATGTGTAAATGTAGAGGAGAGCACTTAAGTATACATGCTTTCTTTTTTTATATACATTATTATTTCTGCTCATACAAACTTAATAGGTAGACCAGTTCCCTCCCTCCCTCCTCCTCCCCCCAAACCCTCTGCTCCCCTCCCTCCCCATCCCCCAGTACCTCCCCCCCAATTCCCAAAGAGTCCTTTATTGCGGATGCCTGACTCTCCTCTGGGCCCTACTCTCCGATGACGTACAAGGACCCAGTGGCATTTCCCTGAACCCTTTCTTGTGTTCCCCTTAAGCATAGGAACACTGCTGTGGCTGTCAATCCCTTGCCTCCAAGGATCTTGGTGCCTTTAGCAGATGCGAGACTTTGTGAGGTCAATAGTGTGTTGGACATTGCGCAGGGCATGCAAAGTCCTATTATGATTGCTTCGGCCCTAACTAGTGTGGAGAATCTTGCAAATCATTGCTCTTCCCATCCATTTGCTCTTACAATCTTACCGCTCCCTCTTCCGCAAATGTTCTGAGCTTCAGGATGGGGAGAGATTAGGCTGGCCTGTTCTATGTGGTTGATATAGAGTCTCTGAAGTTCTAGATTGTGGTTTGTTGATTTTCTTTTGCAGTTTTGCTGTTCCTGCAATGCCCTTCACTGCATCCTTATGGGCACTGTATGTCACCCCCTGGTCAGAGACAAAAAGCTGTTAAACTGGAGTCTTGTTATAATAGCACATTCAAGGGTAGATGTAATAAAAGTAGGAAACCTCAGTGAAGGAGGGGTCCATCACCCATTTGCAAAATGATTACTTTTTATCTGCCAGACTATATGCCCTCCCCTTCTGGTGAGATCATACCCCCTCAGTTGTAAATGATCAGGAACGAACGTCTGTGAACTTAACCAGTTGTCACATTACTTACTTGCATTCCTTGATGGAGTCCTATTTTCTCTGCTGTAACATGGTCCCCTCTCTCCTTGTTTCTGGTGTGGCCCTCCAACCCCATCCCTCCTGTTCATAATCCTTGCAATTACTGTATTACATAGGTTTACCTTTGAGTGTCTCAATGTGGGCTGAGTGAGTTTGGTACTAGGAGCCACCTATTAGGGAGTACATATGGCGCTTAATTTTCTGGGTTTGGGATACTTCACTTAATATAATTGTTTCTAATGACATCCATTTCCCAGCAAATTCCAGTAATTCATCATTTTTGATGGCTCAGTAGTACTCCATTGTATAGATGTACCACTGTTTCCTTATCCACTCGTCAACTGTTGGACATTTGGGTTGATTCCATGACTTTGCTATTGTAAACAGTGCTGCTATGAACATGGTCGTGCTTGTGCTATCGAGGTGAACCTCTGCTGCATGGGGGGTTATTCCCAAAAGTGGAATAGCAGGGTCATGTGGCAATTCGATCTTTAATTTCTTTAAGAATCTCCAGACGGCTCACCAGAGTGACTGTATGAGCCTGCATTCCCACCAGCAATGTAGGAGAGTTCCCCTCTCTCCACATCCTCTCCAGCATTTGTCGTTGTTTGTATTGTGGATTTTTGCCATCCTAACCGGGGTGAGATGATATCTCATGGAAGTTTTGATTTGCATTTCCCTGATGGCTAAGGAAGTGGAGCATTTTTTAAGATATTTGTTAGACATTTTAATTTCATCCCTGGTAAAGTTTCTTTTAAGTTCCAGGGCCCATTTTTTAATTGAGCCATTGGTTTCCTTGGAGTTTAGTTTTCTAAGTTCTTTGTGCACTCTGGACAGTAGAGCTCTATCAGATATGTGGTTAGTGAAGATTTTCTCCTATTCTGTGGGTTGCCTTTGAGCTTGTGTTACAATCTCTTTATCTGAACAGAAGGTCTTTAATTTCACAAGATCCCAACTGTTGAGAGTTGGTAGCAATGACTGTGCCATTGGATGTCTGTTTAGGAAATGTTGGCCTAGCCCAATCAGCTCGAGGGTGTTCCCTATCCTTTCAACTATGGTTTTTATAGTCTCTGGCCTTATATCAAGGTCCTTGATCCATTTGGAATTAAGTCTTGTACATGGTGACAACTACGGGTCCAGCTTATTCTTCTGCAAGTGGAGATCCAGTTTTGCCAGCACAATTTGTTGAAGATGCTGTTCTTTTTCCATTGGATTCTTTGGGCCCCTTTGTCAAAGATCAAATGGCTGTATTTTTGTGGGCTTATATCTGGGTCTTCAAGCCTTATTCATTGATCTGTGTGTCTATTTTGGAGCCAGTACCAGGCTGGTTTTTTTTATTATTATTATTTATTCAACTGTGTGTATGTGCGCGCTCGCGCACGTGTGTGTGTGTGTGTGTGTGTGTGTGTGTGTGTGTGTGTGTGTATGTGCAGAACCACGGACGAATTCGCAAACCACCATGGACGCCTCCACCTCCTTTTGCCCCAGGATTCACAGGCTCCGCCCTACCAGGACCAGAAGCGCAGGCCCCCCCACCCCCTCTGCCGCCCCCCCTCCCCTGCTTCTGCTTGGCGTCTATACGTGGGATCTGGGATCCGAACTGCAAGGCGGAGGCTTAACCCCTGAGCCAACCTCTCCAGCCCAGGCTTTATTTATAACTATGGATTTGGTAACTATAGACTTAGGTTTGGTATGGTAATACCTCCAGCAGTGTTTTTGTTACTCGGGATTATCTTTGCTATCCTGGGTCTTTTGTGCCTCCATATGAATTTTGAGATTATTTGGTCAACTTCTTTGAAGAATTGCTTTGGGATTTTAATTGGTATAGCATTGAATCTGTGTATTGCCTTTGGTAGGATAGTCATTTTTACAATGTTGATTCTGCCAATCCAGGAACATGGGAGGTCTTTCCACCTTCTGGTGTCTTCTGTAATTTCTTTCTTTAGGGTTTCAAAGTTTTCATTTTAAAGGTCTTTTACCTCCTTGGTTAGGTTTATACCAAGGTATTTCATTTTTTTAGGGGCTATAGTAAATGGGATTGTTTCTCTCAAGGCTTTTCACTTCTTTCATTCTGGGCATATAGGAAGGCCACTCATCTTTGCACATTTATTTTGTATCTTGCCACCCTGCTGAACTTCTCAATTAGTTCCAGGAGCTTCCTGGTGGAGTTTTTGGGATCACTCCGGTATAAGATGCCATCTGCAAATAGGGATAGCTTGACTTCTTCCTTGCCGATTTGAATCCCTCTTATGTCCCTTTCTTGTCTTATCGCTTCAGCTAAGGCTTCAAGTACAATATTGAATAAAAGTGGTGAGAGAGGACAGCCTTGTCTAGTTCCTGATCGAAGTGGGAATGCTTCCAATTGTTCCCCATTGAGCATAATCCTTGCTGTGGGCTTGTTATATACAGCTTTTATTATATTGATAAAGGTTCCTTCCATTCCTACTGTCTCTAGCGTTTTGATCATAAAAGGCTGCTGGATCTTGTCAAAGGCTTTTTCTACATCTATCGAGAGTATCATGTGGTCATGGACTTTGGACTGGTTTACATGATGAATTACATTTATTAATTTGCGTATGTTGAACCAACCTTGTGTGCCGGGGATGAAGCCTACTTGGTCCCTGTGAATGTTCTTTTTAATATGTTTTTGAATCCGATTTGCTAAGACTTTGTTGAGAATCTTTGGGTCTGTGTTCATCAGAGAGATCGGCCTATAGTTTTCTTTTTTAAGTGAGTCTTTATTAGGTTTTGGGATTAAGACAATATTAGCTTCATAGAAGGAATTTAGTAGTGTTCCTTCCTTTGGTATTTGATGGAACAGTTTAAGGAGTATTGGTGTTATTAACTGCTTAAATGTCTGGTAGAACTCTGTGCTGAATCTATCTGGTCCAGGACATTTTTTGGTGGGAAGATTCGAGATTACTTCTTCAGTTCCTTCATATGTTATAGGACTATTTAAATAATTCACAACTTCCTGATTCAATTTAGGTAAGTTGTGTTTACTTAGAAATTCATCTATCTCTTTTGTGTTGTCAAACTTCACAGAGTATAAGTTTTTGAAATATGATGTTATAATTCTCTGGATTTCTTGGGTATCAGTAGTGATTACTCCATGTTCATTTCTAATTTTGTTAATTGGGGTTTTTTCTCTCTCGCTTTTGGTTAATTTAGCTAGGGGTGTATCAATCTTATTGATTTTTTCAAAGAACCAGCTTTTTGACTGGTTGATTTTTTCTATCGTTTTCTTAATCTCGATTTCAGATATTTCTCCCCTTATTTTGCTAATCTCCTCTCTTCTACTACTTTTGGGATCAGATTGTTCTAGTTTCTCTAAAGCTTTAAGCTGGATTGTTAAGTTGTTTATTTCTGATGTTTCCATTTTTTTTTGATGTAGGCATTAAGAGCTATGAACTTACCTCTTAGAACAGCTTTCATTGAGTCCCAGAGATTTTGGTAAGTTGTATTTTCATTATCATTCGCTTTCAGGAAATCTTGATTTTCCTTTTTAATTTCTTCCTGAATCCAGTTCTCATTCAGCATCATATTGTTAAGTTTCCAGGAGTTAGTGTATTTTCTCTTGTTTGTTGTGTTGTGGATGTCCAGCTTTAGGCCGTGGTGGTCTGATAGGGCACAGGTTAGAATTACAACTTTGTTGTATATGTGTAGATTCATTTTGTGGCCCAATATGTGATCTATTTTGGAGAAAGTTCCGTGTGCTGCTGAGAAAAATGTGTGTTCTTTGGTGCGTGGATGAAAACTTCGATAGAGATCTGTAAGGTTCCTTTCATTCAGGGTTTGATTAAGTTCCAAAATGTCTCTGTTAAGCTTTTGACCTGTTGATCTATCCCATGTTGAGAGGGTAGTGTTGAAGTCCCCAAGAATTATCATTCAGGGGTTGATTTCTTGCTTTAGACGTTGTAGGGTTTTCTTGATGAATGTGGAGGGTCCCGTATTGAGTGAATATATGTTCAGTATTGTGAAGTCTTCCTGGTGAATTGTACCTGTGACTAAAATGTAGTATCCATCTGTGTCTCTTATGATTTTCTTTGGTTTGAAGTCCACTTTGTCTGAAAGCATAATGGCTACCCCTGCCTTTTTCCTGGTTCCATTAGCTTGCAAGATTTGGACCAGCCTTTTATTCTTAGGATGTGCCTATCTTCTGTGGTGAGATGAGTTTCATGAAGGCAGCAGATTGTTGGATTGTGGTTTTTAATCCAAGTTTGTAATCTGTGTCCTTAATCGGTGAGTTAATACCATTGACATTTGATGTTATAATGGAGAAATTATTTTTAATTCTGGACATTTTTTATGTTTAGTAGATTTTGTAAGCATGTTGTTTGATATTTATGTTTTGGTGGTATTACAATTCCCTTCTGTCCTCCTGGATACGCTTGTTCTTTTCTTCAAGCTTGAGTATTATTTCTAGCATTTTTTTGAAGGCCTGGTTTGGTGGACATGTATCCCTTCAAGTTGTCTCTGTGCTGGAAAACTTTTCTTTCTTCCTTAATCATGACAGTCTGGGTTGGCATTTTTGCTCATTTAATACTTCAAGTATGTCTTTCCAAGCTCTTCTTGCTTTTACTGTTTCCATTGAGTAGTCATTTGTTATTCTAATAGTTTTACCTTTAAAAGTGACTTGCTTTTTTTCTCTTGAAGCTCTCAGCACCTTTTCTTTATCTTGAATGTGGAGTGTTTTGACTATTATTTGCTGTGGCAATTTTCTATTTTGGTCATATCAGTTTGGAGTGAGAAATGCCTCTTGTATTTGGAGAGGCCTCTCATTCTTTAGTTGTGGGAAGTTTTCATTTATGATGAATTGAAATATTTCTTCTGGTGTGGTATTTTGGGATTCTTGTTCTGCGCATGTTAAGCTTCTTCAGGGTGTCCCATATCTCTTGAATGTTCCTCTCCAGTATCTTTTTGGCTTTAACAATCTCTTCCATTGAGCTGGTTAGTACTCCCACTTTGTCTTCAAGATCTGAAATTCTACTTTCTGCCTCATTTTTTTGCTGATAAGACTCTCTGTTGAGTTTTGGGTTGAAGATAACTTGTCTTTTAGTTCAATTTTAAACTCTGCCTGAGATCATTTTAACTGCTCCATACCTACTTTTGTTTCTTGAACTGTTTTTCTCAACTCCTCCAGGTGCCCTGTTGTGTTCCTGTTCAAAGTGGTTGATACAGTTGTTTAACTCTTCTCGGATTTCCTCTTTCATAGTATTAATTATGATAATGATCATACTCTGAAAGTCGTTATGTTGGGTCTGGCTTTCATGGCTATTTTCTGTGGATTTGTTCTGGTCAGAATCCATCATTATGGGATGATTCTTTTGGTGGGAGATTGGTCTTCTTGGGTTTTGTTTCTCGTGGATTTGCACTTTGACTTGGGCATTGTTGTTTTGTTTTTTAGGACCTTTCGGTTTCTGTGTGTTTTTCACTGAACCGATGTAGTTGGTATTGTTACACTTGCCAGTTATTACTAGTGCTTGCCTTGGATTGGGTATGTTTGTGTATTGTTATTGTTATATCCTAGATGAGGCTATTAGGCTGTTAGTACGTCAGTTAAGTCAGGTTAAGTAACCAGGGGGTGAATATTAGTATCGTAGTGCACTTTTACGATTTAGTATCTTGGTGAAATGTGGGGGTGAGTGGTGTACTCCCTGGAGTTGTATGTTTTTGGGGTGGAAGTTGATCTACAGCATTGATACTAGAAAGGATCAGTAAGGTGAAAAGAAAAAAAAAAGTTTACTTATCTTTGGGCTGGATGTGAAGAATCTCATCCATGTGATATAATGATTGTAGTGGAGTCCAGATGTATGGCCTGTGTTCCCTTTGTTCCTTAGAGTTTTGCTTGAGTTTCCTTTGGGCTCTATTGAATTCTGAGTAGCAGTGTGTCTTCCGTGGACCACGTGCGTAGGTCCCCTATGGGCCAGAGAGGCAAAGGTTGATGTTGATGGCAGAATTCTTCACCTGGGACCTGGGGGGGTGGGAGGGCGGCTCTGGGGTGGGGGTCTAGGCTGGGAGGGGCTCTCTCGCTCGCTCACTTACCTGGGAGCTTGATGGGGGTCGGCGCGGTGGGAGAGTCTGGGGTCCGGGGGCGGGGTCCCGAGGCAAAGCTGGTGGCCGCGCAGTATATATGCTTTCAGAGGCTCAAGGGCGACATTGGGGAACCATCCTGGATTGCTCTGTCTCCTTATTGCGTTGCTGTAGAATTTCCCAGGCTTTTCCTTCCAGGGAGAGAGTGCAGGCCATCATCATTTCCACCCAGCGTTTTTATGTGGGATCTAGGATCCAAAAACAGGTCATTTTGTTTTTGTTGCTAAGGTTTTTTATCCTTGAACCATCTCTCCATCCATAAATGATATTTAATACATTTGAAAATACAGTGATAGGTCATCTTGATCAAATGCTTTTGAATTTTACTTATTATTTTCTGATCATTTTTGATTAGAAATTATCCTTTTATTATCAGTGTTGAGTGTCCTTATTTCAGGAAATACTGTCTAAAGATATTAATTTTTTAAATTTAAAATACTTTCCTGTGAGCTTGAAGATGTTGTTTTTCATCCACCTGGCTCCAGAACATGTGTCTTCCAGCTTCTACTCCTGGCTTCCCCTGCCTCTTTACCAACCACATAGCCTCCACTTCTCAGCCTGGTGAATCAGGACATGTCCAGCTAATACATGTGCCTTTGCTTTGTGTTCTTAGTTACTATTTTGAGTAGAACACTACTAGTGGCTGGAAATCAGGAATCCTAACTTTCAATAAAATCGCCTATTTTTTTTCTGCCAATTTCCATTCAAACTATAATTCAGACTGTTTCTTCTGACCACAAATAGAAAAAACTAAAATGTGTCCTTGATACTACACTGAAACTGATTTTTTTTGTGGGTCCAAAGTGGTAGTGTACAGAGGCATTTTATATCGGATCCTTCAGGGTGGGTCAATTTTTTGTTTCCAGCATCAAATGTTTATTGATGCCTACTAGGTGCAGGGCGCATAGCATTTCAGGTTTGTGTGAATGTAGCAGTGGACAAAGCAAATGCTGTTTTGTTCATAAAGTGATTAATTTTTATGTATTATGAACCCTATTACAAGAAAATAAAGTTAGTTTGGGCTGGAAAATAAAAGGAACAAGATGAATCATTCCAGAAGAGAAAGTAAAGCAGTGTGAAGGATAGTCAATGGGAGGGAGAAAAGTTAAATTCACTACTGCACTTATGCTGCCTACTTGGTTTAATTCAGTTCTAGAGTAAAATGCAAACCATTCTCATCCCATAGCAAGGACTCAATGCTTCTTTTTTTTATTTATTCAATTGTGCGTGTCTGTGTATGTAGGTGTGTGTAGAACCACAGGCGAATTTGGGAACCACCATGGACCGCCTCCACCTTCTTGTTTACTCTGCCCCCGGCGTCTGATACTTGGGGTCTAGGATCCGAGCTCAGGCCCTTCCACCTGCAAGGCAGAGGCTTAACCCCCCAGCCACCTCTCCAGCCTCAATGCTTCTTAACAAGACTTTATGGACTTCATAAATCCCTGAGTTGAAGAACACTGTCTTGTCTTGGTTTTGATTTCTTGAGAAAATGTTTCTCACCTTATGGTTCACTCAGATTCAAATTTATCACATATCCCAGGCTGGCCTTGAATTTATAATTCTCCCCAGTTTCCTAAGGGATAGGTTTATAAATGCTCCTGCTCATAGATTTTCAGAATATTTTGTGTGTTCATGTAGTCAGCTACTTCATACAAGAAGACTGGTGTCTGAGATTAAATATTCACATACTTAATAAGACAAATCAATCACTTATGGCTTCTACAATCCTAGTTTTAGGTGGAGAAATGTCTCGTGTATTTAAGAGCCTTAAATATCTGCATGTCCTGCCTGGACTCATCTAAACGACTGTTCACAATGTTTCCCACAATCTTGCTATTTGGGACCTCTTTTCTCTGAAGCTTAAGTAACATCTGACAGTACACTTGTCCCAAAGACTGATTTCCATTTCATTACTGGCTTCTCTCCTTTTCCACTGGATTGTGACCTCAAATAGTCTTCTGTATTTTTAAAACATTTATGCTTCACCCATCACCACCTTAAGGATCAGGGAACATCAAGAAAGAGGAGGCAGTAACTGTAAGAGCCTGAAGTGGGACAGCAGAGAGTCCAACATTATTTCTTTGACATGATAGGACTACAATATACAGGATTTCATGGCAGATATATATATTTTCACAAGAATTGCATGGGACCTATCTTATTAACATCTCACCTAGAAAACAGAAAGATCTGAAGAATCTCCTCACCTCCCTGAGAAATTGATGAGAATTGATGGGAAGTAAAGGAAGTTGTAAAAGGAAAAGGAGAGTGGATGGGACTGGGGACTAAGGGATGAAAATATTATATTCACTATATCCATGTTTGCAAATTTCAAAAAAGAATGAATAATAGGGCTGGAGAGGTGGCTCAGGGGTTAAGCCTCCGCCTTGCAGGCGGAAGGTCCTGAGTTCGGATCCCAGATCCCACGTATAGACGCCAGGCGGAAGCGGGGGTGGCCTGCGCTTCTGGTCCTGGTAGGGCGGAGCCTGTGAATCCCGGGGCAGAAGAAGGTGGAGGCCTCCATGGTGGTTCGCGAATTCGTCAGTGGTTCTACACAGACACAGACACACACACACAGACACACACACACACACACACACACACACACACACACGCGCGCGCGCGCGCACATACACACGCACATGTGCGCAGTTGAATAAATAATAATAATAAAAAATTTAAAAAAAGAATGAATAATAAATAAATTCTCTATCACAGAAAATAGAATCTCAATGTTGTTTGCTTATGAATGAAGAAGAGAAAAGTGATAAAAGACAGGAAAGAAGAGGAAATGAAAAAGAAAAGATAAAACGGTTGCATTTTAAATCTTGGCAAATCCACCTCTGCTTCCTGTTCAGGGTTGGTCCATTAGGCTGAGAATGTGCTAGAGATTCTCAGACACCAGCAGCTTTTACTTGCTAAAGGTGGAACAAGGAGTTCATAGATTTATTAATTTTTAAGAAGCCAAAAGTTTCCAACATGTTCTTAGATGATGTGATGTGGTCGTCTATAGCTTAGTTAAATAATATTATAAGGATAAGGCCTGCATTTTACCCAGAAAGAATATAATGCCACTAGAGCTTATACAAAATAAATGGCACAAGTTCCTGTGAATCCTTAGCTTGAGGATTACCATTAAGTACTGTCTTGTTTTTATTTGAATACATTTAACTACTGAATCTTTCTCTCTCTCTGTGTGTGTCTTTATTTTTATCTCTCTCCACATATATATTCCATCCAGTTCATTCAGTTAGTTTCTGAAAAAAGAACAGTTTGCGGGAGTTGTATTAAACATTTCCATTACGCACAGAAAGGTATCATTGTTTTTGCTTTGATAACTATGCGTTATTCTGAAGTTATTTAGTTTCAAGGAAAAATAAACACATAAAATGAATTGAAAATTTTGTGTATCAGAGAAATGAGAGAGAGAGGGAGATAAAACAAGAGAGACAACAACGTTGGGGAAGAAATAGACTTTATATCTTGCTTTCCTCTTTGGAAACATTCTGTGAAATAAGCTTGACAGACTCCATTCCTAACTCTCCCTTCAACTGTGTCAGTGCTGACTGTGAACACGAGTCGGTGGCTGGAGCCCTGACGGTGCAGGACCACGGCTCTGGAGGACCTATTGGCCCCTGTGAGGACTCTACCCAAATGGGGGGACTAGAGAATCATCCTCTCTCTTTCTTTTTTCTCAGCAGGAATTCTCCTATCCTCAAATGTTTTTCAACTTTCTAAGAGCACAGATGTGAGGGTCAGATATTTCAAGACCCTGTGTTCTGCACAAAGGTTCTACAGTTCTTTTTACTGCCAGATTCCTTTGTGGGTAGATAGATTTTTCTCTTGTACTTTTAATGGAAATTCTGCAGAAAAATGTAATAGAATATATTTAGTTTGCTTTTGGTTGGTTCCCAGTATCATTTTATCATTTATCTTTCTTTTTACCCAGAAGTTATTTTATGTAATGCATGCAGTTTCTCCATTGAGGAGACTTAATCCTCAAGAAACATAATTCTAAAAAATATATTTTCTTGATGCTCTGACTCTATTTTTATATACAACTCTCTGCAACTAGAGCTCACGTTCAGATCCGACTCTTGCACTGCAATTTACAGAGCGCCTTTCTGCGGCAGCTGCTTATGTTTTCTTTTCAATCATTTGTAATGTCAGTTTACTCAAACTATTAAAATGAAGCAGTGGTTAAAGAAAGTAACATTTCTTGGGGGTGGTTATGAAATTGACTGTTATGTTTTTGTAGTAGATAGTTTAGTATCATGGAAAGATTTAGCATCAAATCAAGCCATGAATCTTATTCCTCTACTACTTGTGGAGGTTTTTTGTTAAAAAATCTAAGATTAAGTTGGTTAGCAAAATTGGTAATAAGATTTAACGTTTTTGCTGGTGAATATCTTCAGTACCAGGAAAGAAACCCAGGGCCTTTGCATGCTAAACTCCATCCCAGGACTGCATTCCTATACCTGCCAAGGAAAGCCTACCAGCCTTCCTGACTACTTTCCTCAGGAGTTAATACCCCAGTTTTCATCTGGGAAAAGAGCACAATCAACTCTTTTCTGAAAAACCAGAGAACAGACTCAGAAGTATGACCCAACCTTAAAAGTTTGGACAAGTGGCCCTTATCATCCACTAATCTGTAAATGCAAAATTCCTCAGGTATAAGGGAGGGGTATAATTCTGCTCATGAAGTCACTTTCTGGATGTTTCTGGAGCTTACATGTCATGGAGCCAAAAATGATTCTCCTGAAATTTTTGATTCCTGTGACATTACTATGAATGAATATGTTTGCAGAAAAATGAGCCTTAAATCAACAGTGTGTGTGTGTGTGTGTGTGTGTGTGTGTGTGTGTGTGTGTGTGTGTGTATTCATGTGCATGTATGTTTTGTAGTATATGTTCAAAAGTATTTTTGGTGTTTCATTTTCACTTATAACACAGAAGTTGAAGTGTCCACGTAACTACCTTAATGGAATTCTGTAATCTACAATCAAGGAACCTTGAAATTACCTAGGAAAATACATATCCTTAATTTTTAAAAATGAGACCCCAAAATTCTAGCCCACAGACTCCTAAGGGAGTTTGATGGTTTTGTTATTTGACTAGGAACATGAGGTTTTATTCATTCTTATAGGAAGGACACTACCATTCATGATCCAGTGAAACTTAGAAGTGAAGGCAAAATAAACAGAGAATATACTCAAAGACCACTTGTGTTGGAGGAAGAATGGCTGGGAAGGAAACAGTGTGTATTCGGAACTGAGGGGGAATGGAGTTGGATAGTGTAATGGTTACTCTTAACTATTGCTGTGAGAGAGCACCCAAAGTCAAACAACTTAAGGGAGAAAGGGAGATTTATTTAGCTTATGGTTCCAGAGGGAATGTACAGTCTCAAAGCAAAGGCAGCATGGCTGGCTGGCCAAAGGTGGAGGAGGCTAAGTCACCGCAGACATCTTGGAGGCTGAGTGCTGCAGACTGCTTGCAGCAAAGGCTGACTTCTCCTGGAGGTAGGGTGGGACTAATCCACCTCAAGGCCCACCCCTTGTGACTGCCTTCCTCCAGCAAGGCTCCACCTCTCAAGGTGCCATGACCTTGCCACACACATGAGACTGTAGGGGACGCACTTCAAACCATAACAGATAGTAACTGATGAAAATGACATAAATTCATTGTATTCGTGTATAAAAATGTCAAGGAATGAATAATAATAGCAATACTGATTTACCTGTCATCAAAAGTCAATTTCTTAAATGTAATATTTAAAAATGTTTATTTATGTATTGTTATGTGTATGTGTATAATACATGTGGGCACTTGTGTGCCATATTGTATTTATGGAGCTTGGAGCTCAGTTTCATGAGGTTGAGTTTTATCCTTCTGCCTTTTTATGTGGGTCCACGGATTAAAGTCAGACTGTCAGACTTGTATAGCAGGCACCTCTATCCATTGGACAATCTCACCAGACCCTCAATATTAATTTATATAATATTTCTGATTATTTATGAAATAGTTTCTGTTTGCAGATGAGGAACTAAATACATATCTTCTCTAAGTTGACAATTGCATAGTTTTTATGAAAGACAATTCACAAAGGTCAGGTAAAGTTATCAAAATTATTGAGAGCAAAGTTCTTACTGTTTTTGTTTTCTTTTAGAATCAAATAAATCTTTTGACAAATGTATTGGGCATTAGAAGGTAATATAACTATGTCCTAATATTAGATATATATGTCATAATATTGAGGGTAAATTTGTGGTTGTACTCCAAAATGGACTGTGGATGATAGAATAATTTACCTAAGCAACTTGAACATATGTAACATTTATTCAAAATTAATAGTCTTTGTTCACTCTCTGTCATTAGTATTGCATGGTGCTATACACAGCCGAGTTAAAGAATGGAGGCAGATGCTGGAATTTGCTCTTTTGGAATCGAGATTATGGAATGAACCGAGATGTGTTGTGTCGACAACAGGCAAAAAGATGAGATATGTCTATATCCTAGGCTCAAGATCCTGTGACTATATTAACTTTCATGTAAACATGTGGTTCAGCTGGAGACTTATGTTGGGAAGATCATTCTGAAATACTGAGGTTGCTCAAAGTGATCAGCAGGGTCTTTGCCAATGAAAAAGGTAGAAGGCAATGGGGCACAGTAGAAGAGACTGGAAACACGTGAAACCCACTCAAACCAAAGAACTCAGACAGACTGCAAACAGAGAAAGTAACTCTTTTTTAGAGCATTCAGAATAAATGCACACCTGCCTGCCTATTTAAACTTCTTACTTCCAGAGCTATAAGTTTATACATTTGTGTTTCTTAAGCCATCAGCCTTGGGATAATTTGCTACAGCTATAATAACTAAGTGAGGCACTATTAAGTTATCTCATCTACTCTTGCTATTGCCACTATTAAAATGTTATTGGTAGCCTTCTGAGGGCATTTAAACTGTTGTCATGGATGCATACACATTTGCAAGTCATGCATTAGGTAGACAGCAAAACAAAACAATGAAATATTGAACTCTAGTTAGGAAAATTCCACACAACATCAATGTGCAGACCAGTGAAAGAAGAAAAGAAGCTTCTGGAGTATGTCATTATGTAAGTTATATTATAACCCCCACACACAAAATATTCGAGCAAAGGGATGTAACTTTGGATTGGAATATTGTTTTTGGATGCTTCATAGCAGACAGTGCTTTAGGACAAGTCTGGAAAAATGGTAAAACTTTACTAGAAGACAGAAGAAATTTATTGAGAAAAGTAAGTCTAGCCAACAACAGTGTTTGCCCCAAGATGATTGGCTGGATAAGGGAAGGTAAAGTGTGTCCTGTAAAGCCAGAGCTTGACAGTAAGTAGGAAAAGTGACATTGACTGCTGAAAACTTCACAGGTAGATATGAAAGTTTCAGTTTGATTTAGGAGGCAGTGAGGAGTATGGGAAAGACCTGAATTGTGAAAATGGTCTGTTGTTTGCTTCTAACAGAAATTTCAGTTAAACACTTGGGGCTGTAATTTTCAATGCCCTGTATTACTAAAATTGGTTCTTTAGCTGTTGTTGGAAAGACTGAAATGAGGGGAAACAATCAAGAGCCATTAATGTAATGCAAGTGTGATATGCTGGGATAGGGAAATAACAGATATTCTGCTATTAAATTAGACTTGAACTGATGATTTAGAACTTATTTTCTTTGGAAAACAGTCACGAATTTGGGGGAAAGAGTGAGAAAAACTCATCAACTGGATTTAGAAAATGAAGAAATTTTGATGTGGACAAGACATGAATGAACATTAATTGAGGGCTGGCATGCTTAATCTTGTTGCTGAATGAAAGCAGGGCCAACAACTTAGAGGAACACGGGTTTTATTCTTGTTTTCAATTCTGGTTATTTTTCATAATCCAGCTTGGAAGTTCAATTCATTCCAATTTCAGGAGCCAAGGGAAATGGCCATACTGTATCCACAGAAAAAGCTAAGAGAAACAATATGTCCTCTCTTGTCAGAATGACTATAATATCAACATTACATATCGTATTACAGAACCAGCTCTCTCCATCTTATCCGCCTGCTCAGAGAATGGTCCCACCTCCCATGAGCTGGGGCTTCCCACTTGGATTAGATAATCTCCTACAGGCTTGCTTGGGATTTGCTTTAACTATTAATTCTTTACAAATGTGCCTAAAGACTCTAGCTGGTACCTGCTATAACTGGCACAGTCAGGGAGATAACTCTATAGGTAAAAGTGCTTGCTGATGAGCCTGGTAGCCTGAGTTTGAACCCCTGACCACACACAAGAATAGACAAAGAAACAAAGAAATAACCAAAAACAGATGAAGTGGCACACATCTGTAATCCCATAACTCCTACAGCAAGAAAGGAGGTGGAGACAGGAAAATCGACAGAAAGCTTGTGGGCCAGTGAGTCTGGAATATGCTGTAGAGCGTCAGAAGGCTCTGCCAAGAGAGACCCTGCCTCAAAATCTGATGAGTAAAAACTAGCTTCCTAAAATTGTCTTCTGACTTGCACTTGCATATACAGATTTGCATACACGATCACAGATATGTACATGTATATGCAAAAAATAAATTAATAAAAAGAAGCTATTTGCTAGTTTTATATCACATTTGAATTTCTGTGGGTGACAGAATAGTTTTAGAGGTCATGCTTATTTATACAAGAAGAAACATAATGTGGCAGGTCCCGCCTGGTCTATAGTAAACTAGATCTTTAATAGTGAGACTTGTAAAGGAATAGGATACTATGTTGTCCTGGGGAACACTACAATATAGAAGTAGATGAAGATACACAAAGTAGAGTGATACACAAAGGATTTATGAAGAAGAGAAAGTAGATTTCAGAGTAGACGCTAAGCGATGGAGGTTTTCCCAAAGGATGGATCTAGAAGGACTGTGAAATATATCAGAAACCTCATGGCACAACACAACTCTGCAAAGGGTCACTGGCTTCTGTAATTCTGGAATGAGAATGGTTGGTGAGCACGGCGAGGATGAAAAGCATACACTAAGGTTGCAGACAGTGTAAAGGGGTGAGAAGCATAAGAATGATTTGAGGAAAAAAATCAATGTAAATGGTCTGCTTTCAAGAGCAGAATAAGAAGCAAAGCAGGAAGTTAACCCCTGAGCACACTCTTTTCTATTTTCAGTAGAGTCTAGTTGGTGGGGTGGAGTAATTCTGACCAACACACTCCAACTACAACAGAGTTGCTATATCCAAGAAGTTCACTGTTAAGGACAATATCTACTATAAGAGTGACACAATGGCTGACATCAATATTCCTCCAAAAACTAACAAGGAGGAAACTAACAGGAGAAAAATCTATACTTAAAGTGTCTGTGGTTCGGGTACTGGACAAGGTATGAGAAATCTTCTCAATTAGGACATTACCCACTGAAGAATCACATATATTACAAAAGAAATCTGACTCCCTTGCCAACACAAGTATTCCAGAGAGAGCCCTGTGATCCACATATGCAGAGGGACAGAGTGGAAGGGACATAGTGGGATTGAAGTCGGAAAGGAGGGAGGTGAATGGGGCAATGATATTAACTCATTTTGTATATGAAACTCATTAACTCATTTGTATATGAAAAACTCTCAATAAATGAAACATATTATTTGGAAAGGGAAAAATCTAAACTGATATTTGCAGCCTCTGATAATTTAATTTCACAAGGTAGGAGGATTGCAGAACCAGTATAGAGAGCTTTTCAATAATGACTAATTTTTTGTCTGACATCTTTGTATAGATAATTATTTTAATTTTCAAAACACTGTGCAGCAAGTGTTTTTATTTTTTAAAATACACATAAGATCTACTACTTAGTTCTTTGAAGCATACAATTTGGTAACATTAACCATCATCGTTATCAATTCTAGAACTTCATCATCTGAAATAGAAATTTCATACTCAACTTACTACATTCCCTGTATCTTGGTTACCTCTCTTATATTTTCTGTCTCTGAGAATTTGTATATTCTAATTACTTCATTCAGATAAGTGGAATCATATAATAATTTTGCTTATATTGATTTATGATTTAGTGTTCTAGTTTGTGGTATGCTTCAACATTTCATGTTTGTGGCTAAATAACATTCTGTTTTATGGTTCCGAGCTGACAAAAATATAACTTGACTTTTAGACTATGCAATTTTATGAAATCATCAAATGTTCAGTAGAAACTATCCATCAAAATTTGTATTTGAAATAGCATAACATTACTGTAAGATAGATTTTATGTTGAATGATTTTAAAGTAAGTTAAGAATGGTTAAGGTGAACTTGACTGAGTTTGTGATATATGGTAGACTATGCATATTAAGGGTATTTTTGATGTGATATTTTTGTCTTACGGTAGGTTTATTGAGAAGTAATTCCACAGTGAGCTGAGTGAAATCTATGGGAACATTTTGTTTATTGAGTTGTTCTTGAATATTTGATTTGTATACAACTTTGACTGTAGTGAGTGATGCTGCTATATAAACATAAGTGTAAAAATATGAATCCTAGTTCAGTTCTTTTTGGGTTATACTTACGATCTTGGATGTTTGTGTTTTTATTTTTTCTTATAAAACATTGAGACTCAGTGTTTTTCTAAATATGCATAATAACTGACAGAGCTAGCATTCTAAGTTATATGATACTTCTGATTTCTAAACCCTGTATTCTCCTTTATTAATACCATATCGACTTTTTAAGTAAATTTTCATTCTGTTACTATGAAAACGTTTTTGTTCAAAGAACTTCTTTTTAAAATAACTCACAGTTAAGTGATATGCCTTTAGTGTTCACATTACTAAAGTTGAAAGGAAATTCAAAAGATGAAGCAACATTTCCTGTATATTTTTTTAAAAGTTTGTATATGTGAGAAACCACACCAGCTTTAAGTCTGACTCAGAAAATGCATTTCGTGACGCAAACTTCTTGGCAATAACACCCATTTATCGACATAAATAAGATTATTTCTCCTTTTTCCTTTTTCATTAGTTTGTATATATGGTGTGTGTGTGTGTGTGTGTGTGTGTGTGTGTGCGTGTGGTGTGTATATGTGTACATCTCATGCTCATGAACATATGTTAATGTAGAAGCCAGAAGGTAATTTCTGGAAGCATCTTTGATCACTCTTCTACCTTAAAATTTATTTTGAGATAGAGTCTATGATTAAACCCAGGTAGTACTACCAGTAGGACTGATCTGACTAACTAACTTGTTTTGGGAATTACAGGTAGTTTCTCACCTTGAGCTGCCTATCCCTACCTGGTAGTAGTAAGGATCTTGGAATATGAACTCTGGTCCTGTTTTTGTGTAGCAAGCACATTTACTACTGAGCTGTCTCCCCAACCTAAAAGATTACCTTTAACTTCTACTTTTTTGAGACAAGGTTTCATATAACCCAGTTGCACCTTGATCCCATTGTGTAATTGAAGATGATCTCGAAATTTCTGAACCTCCCACATTCATCTCCCAAATACTGGAATTATAGACATGTGCTATAATGTCTGCTTTTAAAACCTGTAACATCTATGTAGTATTTTTGCCTCATATTAGCCACTGAATTATTTATATGTAAGAAAAATATGAATAAAAACAAAAATACCTTTGATTAAAAAAGAAAAATATGTAATATCTGCTTCAGAGAGCAGTTCCATGCCAAAATGCTGCATCCAGTGGCATCTGCTCTAATGACAATGTCTTCTTTTGATACTCCTACAGCCTCCCAGCGGTGACAGTGAGATGACGGGTGTCATACCTGTATAATATGTGTGCTAATGCTCAGAGGAGAAAGTGACATTCACTCCCACCCTTCTGAATTATGAGGAGCCAATCTTGGAAAACCCTCCCACAAAATTAGCTTCTCATCCACGAATCCTGCTGTGTAATTTTGCTTATTTCTCTCTTAAAGCCATTAAAAAAACACACGATGGTGTTGAGAGAAGCTGCCTCTGTGGACTTTCAAAATACCTATTCTATGAACTAAATTCAGCCAATTTCAGGTGATGAGAATATAAGGGAAATGAGTTTACTTTATTTTACTTAGTTTTGTTTCTAACCACCTGGTGATGAAATAGTCTGGAATGCTCAAACATATTGACAATCAAAACTCATTTTATCTTGCTCTCTATGGCATGTGTTAAGCTTCACATTAAAATTGAAATATAGTCCCATATTTTCTTGATTAATTGAACTTTCTTACTCCTTACACATTTTATATATCTCAGTATTTATATATTTTATGGATTTTGGCTCATAAAACTGTACATATGTACATATTTTTGCCTATGATTACTACCTTTATCACCAGATAGAAATTACATATAATGTTATATTAGGTACTGATCCACCTCAACTCACTAATTAAATATACCCACAGAACATAGTGATGGTCAAAGAAGGTCTATCTTAGGTGTTTCCTATGGAAATTTAGACATTATAATGTGGATCAACTGTGTTGTATTTAAATTTTCATCACCTTGACTGACATATATGTAGTTCTCGCTATCTGGGATCTGAGTACTAGGCTAAGTTATTTCATTATTTCTTTGAACAACTTTTAAGAAGATCATTTCCTTTCAATTCTATAATTAAAAATACCAAGTATTAAAAGATTAAGTAAGTTGCTTAAATGTCACACAACTTACAAGTGACATGTATGATTTTAAAATTATGTATTTTGATTTTAAAGGGTAATGTTAAGAGTAGGATTATTTTCTTCTGATGGGCACTGAGAGGCACATGATAATTAGTCAGGATAGACTTCAGTAATTGATTTTAGGATTGCGGCTTGCAGAAGCCTTAGTCAAAGACTGAAAATTTTTTTTACATAGTATATAGGCAGGAATTAACATTTTAGTAGAAACCACTTTGCCATCAATACAATACTTTCATGAACATGGTTGAATGTTGTGGATAGAGGAAGACGTTTCTCCAAGAACTCCAAGTAAGATTTTTCTTTTGTGCCTTTGCTATGGCTCCTTTGGGAAGCATGGCTATTTCCTTAACAGGAACAGGTAGCTGTGTGAAATAATGGGAACAAGGTAATTAACTAGTTTATAGCACCAGGAACATAAGTGTCTAAAAGATCGACTTTCCTATTTCCAGCTCTGTTTGTAATTTTTATTTTGAGACAGGATCGCACTAAGTTGTTCAGACTTTTCTTGAACTCACTCTGTACCTCAGGCAGTCCATGAACTTATGGTCCCTTTTCCCCAAACCCCTAAGTTGCAAGGGTTACTGACATGTGTTGCTACCATTTGGAATCTGATATGAATTCTAACAAGAGCAAAGGAAATCTTTTTGCCTGTCATTGAAATAATTGATTACCATGGGATTGATGATACTTTAGCATCATCAGCTACAGGAACCCTGATGTTAGATTAGTACTAGGGATGCAAAGAGTGTCCCCTTGTGGAAACCACAAATTTCAAAGACTTAACAAGGACCAGCTGTACATAGAAGACACAGAGGCAGCAAAATCCTCCTGGAAACAAACTGGAAAGAGAACCATCTCCATCCTCCAAGGTCTAGTTTAGAAAGTCTTTCTGGACTTTATTAAGGGAATTTATGGTCTTAGAGGGAATTGCCTACTATTGTTTACACTGATGCAGTCAGTTAAAGAGATCTAAACGATTTCTAAACTTTTTTTATATCCAGATTATAATTATATGATACACAAATTTTTATGGCTATCTTGATATGTTTGTTAGCCTCCTTTTTTGCTTGATATGCCTTATTCATCTTGATTGAATAGTTAAAGCTTTTTGCCATTTGGTGGGTGGAATGTATTAATTTCGTTTCTACCTCTCCAGGTTTTACTTTTGAATAAACTAGGGCTGTTCTTCATCAAAATAGCCTAGAAATATTTGTCCTATCTTTCTCTTTAATACCCGGTGCACTGCCTCTTGGATATCATTTAGTTATTTATGATTTGAGTTTGAAGACTCCTCTGTGAGGAACATCTCAGTACAGATACTTTGTTGCATTCTTTATCACTGTCTATTAAATTATATGCCCCAACATGGAATGATTTCAGAGTATGATCCCATTCTGTCAAGATTTCCATTCTTTTCTTTTCTGAAGACTGTATTAGGCAGTAACCATGCTGTGAATTCTGAGAAGATAGTTATAACTATAGTCATTGTCTTTTCTTTGTACCTGTAGCCAATCCTTGACCCCACACATCAGCATAAAATGGTGGAGTTGATATTTTAAGTGCTTGTGTATGTACTTCTTTTTTTATTAGTCATCTAATAGGCTTATTATATGGAATTGTCACTTCAATTATAAAAGGGAGTGCTTGAAACATGAGCTTAGGGACTTAGGTGTTAGTAATATTCAAATGAATATTTTCTTAAGAAATCAACCAAAGAGGAAATATACTGATTCTTACAGTTCCCATGACACTCACTGGAAAGAGATGTTTAAAACATGACTGTGTACAAGTACATAAGGGAAAAAACACTGGGGAGGAAGATTGACTTTATGATTTTAGTTTTTTTTTCTATTTCAAATCTTGTACCTCTTACTCTAGTCAGCTTAGTCTATGATATGAAAATATCATAGAGTTAGAGTTTCACTTGACAGAGATTTGTTTTTCTCATAGTTCTAGAGAGTAACAGTTTAAGGTTAGGGTCTATCGTCACATTTTGATTGTGTGAAATTTTTTTCCCTATCTTGTAGATAGCCATCTTCTCACTGTGTCCTTTATTGGGACGGTGAAGACAGAAAGCTCTCCACTGTCACTTTTTAGAAAGTTTAGATGATGAAACTCACACTTATGATCTTACCCAAACCTAATTATCATCTGGAGACCCCATTACCAAATCATACCACCTTGGTGGCAAAGTGTGTTTTCGATGTATGAATATGAGAAAGACACATTCAAGTCTACGTTTCTTCATAGTAGCATGAGCTCAAACAAGTTACTAATACTCAGTGAGTGAATTGCATGAGTCAGAATTCTGTTGAATGCTGTGGGAGCTACAGAGCAGAATATAGAGATAAGAAGCTGGTCTGCATTTCAGTAAATTCACATAAATCACAGGCAGAGAAGTAATTTCATTTGTAGGATATGGTAGTTATTGATTATTGCCAGCCTGAAAAAAATCTAGAACCACAGGCATATCTGTGAAGAAGTACCTAGATTAGGTCGTTTCTCTTGATTGAGTTAACTGAGGTGAGAAGATCTGACCACTAAAAGGTAACAGCAGTCCTTAGCATGGGATCCTAAAAGCAAAAAGTGAGCTGAGCACAAGCGTTCATTGCTGTTTGCTTCCTTATTGTAAATTTGAAAAAGGCGTCTCCAATTCCTACCATCTCGAATTCCCAGCCTTGACAAACTGCACCCTACACCTGTGAGCCAAAATAAACTCTTCTTCCTTTCAATTGTTTTTGTAAGCATATTTTATCCAGCAATGTGCAAAGAAACTGAGACTTTATATTTTCAAATTGCAGAATATTTTTGAGGTTGGCACTTTGGAAGATAGAATGTTTGAGTGTCAGATGGGTGAGAGGAACGTTGTTCTTCCTTTAAGACACTTAAAGCTGCAATGATTCGAAATCATCAGACCATGAACAAGGATGGGCTAAGTAGGTGTATCGATATTCCTTGTTCTTTTTAGTCCTTAGCACATTTCTTCAGTATAAACTTGATTTGGGGAGCCATAATTGGAATCTGTAGGTTTTTGCTCTATTCATATGTCACCATAATTATCCCAGAAATTATATAAAATTGTTCAAGTGATTAACATAATGCACAAAAAAACATACAGTATTGTTGTTTCATGACTACATCATGGAAGGAAATTTACATACTACATGTGATGTAATTCCTGTAATCACTCATATACTACCTACTTGCAGTGTTTATCTTACAAATAAATATGCTTAAACTTGTAGAAATGAAATAATTATCTTTAACCCATGTTAAATTCCACACACCAGAGTGAGACTGTGGCCCATAATTTTCTTACATATGATATGGTCCTTTTAACTTTGAGCTTGTGCCCACTAACTTAACATTCATCAAATGCTGTGTGTTTTTGTTCTTATGCTATTTGGTTCTTTACTCTCCAATAGTCAGCCTCAGAGATTCAAGATATTATAATGCTCTGAGCATCATTGCATTAACAAATATCATCCTTCCATTGTTCTGCCAAGTGAACTAATACAATTACCACAGAAAGGCATGAGAATGCTGTTTGCCATAATGGGCTGTTTGAATAGTTATACCCTACAAAAATGTACTATGTATTTCACAGAGCTGCACAAATAGATTTGGCAAATCCCAAGCTAAGCATATCTCGAAAAATTTGTGGCTTGTAAATTGTTTTGTTCATATCATTCAAATGTCATCGAAAGATAGTAAAATGAACTTCCATGTCTCTCTAAGTTATTTGACCAGGAAATTCTATGATAACTATTAGTGTCTTATAGAACATAGTTATCTCTGGTATAGTGTTTGAAGCAGTGGCTCCTATTAATGGGTGACCCTTGTTTCATCTGGATGGTTTTCCAAGCTCATGCTGAAAGTGCATTTATCACATGAGTTAAAAACTTCAAAGCTCAGCCAGCATATGTGGGCGAGGTAGTTCTTTAATTTCAATTGGTAAAGCAGTTTGAGGAAAATGGCAAACAAATCACATAAATATGTGCCCACAATTCCATTTGCCTGTGTAGTTAGACCAAGGTGATTTAAGATTTAATTGCTCTGATGCAGTGTGAGTGTGACCAGGGAGGGGGTGTGGGTGGGTGGCATTCGTTTTAGGCTACCATTATGAAAGTAGAACTTGCTCGATTTTACTATTAGCACAATATGTGCTCTTGTAAACAGGACACAATCTGGAACCTGGTTCCTGTGTGAAACATGCTTTTCTGTAGTTCATTTGTAGAATTTTTAGCTTAACTTTCCCAGGCTTAATTTGCAACCACAGAAAACATTTTTCTGAGAGTCTAGGGGCATTATGGGAAGGGAATACATAAAATGGGAAGAGAGAAAACTGATTACCACAGACCTGTCTCAAGCTACCATCTGGAGGCTGCCATATGGAAGAGGGAAGAGTTCAGAGAGGCCCATCCATCGCTGAAGTCATCAGAACCATTTTAGTCTCCTTTAGACCAGATTTTACCTAGTCTTAATTTTGGCCTTTTTGGTAAGACAGGTCTACATTAAAGCACTGTATCTATTGTTTCATAGCTTCATTAATATTTCCAAATTATGTAACTGTCTTTCACTCTGTGTGTGTGTGTGTGTGTGTGTGTGTGTGTGTGTGTGTAAGGGTGAACTTGAGTGTATGTGCCTGTGGAGGTTCAAGGATGACATTGCGAATCATCCTTGTTTGTTCTATCTCCTTATTGCTTTGCTTAAGGTTTTTCCAGGTAGTTGCAGACCATGGCCATTGATGTCTGGCATTTTACGTGGTATCTGGGGATTTGAACTCAGGTCTTTTTTGCTTGCAAGGCCAAGCCTTTAACCTTTGAGCCATATCCCCGGCCTCCCAAGCTGTTTAGCTTTTTAAAGACTTATATTACTCATGAGTGACAAGACATAATGGAGTCTTGTGACTAGTGGAAATAATGGGCACAAAGCACTAGAATTGGATCTTGATCCTAGTTGAATGTTGAGTCTTGTCTTTCCTGCACATACTTTTGTAGGGTTACAAAAAACTCTGGTGAATGAAGCAAGAAGGAACCTCGAAGAGGGGACATATGCTAGTGCCTTTTGACATTCTATCTTCCTTTATGTTAAAGAGGCCATTCAGTTTTACAAATCACACACTAGGTAGCAGGAACATTCAATTCTCATTTCCCCTAGATTTCATTTCCCTTTAACTCTACAGACACAGGCAAAAGCAAATACTTTTTCCTTCTTGACTTTCTCCACCGACCCACTTTCATGCTTACCTGTTGGGGTGTGCAAATGTTAACATGCATGTGCGGGTGCATACATGTAGAACCTGATGCTAATATTGGGAATCATGCTCAGTTGGTCTCTATTTCTTTGAGCTAGATTCTCTGTTTAAACCCAAAGATTACTAATAAGACTTTTCTGGCCAAGCCAGTTTGCTCTGGGGAATTTGGTTCTCTGCCTCCTGAGGCTGAAATTACAAGTGGCTAACACACCTACCCATGTAACATTCTTATGTGGGATCTGGAGATCTGACCTAGTAATTTTGCTTTTTTGTTTTTTGCTTGCTAATCACAGTTACCATTGAATCATCTCCCAGCCCTCTTTGAAAAAAATTATCTATCTATCATCTATCTATCTATCTATCTATCTATCTATCTATCATCAATTTGTGTGTGTATCAGAAGGCACTTTGTGTCCCTGTGGAGAACCAAGATGGACTTTGGGAATCATCCTGGATTGCTTCTTCCTTCTTTTTGCTAGGCATTAAGATTTCTTGTAATATGCACACCATTGCAAGAAGTACCATTTCCACCTTTTTATGTGGGATCTGGGATCTGAATTCAGGACCTTCTGCTTGCAAGGCAGGGCTTAACCATTGAGCCATCTCTCCAAGTTTCCTTTTTAAAAAATTATTTCTTTAGTTTCTTTTAACTCCAACCATCTTTAGTTCTGCCTCATCATTTTTTTTTATTATTATTTATTCAATTGTGCATGTGTGTGTATGTACGTGTGCGCGCGCGTGTGTGTGTCTGTGTGTGTATAGAACCATGGACGAATTCGGGAACCGCCATGGACACCTCCACCTCCTCCTTATTTACTCTGTGTGGGATTCACAGGCTCCGCCCTACCAGACCAGAAGCGCAGACCAACCCCGCTTCCACCTGGCGTCTATACATGGGATCTGGGATCCGAACTCAGGACCTTCCGCCTGCAAGGCAGAGGCTTAACCCCTGAGCCACCTCTCCAGCCCTCTGCCTCATCATTTGACTGCATGGATTCCTCTTGTATTTGGAAAGTGTGTTTGGGTGTCCAGTTCTGTATTATAATCTGTCCCCGGACATCTGCACTAGAGCCAACCACAATCATTTCACTTTTACCTTTCATGGTTTTGCAATTTTCCAGTTTGATTCAGTGGTTCTCATTGAAGTTTTCATGTAGTCACCATTGGGAATGCTGTGTCAACTGAATGTTTTATCTGCTCAAGTTCTTATGGGAAAGGGTGGAGATTTCAATACGTGGGGATTGCAGAAGCTGAATCAAGGTTCTTGGACTGTGTTTTGTCCTTTCATTGTTATATCAATGCACATGCTTGAAAGTAACCATGCTTCCTGTGCGATGGGGCGGATTTCAAGGTGCTTTTCTGGGGAGGCGGTGGAGATGACTATCCTTTAATGACTTGACCTCAGAAGTCATGTCTTATCTCTTCCATGCTGTTTTATTCATTAGATTTGAGGGGAGGAGAAATGGATTCCAAGTTGGCTGAGAACAAGACACAATTCTACAAGAGCATTTTGAAGTACGTATATTGCTTTGGGCCATCTGGGGAAAATGAAATTTATCATCATCTGTTTACTAGTCCCCAAAATGTACATTTCTTCCACAGGCAAAGTCCACATACTTTCTTTCCTACTAACCAAATACCGTCTTTCCAAACTCTGGTCTTTTGAAAAGACATCAGGCTAATGCTCAGAGACCAGATTATAGCATGCAAGTTCAACCTGGGCAGGGCTCTTCAGTGTGGTTTCTTGTATAGCTTCTTGAGGAAATTTTCTCTTGATTTAAGGCTTTACACCAAAGGGACTTATTGGGTTCTCTCCCATGCTTCAGAATAATTATGCTAGATACTCCCATTTCTAAAAGGAAAATTAGAAGCATTGTACTAATTGGTCCACAGCAATTCTGAAGAGGTAGGTGGACATGTGTTTGTACCTCTTTAAGGTTTAGCTATACTATCTCAGAATATTTCTTCTACAACGCTTAGCTTTGCCCTTTTTTTTAAAAAAGTTTTTTTTTAAAAAAGTTTTTTTTTTGTTTTTCAGTTTGATTTTATTTTTTAAATTTTTTGCATTTTTTTAATTTATTCAATTGTGCATGTGTGTGTGTGTGTATGTATGTGTGTGTGTAGAACCACGGGCGAATTCGGGAACCACCATGGACGCCTCCACCTCCTCCTTGTTTATTCTGCCCCGGGATTCACAGGCTCCGCCCACCAGGACCAGAAACATTGGCCGGCCGGCCGCCCCCGCTTCGGCCTGGCGTGTCTATATGTGGGGTCTAGGATCTGAACTCAGGACCTTCCGCCCGCAAGGCAGAGGCTTAACCCCTGAGCCACCTCTCCAGCCCCCAGCTTTGCCTTTTTCTATTAAATGTGATTTATGTTTATTACTCAGTTTTACCTGATTTCTGGAGCCTGAAGCCTGAAGCCTCTTTCTTTTACCATCGTCTGAAACTCTCAGTCCAAGTTGAGCTATTCTTACTTTCAAAAATTTGTGTCTTATATTAAATTTAAATTTATTTATTTACAAACTGGAATTATATCCTTACCTTTCCCCCCTTCCCACCTACTTCCCTTCTCTTCTAACCTCTCCATCCACATATCCTTCTTCCTCATTCTCTTTCCTTCATCCATCTTGCTCTGTCCCACCCCCTTCTGTCCCTCTGCTTGTGTGTTTTTGGGGTGCCTGTGTTGGTAAGGGAGTCCGATTTCTGTTGAACTTTATTTGGTTCTTCATTGGGTAAATTTTTAAGTGGGGAGGTTCCCCTTCCCTTGTCCAGAACCTATCTCTGAGACACTTTCTGAGAGCAGTTATTTCTTCTAAGATCCTACTTAGTCCTTGGAGAAATGTTGATAAGTCAGCCCTCATGTAGATCTGATGGTAGAAGTTCTTATTGTAGTGACCTTCTAGGTATAACAGCCTTGTCTTGGTTGGAGTATGTTGGTTAGGTGTACTTCACCCCATTTTTACAGTTTTACATATATTAACACCCCTGTACCTGGACATTCCCTGAGCCTTTGTGTAGGATATGATTTTGATGGGCTGATTACAGCTGAACATTTCAGGTTCACTGAAATTCTGCACTTTGTTTGGCTTAATGTGTTTTTTTGCCTTGCTAGTCTCCTATTGCAATAGGGTGCACTTTGGTTGACCACTGAGAGCTTTTCTTATGGAAGAGTTTAAAAAAGAGAGTTTAGATGATGTTTTACTATCAGTCTTTTATAGTTAATGCTAAGATATCTGTTTCTGTCCATTTGCCTCTCTTCTACTGTTGTTTGGATAAAATTATAGTGTCAGATATGGTTTCCCTGACATTAAGGGGAAAAGAACCCATTCAGAGACTAATTGCTTTCCCATGGGTCTGTCATACCTGTCTGTTCCCATAGATTATTATTGCTGGAGTTGTAGTGGTTTATAGTTCACTACCATGTTAGTCTCTTGATCTCTCATTTTATCCAGTCCAAAGGCAGTAGACTAGCAGATATTAATAAATTCAGGGGTGAAATATCAGAAATTTAGATAAAGAAAATAACACAAAGAATAAACCAAAGTTTGTTCTTTGAAAAAAATTAACAAGATTGATAAGCCACTAGTCAAAATAATCAAAACTGAAAGAAAGAAACCCAAATTAATAAAATTAGAGACAAAAATGGAGTTATCACAACCAATACCAAGGAAATAGATTCATACTTCAAGAACTTTGCTCCAAAAACTTTGACAATCAGAAAGAAATCGATGAATTCCTAAGTACATACAATTTACAAAAATAGAATCAGGGTGAAATGAATTATTTAAACAGTCCTATAACACATAATGAAGTTAAAGTAGTAATTACAAATCTTTCTACCAAACAAAGCCTAGGACCAAATGTATTCAGTGCAGAATTCTACCAGACATTTAAAGAACAACTAATGCCGCTATCCTTAAACTATTCCACAAAACGAAAAAGAAAGGAACATTTCTAAGCTTTTTCTACAAAGCTAATATTACACTGATCCCCAATCCAAATAAATATACAACAAAAAAGAAATTTATAGGCCAATCTCATTGATGAACACAGATGCAAAACTGATTTCTCAACAAAATTTTAGCAAACCAGATTAAAAAAATATCAGAAAGATCATACACTATTATCAGGTAGGATTTGTTTCAGATACACAAAATTGGCTCAACATACTCAAATCAATAAATTTAATTCATCATATAAACAAAGACAAGGACCCAAACCACATGATTCTCCCAATAAAAACCAATATGCATTTATGATAAAAGTACAGGAGACAACAGGAATGGAAAGAACTTATGTCAACATAATAAAAGTCATGCACAATAAATCCATAGCAAGGATCATTCTAAATGACAAAAACTTGAAGCATTCCAACTTTGATCAGGAACTAGGCAAGACTGTCCACTATCTTCACTTTTGTTCATATTGTACTTGAAGTCTTTGTTTAGAACCATAAGACAAGAGGAGATAAAAGAGATATAAATAGGAAAAGAAGTCAACTTCTCCCTATTTGCAGATGACATGATTCTATACTTGAGAGATCATGAAAACTTCACCAAGGAACTTTTGGGACTGAATACATAATTTCAGTAGAGTGAGAGGTTACAAAATGAATATTAAAAAAAATCAGTGGCTTTCTCATACACCAAGGATGAAAAAAGTGAGAAATTTCTAAGAAAAACAATTCCATTTACTATAACTCTTAAAAAATGAAATAAATTGGTATAAATATAATGAAGAAAGTGAGAGATCTGTACAATGAAATCTTAAAACCCTAAAGAAAGAAATTTCAGAAGACACTAGAAGATGGGAAGACCTCCCTTGCTCCTGGATTGGTAGAGTTAACAACATAAAAATGACCATCCTACCAATGTCATTTTATTTACTTTATCTTTACACCGAGAATGCTCGTTTAATTCTTTTTTTTTCTTGAAGTGATTTCTTTTTTTTTAAATTTTTTTATTTGTTCAGTTGTGCATGTGTGCGCATGTATGTGTGTGTAGAACCACAGGTGAATTCAGGAACCACCATGGACTGCCTCCACCTTCTCCTTGTTTACTCTGCCCTGGGATTCACAGGCTCTGCCCTACCAGGACCAGAAGCACAGGCCATCCCGCTTCTGCTTGGCATCTATACATGGGGTCTAGGATCCGAACTCAGGACCTTCCGCCTGCAAGGCAAAGGCTTAACCCCTGAGCCACCTCTCCAGCCCCCTGAAGTGATTTCTTAAATTTAGGATTTGTTTCCTCTAAAGAGGGTCATGAAAGGAAAATGCTTATTTACCTAGAAAGTCTGTCTTCTTTGTATTTAACAAGATTCTTTGGGGGGGGTATCTATCCTTTTACAGGTTATTGTATGCATTGAGAAGGAGGCAGAATGTTCAATATTCTATCTGGAGATCTATTTAGGTTGTCTAACACATTAGGTACATTTCCCATTTTCTGTTTTATAGACAAACTTTCCAACACTGATTTTAGGATAGCCAGAGATAGGAAGGTAAAGATGCATGTATATTTCCATATATTATCTGTCCTTGGAAGTTGTCTATATTTATACATTTTTTCCTAATTTTTCATTCGTGTATAATAATTGTAACAAAGTAGGCTTCAGTGTGAGATTTTCATATGTATACTTCATGTACTTTTAGTTAATCATGAAAGTTCACTTGAATTAAAGAAGAGATACCTTTTGGTAGAAGTGGAAAGATTTAGAAAAAGACTATAGGAATAAGAATGTTGTTATGCAAAATTAATCTAAAGTACTGTGACTATAGATATTCCCATTGCAACACCTATTCTATTCCAATTTGACTTTCTGTATTTATTCCTTAGTGATTTAATCTAACGTGCAGATGTGACACTCTAAAATCATTGTCTTTTGGGCTGGAGAAATGTCTTAGGGGTTAAGACTCTCTCTCACAAGCAGAAAGTCTGGAGTTCAGATTATATTTCCCATGTAAAAACATCAGGCAGAAATGGTGGTGGCCTGCCCTTCAGGCTCTAGTAGGCAGAGCCTGGGAAATCCCAGGGTAAAGCAAATAGGAGGTAGAATCAATCTAGGATAAATTTCTGAAATCCTCCACAGGGACATAGAATGCCCTCTGACACACACACACACACACACACATGCACACATACACACACACACACACACACATAAAAAAATCAAATCAAATCATTGTCTTTGTACATGCTCTGTCTTACGATCCATGCTACACACCTACAACATTAATTATTTTATTTACATATTAAATATATGTTTGAGAGTGAGAAATTGGAACAGGGAGAAACAGAGAGACAGAGAGATGGTGCAGACAAGCATATGCCATGGTACATGTGTGGAGGTCAAAGAATAACTTTTTGGAAATCATTTCTCTCTTTCTACCATGTAGACTCCAGGACTGAACTAGGTCACCAGGTTTGCATGAAGGTACCTCTACCTGCTGAAACATTTTGTCAGTGGCACACCACTACCACTATACGATAGAGGAGTATTAGAAAGTAATCCGCAGTCACACAACTCAGATATTTTGCCTCCAGGTTTCATTTTTCCTTACCCACTATGTTCCCTAGGTTTCACCTCTGGTTCTGATACTTTTTCTAGACTTCCTACATTGTACTAGATAGTTGCACCTCTTGTTAGCTTAGTCCGAAGAAGGGAATATCCCTACATAGAGCCATGCAATTTAAATACAAGACAGAGTTGATTGTATCAAAAAGGACAGCCTCTCTCTCTCTCTCCCTCTTTCTCTCTCTCTCTCTCTTTCTGGTTCTCTTTCTTTTTTTCTCTTCATTTTTGCTGTTGATGATTTAGGAATTAACCCTAGTGCTTTGCACCTGCTAAGCACTGTATACTGTATACCTAGCTACATCCTCAACCTTAGAGAGAGAGAGAGAGAGTGTGTGTGTGTGTGTGTGTGTGTGTGCACGTATATTTTATATATATAGAATTTTCTCCCTCTGTGTGTGTATATATATGTGTATTCCAGACTCAGGTTCTTAGTCATAGTTGAACCATTTCTCTGGTTGTATATGGAAACCAGAACCATTGCTTTTAATATAAGATAGAGAGTTTTTACACATGCTGTCAAGAGTGATTGGATTCCAGCATTTGACCAGGGCACATTGCTTGCGATAAATGACCAGAGCAAATCAACTGAAATACCAGGATATGAAATTATGACATATTCTCATCATTCCATCATTGCCACAAATATATTATCTTCTTCATACAGAGACCTTAATGATTTCACCACCAAAATGGAGAAATATCTTAAAAGTAATTTATTTGAAAATCATATAGTTATTTTAGCTGGCTAGGGTTTTGAACTAACATGTATCCTGTAGCTATGTTTTTAATGAAGGAGGAGTATTTCTTGTTGTTCAAAAGAAACACAATATCTTTTGAAATAGATTTGGGTCTTTGACCAGGGTTCTGTCTTGGAAATCAATAATGGGGTCACCTTTCTTCTCAACTCTTCAATAACTTACCTACTTAAAAATGGCTATACACGGGCTGGAGAGGTGGCTCAGGGGTTATGCCTCTGCCTTGCACGCGGAAGGTCCTGAGTTTGGATCCCAGATCCCACGTATAGACGCCAGGCGGAAGCGGGGGCGGCCTGCGCTTCTGGTCCTGGTAGGGCGGAGCCTGTGAATCCCGGGGCAGAAGGAGGTGGAGGCGTCCATGGTGGTTCACGAATTCGTCCGTGGTTCTACACATACACAGACACACACACACACAGACACGCGCGCGCATGCACACAGTTGAATAAATAATAAAAAAATTAAAAAAAAATGGCTATACACATAGAACTGCATACATTAAAAAGTAAAAAGAAACCTGACGTGTGAATTCATTTTTATTTCAATTTTAACCAATTATAGCCAATTCTGTGGCTTAAAATAAATACAAATATATTGTTATATAATGCACAATCCTAGGACAGGGGTGTTTCATGACTACAATCTCAGTGCTCATGGGGCCGAGGCAGGAAGATTGCTACAAGCTCGAGCCATCCTTTTAACATACTGAGACATTGTCTCAGAATAAAACAAACAAATATACAACAAACAAATAAGCCAAAGGTTAGATAGGTCAAAAGTTCAACCACATTGTTAATGGTGAGCATCAAGGTATCACAAGGGCTGTATTCATTCTCCATGCTCTGGGGTGGAACATTGCCCTTGCTGTCCTTGGCATCTGGAAGTTTCCCATCTTGCTTGGCTTGTGCTCCCCATTCTCAACATCTTCTTCAGTGCACCAGTGGATCAAGTCCTTTTGTAATCATAGAGTTATCCAATTTTAAGGATTTATTAGTTTCACCAAGATAATCTATGACAGTGACCCTAATTTTTTCTACACTTGTAGAGTTTCATACATGCATGCCATGAACTTATGTCCTTTTTACCCATTATCCTGATTACAACTCCTTCCCTTTCTCATTAAAAGACTTTTTCTTTCCTGTAAGTCTTCCTCTTATTTTCATGTCTTTTTGCATCTGTGGCTGCTATGTTTCATTTCAGTTCTCTTTAGTAGCTTGTGCCCAGGTACTTGCTGGAGTATGGATAATATATCTGTGTATATATCATTGATGAGAGTAGCTTGCTTTAAATCCCATTAAACTTGCTGTAGTAACTCTCTTCTGTTGCTGTGAGACAACACTCATACACAATTTTGGGGGAGAAATGGAGATTTATTTGGCCTACCCTTGCGGAGGGAATATAATTCATTGTGGTAGAAAAGGCATGGCAGGGGAAGTAGCCGGAGGGAGCTCAGGTCACTGCAGACATCCTGGAGGCAGAGAGAAAATAGAAGCAACTGGAAGAGAAGACTGCTTGAGGAAGCAGGGCAGGATGACACAACCTCAAGGCTGTCCCCAGTGACCCAGTAATGCACCATTCTCCAGCAAAGTTTCACTTCTTTTTGTTTTTTAATTTTTTTTTTTAATTTATTTTTTCCACTCATACAAACTTGATAGGTACCCATTCCCCTCCCTCCCTCCACCCTTCTCTGGATCCCCTTGCTCCCTCCCCCCTTTTCCCTTTCCTTTCTGTTCTTCCTCTATTTCTCTCAGTTGGGGGAGGGCATTCCTGGAGCATCCTTTAGTGTGCATGTCAAACTTCCCTCTGGGTCCTCCTCTCTGATGAGATATAAGGACTCAATAGCTTTGCCTAGAGCTCTTTTTTGTGTTCCCCTTTAGTATAGGACTACTATTGTGGCTGTTAATTCCTTGCCTCTAAGGATCTTAGAGCCTGTGATCCATGCTAGACTTTGAGGGGTCAATGACATGTTGGTCATTGTGCAAGTCATGCAAAGTCCTATTATGATTACTTTGGCTCTAACGTGTGTGGAGTATCTTGCATATCATTGCTCCTCCTTGGCACCTGGAGGCTCTTACAATCTTACTGTCCCCTCTTCCACAAATTTCCCTGAGCTTTGGGATGGGGAAAGATTAGGCTGGCCTGGTACCTGGTGATTAATGTAGGGTTTCTGATGTTCTGAATTATGGTTATTCTTTTTTTTTTCTTCTTCTTCCAGTTTTGCTGTTCCTGCACTGCCCTTGGCTCCATCCTGATGGGTATTAGATGTCACCTCCTAGCCAGAGATAAAAGGCTGTCAAAATAGAATCTTATTATAAGGTTTCATTTCTTAAAGGTGCCATGACTTGCCCAAACATTAACAACTAAGGATACAAACATATTAGTCTGTGGGAGAATTCTCAGATTTAAACCATACAGAGCTTAGCAGTCAATATTCTCTTAGGAGGTCAAGTACCTTTGGCAATCTTCCCCTTTCATCGTGAAATGTTCATAGGTTAAATCTTGTGTAGGTCTTGTGGAGGTTGACATATTGATTAATGACTCTAACAGCCCTGCTGTGTCCAGAAGACAGTGTCTGTCAGCCCTGCTTTCCACCATCAAGCTCTTATATTCTTAGCATCACCTTTTCTGTAACGTTTCCTGAGCTTTGGAAGTCAGGGGTGATATTAGATGTCCTGGAATGGTCAAATAGTTCATAATCACTTATTCTCTGCATTTTGGTTATTTGTGATTCTCTGTATTAAACACTTTCCATTGCAGAAGGAGGCATCTATATCAAGTGCTGAAAGCTCCTTTAATCCATATGTGTAATACTAGTTGTTTAAAAGGCAGTTTGAAACTCAGTCTTTATAGTTAAATATTAGTGGTTTGTTCCCCCATAAAATCTGACTCCCCTATCCAGTTTCTTGGCCTGGTTTACAGTAAGAGGATGTGCTACCTGCTACAGAGGGAGGCTTAAATGCAATCAGAAAGCAATTGGTTACCCCCATAGCATACATGCTACCATTCCACAACTGTCACTTCTTGGCAGGGTGGTTATTATTGTAGCTTGCAGTTTTCACTACTGGGTGAGCATGTTGATTGATTTGCTTTCAATTTTTTTCCCTGTTACTATGAAAACTGACCAACTATGAGGAACTTTCCAGATCATTTACATCCAACTTAATTTTTCCATGTTCTATGACTAGCATATATCCCTAAAGTTTAAGGTAAGTAAATTACCAATGTTTATGATATCTGAAATCTCAGTTGCCATTTTTCATGCAGTAAAATATACTTTTCTAGCACAAGGTCTCAGAAACAGTTGTATTTGTGAAACATTATTTTTTTTCCAGAGTGCATGATCTAAAGACACATATTTAGATATCTGTAGACAAGTATATAATACACAATGTACAATATGGAAAATGAACTAGTAATGGCCTCACACATTTGAATATCTGTCCATCAGATATCTTCAATGAGCAACGTAGAATGAATAATTAGAAAAAACAGAGAAAAGCACTTGTATACTTAAGGGCTCAGGCTCTCAGAAGCATGTCAAATATATCCTTCAGATTTTCATGAACCATTTTGTAAGGAGGTACTAATCTGTCCTGTTAGACAAAATAGAAGAAATCAGTAATGAGGCAGGCTGATATATTTGTTGTGAAATAGTGGTAGAAATGGAGTGTAAACCAAAAGCTGCTTCTGCTCAATTTTGATTCAAGTAAGATGTAAAAACAAACTCTGAAGCCTATGTCACCAAAGATTCATTAAAGATTAGATGCTGCCATTGAACGAATTTAAATATTGGATAGGGAAGTAATAAAAAGTTAATTAAAAATCAATATTTATCTTCATATGAATTTCTCATTTCTAATGTGTCTTTCCTTATCTGAAGGTTTGTTTATACGTGACTAAGTGTGAACATAGTAAGTAAAATATTCTTAATTAAAGAATGAGAAATTGCATGGCATTCTCAGTACCATTGCAAAATTTTATGTTGACCAGCCCCAGTCTAGTGCAGAACATGAAACATCCTATCTGTCCCCATGTGTGCAATAGGTGTTTCTGCCATCAGTCGGTTGGAAGCTATATAATGTATTATATTAACTGTTGCAATATCATAGTGCCTGTGGCTGGCTAACCCCAACTTTGCTTATTCATAGCTCTAAAATAAAAGAGAAACAAAGCTGGAAATTTGATATATGCAAGTGAGAAGCCATAAAATGTGCTCTTTAAGTGAAAAAAAAACTTTTAGTGTCTGACTTCATAAGGAAAGAAAAAGATTGTGTGTTGAGGTTGCTGAATTGATGTGTGAAACTGTGAAAAAAGACAAAAAATGTCTTACTAGTTTTCCTGTCCCTATCAGGTGCAAGGTTATGGTTAATTTACGTGATAAACCTTAAGAAAGAAAGAAAGAAAATCATTAACTTGCATATGTATGCATAGGAAAACACAAAAATGCATGAAATGTACTGGTTTCAAGCTCCTATTGTATGGAAGGGTTCTTAGAATATGGAAAAAGAGACAATTACTGTAATTTTCTAAGTCATTCCCATCCCCCAAACTCTGGGTCTTAATGAAAGCAGGGAGGCTGCATATCTGAATTCAGAGATTAAGAGTTGGTATTTGCAAACCTTGATTCCCTTGCTCTGTGAATGCTCTGGTGTATATTCTGTTGTTTTTCCTCAGGCTGTTCCTGTGGGTTTAGGCTATAGATGTCAACATGCTGCTTTCCTGATAACTTCCTTAAATTTCACTGGAATTTTTTGAGGACAGTAAGAAGCTCACTTTCCTGTAATCCTTGTCTTAGGTTCTGTTCTGGAGGAGCTCACAGAATGAACAGGACAAACTCAAGTGCAGTTGTCTTGTGATTCATTTTGGAAAGTTGACTTGACTGTTCCAGGAATCGTAGATGAAGGAAAGGCAAAGAGTGAGTGACGGACGAGGGAGAAAGTAGCATTATGACAGCCTTGAACTTCCTACAGATTGTGAAAGACCACGCTATGTCTGTGCACCTGTGAAAATCACATTTCCAATACAGTGTTTCATTCCCCTATTGTACTTAACTCCCGTGGCTCAGGCTTCTCTGATTCTCATGACACTTTTAAAGGCAAGGATACAGTCTCATTCTCCCAACTGATTATACAGTGTTTGCCACAGGAGATTCACTTATTTGGTGTGGCTGAGGCACTCGCCTCTACTGTGTTATTGGTGAAATGGGTCAGCAGTTCATTTCCCTGGAGAAGCAAGTAGCAAATGAGGAATCCAATGGGCTGTGAAAGAAGAATTTCTCTGTGAAGTTGTAAGAACTCACAAACCATAAAAGGTTTTTAAGTGCAGGAGAAACATTATAAAAGTGCTATTTAAGGAAGAAAATGCTGTGAAGCTGTGCTTAAAATAGATCAGATCAAATGAGCTTGAAAGTCAAGGATTCAGGGAGAAATGTCTGTTGTAATCGAGGTATGAGGAGATGGTGTGGGGAAGGAGAAGATCTGTGTCTGGGAAAATAGGAGCTGGCAAAAAAGAAAGTAGATAACCAACGATTTCAATATAAATTTTGGTCTTATTACTAGATTATATCTGGTAGTCTTCTCTTTTTATTTTTATAGTAGTTGACTCTAAAATAGGTCATGACCAGATAGGTAGGATTTTTGTTTGTTTTTTTTTTTCAGTGCCTGAAAAACTGCTTTTATGGTCTGAAATGCCACGTATGACATTAAAACTTTCAAATATGTGGAGATGGAGAAGAGGAATTATAATTGGAGGAGGTTAGAAAACTGAATACTTGGAACAAACCTCCAACTTGTAATGTGCTATTGAAATTTTTAAAAAGCCAAGATTCTTTGAAAGTCCCACGAAATCATTGTTTTTGGAAACATGTAGATGTGTCAGTTACTCTTTAGTGTGGAAAATCAGCACAAATGACTACAATAAAGTATTTCTCATAAGCTTTTATAGTGTTCAATTAAAAAGTTGATATTTTTGAGCTTAACCAGAGGTTAGGATTTCACATAAAATAGCAGATCTTAAATACATGGGAGATAATTGAGATGATTATAAATCATTGTTGGTATTTCCCGCTTTTCCACATGTAAGACAACACATCAATTTTAGATCTAGATGGAAAAAGTAGGTCATGTTTGAGCTTTTCATATCACTTTGCAGTATATTGAATGAGCACTCAAAGTGTGCGTTTTACTTTGTGGAGATATAAAATCAATAAAGTAACAGTCTTGATCTTAACAGATTTATGACCTAGAACAGTTGTGCCAAGACCAAGTTAGACTAGGTTCTTGTCAACATCAATAAGGCCACATTTCTAATTGTTTGTAATCAGGCCTACTGAATGCCAGAAGTGTCAACATGACGGACTTACAGTGGTTTATAGCTGGAGAAGTGGATGCTGAGTGAAGAGTCCTTAGCACTGATCAGGGATATCTAGGGAGACTTTGTTGGAGAAACGGCTTTATGGCCAGCATTGGTATTGGGTGACTAGACCATCTGCACCTAAGAAGTCATGTAAGAGTATACGGAGTGCTTAAGAGTCAGTGGTAATTTATGGTTCATGAGATGAGGGGCACTCAGGTGCCCTTGGGGTAAGGACCTACCTAAAGTATGGGGTTGTGGCAGTACTTGAGAACATCAGCACTTGGAGGCTGTGGCACCACGGTGACTCAGAGCTGAAAGCTTCACAGCCCCTCCATGCACGAACTTGTTCTGTTTCAAAGCAACGTCTGAATCATTGCTGGGAACAGTTGGCCTTGTTACCAGTACACTCCAAAGTGATCAGAGAATATTTATGCCTGTTGGCAAAGGGAGATCAGATGAGGGGGCTAAGGACTCACTTCTGTATAATAGAGTGTGTCTTGAGTCTGTTTTTTCTGTGGCCTCCTTCACAAAGCAGGGGGGGAACTTCAGAGATAAGAAATGGTTTAGGAATATTAACAGGTCACTGATGTTTCCTTTTCTAGACTGTTCCTGTGCCTGTTCAAATCACTAAGTGTATCGGATACATCACTTCACTGACGTGAGCCATTAACTACCCTCCTGTCAGTTACCTTAGTTCATAGACAAGAGAACTAAGGTCTAGGAAGCCGAAGTGGTTGGTGTAATTCTACCGTCTGGCAATAACAGTGGTATTGAATTCCAACTGATTCTGACTCAAAATTTCATTCGGTTTCATTGTTACTGCCCTATATATATTGCCAAGTGTCAAAAGTATTCTACCTCACACTCCATGAAAAAAAGAATCACTTACGTTGCCACAGTGGTTTGTAGTTTTTGATAATGCCAAATGTTTTTAGAAGTCATGGCAATTTAAAAGTGCTCCTCCTAACTCTCATTTGTTTCTTGCAACAGCCCTGTACACACACAGAAGTTAACACTAGGAGGCCCTGCTGGACACACTAAGGTATTCACATAAGTGTATCTTTGCCTCTAAACAAATACACTAGGAGCTGTTTTTAAAGTTTTCATTTAGGACGGCCACTTGCCTAAGAAAAGATCACATAACGTAAAATATGTGTGAAATCTTACTCTGTGATCAAACCAAAGAGGCTGAACTCATGTTGTAGGGACCAAGAGCCTTGCCTGTTTAATCTTCCTCTACCCCCTATTGGCCTATCCCAGGTACTGCAGTAGAAGCCTGTGGAATAATGGGTGTGCTCTCGCTTCTCATGGGTGGACACTACGGCTCTGGCTTAAGCTTCCTTTGCTTTTACTTCCTCCCCATGCCCAAGTATGGCTTTTTTCCTTAGGGACTCACTCCGTGTTCTTTGACTTTTGCCTTTGCCTTGTAAACTTAGGAATTTAGATACATAGGGGTGGTTTGTAGATCGGCCTACGTAAGAGTTTTGTCAAACCCAAGACCTTCTTTCTCTTTTGTCTAAAATAGCACAAAGCATGTTTTTGTGATACCTTCATTATCTCATTACCAAAGAGCTTTCTGGTAGCAAGAAAAAAAAGTTGAAGGTTCTAATTTCCTCAATGAAAATATACAGCAGTAAATAAGGAATAGTATCAGGCTAGTATACTAGGTATTCCACTTCCAAGCTACACAATAATATAGCCATAAGTTTTTTCATCCACAAAATAGGGATAATAATTGGCTACGCTGATGAATGTGCTCTTTGAACAGAAGACATAGAACAGCATCTGGCACATGTAAGTGTTCATGTAATATTATCTCTGCTCGTGCCTTCAAAAGTCTAGCCTGAACAGGTAAGTGTCACTCCTTAAGAAATCATGCACATGTGCACACACATGTTCACACTCCATAGGCACACACGCATCTCATATCTACATATAAGTGCATAACACATATGTCTCAATACACACATCACACCCATTCATACATATATATCACATATATCCCCTCACCTACCTCACACACACATACACACATCTTATCCCACATATTCACATATATACATCACATACACATGAGTAAACACACAGTTCACATGTACATACCACTCTCTCTCTCTCTTTCTCTCTCTCTCATACACACACACAAACACACACACACACACACACACACACACATACTCACACATTCCTCTTTATCTGATATTCCACTGTGAAGAGCATTACATTGAGAAAGAATGAGTCTTAATCTTATTTTTTCTGGAGCAATCATGTGGAGAATGAAGGTAGATTTTGTTTCCATATTTTAGAATTCTAAATTGCAGAGGGTGTGGAAGAGAAAAACTGAGATGTTTGGCAGGCTTTGGAACAATGAGATGAAAATAGGATAATCATACAGGGTAAAACAATATTTTGTGGGTGTGTAATTAGCCTCATATGGAAGTAGAGAGTACACACATGCATCTCCTTTAATCTTTATAATGACCTTGTATTAGTAAAGTAAGTATTGTTCTCAATTTTAAACATCGAAGAAGCTGGAATTCAGGAATGTGACTGCTCAATTAAAATGGAAAAGCTGGTGGTTGTTTCACGTGGTTGTTTCCTCTGGATTGGATATGATCACTGCTGTTTGAGTCAAAGAAGCTATGAAGCCCTTACAGGATTAGTACTATTAGTATTGCTTTATGGAAAGGGGACAAAGACTTTGAGATTGCAAGGCCCCTCCCTGAGGATATACAAGCAGTAAATTATTGTTGAGATAGGGATAGGCTTCAGCAGTGTAGCTGTTTGTAAGTAAATTGCCAGAGGAAATCCAGCAATATTCTGACCGTATCCCATGCCTGTGTGGGACTGTTCAGTGATGCACATACCCAAGAGTTATCTATGCCTCTCTGATAACCCCAATAAACTCATTTGGCTTGACTGAGATCATTTACTTTTGCTTATTGTCCTCTGTGTCAGGGATGAATGGAAAGTGACTTCTAGGGAAATGTTACACAAGAGATATAAGCACAGATTTCTTAAAGTTCATAATCTAATTTCCTTTTACATACATTAGAACTGTCCAACAAGATTCATTTTTTTGTACGTCACACAAAACACTATGTTCCTTCTTCTTAAGTTTGTCATAAATATATGACAAAAAGAAATGATTAAATTTTTTTAAAATTGTGTTTCTTCCATGTTAATTTCTTTTTTTCTTTTTCTCCCCAAAATCCATGGTCTTCATAATCACTTTCAGAAAATCTATCAACTTAGCATTTTTTGCTCAGATACCAGTATTCACTTTATCTGAAGGCAAATTTCAAGACAGTGTAGTTCAGCATGAACTATCTTAATGTAAAGACCCCACTGTAAAGTGAGTTCATGTTCTCATCGATGTGGACCATCTTATTTTACTGAAATCCTTAGAGACCATGCAGAAGGGAGAATAAAGACTGCCAAACAAATCAGGAGTTAATTCTACTTTTCCTACTGGCACCTCCTTCTTTGCTTCTGTGTAAACCTGAATCCATACCCTGTCGAAATACCATGTGCCTTTTCTTTTTTCACCAGACTTTGGTGTGTTCAACTATAAGTAAGCCGGACTAGAAAGCCTAAAAGTCATTCCCATGCAGATGTTTTGTATTTGAGAATTAAACTAAGCTTTGTTCGCTCCTTCCCTTCAGTTTCTAGTTTCTCTCTTCCTCCATTTTGTTTCTCCTTTGTCTTTTATCTATTGATGAAGTAACCTCCTTACTATAATAAACGAAACTTTAAATTTAAAAAACCTGATTTTCAGAGATAACCTTGAAGAGTGTAGTTTCTGAAAGAAGCTGGCATTCTACACAGAAATGATTCTCACTTCAGCAACAAAGCATTTTTACAGACTACAGCGATCATCACTAATTAGCCTTTGCAGATGGAGTGCTTGCCCCACCCCAAGAGCTGGCTGGCCAGCTTCCTACAGACTACGGGGACATAAATAACTCCCTCTACTCTCTCCACAACAATGTGCCAGGCGGCCTCTCTTGTAAGAGATACACCATTGGTTCATTTTAGAATGGTGGGGGCAAAAGGGACTTGTTTCATAATTGCTTTTAACAGAATTTTTTAACTGTACTGTAGAATATTTTGAAAATGTGAAAGATAGAAATAAGAAAATGAGAAATTGTTCACACAGCTATTATTCAGATTAAAGTTATTTACAATTTAGTATATATCCTTCTACTCCTATTTTGATGTAGTAAATAATATGTAGCTTCATATAGTAAATATTTTATTTTGTGAACACTTTTACTTTATCTTATCATTTGTGAGAACATTTTGGGTACAGGTTGTGTACAGATCAATGTACACACGTGTCTACAATTTTCTTTCTGGAGCACTTTGATGAGATAATTGACATATAAAAACTATAAATATATGCAATATATATGTACCTATATATAAATAATTTTATATCTTGGCAAAGTTACAAATTTAAAAACAAACCATGGTGTACAATAAATGTATCCATTACCTCAAAAATTTCTCTTATTTTCTTTTTATTACGAGAATATTATTATTATTAAGTAATAAGAACTACATGGTCCTGTCCATTTTGTTATCACTATGATCAAATATCTGAAACTAACTTAAGTGAGTTAAGATTAATTTGAGCTTGCGTCTTCAGAAATTTCAGCCCAGAATCATTGGTTCCATCAATTCTGGGAGCTTACTGAGCAGTAACAAGAATGTGTTGGGAGTAAATTTGGTTCATTCAAGAGAAAAAGGGACCAAGTACCAGGTACCTACTTCTTCCACTCTTTAGCTCCCAGAACCTCCAATATATGGTATTACCAGCTGGAAAAAAAGTTAAACACATGAGCCTTCAGGAACATTTCATATTCAAACTAAAACTGCTAGGAAATTTTATGCATGAAATACTTACGTTGTTAACCACAGGCAAGGAATGGCAAGGTGAATCTCTTGGATTTTTTCATTTTGTATAATCAAAATTTTGTCTTTTGACTAACATTTCTCTGTTACCAGCTTCTCATCCCTTGTTAACCATTATTCCACTTTCTCTTTCTGTGAATTTGACTAGTTTAGATTTGTTACATAAGAGGATCCTAAAATATTTGTCCTTCTATGCAGCTCTTGTCAATTACCATGATGTCTATAGGTCTATAGGCCCATCTATGTGTTCATGTTATCAAAATGGCAAGATTTCCTTCCTTCTATTTCTGAATGATACATGTGATTATACCACTTTCCATTATTCCATTATTCATACACAACTGACATTGACAGCTATCATATTTATTTCCATGTGCTGACTGATGTAAACAATTTTGCAATGAACTGTGATGAACTGTGAGTTCAGTTCTCTCTTACAGGTTCTGATTTCAGCTCCATTAGCTACACACCCACAAAAGGAATTTCTGGAACCAGTGGTAGTTTTAGTTTAACTTTTTGAGAGACTACCTAGCTGCTAATTAACATTCCCATGAAATTATAAAAAAGATTCCCTTTCTCCTCATCAATATTTGTGATATGGTTTTCGTTTTGAGAATAGCCATGAGATGAAATATCATTGTAGTTTTGATTTGCATGTTACTATTAATAATATTGATCACTATTCATATCCAAGTTGGCTATCTGAATGTATTTTTTTGAGGACATGCCTATTGTATTACTTGTTTCCATGTTTAAATTGAGTTATTTGAGAATATTTGGTTTATTTGTTTTCAACTGGACTTTACTAGGAATTCCTCATTGGTTTTGGAAATTATTTTCCCATTATATATATTTTTTATTTTTTTATTATTATTTATTCAATTGTGCGCATGTATGTGTATGTGTGTGTGTGTGTGTGTGTGTGTGTGTGTGTGTGTGTGTGTAGAACCACGGACGAATTCAGGAACCACCATGGACCACTTCCTCCTTGTTTACTCTGCCCCGGGATTCACAGGCTCCGCCCTACCAGGACCAGAAACTCAGGCCGCCCCCGCTTCCGCCCGGCGTCTATACGTGGGGTCTAGGATCCGAACTCAGGACCTTCCACCTGCAAGGCAGAGGCTTAACCCCTGAGCCACCTCTACAGTCCCCATTATATTTTTGATATACAAAAGTTTCCTTCTTTTCATGGATTTTTTTTAATTTTTAATTTTTTTCCCACTCATACAAACTTAATAGGTACTGCAGTCCCTCCCTCCCTCCACTCCTTCCTGGTCCTCCTTGTTCCCTCCCCTCTTTTCCCCTTCCTTTCACCCCTCTCCCTCCCTTTCTCCCAGTGCTGCCCTCCAATCCCTGGAGCATCCTTTATTGTGAATATCAAACTTCTTTCTGGGTCCTCCACTCTAATGAGGTGAAAGGACTCAGTAGTATTGCCTAGAGCCCTTCCTTGTGCTCCCCTTTAGTATGGGAACACTATTGTGACTGTTAATCCCTTGTCTCTAAGAATCCTAGTGCCTGTGATCCATGCTAGACTTTGGGGGGGGGGCATTGATATGTCAGTCATTGCTCAGGTCATGCAAAGTCCTATTATGTTTACTTAGGCCCTAACTTCTGTGGATTATCTTACTTATCGTGAATTTTTTTAAAACTCTGGTGTTTTGGGGAGGGGCTACACAGAAACACTTAGTATGATGTAGTCCTGCCTGTCTATGTTTGAATTTTCCCTTGCGCTTCTATTACTTCAAAGATTCATTATCAAAGCCAATATCAGAAGATTTTTTACTTTATTTTTCCATAGTAGAAAATTATATTTTCTTATGTTAGATCTTTCATCCAGTGTATGAGTGTGTGTGTGTGCTAAATGATTTCTAAGTTGAATTAAATTATTATTATGAATTTTGCTTTCTAATTTATTAATATTCTGCAAATATTTCACCATTTCTTTATTAAGTGAGCAACAACATCCAGTTAATTGATTATTTCTTCTTGAACTACCTGTAAGTTTTGTCACAGTTATTTTTCATTATTCATCATTTTAGGCAATATTTTGGTGATCACTCTTATATAAATCTCAGTATATATCTCAATTATTTTTCCCTGAGATAAGAATATTGGAAATAAAATTGGTAGGTAAACACAGTTTTTAAGAGCAAATTTATCCCAAAAATGAAGAATACTTTGCATCACCATAGCCAATGGACATTTTCTTAAATAGATTCCTGACTTTTTTTAGAAAAAAATTGCTAATAGGCAAGTAATATGAATTTACTTATTCATTAGGTATAATTTTATAGGACACACTTTAGCTTGTATAATCCTGACACAAAGTGATCCTCTCTATAACTTTATGTATAAAGAGGGATATTTCCATTTTATGCATCTGAAATACCCTTTTGTCATTTGTTATTCTTCAGTTAACCTGTGCTTTATTTAAGAATAAAAATTCTATGATGTTACCATATAAGGACAAACAGGGAGTGAAATCTTTACAGATTTGTGATTTTGAGTGGGGTGTGAAATAATTCCTTGCCTTAGTTTGCTCACCTGTGAAATGATTGGGGCGATGCTGTGTATCTCATACGACTAAATACTAAATGGAAAAACACCTGGAAAACATCTAGCACTGCTTCCAAAGACAATAAGTACTCAAAAATCAAGAGACAAATGTAGTTGTTTAAGATATATGTAATCACATGAGATCATACTATGAATTAGTTTACTAGTTGAACATCAAGGTGCAGTATAGCACAGGAACTTCACCTTCTAATCTGCTTGGGCTTACTTACCTAGGTGCTGAAAGTCCTTATAAGTGAGAAGTTGAGCATGCACTTATGTCTCTGTCCTCATCTGTAAGGCAATGCTGAAGACAATCTACATTCTTAGAAGCACAAAGACCCTTTGGAAGAGAGCTCAGATGAGCAATGTGGCACAGATGAATCTGCAATTCCTTTGACTTCCTGGATTGCCAGTTGCTGAGACTTAATCATTTCACATATTTTATGATGAAAGATGTTGGCCCTGAGTGGAGAGGCAGCCAGCCAAGAGTCGGAAATTATTGTGACAGTGAAAAGGAACACTGATTAGAAATAATGCAATAAGTGGTCTAAACAACAGGTCCGGCCAATCAGACTCATTGATGCAGAGATATCAAGTCAACAGCAGGTCAATTCTGTAAATGAGGAAATTAGTGCAGCTCAACCCTGTTGTCCAGAGTGACATTTGTGTTTTAAAGCATTTTAAAATCCCCAGAGATGATAATGATATAGTTATAGAAATGCTTTTAAAACTTGTAATGTCTCTGTCTTCTTAATCAGGGTTAGGAATGAGATCACAAAAAAGGTTACATTGGATGGCTTGTTCAGAAAAATGAAAGCTAATTTACTTTTAGGAATGCCTCTCAATTCTTGAGGCTTGTTTTAACAACAGTAGCTTCTTATAATATTTGGATAGCAACTCTATCTAAAAAGTTCATGGTGGGTCCAGCCAAATGGCGCAGTGGGTAAAGTAACCTGCTATTAAACCTGGCAGACTGTTAATCCCTGGAAATCCACATGGCAAAAGGAAAGAACAAACTTTTGAAGGCTGCCCTCTGACCACTATATGGCACATATTCTCTCTCTTGCTCTCTGTCTTCTCTCATATAAATTATATATATAATATATATATTAAAAAAGGGTCCTTGTATACCTATACAAGTGGTTAACTGCTCTAAACCCTAAACAGAACATCTAAAGCACCCCTCACTTCAAGCTCAGGGAACACTGCAGGAAAAGAGGGGTGCTATGTAAGAGTCTGAATGTAGGCAGGAGCACTGCTCGACAGTATTTTCTGGATATAACAGGGCAGCTGTACTTCTGAGCTCATGGTAGTATATATACTTTCACAAGACCTACACAGGTTTGTCTCAGTATTTCATCATGGAGGAGACTAGCTCTCAGGAAATGATGGCTCAGTGGGTAAAATCGCTTGTCGTGTAAGACTCATGACCTAAGTTTTATTTCCAAGACCCACAAAAGTAGAAAGAGAAAGACAACTTCCAAGGGATTTCCTCTGAGCATGTGCATGCGTCTGTGCATGTGTGTGTGTGTGTGTGTGTGTGTGTGTGCGCCTGTAATCATCCTTGATCACTCTTCCACCTTATTGTTGTGAGCTTGTATCTCTAATTAAACCCAGAACACACTATTGGAACTGCCAGTACTTACCAGTGTGCTCTGGGGATACCCAGGCTTTGCCTTCCAGGGGTAGAGTTACAGGTCTGCCATCAAACCCAGCTGACTTTTTTTACATAGAATCTGAACTCCGGTCCTGTCCTTTACTTGCAAGGTAAACGCTTCAACTACTGAGCAATTTTCCTTGCCCCCAAATAAATATTTTTCAAAGCTCATCATGATAGTAATATCATTAGTAATATGAGTTTATATTATTTTTCATAAAAGAAGACAGAAAAATTCTTATTTTCTGCATGAGGCAGTGAGAATGCAGGGAGATTATGTATTATTATGACATTGCTAGCGAACTAGCACATGGGATCTCTGTTTCTTTAAAATACATGGAATTCAGTGTTTATCAAGTATGTTCACTACCACCCCAATTACACAAGTGAACTAGCAAGTTTTTTTTTTAATTGAGATTTGCCAAAGAAAACATATACTACTAACATCATGCATTGTATCACATGGTGAACATGTATTTCAGTTGTTTGGGAGGAAATTCAGTCTATGAGAATGTGAAGAATCTCAACTAGCTAATTTTGAAATGTTAACTAAGAAAGAGTAAATACCCTTAGTGTTAAAGGATCTCATAAATCAGCGAAAAACAATAATTTCTCTCTTAAAACAGAGGCCAATGGGGGCTGGAGAGGTGGCTCAGGGGTTAAGCCTCCACCTTGCAGGCGGAAGGTCCTGAGTTCGGATCCCAGATCCCATGTATAGACGCCAGGCGGAAGCGAGGGCGGCCTGCGCTTCTGGTCCTGGTAGGGCGGAGCCTGTGAATCCCGGGGCAGAAGGAGGTGGAGGCGTCCATGGTGGTTTGCAAATTCGTCCGTGGTTCTACACATACACAGACACACACACGGGCGCGCACATACACACGCACATGCGCACAGTTGAATAAATAATAATAATAATAAATTAAAAAAATAGGCCAATGATAAAATTGGATAAGTCATAAAAGAAGAAAATTAAAAGATAATTGTCATCTTAAAAGATGTACAATTTCAGTACTACAGAGACAGTTCAGTGGGACAAAGACTTGTTCTACAAGTTTGAGGACCTGAGTTTAGATCCCCGTTCCACATATAAAAGCTAGTCATGTCAAGGCATCACAGCACTTGAGATGCAAAGATAAAAGGATCTCGGGGACTGTTCAACCAGTGCAAACAAACCAGTGAGCTCCAAGTTCAGTGAAAAACCCAAACCAAAACAGAATAGCTGTGAATGTAACAAAGAGATCTATAGAGAAGAGGACAGATAAACAGAAGTGATCAAGAAAAGGGAGAACTTAGAGTATGGGAATAGGCCATACGCATTTTTGAATGCATATGAAATTGCCCAAGCAATAATTCAGTAAAATAAAAACTACAGGGAGAGCAATAGAGAAAGGCGACCTCTGGTCTCCTGTGTATGTACATACCTGTGAGGGCCTATGGACAACTAACAGGTTTGGTGGGGCACAAAAGTATCTAGTTGTGCACACAAACCTGTTAGGTGTTCATAGCTCAAAATTGGGAATGTTCCATGGAGTTCTCCTTTGTTCATAGCTGACCATCAGCTTAATTCATCTACTGGGAGGCTAGTGTCAGTAGCTGCTGTCTTGAGGGTTGATGATTATCATGGTTGTGGCGGTTTTGGAGGATAGTATTTCACAACCTTATCCCTATCTTCTGGCTTTTATATTCTTTCTGCCCAATTTTATTTAGAAGTCCCTGAGCTTTTTGGGTAATACATATGATAGGCAGAGGACCGAATTAAATACATTTAAGTAAAGTTTTAAACCTATTAAAGTTTGCAGCTCTTTTAAAAACATAAAACATCTGCTTTATTTATTTGTCTGTCTGAGTGTCTGTCTATGTATCTATCATCTATCTATCTATCTATCTATCTATCTATCTATCTATCTATCTATCTATCTGTCTGTCTGTCTACGTGTGTGCATGTGCACCTTCCAGAGGGTGGAGGGCCAGGGGTGACTTGGAAATCATCCTGGATTGCTTCTATCTCCTTTTCGCTTTGCTCTGGAATTTCCCAAGCTCTGCCCACCAGGACCAGAAGTACAAGTTTGAGGACCTGAGTTTAGATCCCCGTTCCACATATAAAAGCTAGTCATGTCAAGGCATCACAGCACTTGAGATGCAAAGATAAAAGCATTTTTATGTGGGACCTGGGATCTAAACTCGGGACATTCTACCTATGAAGTAGAATCTTAAAACCTAAGTCATCTCTTCAGCCCAAAACATCTAGCTATTGGCAAGATTATGATTAAAAACATTATTTGATGTGGCAACTTAGGAATATAAATTAAAAATATTAAAATGCAGGCTGGTGAGAAGGTTCAGTGGGTTAAAGATGCTTGCTGTGCAAGCTCAATGACCCGAATATGATCTTCAGAACCCATGTAAAGGTAGAAGACATTCAGCATCATAAAGTTGCCCTTCAATCTACACATAAATGCTACATATGCATGCCCACCCCACATCATACACCAGTAGTAATGAGAAATAATTTTCAAAAATCTTAACATGCATTGTTTTTTAAACTCAGCAATTCAATTTTTGAATATCCATTTTCATGTGTAATGTGGACCCACGTAGAAACAGTTCCAGAAATAAAAATTCAAACATAAGTGACTTATTGAGGAACTTGCAGAGGCTACCAGGAGAGAAGAGCAGAAAAGACATAGAAAAATAAGATTAATAAATCTATGCCATGATGGGCATAGGGAACTGTTGGGACTTAATTATATGGTAAAGCTCTTTGCGTCTATATGCATGTACGTTTGTGTGTGATGTGCGTCTATCTTTGTGTGTATGTATGTGTGTGTGTGTGTGTGTGTGTGTGTGTGTGTGTGTGTGTGTGCGTGTGCAGCATTCATTCACCACCTTGAATGTACAGGTAGAGGACACCCTTTGGGTGTTTGTTATTTCTTGCCTTTCTACCTTGTTTGAGCCCCTGCCTCTTTGTCACTCTTTGCCTAGGTAAGCCAGGCTGACTGCTCCATGAATTTCAGGACGGTCTCCTGTTCCCATCTCCCATTACCAATAAGCCCAGAGGAATATACCACTCTTATGCCTCTGTGTCTGCTGTCTGTGGCGTTTAGGGATCTGAACTTCCACATATTTTCACTGCAACCACTCTATCCACCAAGCAATCTTCCCAATCCTCTAGTATCAACACTTGAGAGACACTGGCTAAGAACTGATCATAGAACTGTAATTTTCCTGGCCATTTTGCTTATAATAAATAGCTTCTTAATTCTGGAAAAAAAAAACCCACTCAGCTACAGCAGATAACAATAGTAGGAAACTAGTTATGCTTCTCAAGAATTGGACAGGATATAGAAAACATTGTCTTAGGTTAAAAAAAATCAACTGATGTTGGGGCAGTGGCTCGGTGGATTAAAAACTTGCTGTGCAAGACTGATGACCTAAATTTTATTTCCAGAACTCACAAAAGCAGAAAGAGAAAGTCAACTCTCAAAAAGTTTCCTCTGAGCTCTACATGTGGACTGTGGTCCACATACATGTGTACCCAGGTGTGCATGTACACAAACACTCACACACACACACACACACACACACACACAAAATGCACACATACACAATAATTGATAATTAAAAAAAGAAAGAAATCTGGGGAGGGGTGGATGTAGGGAGAGGAACCCGGGGCACCTATTGAGCTTGAATGACTGGGGAAAAATAAATAAATAAATAAATAAATAAATAAATAAATAAATAAATAAATAAATAAGTAAATAAGTAAATAAGTAAATAAATAATAAAAATTACAATAAGAGAGCAAAGCTCAAACTGCAAAAAAGAAAAAACTAAATCAAGTTAAAAGCATATGTACACATATGTATGTACAAATCTATTCATTATATAATGATTTACATTAGAAACAATGCAAATGCACAATATTGAAGGATATCTTAAATATGTTATATGTAATAATATATAATTTCTAAATAATATTTAGCCATGAAAAAGTGATTCCAGGAATGACTGTGGTAAGAGCAGGATAAACAGGTTTCAAAGCAGCATTTGCAGTATGTTTGTAAGTTATTCGAAATTAATTCTTCCTAAATTACAAATTTAATAGGAACTGAAAGATGTTCTAAAGGACTTCTTTGATTAGTATGATATCAAAGTCCCTTTCTTTCCTGCTCTATCCCCTTCTCCTATTCCACTCCCAATTCTTCCTTTTATCTTGCTTTTTCTTCTACCTTTTCCTCCTACTACTTGTTCTTGCTGCCAATTTTCCTACTGCAAGAATGTACTGCTTCTACAATAAGAAAATAGTTCTTTGTAAGTTTCAAAAGGAGTCACATGTGAGTTAAAATAAAAGGATGTTGAAGTCTTCACTGAAACTAGATAATTAATTTTAAGTGAAATAATTACTGTTTACTTCCTTGAACTCAGTAATAACTATTTCTATGAAAAATCTTCTTTTTACTCTTGCAGTTTGATTGGTCATGCTGTTAGTTAACAGATATGGTACATAAAAATAAGCTCGTATTATTATTTATTTATTATGTCGGTAACACAGAGCTTTAATTTTAACAACAAATATTCAAATCAAACATAAAGAATTCCATTATGAAAGAAACCACCCCATATTAACAAGAAACTACTATAAATAAAAATAACATCAAGAAATGAAAATGCCTCCCTGTAGAAAGATACTTATCCAATAAAGTCATCTGAGGTTTGTCAAAAAGTATGCCATAAGTGTGATTAACTGACTGGTTTGATGACTCCTATTAGTTAAATTCCCAGTTCCTTTCTTCACAAAGATTTTCTCAAAAGAGAGTGGGAGATCATTGTTCTGATCTTGTTTTAAGAGCTCATCAATAATGCACTAGATCAAAATTTAGAACAGGCTGTGTGTAACGATTGACATATGGGGGATGCAGAAAATTAATTTGATAGAAGGGAACAACCAGACATCTTCTCCTCAATATCTTCCTACTTCTGTGAAGGGAGGATTTAGGAGGTGGGGAAGAGGGTTGAGAGGTAGATTTTTAAAACTTGCCCAATTTTTTAAAAACCACATAAAGAGGAAATGTGATTTGACTGGACTCTTCTCTTTTCCCACTGTCCTGGGAGTCAATGCAGTGTTCTATCCTACTGATCTGTGGTTTTGTTCACACTCACAACTTCTGCTCCATTTTTGACCTCCTTTCCAAAGCAGACTCCTATTAACTCTTCGTGATTTACTGCAAGGGCTCTATTTTCTTCCCTTCCTTAGTTCTCCTCTATTTTAATTCTGTAATATCAGTAACATGTTAACCCCCATAACAAAATTATCACCTGTATCCAATCATTGGGTAACATTCACATATCATTCTATTTTGAGATTTTTTTTTTTTTTGCAGTTTCTGTGGTCACCTTTCATAGACCAAAAGCAAGCCTAGGTGTAGTGGATCCATGCACTAAGGAGGGTGTGTAGAACAGGAAACTGCAGGACACGGAGCCGTGCTTTAAAACACAAGCTTCTCGCACATTGAGATTCTCAAGGAAACAGTGTTGCTACAGACTTCTTGTGCTAGAATTTAAGTTACAAAGCATCACTCTGTCGTTTCCCAGAGATGCTTCTACTACTGTAAAACCAGAGGAATGAGAAGTTAGGATTTTATTTCCAATTTCTTCAAAAATAATCACTAAACGATTGGGAGATTATAGGATCCATTCTCGAACCATGCAAATATTTCTGCCACTTACTTCAGGAATCCTGACTGTAATTACTAAACTTTTAATCATAGTAAACCTAAGAGACTTTAAAGCTTTTTGTCCACATCCTTCCTTAAAAACTGAATTCATTAAATGAACTGAACTAATCAAGAACATGGGGCAAGTACTAAGCTGACTTTTATTTATTCAGGACATGAAAAATTCCTTCAGTGCTCCAGGACAAGATAATTAGTACGTGTGATCTTCACTCCTTCTGGAAACACCAATGTTTACCTTTATCTTGTGTCCAACTCTTAGGTATCTCAAAGATAACTTCCTCAGGAAATCTCTTATTTACTGAGATACGATTTAGTCCTCCCATGATAGATTTTGTGGCATCCATTTCCATTCACAGCTGTTCTTGGAAATCTTACGTAACATCCAAAATTCAATATTAGATTTAATAGCAGAGTATCTTCAGTTTTGCTCAGTAATTCATGTAAGGTCTAGAGTAAGAGCGATTTCAACGGACATATGTAGGATAGATATATCAATGAATTACCATTCTTTGTGTTACTATTCTTTCAAAAAGTAGATGGTTTTTAGTCTAGTATTAATAATTTTATCATCACTTTTGAGCCACTGAATCATATCACGAGGACCAAAGTCAGCTTTCGGGAGTATGCAACATATGTTTAAGAATTGTCTCTTAGGACCGAACATGCTGAAACTTGGCCATATGGGCAAAAAGCATTCCAAGTTTTCTTCCATGTGGAGTTTTGTACTATGAGCATAATGTATAGCCCTACTGTCATGGTTTGAATATGAAATGTCCCCCCCCAGACTCATGTGTTTGAATAATATTTGGTATATCTTTGGAAGGTAATGACATCTTCAGGAGATAGGTCTATATTTCACAGGCATTGATTAACAGAATCTCGGAATAATGCTAGTTGCATTCTTGTGAAGTTTATACTGCCATTGGGCAGAGAGAAGGTACCAATGAACAAATGAATGGATTAGTGTTCAGGACTACTTCTCAGAGTGTGGCTTGTGGTACCATTTTATGTAAATAGGAGTAGACAAGCCAGATGAACCTTGGGTTCTATAGACACATACAGATGGAAGGGTGGGAGGGAGTAGGAGGGAATGATGAAGGGAAGGGAGGAGATGGGAGGGAAGGGGGAGAGAGGGGAGCTGGAATGAATACTCAATATGTTTGTAAAGGTAGAAAAAAATAAAAATGGAAAAAAATGGAAAAACTCATAGAGTAGCTGATACAAAGCAAAATTTATTTATCTTAGTTTTCAAAGATGAGTGTAACAGTAGATTCCATGTCTAGTGTCAATTTGCTTTTTCACTACTAGATCAAGCATTTTGTTGTGATCTCCTGGTATATGGAGCAAGGCATCCATCTGAGGCCTCTTTTATAAAGAAAACCATGATTTACATTCATAGGGATTTAATTCTCATGAGTCTGTCACCCCGTTGATTATATTATTATTATAATTATTTATTATTTATTATTATTATTTTATTTATAAAGCTCATGGATAGGTATCCTCACCCCACTCCTTCCTCTATTCCCTTCCTTCCCCCATTTTGTCCTCCATCCTGCCCTCTCTCCCTCTCTTTCCTCCTGCCTCTCTTAGTGTTTCCCACTTGCTCCCTCCCACCCTCCTGTCCATCAGCTTATATGGTCCCTGAATCTTCTACTCTAGTGAGGGTTCAGGACACTGTGGCATACCTTCTTGGGCCACTCACTAATATGGGAGTTTCACTATATCTGTCTAATCCCTTGTCCCTAAGGATCCTATTGCCCAAAGCCATCTCCCCTGAGATCCTCACTAGTCTGTGGGGGCTTGTTGACATGTCAGCCATTGTGCAGGTCAGATATGGTCAAATCACATTGGAGCAAGTTCCTGACTGCCACAGCCCAGTTTTGATGATTGAGTATCTTGTCCAGTGGTGGACTTCCCCATCTTTAGGCTCTTACAGTTTTGACACCTCCCTCTTCTGCAGGTCCCCTGAGCTTCAGGATAGGGAGAGATTTGGCTGGTCTGGTGCTGGATTAACATTGTAGGGTCATTGGTATTCTGAATTAAAGTTGGCTGTTGTTTTCAATTTTGAGGATCCTGCATTGCACTGGGCTACATCCTGTTTGAGTGTTGAGGTCTTCTCCCAATCAAAGATAAAAAAATTGTTTCAATAAAGGTTTTATTTTTTATAAGAAGAGGCTTAACAGTAGAGGAAAGAATTGGAATAGGACACATTAGTGAGTGGGGTCAGCCTTTCAGTGGTCAGCTGGCTATCATCTAACTACTAGTCCCTATCCCTATCCCCTCCATGAACGAAAGATACGCCTAGCAGTTCAAACCCATCCAATCCCAAGTGAACAGGAAAGAAAGTGAGAGTGAGCTGTGCCAAGATGTTTCACTATTTACAGGCCATTCACAACTATAGCTTGTGCTCTTTTGTCTCTTTTCTCTTGGGGTCTTCTTTTCCCTTCCCTCCTTTCCTTGAAGTATATCATTCAGAGGGCTTGGAACTAGGATCCATTTATTAGGAAGAATATGTGACATGTAACTTTCTGTGCCTGGGATACTTTGCTCAGTATGTTTCTTCTAATTCCACCCATTTATTGGCAAATTTCAATAATTCATTTTTGATGGCTGAGTAGTATTCCATTGTGTATATGTACCACATTTTCATTATTCATTAGTCAGCTGTTGACCTTGCTATTGTAAATAGTGCTGCAGTGAACATGGATGTACTCGTGTCACTACAGTAAAATAATGCATTTTGGGGGATTGTTCCCAGTAGTGGTATAGCAGGGTCACATGACCTTTTGATCTTTAACTTTTTTAGAAACACCATACCAATCTCAAGAGTGGCTGTACAAGTTTGTATTTCCACCAACAATGTATGAAGGTTCCCTTCTCCCCACATCCTCTCCAGCATTTGTTGTTGTATGTATTTTAGATTTTTGCCAACCTGGCTGGGTTGAGCTAATACCTGAGGGTAGTTTTGATTGGAATTTCCCTGATGGCTAGGGAGGTGGAACATTTTTAAGGTATTTGTTTGACATTTTTATTTTATCCCTGGAAAAGTTTCTTTTAAGTTCCATGGTCCATTTTCTATTAGGCTATTTATCTCCTTGGTGTTTAATTTTTTGAGTTCTTTGTTACTCTGGATATTAGACCTGTATCAGATATGTGGTTAGTGAAGATTTTCTCTCATTCTTTAGATTGCCTTTTTGCTCTGTTTACAATTTCTTCAGCACAACAGAAGCTTTTTAATTTCATAAGATCCTATTTGCTGAGTGCTGGTTCTATTTCCTGTGCTATTGGGGTTCTGCTTAGAAAATATTGGTTTAGCCTAATAAGCTCCAGGGAATTCCCCACTCTTTCATCTAAGGTTTTTGTAGTCTCTGGGTTATATTAAAGTCTTTGGTCCATTTGTAGTTGATTTTCGTTCATGGTATGCCTACACCTATTCTTCCCTCTACATTTAAACTTCTTATATAAAAATCCTTTTTTAAAGTCTTTTAATCTTTGATTTTAAGACCTTAACACCCAAGTGTGCAGCTCAGTACAGTACAGGAATTTCAAAACTGAAAACAAAATCCAACTATAATTCAGAATACTAATGACCCTACTGTGTTCACCTGGACCTAGACCAGCCAAATCTCTCCCCATCTTAAATCTCAAAGAACCTTGCAGAAAAGGGGGACATCAAGACTGTACGAGCTTAAAGATGGGGAATTCCACTGCTGGATAAGACACTCTACTTAAAACTAGTCTGCTCCTCTCATCTGCTGGTTCTGAGATTGGATTCCTCTTGTATCTCTAAAGCTTTGAGTTGCACTATTAAAGTATTTGTTTGCCACATCTATTTCATTCCTGGAAAAGTTTCTTTTAAGTTTCATTTTTTTGTTATAAGCATTTAGAGCTATAAACATACCTCTAGGACAGCCTTCATTGTATTCCAGAGATTTTGATATGTTGTATTTTCATTATTGTTTGCTTCTAGGAATTTTTGAATTTCCATTTTTGATTTCTTCCTGAACCCATTCTTTATTCAGCATCATGGTATTTAATTTCCAAGAATCAGTGTATTTTCTGAGATTAGCTTTGTTGTGGATATCTACTATTTTCCATGGTGGTTTGATAAGGTACAGGCTATAATTTCAACTTTCCTGTATATGTTGGGACTCATTTTCTAGGCCAATATGTGGTCTATTTTGGAGAAAGATCCTTGGGCTGCTGAAACGAATGTGTATTCCTTGCTGCTTGGATGGGTGTTCTGTAGAGATCTCTCAGGTCCATTTGGGTAATGGTTTGATTCAGCTCTTCTGTGTCTCTGTTCAGTTTTTGGCCAGTTGACCTCTCCAATGTTGAGAGTGAGGTATTGAAATCTTCTACTATTATTGTTTTGGGTTGATTTGTTGTTTTAGACATTCTAATGTTTGTTTAATGAATGTGGATGACCTTATGTTTGTGAAGTAGTGTGACGTCTTCCTGATGAATTGTTCCTTTGAATAATATGTAGTATCCTTCTGTATCTCTTACGATTTTTCTTTGGTTTGAAGTCCATTTGGTCAGACTTGTTTCCTTGTTTCATTAGCTTGATCAGCCTTTTACTCATGAGAATGTGCCTACATTTCATGGTGAGATGTGTTTCCTGAAGGCAAAAAATTGATGGGTTGTGATTTCTAATCCAAGTTTATAACCTGCATCTTTTGATTAGTGAGTTAATTCCATTGACATTTAAGGTTATAATTGTGCTATCCTGGGTCTTTTATGCCTCCATATGAATTTTGAGATTGTTTGGTCACCTTTTTTGAAGAATTGCTTTGGGATTTTAATTGGTATTGCATTGAATTTGTATATTGCCTTTGGTAGGATGGCCATTTTTACGATGTTGATTCTGCCAATCCAGGAACAAGGGAGGTCTTTCCACCTTCTGGTGTCTTCTGCAATTTCTTTCTTTAGGGTTTTAAAGTTTTCATTGTAAAGGTCTTTTACCTCCTTGGTTAGGTTTATACCAAGGTATTTCATTTTTTTAGTGGCTATAGTAAATGGGTTGTTTCTCTCAAGGCTTTTTCACTTCTTTCATTCTGGGCATATAGGAAGGCCTCTGATTTTTGCACATTTATTTTGTATCCTGCCACCTTGCTGAAGTTCTCAATTAGTTCCAGGAGCTTCCTGGTGGAGTTTTTGGGATCACTCAGGTATAAGATCATGTCATCTGCAAATAGGGATAGCTTGACTTCTTCCTTGCCGATTTGAATCCCTCTTATGTCCCTTTCTTGTCTTATGGCTTCAGCTAAGACTTCAAGTACAATATTGAATAGAAGTGGTGAGAGTGGACAGCCTTGTCTAGTTTCTGATCGAATTTGAATGCTTCCAATTGTTCCCCATTGAGCATAATCCTTGCTGTGGGCATTGTATAAAGCTTTTATTATATTGATAAAGGTTCCTTCCATTCCTACTGTCTCTAGCGTTTTGATCATAAAAGGCTGTTGGATCTTGTCAAAAGCTTTTTCTGCATCTATCGAGAGTATCATGTGGTCTTGGACTTTGTACTGGTTTACATGATGAATTACATTTATTGATTTGTGCATGTTGAACCAACCTTGTGTGCCGGGGATGAAGCCTACTTGGTCCTCGTGAATGATCTTTTTAATATGTTTTTGAATCCGATTTGCTAAGACTTTGTTGAGAATCTTTGCATCTGTATTCATCAGGGAGATCGGCCTATAGTTTTCTTTTTTAAGTGAGTCTTTATTAGGTTTTGGGATTAAAACAATATTAGCTTCATAGAAGGAATTTGGTAGTGTTCCTTCCTTTGTTATTTGATGGAACAGTTTAAGGAGTATTGGTATTATTAACTCCTTAAACATCTGGTAGAACTCTGTGCTGAATCCATCTGATCCAGGACATTTTTTGGTGGGAAGATTCAAGATTACTTCCTCAATTTCCTTATATATTATAGGACTATTTAAATAATTCACAACTTCCTGATTCAATTTAGGTAAGTTGTGTTTATTTAGAAATTCATCCATCTCTTTTTTTTGTTGTCAAACTTCACAGAGTATAAGTTTTTGAAATATGATGTTATAATTCTCTGTATTTCTTGGGTATCAGTAGTGATAACTCCATGTTCATTTCTAATTTTGTTAATTTTGGTTTTTTCTCTCTTGCTTTTGGTTAATTTAGCTAGGGATGTATCAATCTTATTGATTTTTTCAAAGAACCAGCTTTTTGACTGGTTGATTTTATCTATCGTTTTCTTAATCTCGATTTCAGATATTTCTCCCCTTATTTTGCTAATCTCCTCTCTTCTACTACTTTTGGGATCAGATTGCTCTAGTTTCTCTAAAGCTTTAAGCTGGATTGTTAAGTTGTTTATTTCTGATGTTTCCATTTTTTTGATGTAGGCATTAAGAGCTATGAACTTACCTCTTAGAACAGCTTTCATTGTGTCCCAGAGATTTTGGTAAGTTGTATTTTCATTATCATTCGCTTTCAGGAAATCTTGAATTTCCTTTTTAATTTCTTCCTGAATCCAGTTCTCATTCGGAATCATGTTGTTAAGTTTCCAGGAGTTAGTGTATTTTCTCTTGTTTGCTGTGTTGTGGATGTCCAGCTTTAGGCCGTGGTGGTCTGATAGGGCACAGGTTAGAATTTCAACTTTTTTGTATATGTGTAGATTCGTTTTGTGGCCCAATATGTGATCTATTTTGGAGAAAGTTCCGTGTGCTGCTGAGAAAAATGTGTATTCTTTGGTGCGTGGGTGAAAAGTTCGATAGAGATCTGTAAGGTCCATTTCTTTCAGGGTTTGATTAAGTTCCAAAGTGTCTCTGTTAAGCTTTTGACCTGTTGATCTATCCCATGTTGAGAGAGCGGTGTTGAAGTTCCCAAGAATTATCGTTTGGGTGTTGATTTCTTGCTTTAGACGCTGTAGGGTTTTCTTAATGAATATGGAGGGGCCCGTATTGGGTGCATATATGTTCAGTATTGTGAAGTCTTCCTGGTGAATTGTACCTGTGACTAAAATGTAGTATCCATCTGTGTATCTTATAATTTCCTTTGGTTTGAAGTCCACTTTGTCTGATAGCGTAATGGCTACCCCTGCCTGTTTTCTGCTTCCATTTGCTTGTAGAATTCTTGACCAGCCTTTTATTTTTAGAGCGTGCTTATCTTTTGTGGTGAGATGAGTTTCCTGCAGGCAGCAGATTGATGGATTGTGATTTTTAATCCAAGTTTGTAATCTGTGTCTCTTGATTGGTGAGTTAATTCCATTAACATTTAGTGTTATAATGGAGAAACTATTTTTACTTCCAGACATTTATTATGTTTAGTAGTTTTTGCAAGTATATTGCTTCGCTTTTAATGGTGTTATACTTGCCTTCTGTTCTCCTGGATATGCCTGTTTTTTTCTTCACGCTTGAGAATCACTTCTAGCATTTTTTGAAGGCCTGGTTTGGTGGACATGTATCCCTTCAAGTTGTCTTTGTGCTGGAAGATTTTTCTTTCTCCCTCAATCATGATATGTAGTTTTGCAGGGTAAATCAGCCTGTGTTGACATTTTTACTCATTCAGTACTTGAAGTATGTCTCTCCAAGCTCTTCTTGCTTTTACTGTTTCGACTGAGAAGTCATTTGTTATTTTAATAGGTTTGCCTTTAAAAGTGACTTGTTTTTTCTCCCTTGAAGCTCTCAGCACCAGTTCTTTATCTTGAATGTGTAATGTTTTAACTACTTTTTGCCGTGGCGTCCTTCTGTTTTGGTCGTATCTGTTTGGGGTGCGGAATGCCTCTTGTATATGGATGGGCCTCTCTTTTGTTATATGAGGAAATTTTTCCTTGATGATTGTTTGAAAAATTTCCTCAGTGGTGGTATTTTGAGATTTTTGCTCTGGTATTCCATGAATATGCATGTTGGGCTTCTTCAGGGTGTCCCATATCTCTTGGATATTTCTCTCAGGTATCTTTTTGGCTTTAACAACCTCTTCCATTGAGCTGGTTAGTACTCCCACTTTATCTTCAAGGTCTGAAATTCTGTTTTCTGCTTCGTTAGTTCTGTTGATAAGACTCTCTGTGGCCTTCTGGGTTGAAGATAACTTGTCTTGTAGCTCAGTTTTAAACTCTGCTTGAGTCTGTTTTAACTGCTCTATGCCAGTTTTTGTTTCTTGCACTGTTTTTCTCAACTCCTCCAAGTGTCTGTTGTGTTCCTCTTCAAAGCAATTGATTCAATTATGTAATTCCTCCCGGATTTCCTCTTTCATAGTATTGAACATGGTAATGATCATATTTTGAAGGTCGTTATCCTGGGTTAGGCTTTCTTGGCCATTTTCCGTGGGTTTGTTCTGGTTGGAGTCTAACATTATGGGATTAATTCCTTCAGTGGGAAATTTGTTTACTTGAGTGTTGCTTCTCGTGGATTTGCACTTTGACTTTGGCATTTTCGTTTTAACTCTTAAGATCTTTCAATTTCACTAAACTGAATTATTTGGCCTGGGGTTCTGGGGGTGGGCAGGGACGGAGCTTACCTAGGTTGCAGTGAAGCCCGGCTGGACCACTCGCGCATCCCAGCCGGCGGAGCGGAGTGGAGAAGGGAGAATGGGGGCATCAGGCGTGGAGCTATTTAACCCAGGGGAGCTGGGGCGGGGCCCGGGCGCAGGGGGAGGTCCTCCTTGTCCCTCGGCCCTGCGCGCGGCTCCGGCTGGATGGTGGGGTAGGAGCTGGGTCCTTTGGCCTACCTGGGGTTCTGGGGGCGAGCGCGGGCGGAGCTTACCTAGGTCGCATGTGAGGCCCGGCTGGACCGCGCACTCGTCCTGCCTGGCGGAGCGGGGTGGGGAAGGGCCCCTTCTGTCTTCTTGTTTGTTCTTTTCTTTGAACTTGAATATCTTTTCTACCATCTTTTGTAGGCCTAGTTTCATGGTCATGTAAGTCTTTGGCTTGTCTTTATGGTGGAAAATTTTTCTTTCAACTTCCATAATGACTGATATTTTGATGGGTATATCAACTTAGGTTGGCATTTATGCTCATTCATGACTTGAAGTATGTCTCTCCAAGCTCTTCTGGCTTTTATTGTTTCCATTGAAAAATCAGTTGTCATTTTAATAGGTTTACCTTTAAAAGTGACTTGGTCTTTTTTCTTGAAGCTCTCAACACATTGTTTGTTTTGTATGTATAGTGTTTTGACTATTATTTTCCATGGTGAGTTTCTAATTTGGTCATATCTGTTGGGATTGTGATATACCCCCTTGTATTTGGTTGGGCATCACTTTTTTTTAGATGTGGAATGTTTTCATTTATTATAGTTTGAAAATTTTCCTCAGGTGTGCCATTTTGGACTTCTTGTTTTGGTATTCTATGAGTATGCAGGTTTGGCTTCTTCAAGGTGTTCTATAACTTAATTATTGCTCTCAAGTATTTTTTTTCACTATTTCAACCTCTTTGATTGAGCTAGTTTGTCCTGCCATTTTGTTTTCAAGTTCTCATATTCTATTTTCTGGTTCATTAGTTCTGTTGATAAGATTCTCTGAGTTCTGGATTGAAGATAGCTTGGTTTTTAGTTTGAACTTAATCTCTGCTTGAGATTTTTTTTAAACTGTTCTATGCCTAGTTTTGTTTCTTCAACTGCTTTTCTCATCTTGTCCAAATGCCTGTTGTGCTCCTGTTCATGTTGATTTATGTGTTTATTTAACTCCTCTCAGATTTCCTCTTTTATTGTTTTGATCAAAGTAAAAATCAAGCTTTGAAAATCATTATCTTGGATATGGCTTTCTTGACTATTTTTCATGAATTTATTCTGCTCAGAATATATCATGGGTTTGATGTTTTTTGTAGATTTGTTTTTCGTTGTGTCTCCTGGATTTGCATTGTGACTTGGTAATTTTTTGTTTTATCTCTAATGTCTTTCTTCATCTCTGTTTTTGTTTGATATGAGTTAGACAAAATTATTATACTTAAACAGTTATTGCTAATGTTTGCCTAGGTATTGAATGTGCTTAGCATTCTTTGGTACTATTTCCTAAATGAGGTTATTATACTGTTAGTATATTAGTCAGGGTAGGTTTTGTAGACAGGAACTGGAATATAAGTGTGGTAGTACAGTTTATTATTATTATTATTATTTATTCAACTGTGTGCATGTGCGTGTGTATGTGCACGTGTGTGTGTGTGTCTCTGTGTGTGTGTGTGTGTCTGTGTATGTGTAGAACCACGGATGAATTCACGAACCACCATGGACGCCTCCACCTCCTTCTGCCCCGGGATTCACAGGTTCCGCCCTACCAGGACCAGAAGTGCAGGCCGCCCCCGCTTCTGCCTGGCATCTATACGTGGGATCTGGGATCCGAACTCAGGACCTTCCGCCCGCAAGGCGGAGGCTTAACCCCTGAGCCACCTCTCCAGCCTAGTAGTGCAGTTTTTAACTTTTACTTTCTTGGAAATGTGTGAGAGAGAATGGTTGTTCCTGAAGGTGTATGGATTTTAGGGTGGGCTATGCAGAAATCTTAAACTGTGATGACTATCTATTGAGAATAACAGGAAGGTAAAAAGCGTTTACTTATCTTAGAGTTGGATGCAAAGATTCTCTTCTGGTTGATGAGATGAGTTTTGGAGTCTGTAATTGTACCATGTTGGTCCACTAGCCCATTGCTTGTGTTTTTTCTGAACTCTGTTAAATTCTTGAAAAGTTTTAAAGTTCTTTATGATGGAAAGAGGATGAGTGGAATGGGTAGGCAGGTGGTGTTGGTGGGGGCTGCCTGGTGTGTGGGTCTAAGGGGCATGGTCACAGGGACCACCATCAATCCAGCTGATGGTGGGAGACCCAGGGCCTTCAGACCATAAGAGCAATTAAGGAAAAGAAACAAAATGCTAGGATGTGTGCAATGGATATGGCTGCTGGTTGCTACTTTAGGTTCTCAGTGGGGGTTATTACATATGAGTCTCCACTGTTGTTCTGCAGCCAAGGTTCTCAGCTAGACATTATTGCTCCCAAAAAGCTTTTGGTAATCTTTGGAGACAGTATAGGTTATCACAAACAAGGAGTTATTTGTAACCGATATCTGCTGAGTACAGGTCAGGAATGCTGCTATTCATTTACCAAGGAATACACAGTGCCTAACAGACAATTATCCATCCCAAATATCCATAGTGCCTGAACTGAAAACCACTGACCTGTGTGCTCTGTGCTCTTCAAAGCAGACAGTTGAGTCACCTAATCTTTTGCTCCAAAGTTTTCTGTGAATTCTACTGTCTTGCCACCCATTGTCTGTCTGGCTTTTCAGTGTCCCACTCTCATTTTATCTCCTTTATGCAGGAGTCAGCCCGCTGCACTCGGCACTTACTAATAGAAATGCTCTACTTTCAGATACCTGGGTAGCTATTGCCTCTTGTTCATCACATCTTTGTTCTTTGCCACCTTCTTTCCTTTTCTCCTCCCCCCATCATTTTCATCTATATATGGGTATTTGAGTATGTGCATGCATGAATTCATATTTGCATGTAAGTAGTCAGCAGGTACCCATGCAGGTTTGCATGCACATGAGAGCTTGTAAGTGTGAAGCCCTGGATTTGAATCCCAGGACTTACAAAAAATAGAACCAAACATTCTATTTTCTGACTGTATTGATAGCTATGATACCTTATCACTCTAATTTCATCACTCTGCCATAATGTAGAGCAGCATAAATTGTGTTTTGAATGTTACTGTAGCATACCCACTGAAAACATTGTCTTCTTCTCCCCATTTCATCTTCTTCTGACTGCCTTGCTGTGACCTCCTTCCTCACCAACCTTGTGCTTTCTCATTCACTTGTGCAATGTGATTAACGCTTACTGCCTGAACTCCCTTCTACCCAGGAAGCTCCACAATCTCAGGGATTTAAGATTCTTTACTGCACATGGAGGTGTCTAATGAATAGTGGTTGACTTGAAGAAGAGACTTTCATAGACAAAAATTTAGCTTCCAACAAATAGAGTATCACTGTGTACTTTTGTAGAGAACACAATCCACTATCGTTAATGACAGTGTTCATTCTTCAATATTATTCTACTTTCTTACTAAAAAGAACTAAGATGTCTTCCACATTACTTTACCATAAGTAAGCACGGTATGAATCACTTGTGAGTCTAAGTTGAGATACATTCTTTTTAACTAAAATTCCTAAAGACTTTAGTTAATACTTAGAAAGTTTCTTTCACAGATTTCTATGAAAGAAGTTTTTATCAGTAGAATCCAAATGTATGTTCCATTTCTCAGTTCTCCATAAAAGTTAGTTTCTCCTGTTGTAACATTTTATTCATTGTTAGACGTAAATAGAACCTTTCAAGGACAAAGTTGTAGTTTGGAGTTTTGGTATAGCTTTGTGTCTGATAATAAAATACAGGATTTACACTATTGACTGGAGAAGTTTAACCAGTGTTCTCAGTTATGCAATGAACATAGAGATAATTTTGATTAAATAGATTGTATCAGTTTTAAGCTATTCCACATGAAAATGATATGGAAAAGAATGCAGTTTTTTTTTTTAAATCTCTTGCTTAAGCACGGCATGAGCTCTTCTTATGTCAAAGAATCGTCCATCAACTGAGTGGGGAACTAAGTATATAATATTTTTTTACTATTTTTCAAAAAGAAAGAAACATTCTCCTTTACCTTTTGAGATGTCCTCTGTAGGATTTAGGCTTCTCATTCAATTTATAAAAAATATGCTTTAACTAACAAAAATCCCCTCTCTACTGTTAGAATAGACGAAGACTGACAGTTTACACTGTGAAAACTGGCTGTTTGTGATCCATATGTTCTTGTTCAATATTCCCTGCACTATATGACAATACGATTTGAAATACAGACGTACTGATGCAGTCTCAAACATCTTTTCTGCAGTAAATTCTGCTGTGTGCCAGCTGTTTTAGAATATCACCACCCTGTCCAACAGAGATGTGTTATATAAACTTTCACAAGTGACAGCACATTGCCCCTTGAACCAGAGTGAATGCATTGTCTGAGAGAGTTGCTTTTGTTGTCCTGCCCATTTTAATTGCCTATTTAAGCAGATAGGCTCTTGAAGCTATTTTTAGCCCCAGGGTTTGGATTTACAATTCAGTGGATTTACTTTCTACCAACACAAATAACAAGATCTGTTATATTTGCAGCAAGCAGAGGGTGCAAAGCTCTATTTTTAACCCTATTTGTTCATCAAACTGATGCATTTCAGTGGTTTAAGAGCCAACCAGTCAAGCAAGGAAGAACAGTGTATGAAAACAGACTCCGGGAAACACATGCTGCCACTATAAGAATTCACCACAGATCAGCACTTGCAAAATTCCAGCTTGATAAATTCACAAATTATTGTCCAATCTTGGAGAAGGAGGGAAATTCAGCTTTTGGAGAATAAAGCTGTTGTTATCAAGATAAGCTCCATCTCTTTACATGACACAAGTTGCCCCTTCTGTGGCTGTCACAGTAGATATTTGTCAGACAGGTTTAAAGAATTGTGGGCTGTAGTTAAAGATTGTCATGCTGCAAGATATTTTTTAGTACTTCATTTATATAATTCCATTTTTTTAAGAAAAAATAAAAAAATGACTTGTCAGAACAGAATCTCTCCCCCCCCATCACCATCTAGCTGCTCTGATTCAACATGTAGGGTCCAAAAATTCTAGGCTGTTGTAAAAGCAGGTAGACTTATAGATTTAAAAACCTGCAGATTAGCATGAACATGGTTTAGTAATGTGGTTATGCAGTTAGACCAGCAATGAAGCATTGAAATGAATGGAATTGACCACAAAGCCATAATACCTATAGACCAAATAGCAAAAGAGAATATCAGAAATGCACCTGCAGTGTGATGGCAGGAGCCATCACAAATAAACAATACAAAGATCCCTAAGGCTCTGGTGTCTCATGAAACAACAGTAATGTATATATCTGATGTGGGGTGGGGGGGCAGGTGCACCGCAGTACACATGTAGATGTCTGAGGATAGCTTGGTGGAGTTCGTTCTTTCCTTCCACCTTTTTTTATATGGGTTCTCTGGATTGATCACTGGTCAAAGCACTTTTTCATCTGGGCCATCTCACTGGGCCTGAAAGTGATTTTTTTTTAAAAAACAGTCATTTATTTAATAAATTTTTATATAAGGGAAAGAGTGAGTGACACTGAAACCATATTGTGCTTTCTTTGCCCAGTCTCCAAGCTCAGCAACAAAACGTTCCAGGTGATGACAGCCACAGTTTTGGATTCTTACCTGTCTTCCACTCATGGAACAGCTGTTTTGTTCTGTGTGGGGTAAGCTGAGAACACTGAGCCTTTTACCCTCACCCCACCTATATGTGGAATGGAAGTTTTACATTAGGAAGGATAGCTGAGAAAATTAAAAGCTACTTCCTTTACTCTATGCTGGTAAAGAAAAATATCACCAGGGCAAATTAAGCCTTAGCCTTCCACAGCGATGGATGAGTTTTGTTTTTTTTTTTTAATTATTTTTTGCAGGTGGAGAAATAGGCCATAAAAATGCTAAATAACATTCCAGCATTCTTCCAACAGATGTCCACGCTGTCTCTCCTTGTGGGCAACAGCGCAAGGAGTCCAAGCATTTGAGGCTTGAATTTGCTTTATTAAGCTGTGCCGTTTCAGTACTTAATGGATGGAGTTGTTGGTCAAACACCTTCTTCACAACATCAAGAAATAGACACATAACAACCATGAGGATTATGGAAAACTGAGCTGGAAGGAGTTATGGGAAGGTGCAGTCCCACTCACATCAGCAGATCATACAGTGCATTAGATCCTTTCTATTCCAATGACAGGAGCATCTTGACTCTCTCCATGATGGACTCATCTACTTGTTAAAGGGCAGTAGGACTTTGTGGGAGCAAGTTCACTGTTTGCAAGTTCAGGGTAACCATCCTGTAAAAAAGGCCGCACTAATTCCAAAGTTACATTCTGAAATCTGTGGAGTTGTCATACCATCTCAGAATTTGAAGAGCAAACAGACAGAAAATAGTTATGCAAACCTTTCTTCTTCATTTGAATTGAATTTGACCATGATAAAATTTGTGAATAAAGAGATACTTCCAATCTCTTTGCCCGGGTTGTGCCTTCTGCTTATGGGAGGTGACATTACAGTCTATTGTTGAGGTCTATTTTAATAACAAGGTAGAGAAAGAGGTAACACTTAGCTACCTGTATTTCTTTTAGAATTAATGTGGCTAGGCACTCTTCTTTTCAGATCTGTGACTGTAAATTATGCTAAAGTTTGCCTTGAGAACTCTATTTTTTATTAGAATTATATTTAAAGCTTTGCATGGGAAAAGTTAATGCACATATTAAAGAATTTTGTTTCCTGGGTGACCTGTATTGTTAATCATTATTGTTTTTAAATTCACAGAGCAAAATTAGAAGAGGGCTTTTCTAACCATTGTGTACGTCTGGGTGGGCAGCGAGTACTGTACCATGTGTCTCCAAAGATTCTAGTGATGTTCACTGATAGGCAGAACCTAGAGTGGGTAAATTATATACTATTATATTATTAATGTGTTAAATTGGATCTTTTGCATGCTTCAACCGGATTAATATATTTAACTTTCCTTTTCTCTCTGTCTGTATCCAGAGACTCGGCTTATTATTATTTCATGATAATGTTGCTGAGTTCAGCTATATCAATAAAAAAAAAGTTTAGACAGAAAAAAAAAGAATGCTAAATAAAATAATTTGGCTTTACTTCCAACAGAATTTGACGAAGTTTAAGCCTAAGGGCAGAGTAGAAATCAGTGGATGTTGAGGGAATGAAATGAAGAGGACACATTCAAGTTAAGAGGGAGCTGAAGCATGTGCAGCTTCTTTGCAGAGGAATAGAGATAGTTAAGAAGAGACACCCTGGATTTAACAGACATTAGAACGCTGGCTTCAAAAATATGCTGCCACACAGATCAAAATTATTAGATCATATGGGAGCAAGTCATGCCTAAGGCATTACTGAAAGCAAGATTGTAGTCATGAGAGCTGAGTGAGATAGCAGTGGTGGCAGACAGCTTAGCAAGAAGCCCCAAAGACACATGATGTGAGCAAACCCCAACCAAATGCTGCTGTCCCAGAATGAATATGTTTATGTTCCGGCGGTGCGATCTCGGGATTGGTGGCATAGCCTTAATGCTGTGGGGAAAAGCGTTCAGGAAATACAGTGATTAAAAAAGTGGAGAACTGTAAGTTCTTTGTCAGTGGAATATCAGTATTCAGAATCGTTGTGATGAATTAGCTAAAATTGTCAACTTTTTGCAAAAAGCTTATTTATGAATCTGAAAAGAGAACAGAACACAAGTAATGCATAAACCACAGAGCAGAACGAACAAATGAGAGCAATAAGATATTGGGTCTAACATAAACTTCAAAGCAGCCACTGTAAATATGCTCAAAGAACTAAAACAAACAAGCAAACAAACAAACAAAGAAACAATAATCAAGGCCATAAAAGAAGACAAGATAGCAGCTTTCTTCAAATGTGGAATACTAACAAAGACACCAAAATGGTGAAAACTGGGGCTCCAGAAATGACTCATGGGTTAAGTCAAGTCAGGCAGGAGTATCTGAATTTAATATTCCCCAGTCCCATGTAAAATGGCAGCTGAAAATGGCAGTTGCCTGCACTTCCAACTCTGGAAACCCAGAGCAAAGCAGTAATGAGGTGGAGCAAGCCAGGATGATTTCCAGCGTCACACTTGAACTTCCACAGACAGACAGACAGACAGACAGACAGACAGACAGACAGACAGACAGACAGACACACACACACACACACACAAACAGTTGAGTGTCCTATTCTATACACATATACATACCCACGCCATAAATGCATAAAAATTATTATAATCACAAATGAAATTTGGAGATGGAACATATAACTGAAGTTAAAAAAATCACTGAAGGTATTCAAGGGATTTACATTTGATGAGGGCATGTGTGTGCGCATGTGTGTGCGTGTGCGTGTGCGTGTGTGTGTATGTGTGAGGCATCTCAACTGCACGGTCTTTTTAAAAATGAACATATATTTTATTCTTTGATACTTTCATCCATAAAGAAATGAATTTATGTCATTTTCTCCCATTATTATCCAATCTGATCTCCTTCCTCTCTCTCCCATGTCATATTATCTCCCTTCCAGCTAGTATCACTTTTACATTGTTGTGTATGCATGATACACTAGTTTGCTCTGGGATTCAGCCATGACAGGGCTCCTGCACCCATCAACTCATTACAACTATCTATGCTTCCATAAGACTTGCACAATATTTGGTCTACCAACATTTCACCATGGAAGGGGAAAGATTTCAAGAGTCTCCACATTTTCCTGAGAGACAACAGATTCTAACACAAGATCAGCTGATGTTTGATAAGGTTGTGAAGAGTGTTTGAACTGCCTTTTCCACATGTACTTTTGGGATTGTAGGTCAACTGCATGCAATGAAATGAACTGAGACTCTTTATCCAAATTTTTCTCTCAAAGCCTGTCAGCTAAAATTAAGGAATGAATTTTCATCAATACCAAATAATAATCATCAATACAACAAAAATACCATGTGATTATTAAACCTCTCACCTAGTTCATCTTATGCCATTTCCTACTATTAAACTTCAATATTTTTTATTTCTATTTATTTATTTATTTATTTCCACTCATACAAACCAGTCTCCTCCCTCCCTCCACCCCTTCCTGGACCCCCTTGCTCCCTCCCCCCTTTTCTCCTTCCTTTCCTCCCCTCCTTCCTTATCTCCCAGTGCCTCACCCCCCCTCCCCCATCCCTGGAGCGTCCTTTAATGTGTATGTCAAACTTTCCTCTGGATCCTCCTCTCTGATGAGGTGTTAGGACTCAGTGGCATTTCTTAGAACTCTTTCTTGTGTTTCCCTTAAGTATAGGAACACTGTGGTGGCTGTTATTCCTTAGCTTCTACAGATCCTAGTGCCTTTAGTCCATGCCAGACTTTGAGGTGTCAATAATGTGTTGGTCATTGCGCAGGTCATGCAAAGTCCTATTATGATTGCTTCGGCCCTAACTTGTGTGGAGTACCTTGCATATCATTACTCCTCCCATCCTTGTGCTCTTACAATCTTACCACCCTCTCTTCTCCAAATTTCCTTGAGCTTCAGGATGGGGACAGATAAGGCTGGCCTAGTTCCAGGTGGTTGATATAAAGTCTCTGATATTCTGAATTAGGGTTTGTTGATTTTTTTTTTCAGTTTTGCTGCTCCTGCAATGCCCTTGGCTCTATCCTGATGGGTATTGGATGTCATCCCCTGGCCAGAGATGAAAAGCTGTTAAATTAGAGTCTTATAAGAGTATATTCAAAGGTAGACGGAATAAAAGTAGGAGACTGCAGTGAGAGGGGGTCAGTCGCCCATTGCAAATGGTTACTTTCTATCTGCTAGACTATATGCCCTCCCCTTCTGTTGAGATCATATCCCCTCAGTTGCAAATGAAAAATCTGTGAATTTAACCAGATGTCTCATTGCTTACTTGCAGTCCTTGATGGTGGCCTATTTTCTCTGCTGTAACATGATCCCCTCTCTCCTTGTTTCTGGTGGGGCCCTCCTTCCCCATCCCTCCTGTTTATAATCTCTGCAATTACTGTAGGTATTACAGAGATTTATCTTTGAGTGTCTCTAAGTGAGTTTGGTACTAGGAGTACATACTGCACTTAATTTTCTATGTATGGGATACTTCACTCAATATAATTGTTTCTAATTCCATCCATTTCCCAGCAAATTTCATTCATTCATCATTTTTGATGGCTGAGTAGTATTCCACTGAATAAATGTACCACATTTTCCTTATCTACTCTTCAATTGTTGGACATTCAGGTTGATTCCATGACTTTGCTATTGTAAACAGTGCTGGTATGAACAGGTAGTGCTTGTGGTATTGAGGTGAATTTTTGCTGTATGGGGGGTTATTCCCAAAAGTGGAATAGCAGGGTCATATGGCAATTCAATCTTTAACTTCTTGAAGAATCTCCAGACGGCTCACCAGAGTGGCTGTATGAGCCTGCATTCCCACCAGCAATGTAGGAGAGTTCCCCTCTCCACATCCTCTCCAGCATTTTGTATTGTTTGTATTGTGGATTTTTGCCATCCTGACCAGGGTGAGATGATATTTCAGGGAAGTTTTGATTTGCATTTCCCTGATGGCTAAGGATGTGGAGCATTTTCTAAGATATTTCTTAGACATTTTAATTTCTTCCCTGGTGAAGTTTCTTTTAAATTCCAAGGCCCATTTTTTAATTGGGCCATTTTTTTCCTTGGTGTTTAGTTTTCTAAGTTCTTTGTGCACTCTGGATAATAGAGCTCTATCAGATATGTGGTTAGTGAAGATTTTCTCCCATTCTGTGGGTTGCCTTTGTGCTCCAGTTACAATCTCTTTATCCGAACAGAAGCTCTTTAATTTCATAAGATCCCATCTGTTGAGTGTTGGTTGTAGTGACTGTGCCATTGGATTTCTGTTTTGGAACTGTTGGCCTAATCCAATCAGCTTGAGGAAGTTCCCTTCCATTTTAACTAAGGTTTTTATAGTCTCTGGCCTTATATGGTCCTTGATCCATTTGGAATTAATTCTTATACATGGTGAAAAGGACGGGTTCAGTTTTAATCTTCTACATGTGGATATCCAGTTTGGCCAACACCATTTGTTGAAGATGCTGTTCTTTTTCCATTGGATTTTTTGGGCGCCTTTGTCAAAGGTCAAATGGCTGTAGTTGTGTGGGCTTATATCTGGGTCTTCAACCCTTATCCACTGATCTGTGTGTCTATTTTGGACCCAATACCAGGCTGTTTTTACAATTATGGATTTGTAGTATAGGTTTGGTATGGTGATATCCCCAGCAGTGTTTTTGTTACTCAGGATTGTTTTTACTATCCTGGGTCTTTTGTGCCACCATATGAATTTTGACATTGTTTGGTCAACTTCTTTAAAGAATTGATTTGGGATTTTCATTGGTATGGCACTGAATCTGTACATTGCCTTTGGTAGGATGGTCATTTTTATGATATTGATTCTGCCAATCCAGGAACGTGGGAGGTCTTTCCACCTTCTGATATCTTCTGCAATTTCTTTCTTTAGGGTTTTAAAGTTGTCATTGTAAAGGTCTCTTACTTCCATGGTTAGGTTTATACCGAGGTATTTCATTTTTTTAGGGGCTATAGTAAATGGGATTGTTTCTCTCAGGGCTTTTTCACATCTTTTATTCTGGGCATATAGGAAGGCCTCTGATTTTTGTATATTTATTTTGTATCCTGCCACCCTGCTGAACTTCTGTATTAGTTGCAGGAGTTTCCTAGTGGGGTTTTTGTGGTCACTCAGGTATATGATCATGTCATCTGCAAATAGAGATAACTTGACTTCTTCCTTGCCGAAATTTGAATCCCTATTATCTCCCTTTCTGTAGGGAACTCCCTCAAGCTGATTGGGTTCCTTCCATTCCAACCTTCTCTAGAGTTTTGATCATAAAGGGCTGTTGGATCTTGTCAAAAGCTCTTTCTGCATCTATCAAGAATATCATGTGGTCTTGAACTTTGGACTGGTTTATATGGTGAATTACATTTATTGATTTGCATCTGTTGAACCAACCTTGTGTGCCTGGCATAAGGCTTACTTGATCCCAATGAATGATCTTTTTGATATGTTTTTGAATCTGACTTGCTAAGACTTGGTTGAGAATCTTTGCATCTGTGTTCATCAGAGAGATTGGCCTATAGTTTTCTTTTTTAAGTGTATCTTTATTAGGTTTCGGGATTAAGACAATATTAGCTTTATAGGAGGAATTTGGTAAGTGTTCCTTCCTTTGCTATTTGATGGAATAGTTTAAGAGTATTGGTGTTATTAGCTCCTTAAATATCTAATAGAACTCTGTGCTGATCTGGTCCAGGACATTTTTTGGTGGGAAGATTCAAGATTACTTCATTGATTTCCTCTTATGATATAGGACTATTTAAATAATTCACAACTTCCTGATTCAATTTAGGTAAGTTGTGTTTACTTAGGAATTCATCCATCTCTTTTGTGTTGCCAAATTTCACAGAGTATAAGTTTTTGAAACATGATGTTATAATTCTCTGGATTTCTTGGGTTTCAGTAGTAATAACTCCACTTTCATTTCTGATTTTGTTAATTTGTGTTTTCTCTCTTGCTTTTGGTTAATTTAGCTAGGGGTGTATCAATCTTATTGATTTTTTTTCAAAAAACCAGCTTTTTGACTGCTTGATTCTCTGTATTGTTTTCCTAATCTCAATTTCCTAATCTCAATATTTCTCCCCTTATTTTGCTAATCTCCTCTCTTCTACTGCTTTTGAGTTCAGATTGCTCTAAAGTCTCTAAAGCTTTAAGCTGCATTGTTAAGTTATTTATTTCTGATGTTGCCATTTTTTTGATGTAGGCATTAAGAGTTATGAACTTACCTCTTAGGACAGCTTTCATTGTGTCCCAAAGATTTTGGTAAGTTGTATTTTCATTATCGTTCGCTTTCAGGAAATCTTGAATTTCCTTTTTAATTTCTTCCTGAATCCAATTCTCATTCAGCATGATAGTGTTAAGTTTCCAGGAGTTAGTGTATTTTCTGTTATTTATTATGTTGTTGTAATTCAAGCTTTAAACCATGGTAGTCTGAGAGGGTACAGGCTATAATTTCAACTTTCCTGTATATGTGGAGATTCATTTTGTGGCCCAATATGTGATCTATTTTGGAGAAAGTCCTGTGTGCTGCTGAGAAAAATGTGTATTCTTTGGTGCATGGGTGAAAAGTTCGATAGAGATCTGTAAGGTCCATTTCATTAATGGTTTGATTAAGTTCCAAAGTGTCTCTGTTAAGCTTTTGACCTGATGATCTATCCCATGTTGAGAGGATGGTGTTGAAATCCCCAAGAATTACCGTTTGGGGGTTGATTTCTCCCTTTAGACACTGTAGGATTTTCTTAATGATTGTGGAGGGGCCCGTATTGGGTGCGTATACGTTCAGTATTGTGAAGTCTTACTGGTAAATTGTACCTGTGACTAAAATGTAGTATTCATCTGTGTCTCTTATGATTTTTTTTTTGGTTTGAAGTCCGCTTTTATCAATAGCATAATGGCTACCCCTGCCTCTTTCCTGGTTCCATTAGCTTGCAGAATTTTGGACCAGCCTTTTATTTTTAGGATGTGCCTATCTTTTGTGGTGAGATGAGTTTCCTGCAGGCAGCAGATTGATGGATTGTGATTTTTAATCCAAGTTTGTAATCTATGTCTCTTGATCGGTGAGTTAATTCCATTAACATTTAATATTACAATGGAGAAATTATTTTCAATTCCAGACATTTATTATGTTTAGTGGCTTTTGTTAAGTGTATTGTTTTGCTTTTAGGTTTTGATGGTATTATACTTCCCTTCTGTCCTCCTGGATATGCTTATTTTTTCTTCAAGCTTGAGTACCATTTCTAGCATTTTTTTAAAGGCCTGGTTTGGTGAACATGTATCCCTTCAAGTTGTCTTTGTGCTGGAACATTTTTCTTTCTCCCTTTATCATGACTGATAGTTTTGTGGGGTATATCAGCCTGGGTTGACATCTTTGCTCATTCAATACTTGAAGTATGTCTCTCCAAGCTCTTCTTGCTTTTACTGTTTCCATTGAGAAGTCATTTGTTATTTTAATAGGTTTACCTTTAAAAGTGACTTGTTTTTTTTCCCTTGAAGCTGTCAGCACCATTTCTTTGTCTTGAATGTGGAGTGTTTTAACTATTATTTGCTGTGGCGAGTTTCTCTTTTGGTCATATCTGTTTGGAGTGTGGAATGCCTCTTGTATATGGATAGGCCTCTCTCTTTTTAGATGAGGAAAGTTTTCTTTGATCATAGTTTGAAAAATTTCCTCAGGTGTGGTATTTTGGGATTCTTGCTCTGGTATTCCATGAATACGGATGTTAAGCTTCTTCAGGGTGTCCCATAACTCTTGACTATTTCTCTTCCATTGAGCTGGTTAATACTCCCACTTTGTCTTCAAGGTCTGAAATTCTATTTTCTGCTTCATTGAAGATAACTTGTCTTTTAGCTCCGTTTTAAACTCTGCTTGAGTCTGTTTTAGGTGCTCGATGCCTATTTTTGTTTCTTGAACTGTTTTTTTCAGCTCCTCCAAGTGTCTATTGTGTTCCTCTTCGAAGTTGTTGATGCAGTTGTTTAACTCCTCCTGGATTTCCTCTTTCAAAATATTGATCATGGCAATGATTATGTTTTGAAATTCGTTATCCTGGGTCAGGCTTTCTTGGCTATTTTCCATGGATTTGTTCTGGTTGGAGTCTATCATTATGGGGTTAATTTGTTTTCTTGGGTTTTCTTTCTCATGGATTTGCACTTTGACTTGTGCATTGTTATTTTATCTCTTAAGACCTTCTTTCAGTTTCTGTGTGTTTTTGACTGAACTGAATTAGTTGGCCTGGAGCAGCACTTGCTCTGACTGGCTGGTAGGAGTAGCTGGGACTAGTGGGTTACCTGGGGTTTGGGGGTGAGCAAGGGGTGCTTACCTAGGGCGCCATGTGTCCTGGCTGGACTGTGGGTGTCCCTGGCAGGTAGGGAAAGGGGACAGGTGCTGGTTGCAGGCACAATTAACTTGTGGAGCTGGTGAGTGGCCCAGGGGTCCTCCCCAGCCTGGGGCAGCACCTGCTTTGACTGGATGGTGGGAGTAGCTGGACTAGTGGGTTACCTGGGGTTTGGGGGTGAGCAGGGGTTGCTTACCTAGGACTCTGTGTGTCCTGGCTGGACTGCATGGGTTCCGGGTGGGTAGGGAAAGAGTAAACTTCAATATTGCTAGATTATTTTTTTATCTTCTGAGAATAAAGTGAACTACACTGAAATGGTATAATCTTAGTCTCATTAATGGGGTGCAAACTGGTAATACATAAGTGGTACATTCTTCATGCTAACATTTTGGTATGGAAGATTAAACAGACTTAGACAGATAAAAATTTTAATGTTAAAAGCAGAGAAAATGAAATAAGAAATATTATGTAGAATATTTAAAACTTGGTAAAAGAATTAAATCAATTTTATTACCAGATCCATCATGAATTTTTTTGAATGATGTTTAGACATGTCGGGAAAAGCAGAGGATATTTTTACTGAGTTGTGATTTATTAACACAATGTAGGATGATTAAATCAAGTTAACAAATGTATTTATCACCTCAGTACATATCAGCATATCTCAAACACATACCATGATTTTTGTGATGGAAACATCTGAAATTTTGAAATGTGCAACACTATCACTGATTATGTTCACTGTGCTACACAATGTATCTCAAAATAGGGCCAAAGTAATCATAATAGGACTTTGCATGACCTGCGCAATGACCAACATATCATTGACCCCCCAAAGTCTAGCATGGACCACAGGCACTAAAATCCTTAGAGACAAAGGATTAACAGCCACAATAGTGTTCCCATACTAAAGGGGAACACAAAAACGTACTCTAAGCAATGCTACTGAGTCCTTATACCTCATCATAAAGAAGGACCCAGAGGGAAGTTTGACATGCACACTAAAAGATGTTCTAGGTTGGGGGGGGACAATGGGAGAAAGGGAGGGAGGGAAAGGAAGGGGAAAAGTGAGGAGGGAACAAGGGGATCCAGGGAGGGGTGGAGAGAGGGAGGGGAATGGGGTACCTATCAAGTTTGTATGAGTGGAAAAAATAAATAAATATTTTTTAAAAATTAAAAAAATTAGCAATGGTACATACTCTTTCCTCTCCTATGGAGCTAGACTTGGCGCCCTGTGGCCACAATCTCATCTTTCCCACTCCAAGGCCTCTATCAATATCTTTTTGCTATTCTCAAAGGGAAAAATCTTTGTAAATGGTTAGTTTTTACAAAAAAATTTCCATGAGGTAAGTCTTCCAATGGCTCATTTATCTTTAATTTATTGTTTTGACTATCATGCAAAGAAATGAGCTTCATTGTGACGTCTTCATGCCTACACAGCATTATAATTTGTTCATAATCACACCCTCTCTCACTGTATTCCTATTGCCTCTTCTTGATGTTCTTCTTCACCGCAGATTGTTCTAATTTTTGTTTTCAAGATATTCCAAAACCTGTCCTTTATGAATTCCTCTTTTTCCTCTTTAATCCTCTTAGTCTGTTCTCACAATCCTCTTTCTACTTGCTTGTCTGAGAGCTATTCACAATTGCCAAACATGGAACCATCTAAGATGTCCTTCAACAAGCAAAAAATTTAAGGGAAATGTGTAAATTCAGAATGATTGGATCTTTGGACTGTCTGTGATATAATGTGCTATATGCTTACATCTGTATATTTTCTGATCATAAATCTGAGGTCAAAAATTTTATTATTTAATTAGAAATACTTATTACCTTTACAGTTTCTTTCAACATTATACATGTTATTGTATTAAACTTCCTATCAACTATTTTGTGTTAAAGTACATTTCTATTATGTCTTACTTTCAGTATCATCATTTAGGTTTAGCTTACTTTTGAAGCAAAATCTATTAGCAGCCTTTTCCTGCTACAAAATAAGAAATCCTCAGCATGAAAATTTTCATTTTTTGGTGTAAGTTACTTCCAGTTTTAATCTCTTTGACTCAAAGTCTATATGACTAACTTAAAATATATTGCCAATTACACATAACCTCCTAAAATAGACTAAAGGAACCTGTCTCCATAAAGCTTGAAAAGTAAAATATATATATTTAAATACATGTGTATGTATATATAGTAGAATATAATATGCTGAATTTTGAAAATGAAATGTATTTGATCTCTACATATGACTCTTGTCTGTAGTATTCAGATTATTTCCATTCTTTGGTTTTCATAGAAGAGTAGCAATATTTACTGAGTATTTCAAAAAATACCTGAAAAATTCCATGATGTAGACCTTGCATAAGATTAAGTGATAGCTAAATAGGATTCCAGCAATTTGAACACAATTAACTGATTACCAGCATAATTCATTCATGCTCAAAAACTATTTTAACCAAATGCTAGAGCAAACACAAGACATGAGAACAAAAGAAGATAGTATTTTAAAAGAAAAAAACTACCTAAAATTATTTAGTTGAAATTTTTAAAAAACATAGTCATATAATTCTAAGAAAATATAAAAAGATGATTGATGAGTCAAATACAGATTTATATATACATAACATTAAAAGGTACACTACAGGGGGGCTGGAGAGGTGACTCAGGTTAAGCTTCTGCCTTGCAGGCAGAAGGTCCTGAGTTCCGATTCTAGACCCCACATACAGACGCCAGGCAGAAGTGGGGGCAGCCTGCGTTTCTGGTCCTGGTAGAGCGGAGCCTGTGAATCCCGGGGCAGAGTAAACAAAGAGGAGGTGGAAATGGTTCATGGTTTTTCCCGAATTCGTCTGTGGTTCTACACACACATACATGCACACACACATGCGCACACATGCATACACGCACAATTGAATAAATAATAATTTTTTTTTTAAAAAAAGGTGCACTACAGGGGTTGGCAAGATGACTCAGTGGGAAGTTGGTAGAAGCACCTGTGGATGAATCTAGAGACCTGAGTTCAGTCCCCAGATCCCTCATGGTGGAAGGAGAGTACCGACTTTAAAAGTTGTGCTCTGATCACAAGTGCACTGTGGTACTTGCTCTCTCTTGCTCCACTGTCTCTTGCAAACAAACAAACAACCCCCCCCAAGAAAAGTAATAGACAAATAAGGCCAAAACAAAACAAAACATAACAAAACCCCCAATGATAGGAGTTTGGAAAACAAATAGCATGGAATTAAAATGTTAAACAGAAATATATCCTTGCATTTTTTGACATGCAACTGTAAACTATGGAAGTGCCTGTCTTCCTTCTTAGCAATTGAACAATTAATAAAAACATTACTAATGTAACACTAATCATGCTATATAGACACTCTTAGAGAACTTTTACAGTACCTAATGAAAATGTAATTCCTTCCATCATAATTTAGATTTTGTTGAGTAGAAGCAGAGAATAAATAGAATTAATATTTAATAAGCTTAGCAGCTTCATCAGCTGCCAGTGTTCTAGAGACAAGAGATGGGGGTTTGTAGGCAAAGCATCGTTTGAACATAGAGATAAGAGGTCCCTTCCATGAGAGGAGGTGCTCAGAAAGAGCACCTTGCTCAGGAGAGCAAGACCTTCAGGTATTTAGGAGAGGATTCTGTCAGCAAAAGAGGTGATGTGACACATGGCAGATATGTTCAGAAAATAAGAACAAAAATATCCAATGTGGCTGGAATTGAAGGAGTGAAGAAAATAGCTGATAAGATTGTCAAGACAAAGAAGAGCCAAAAAGTACAGGTTACTCGGTCCGGTGGAAGTGGTGCCTCTGTGGGGTGTTGAGCAGAGGGAGATGAAATTAATTTCAAGTTTTGAAGGGATCACTGTGTTTTAGCAGGGTCGTGATGAAATGACAACTACTGTTTCACAATCATCACAACAGAGGCAAAGAAGACTTGGCCGAGACAATAGAGATGGGGAGAAGATCCTGGTTTGGAATGCAGGAAGTAATAGGTATCCACATAGATTTGTCTAGAGAATGAGAACAAAAGAGATATTAAAAATGAGATAGTAAACTGGCTATTTCTGCCTAGCAAAGAAGATTAGAAATAACACACATTGAGATGGGACGCATAATTGATTGGTAGGGTATATTGTGCATGAGTTTTCATGTGTGTGTCTTTGTGTGTGTATGTGTGTGTGTGTGTGTGTGTGTGTGTTTGTGTGTGTGTGTGTACACATGCACAAGGATATTCACCTGGAAAGTAAAAGATCCAGGGATACAATTCTGAGTTATTTGCCACAAAGGTGAAAGTTCTAATGAAAGTTAAATGTATACATATATTTGTATGCATTATATATGTAGATGGATATTAATTTCCCAAGATGTTTCATTAAATTTAATAAAGATGATACAGAAAGAGGGGACAAAAGGAAGGGTGGGGGTGATGGACAAGCGAAAGGATGAGCGACAAGTATGCATATAGAGAAGCTGCCTTCCACACTATTCCTTCACTCCTTGGGTTCCCACATGGATGAGTGCTAATACCTCCTCATAAGCTGATGACCCCAACTGTCACTTTCTTCTTGAATCCCAGACAGCAGTGACTGTTTCATAGTTTCTATTTTGATAGGTGCTTTTGTATTCTCCCTTCCAGCACCTGCACAATCAATTCCTTATATTAAATTCTATTTTTACAATGCCTGGTATGGTTGATGTGCTCTGCCTGACACAAGGCAGATATATGAGAAACACTCCCATCACAACATAAAATGTGTCATATTGTTTTGTTCATTGCTTTTAAAACTATAATCCTCCATTTTATGCATTAGAACTCATCAACAGAAATTTTATGCTAAAAGCACAATGTATTTTGCATGATAATACAGCAACGTTTGAAATATTTGGGGCCATAGTGAAGTCAACATATTAAAACAGAGGACAGAAATAAACTGAACTTTTAAACAGTATTCCTTTTCTACTCTAAATTAAACTGTTTCACATGGTACAGAGCTTACATTTTCCTAATGATACACATAGTATTATGAACAGCTCTCAGGAGTTGAAATCTATATGGTTTTATATTTAAATGTAGATTTTTGAGGAGGAAGACATTTCTCCCTGCTGTGAAACTGACTGGCTGTTTTGTTTCTTTGAAAAGAGTTTATGTAAAGCACACAGGAGAACTGGATCTCGGAAGTGATGATGACCACCAAGCACTTAGTTCAGTGTTGTGTCTGCATCATATTACAGATCAAATACATAACATCTCTGTATTACATTGCTTGTTGGTTCACATTTTCTGTGCAATGTGCCCATTATGGCCTAGCAACTCTACGTTTTAAGAGCCACACCTCCAGAACTTTTCTTTCCGTCATTCGTGTGACAATGCCGACATTCACAGTTAATAGATGAACTTAATCTCACCATTTACTGTGTTCATTAGAGAAAAATCAAAACCCTTTTAAATTCTGCAAAATTTTGTAATGACTTCACATGTTTATGGACCAGAGAGGTATAAATATTGATGTCCTTCACCATTACTATATCATGACTAAAAGTGAAGTATGGAGAGCTATCCAAGACATGTTATGTGAAAAGAGCAGGTTGCTGAACCATATGTCTAGTACTGTTATTTTAAAAACAAACAGTATGTGTTTATACATGCATGAAAGATGCTAAAATGGTCTTGACTGGAACTTTTTATGCTGAAAACAAAACCATGAGGAAACAGAATAATAGACCTCAGGACTAGCTTGTCACCCATGTCAAGTCCAGGCTACAAAATAGACTGGCAGGAAGAGTTTTTAGAAGAGGTCTTGATAGCAATCATAGAAAGACTATTATACATGTGTGCAAAGGCTTAGAATGCCTGTGTTACCATGCCCGTGTTACCTGCTTCCCCCCCATTTCAGTCAATGAGCTTGGCCTGATCTCTCCACAATTTTTAGGATGTTAAATTTTTTCCTCTGTTTTGCTTTCGTGTGTGTGTGTGTGTGTGTGTGTGTGTGTGTGTGTGTGTATTTTGCATGTGGGTGAAGTATATGTAGGTGGGTATATGTACACTAGTGCACTTGAGTGTATATGTCTGAGGTGGCCCAACAGAGATATCAGGAATCATCCTCAATTGCTCTTTTACCTTGTATACCCAGGAAAGGCGGGGTAAATGCTTAGGATAGTATATATAGCGCACAAACCCAGAGGAAAGCAATGCTGCTGAAAGCAAATAGTTCTGGTCAGATTCTTTATTGAGCAGGCACATTTTAGGTATTAAAAATGTGTTTAAAACAAGTAAAAGGAAGATCAAGTTTCCTGGGACCAAAGAAAGATTTAAGTACACAGGAAGAAGATTTTAAAGGAAATATCAACTAGTGTTCAAGACGTAAGAGAGAGGAGAAAAACTTCAACATCATGTGCCTGGCCCCCGTCCAAAAGGCCTGGCATTTCGTTATAATTCAGAAGTATTTCTCTGTGAATGATTGCCTACAGTGTTCTGAAATTTAAAAAGGCCACTGAAACTTGAGACCAGCAAAATAAGCAAAGTCCATTAGAAATGTTGTTACAGGGTGGTGTAGGCATTGGCGTGGCAAGGATGAGGTTTTTAAGTGCTTAGAATCTGAAATGAGCATGGGAGAATTTGCAAGTAAATGGAAAGAACAATGTTGGCAGGAGTTCTGCTACACAGAATTTCAGGGTTTGTAAAACGGGAGAACACTTGCTTTAGGGAGAGAAATATACCCTAGAGGTCAGCTCCATTCTTTTAGATTATATGAGAGAAACTGTGCTGAAAGCAGTGTTCTCCCAGAATTTCTGCATTTGGTCCTGGATGCCTGATTGCTGCTTTTTTGAGCATGACAGTAAAACTCATAGGTTTCTGCTCAAAGTGAAATTTGAAAGCCTTGTGATTTTTTTCTTTTTTTTATTCCCTAAATCCATTGTATTTGTTTTTGTTTTTTTTTTTTTTTTTTTTGCTCAGAGAAAAAGGAGTGTGCTTTGAAGGTTCATTAGAAACACAAGAGACAGAAAACAAGGCTTGCTCAGTGGCTATTTGTTTTAAGAAGTGATCCTCAAAGACTGTAGTAGAATGGGAAGTATGAAACAGGAAAATGAAACAGAAGATTGGGGGATGCACTAGTCATTTTTTGAAAAAAAAAATGCATGTGTGTGTTTGTGTGGATTCATGTGTAAAATATGGGAAATGTGGTATCTTATGGTATGTGTGTGTCACAGGACAACCTCGGGTGTCAGCCCATTATCTACCATATTGTACGAAACAGCAGCTCTCTCTACCCCATATATGTCCAGCCGATGAGTTTCCCATGATCCTCCAGTTTCTGCTTCACATCTCCCTGCAGAAGTTTTGAGTCACAGATAATCACATGGCGTGTCTGATTTTCATAACATGAATCTTAGACCCTCATGCTTGTGTGATAAGTGCTTTTACATAATAATGACTTCTCTAACCCCTAGCTTGTCTTTTTATTGGACAACTGGAGATTGAACTTGCAAAGATCTTAAATTGCATAAGATGTACCTAAGAGTTTCCAAATGTCTGAAGAGAGAGACTTTCTTGCTTAGATTTCCTTTCCTTGTTGATCAAAGGTCCCACAGTGTATTAGCTGAGAAGCTTTGTGTCAGCAGCGAAAATGGTCAGTTCGAAAAAGTATGAAGCCAAAAGTAAGGAATCCCATGATATGATGGTGGATGGTAAGGGCTGGTAGAGGCAGACAGCCTGGTCACTAGCAAAGTGCTCAGTGCTCTGAATACCCCGGCAGCAATGGCTAGAGGTGAAATGATGATCAGCAAGGGCCTGCATTTTTCATTGAGTTGAATACCGTGTTCAAGTAGTAGGTAGTTCTATATGTTTTTTTTTCCAAAATCTTTATTATCAAATTAATTTTTGGACAATTTTACATATCTATGCTGTATATTTTGAATACTCTTGTCCCTATTTGCCCTTTCTTATGTCCCTTCCATCCCTGTAAATGACCTCCCTTCCCTACATATCCCTCTCCCACGTTTATGTCTTTTGGTTTTGTTTTGTGACCCAGTGATTTTCAACCAGGGTTGTCTATGTGACCATGGGTCTGGAACTGTCCAAGTGGGTTCACTATTGGGTACATAAGTAAAGACAGTGACTACCCGTCTCCCATATACAAACAACAGCCAATCTCAGAGAGGAGTAGGGCCCCACGGGTATCCCCCCCTTTTCAATTCATGATTGACTGATGACAGGCCCAGTCTACTAGAAACCAAATCTGCTGAGAGGCCTGATTAAAATGGTTGTTATTCACAGGAGATAATATTTGAGACCTTCTCTGTGATTTCCAACTCTTACATTCTTTCTACATTCTATGGTGATGTTTCTTGAGCCTTTAAAGGGTGATATGCATGTCTTGATCAGGGCTGATTATATTTTGAAAGGACTTCTTTTGGCAATCAGGGTCACTCCCTCTGTGAATGCCAAGCAGTTGTGTCTTTCGCCACCCTGATAGGATTGAATTCTACGAACAGGGAAGGAAGCAATGCACAGGGTAACCAGTAGTGGCCCCTTCTGCTACAGCTCCCCCTGGATGGTTGTCTGCCAGCAGCTGACAAATGCTATATCATCATTCCTCAGCAGGACAAACAAGACCTTTCGTGGGTGATTATAAATGACACTTCCTGTGTTGGAGAAAGATTTAATTATTTTGGGATTATTGCACACTCGACATGAGCTCTTTCTTGCCACACATCTGACACCATTGATACCATCCACAGGCTTGTACAGTAGAGTATGTTGGCTAGTTTTAGATGTCAAGTTGCACACTTATTAGGGATTGTTTAGTTAAGACAGGCCTTTGAGCAAACATATAGATTTTCTTTTTGGTGTTTTTTAATTTTATTTATTTTATTTGTGTGTGTGTGTGTGTGTGTGTGTGTGTGAGAGAGAGAGAGAGAGAGAGAGAGAGAGAGAGAACACTGTGTGTCCCTGTGGAGGAATGAATATATGAATATATCTTTGGGAATCATCCTGGATTGCTTCTAACTCCTTTTCGCTTTACTCTAAGATTTTCCAGGCTCTGCCCATCAGGGCCAGAAAAACAGACCTCAGCTGTTTCTGTCTGGGACCTGGAATTCAAATTCAGGACCTTCTGCTTGTTAGACAGGGTCTTAACCCCTGAGCAATCTCTCCAACCCCAGAAAACTTTCTTAATTGCATAATGATGTGTGGTGATCCTATCCATAGTGAGTAGGACTATTCCTTGGGTGGGTAGATACAATGGAGAGGCCTAGTTAGTATTTAAGTAAAGTGACATGTTGGAAAACAAGAATGTAGCATTAGTCCTTGTGTGGATATGATGTGGCTAATTTCTTCAGTTCCTGTTGGTACAACTTCTTTTGTTATTACGAGCCAGTAGAATTCCCTTATTCCCTAAATTGTTTGGGTCAGATATTTATTTCAGCAGCAAAACTATGAAAGTAAAATACACAGTGTCAGAGTCTTCAGCGAATCTTTGGTTGATATTCAAATTAGAGGTGATTCAACTTAGGACATATTTTGCTAGCGAGTTATTATCTTTGTGGGAGGAATGCAATGATTTAAAAGGCTTCTACATCTTGCTTGCTATCATAAGGATTCTTGTTTCTAGTTCAGGGAACAGATGTGAGAATTCTGCCAGGTGCTAAATATAACCATGCCAGTTACGCAGACAGGAACTGGAGAAGTAATAACAGCAGTTAGTCTGTGGACTATGAGATGTTCTTGAGCCAGAATTTAGTTTAGCCATTGATGTTCTTATCTAACTTATGACATAGTCACATCTCTGCCTCAATGTATCAAGTAAACCAAACACACACACACACACACACACACACACACACACACACACAAACACACACAATTCCATTATTCCATATGAATGCACTTTTAGAAAATAATTTAACTGAAACCACCAGGAAGCAAGATATGCAAATATTTAGACCCCATCTCATATCTGCTAAGCCAATCTGGACCAATGGATCAGCTCTCCAGAAGATTTACATACATATTCAAGCTAGAGATCTGCCATTCTCTGATCATACCATTGACAGCCTCAAAAGGTTGAGTGAATGACACTGGAAGGGAATATGAATCCTCTGGTGACAACGCTGTGCTCTTTCGGAATCTCACCAGACAGGATTGCTACTGTCAGAGATTCTGGCTGGAATTTCTTTTACCCATTTCTCATAGTGGTACATTTACCTTTCCTATAAAGCATCTAAGCTAACACCGTTCAGGCCACCATCACCAAGTAACAGTGAAGAGCAATTCTCTTCAGTGTTCTCTTCAGCTGAGAGGCAAGTAAGGAGAAAGAGCATACTTCTCTTCACGTTCATCTCTGAGATTCTTTTAATCAACTTTTAATGTGTGTGAAGCAAGGACCGCATGCCACACTGTTCCAGATGCTGGCATTTAGGAATCAAAAGTAAATTCACTTCCTTGTGGGACTTGATTGTCATGGTGGCATTCATAGTCCCCAACAATTATTTCACCTCTAAGAATGTGTTAACATGACAACAATAAGAATAGTAGAAATTTAAAAATTTCTTAAAACATCCAATAAAATGGCTAATGGACCCACTAATCTTTAAAAATCACATAAAAGAGTTCCAAGTTGTAAAAACAGCATATTGTTTTATGTTATCTACTTCAGATCAGTTACTTCTCATACATTATGTTACCTAAACTAGAAGTCTAGTCTGATTTGTACAGACATTAAAATTCCCAGACAGATTTGTAGTATTTTGAAGCATGTGCAACATTATATGGTCAAAAGCTAAAAATTATATTTTTAAAATTTATGTCATTAGAGTCTTAGTTGGTGTTTGCAGGGTGTTGAGAAATTGATGAGGTCAGATTTCTTTGCCTTTAAAAATGTAAGAACATTTTCAGTGTAATATATGAAAGGAAATTAGCATTATACTGTGCACACAATAACCACCAATCCTGTGTTACAAAAATTATTAAATATGTGTCATGTTATAGCAATAGGTTCCTAACATGGATAATGGACAGTAATTAAGGAAGTTATAATGAATAGATGAAAAATATGACCCAGTGTATGATCCAACTCAGCAGGCTCTGATTTTCACAGATCTGAGATAGAGTTTGACCCTCTGTGTCAATAATTCCAGCAGCCATTTTGATGCATTTGCAAGCAATGTATAAAACTTGCAGGAAAGAAGTTTTTGATTATGTAGAGAAATTAGTTCTTTCTAATAGCTATTATAACCATTAGGAGTTAACAAGGTAAGATATTAGTTCAAAGAGGAAGAACAAATATGATACTCAGACATTCTACTACTTGTCAAAATGAACTGTGTTGCAAATCGTTTCTCTTTATTTTCATTATGGGTCTAATATTTCCTCTTGTGGGATCAGTTTTAAGTTTCCTTCAGATTTTCTCTAAACTGCCTTGATATCCAAGCTCTAACAGGAATAAAAAAGACATTAGAGTGTGTTCAAAGTATTTGTAATTTCCACCTTTATCCTGCTGTGTATTTTCAGTATTTTCTAAAGTTTTAATTGATATGCAATAATTTTACATGAAATAAGGCAGTATAACTTTCCAATAAATGCATCTGACTTGTAATGGCTAGATCAGAGTAACTGACTATTCATCATCCCAAATATTTATTTTTTTATGTTGAGAACATTAAAAGTCCTCTCTCTGTTAGCTATTCTGAAATAAAACTTTAATTGTTGCCGACCGTAGGCGTCTTGAATTACAGACTATAGAAACCATTCCTACTAATCACAGAATTTGTACAGCATGATGAAATTATAAATTATTATATTTATTGGAGTACCCAGATTCAGAAAGACAAATAACCTGTATTTTTCTCATATGAATGTTTTAGAGTTTTATTTCATATTCATGTGCATCTGTGCATTTGGGATGGGTGCAGATCATAAAGCTAGATAGAGAACCATGAAATGATAGAAAGCATTCACATGGAGGAAGGAGAAAAAAGAGAGATAACAGAATATTAGCTCCCTGGAAGTGGATTGGGGTGCCTGTGCTTGAGGGAGCAGGCTAGTAAGGGGCCTAATAATGGGACAGCTAGTAGGTGTGGGGGAGGAGGGTCAGCAAAGTCAGTGGATGGCATAATGACATCATTTCATATGATAGTTTAAATAGAACAATAATAATAAAGGAATTGTTCCTGTTACATAATTGCACCCTGTATTTGTTAACCATTGTTTATCTATGTCCCACTCCCTTGCCCTGTTCCATGCCTCTGGTAAACTACTTACTACTTTCTACATTGTTGGCACCAGTAAGGTAGAATATATTGTCTCTCTTTGCCTGACATATCTCACTTGACATACTCCAGCTTCATTTGTGTTGGTGCGAGTGACAGGATTTCATTTTACAGACAATATTTCATTGTGTGTGAGTGTGTATCATTTTTTTTTTTTTACTCTCTTCATTCATCAGTGGGGAACTAATCAGTCCTTCTATGTTATACTGTGAGCAGCACCACAGCAATTATGTAAGTACATATATTGTTTGTAATTTTTATTTCACTTCATTTAACTACACACACTGCAAGTGATTGTTATACCATTTAGCAGTCCTAGTTACAATATTCTGAGGGACCTTCAGATTCTCTTTCACAATGGTCGCTATGCTTATCATTCCCAAGAGATTCTCAGTGTATGAGAATTCCTTTTCACCACATCCTCAACAGTCTTTTTTGCCTTTTTATAATACTCATTCTGATTGGGATGAAATATAAGCTATTTCACTTCTTACTTGCATGTCCTGATGGTTTTGTGATATTGAACATTTTTTTCCATATGCTTAACAATCATTTTTATACTTTCATTTGTGAAATATCTTTTCTGGTCATAGGGTCTTTTATTATGATGATTATTATTACTGCTAGCAGCACTGTTTTTGTTGTTATTATGTATCATATATTATGTATTATTTATTATTATGTTAATATGTATGTGTATAAGAGCAGGATTGTGTGTGTGCGTGCGTGTGTGTGTGCGTGTGTGTGTGTGTGTGTGTGTGTGTGTGTGTGTGTGTGTTTAAATGGAGGTCAGACAACAACTTTTAGAGTGATGCTCTTCTTCCTCCTTTTTGATGCAGGGTCTCTCCTATTTTTCTCTGGTGCTTTTCTCCCCATGAGTTTCTTGTCAGTACTCCTGTTTCCCATCTCACTGTCGACATGCTAAAATTACAGATGCAAGTTACACACCTGGATTTTTATATGGGTTCCAGGGATTGAACTCAAGTCATTTGGCACAGCAGGTACTTTAGTAAGTTAAACTATCTTGTTGGCTCTCATTTAACGATTTTTATTTGGATACTAATTATTCTCTGAAGTTGAAATTTTATCATGTATATATTTTGTATAGTAATTCCTTGCATGATGAATCTTTGTGTGTGTGTGTGTGTGTGTGTGTGTGTGTATGTGTGTGTGTGTGTGTGTGTGTGTGTGTCTGTGTGTGTATTTGTGTGTAGGTGGAGAAGAGGACACTGCCTGTGGAAACCCAAGATTTTCAGAATTTTCTTGGGTTGTTCTGTCTCCTTATTACTTTGCTCTGGGTTTCCCAGTCTCTGTATGTAGGGCTGTAAGTGCAAGCTACCACCATTTATGCTTGGCAATGATGCTGAATCCTTTTTGAGTATTATTTCACCTTCTGAAGGTTTTATCTTTAGTATCTTGATTATTTCCTTTGTTGAGTGGCGCCTTCTAGTTTAATATAATTCCATTTATCACTTTTTGGTTTTCTTTGCTTCAAATTATAAATTAAAAATACTTGTACCAAATCATGACTTGAAGTTTTTAATCTATAGTTTTTTTCATAGTTTTATATTATGTAAGTCTTCATTCCATTGTGACTTTTTAAAAAAATATATAGTGGTGATAGGAGTCTAGCTTTTTTTTCCTGCATGTGAATATCTGATTTTCCTGGCACAATTTATTGGAGTCTTTATTTTCCTATGCTTACTCTTGTTGTCTTTATCCAGAATCAGTTGAGTATAGATGAATAGAACCTTTCTAGATTATCTATTCTATTTGACTGGATTATATGAAAATTTTTATGCTACTATCTGCTGTTTTGGTTACTTTATTGGATGTTTTGGATGAGGTATAAATATCCTGGCATTTCGTCTCATGATTGATTTGGCTCCCCAGGATCATTTGTGATTCCCCATACATTTTAGTTTATTTTCTAGTCCTGTTTATCTGTTCATAACTTATTCACATTCAGATAGATCACATTATTTCTTTAGATCACTCTGAATAGTCTGGACATTTTAACAATATAAATTCTTTCAGTGTGTGACTATAGGGTATTCTTCTATTTTCTCTTTAATTTTTATTTATTTATAAATTATGTAATTGTTATCTGTATTCTTGGAGAATCTTCTCCTTGACTTTCCGTTATCTTCTCCTTGACTTTCTCCTGGACTGTGGACAAATCACTACTTGTTTACACACCTAACAAATACTTTTTCCCCCCATTTCCCACACTTGAAAGCAAAGGGTGTCATTGCTTCAACTGCATCAATATTTATAAATGACAGCCTACACCTGAGTCATACAAGAGTGGTCTGAATATGAATGGAGTAGGCTTGTCACCAGAATGTCACCTACTCCTGTTGGCCTGTGCCAAAAATTTTAAGTGTAAATCTGCTTGGACACAAAACATCTGTGCTTATCTTCTCTGCTGTAGACCTCTCTGGGGAATCCGTGAAAGCCCCTGTTGCAATTCCTTCAGTTTCACTTCTTCCTTGTATAATCCTGTCTTCCTCAATCCTTCTCCATCTTCACTCCCTCATAGAAGACCTAGAGTATTTTCCCAATGAAGCTATATGGCTAAATCTCTATCTAGCTTAGAATCTTCCCCAGTAGCCCCTCCCTTCCCACAGTGGAGCTGATCTGAGAAAGGAAGGAGACCTACATGCACATCCCTTGGAGGTTTCTTTTTGTGCATTTTTCTGCTTTAAGTGAAAACAGTCACTGTGAGATGCTACTGGAGACTGGATGGGCTATTTGTGTTTGTATGTTATGCTATTTTGTAAGCTTGGTTTATAACAATGACATTTTGATTTCAATTTCCGATTGTTTCTTCTATCTTATGATTCTGAACTCAGACATGATTTGCTTTATTTATTGGGACTCTTAAAACTCCTGTGAACACTACTCCATAAACTTGTCACAACAAATAAATGAGATGCTATGCTGTTGCTTACCACAAAATCTGCTATTTAATGAATACTAAATTAGTATGAACTTTATTTCAAAAAGAAATTAAAATTGCTTTTTGAAATACATGCACTTTTGTTCAGTACAGGTTAAACTGGATGGTATTTATATGAGGATGAAATTTATACTAACTCTGAAAGCAGAACAGGGAGTGAATTTATGCATTAAAGTTAGCCTGGTGTCAAAAGCTCCCAAACAAGCCTATTAAATCCACCATCTCAAAATCCAGTTGTCTACTGGTGAATGTTACTAATTGGTAGAGAAATAATTTGTACAATTTTCTATGTTGGTTTGAAGAATTCATGTTCATAAGCCTTTTTGTATGCCAGAAGAGTTGTTAAAAATAGTTTTTTGGAATTTTGAATTACATTTTTTTATTCCACCTAACATTGTTTGATCAATAACTCTGTAGCAATCTTTGGTTTAAATAAAGCCCAGAGATACTATTATATTTGAAACTTACCTGTAGAGAACTCCTGTGCTACAGCAGTCTCCTGATGGCATCAGTGGAATTCTTTCATCCAGTGGTTTTAATAAAGCAATGCACATCTTGACACAATCTAAAAACAGCTACGTGACAAGGCAGCGAAATGGGGTGCATTGATTTTGAATGAGCATCCTTCTGTATGGAATGAAATCATAGAATATTGCCAAGAATAAGCTGTAAGGAGAGCTATTTTAAAGATTCACTCATGTGTAGAAATATGGGTCGTTACGAGAATATGAAGTAGATTTGGCTTGGCACTCATGGAAGTCTTTAGTGAAGTTGAACACTGTCTAACTATAAGCATGTTATTTGCCCTCTAGCCTTTGAAGGTTAACACACAAATTATTTAAAATAATAGAAGTATTTAATGTAGTATATTGGCTAGGTAAGACTTTTTTTTCTTAATGTAAGATACTCATGTTAGTAGAAATAATAATAAAAGTAGTACTAGTAATAGGTAACCAAAAATTTTAGTAGTGTGAGATTCCACTCAGAGGTTATTACCATTCATTACCTTAATAGAACACCTGCTTTCTATAGGTGATGAACAGGTATTCTAGATCTCAGGAAATTTATTGTTCTTACCCATCACAATAAAAATAATTATGAAAAAGTTCATAATTATTCTAAAGACAAGAGCTTCTTCCTTACTGTTTTGCATATAGCCCTGTTTCTAGCTTTCTCATATGATAAAGTGAGTTGAGGTTGAGGATGTTTCCTTAGAAGCTCTCAAGAAAGTGTTCATTCTGATACAAGGGAAAAAAGTGTACATGGATGCATTATTTACTGTGGCTTCTACTTCCCCTTGCTCTTTAAACAGCTGATTGTCTGATGCCCAGAAGCAGGAAAGTTACAGTGTGACAATGGGTTCAGAGTGCAAGGATGAAGTGTCAGCCTATTGAAGATGCCAGCACAGAAAACCAGAAACATGCAGAACCTCTTGAAACTTTGTGAAAAAACTGATGTTTCTAAATCATTGTTGAATGGGTATTTTGCTATTAAAGATCATGTTTGATATTCATAGAGTAAAGTATAGTACTTTCTGAATTTTGACATTATTCTTGATTGGCAATGGCTTACAAATATTAAGCTTAAGTAATACAAGATAATTGATGTTAGATGTCACACTGACCATTTATGAACTGTCCTGCTTGCGATAGTGTCTGAAAACTGTTGTAAAGATCTCTAGAAGTTCGGCCATTGGTGAGTTGATCAGCACACCTAGTCCTTTTCAGAGTCACATGTTACCTTCATATACTGCTCTGCTGTGTTTTCATATCATATCTGCCTAAATTGGAAACAGGTTCTATCCAGGACAGGTCCTGGTTCATTATAGAAGAAAGAATCATTGTTTGAGGTGCTCTTCTGTATAATCTCTGTCAGAATAGGTGAGAACCATATGTTCCTGAACCACTGAGAACTATTTCTCTGCAAAAAAATGTCCTAGCTTCCATAGATTGACAGGCTATTGGTGCTTAATTGCTTTTAATTCTACACGTTAGGAGCAGACCGTGTTTTTGCCTCTACTCCAAACCCAGCAACAAATGAGTCTCTCCTCTGTATAGATTCTTCTGTACATTTTTCTTTTTTTATAACTCAAGTTAGTAGGGTTGCAAATAACATTGGTTCACAGTCCATGGAGCTACCATGAGATACTAACACTGGAATTTACAGAAATTCTCCAGTTACAAAGTAGTTACACTATGAGCTAATTGTGGAACCTGTTAAAAGAGCTGATATGATTCAATTACAACTCTTACAAACATACCACTTATATAGTGACAGTAGCAAAGTCACCAAAACAATTATTAAAAATAAATGGCTTGGACTGGAGAAATGGCTCAAGGGTTAAGACTCTGCTTTGCAAGCAGATAGTCCTGAGTGTGGATCTCAAGCCCTATGTAAAAGCATCAGGCATCAATGACAGAGGTCTGTACTTTAAGTCCCTGGAGGGAGGAGCCTGGGAAATCCCAGAGCCAAGCCAAAAGGAGATAAAGCAATTCAGGATGATTCCTGAAGTAATCTTTGGCCTTCTACAGGGAAACACCATGCCCTCTGACACACACACACACACACACACACACACACACACACACACACACACACACACTTTAAATAACTAGATAGATAAATAAATAAAAATGGCTTAGAAATCAACAATATTAATAGTTATTCTTTTTCCTAGCATTATCTGTATGCTTAAGGTTGAACCCCAGACCTTGTATTTGCTACAGGTGGTATCTCCAGTCTAAATATTATTGAATAATGAATGCTGCATTTCTCTTTGAAATGGTCAACCTACAGTTGAAATGGAAATATGTGTTTCAAATTTTGATTATATAAGCATTCATGATTTAGTATTTGACCATCATAGGTGCTATTCATTGGAAATATTGTTGCTTTTCATCATGACCTTCCTGACTCCTAACTTCCTGACTTCATAACATGTGAATTTTGAAGAAAAGCTATTTAATGCCAGAAATAGGTCTGAACAGTTAACCTTTCAATGGAATTCCATTCCAGGCAACAGGTAGGTCGAATTAAGATCTATACCCATTGATGAATCTCAGCATCCTTTGAAAATTCTCATGGCATCACCCTCTCTGTTCAGGCCTGAGTCATGTTTGCTTAGATTTGATCATCTAATCAAAAGTGAATAGGAAAAAACATTATCTATGGAATGTAAAGCCACAATAAACTGAAGCAATTTGTGTGTGAAAAAAGGAGCCAGTGAAAAACCATTTCATGCTCCACTCAGCCTTTAAGGAAAGAATGAAAGATTTGCTTGCCATTACAAATATATCCTTGGTTAAAGAAACTACTTTTGATCCTGCATGCCAAGAATAAGAGCTCAGATGCTGGCGTTTGGGAAATACCAGCAATGGGATTAAGGCATTTTTCTTTCAGTATGCTACATGTACTGTTTCATGTTTTCTTTTAAGAGTAACATGGGTTGACTTTTTGGTGTTGTTAAGCATGAAAAATTGATTTTCTGTTATTGCTTTCAAAATTCGCTTTGTATTTGACTTTAGAATTGGTTGGATGTCATAGATCTAGATGTTCCTTTTCTTCTCCAAATGTGGAAAGATTTTGTTCTGTGTTCTCAAATATGATTTCAGCTCATTTTTTCTCTCTCTCCACTCTGGTATCTTCCTGACACATATTATGTTTTGCAGGATAAGTTTACTTGTTTATTCTCATAAATTCATCCTTTTCATTCATTTTAGAATTACTTTTACCAAACAGCTTCTAATATTTTGTCTTTACATTTCTTAACTTTCTTAAGATCATTCTTTGACTTTCTTAAGTCTATTATTGAAACTTTCTGCACATTTTAATTAAATTATTGTGTTATTTAGCTACAGAATTATTGAATTCTTTTTTATGATTCCAATGTCTTCACTGATATGTTTACTTTTTCTTTTTTTTAAATCTTTTTTTTAATTTTTTTATTATTATTATTTATTCAACTGTGTGCATGTGTCTGTGTCTGTGTGTGTGTCTGTGTATGTGTAGAACCACGGACGAATTCGCGAACCACCATGGACGCCTCCACCTCCTTCAGCCCCGGGATTCACAGGCTCCGCCCTACCAGGACCAGAAGCGCAGGCCGCCCCCGCTTCCAGCCTGGCGTCTATACGTGGGATCTGGGATCTGAACTCAGGACCTTCCGCCTGCAAGACGGAGGCTTAAGTCCTGAGCCACCTCTCCAGCCCCATGTTTACTTTTTCTGTGAATTATTTTGTTTTTTTGTTTTTAGCTGCCCATTTTCACTCTCTTGTTTTTGGTTTGTCTATTCTCTTGCTGCTCATTGATATTTTTTCCTTAACTTTTATTCATTGATAAATTTTTCTTTTTGCTATCTTCAAACATGTACAGGAAAACCTTCCATTTTCTCTTCTTTCTATGGTCGTCTACTCCCCTCCTTTCCTAACTTCCCCATAGTCTAGTCTTCTTTCCATCAAACTGAGAAGCTGAGATCTTGTTTTTTGAAAGTTGGTAGTTTCCTATTAATGTGCTACTAGATATATTTGCTCACCTTCCAAACCTGTGAGCAATCAATTATTCACTAGAATTCTGTAGGAGTCTTTAAATTTCTAATCAATTCATAGCTGATCATTGGCCAGGTAGGTCCCTTTTAGGTATGTCAGCTACAACTTTATTATGAGTTTTAGCTATTGTTTGTGTTTTGAATGTCAGGATCTCACAACCCTTCTCCCTATCTTTTGTCTCTTTTATTCTTCTGCAGATATTCCTGTTCTTTTGGAGGATATAGCATATGCCAGATGGAGGACTGAAATTTTCAACCTTCATTAATTTTCAGGATCTTGTAAGATCATTCTTCAATGTGATTATTTTGGATCATTTTCAGTTTACATATTAAACTTAGTTTTTAAAGAGTTGGCACTTTTTTTAATAGTTGGCAC